>CM060083.1:1757500-2957500 GCA_030533445.1 Cyprinodon diabolis | reverse complement strand
CTAAAGAGGCTCAGTCAAATATAATGACTTTAGGAGTTTCTATGGCAATAGCTTCCTCTAGTTGTATACAAGGGCTCACTGGTTAATTATCAAACCCTGTTGGCTGATTATATATTTTTTAGCCTGGTCAGCCAGACTTTTTTATGCCTTGTACACAGCATACTAACCTGGAAAGGAGGAGGTGGAGTTAAGAACCAATCAGAAAACTACAAATATATTATAAAACCTCTTTTGGCTACGCTTTTTAAAATTTTAGGAATATAAACAGCAGGCATTAATAAAACATTGCGCCATTGCAGCTCCAATCTTTACAGTTATGGTTACAATAAATATGCTATTGCATTATGGGCCTAGTAACAGTGCAGGGATTGGTCCAGTCTGTTCTTGACCTGCAAGTATGGAGCCTTACCTGTTTGACTTAAGTTCAGTCTGGCTGACCAGGCTAATATCATGTTTCACTCTTCATTTTTGGTCCATTTGTTAATAAACATACATTTTCTTTATTCAGTATAACAAGACCACACGACCCCAGTTGCGAATGTGTGCACACCAAGTTTCTCAGCATCAATCCTGGACAGGATGTTTCTAATTTTTGCAATATTCTGGAGATTAAAGAAAGAAATTCAGGAAACGTCTTTGATGGGGGATTTAAATGACAGGTCCTTAAAAAATTACACCAAGGGTTTTTACATTAATATATGAGATCAATTTAACGCCCTCCAGATAAGATCACAATGCAACTTTCTTTCATCGAAGTCTTTTGAGAGAATGAACTTAGGAAGTATTTTCTTATTCTATTTATAAACAGCAGTGTATATAACTCTAATGAACTCTACTAGTTTACAAGGCTAGTTATAAAAAGCCCCATTTGATTAGAATATATTCTCTTATTAGTCTCAGCTATTTCAAAATCTATCTTAAGGGCAATTCTTTTACATAGTCAGCCATACATAATTGCATGATTCATAGTGCTGGTCCTTAATTGAGGGCATGAGCCCCCCCTGCAGATAACTGCTTACATATTTTTTAAAGTTCAAAGAAATTTCAACATTCAAACTAATTTTAGGCACTAGGCTGGGGGGCAACCCTCGGCTCTTGCAGCTCCCTGGAGCTTTTACAAAAATGTATGAAAATCAATTTTTTTTATGGTGTGCAGGGGGTCAAACAACAATTAAGTATGTTTTCTAATGCTGCAAACATTTGTATAATAAATAAATGTAAACAATAATTTGCGTCATAGCCATAGAGATCAGTGGTCATAACTTGAAACCAGCGTGGCGCGATGCTAGGCTAACAAAGCTGCAGGTGTGTCTCATTCCATGGATCCCAAAGGGAAACAAAGGAAGATAGCTGATGAGAAAAGAGGATTCAAAGGATGGAGCGAATCCTTTGCTTTCATTATCAATGCAGAAGGATTGCCTGCATTTTTGCTCTGTAATGAGAGGTTGTCAAAAAAAGAAAAGAATCATTAGGAAAGACATTTCGTGGGAAAGCTGCTAAATATGCAGCCGACCACCAAGCTGGGAGTGAGAGAAAAAGTGCGATTGCAGAACTTCTGGATAAATTAGAGGAGCGCAAAGATAGATTAAAGAAGTGGATTGCATCTCCAAACTCCACTACTGCTGCTAGTTTGGTTGCAAGGATGGAAAACCATCCACAGATAAACAGGTAGTGCTCTGATGCAGGGATGGGAACTTCTTCCATTTTCCCCCAAATCCTAAAACTCTAAATCACACCAAGGAACGCTGGTCAAGGAGGATGTGGGATTTCAGGGTTAGAGAGCTCTGCTCTGATGGATTTCAGTTCCTGCTTGGTTCCTCATGACTCAATCAGCTTCTCCCAACAGAAACACATCCACCATAGAAAGATTCCTTTATCATGTTTCTATAATTTCATCAATGAAACAAAAACCTAAACAGCGCGGTGAAGGGTGGTGAAGCTGTGCGTGGTGAATTCCATGCAGTGAGAGCGTTCACTGCTCCTCCCTCACCTCATGCTGTGACATTTGCTCCAGGATAAACATTTAATCATGAAGGATTGTTATATATTTATTCCACATAGTCCTTTTCTATAGTGGGATAATACACTTAGAGCCGGTGTTGCCATAAGATGCATATATAAGACTTTTATATTTTTGCGGCTCCAGACAGATTTATTTTGGGGTTTTTTTGGTCTTTGAGCAGTTTGGGTTGCTGACCCCTGCAGAAGGGTGATTAGGGTGAGTACACTGAGAGTGAAGGGCTCTGTTAGGAACATAAGAAACTATCCAAACTCTGATATCAGATGGAGTGTAGCCGTTTAAGGCTCTTCGTGTGAGAAGGAAGATTTTAAATTCTGTTCTGGATTTAACAGGAAGCCAATGAAGAGAAGCCAGGATAGGAGAGATACACTATATTGCCAAAAGTATTTGCTCACCCATCCAAATTATTGGAATCAGGTGTTCCAATCACTTCCATGGCCACAGGTGTATAAATTCAAGCACCTAGGCATGCAGACTGTTTTTACAAACATTTGTGAAAGAATGGGTCGCTCTCAGGAGCTCAGTGAATTCCAGCGTGGAACTGTGATAGGATGCCACCTGTGCAACAAATCCAGTCGTGAAATTTCCTCGCTCCTAAATATTCCACAGTCAACTGTCAGCTGTATTATAAGAAAATGGAAGTGTTTGGGAACGACAGCAACTCAGCCACGAAGTGGTAGGCCACGTAAACTGACGGAGCGGGGTCAGCGGATGCTGAAGCGCATAGTGCGAAGAGGTCGCCAACTTTCTGCAGAGTCAATCACTACAGACCTCCAAACTTCATGTGGCCTTCAGATTAGCTCAAGAACAGTGCGCAGAGAGCTTCATGGAATGGGTTTCCATGGTCGAGCAGCTGCATCCAAGCCATACATAACCAAGTGCAATGCAAAGCGTCGGATGCGGTGGTGTAAAGCACGCCGCCACTGGACTCTAGAGCAGTGGAGACGCGTTCTCTGGAGTGACGAATCGCGCTTCTCCATCTGGCAATCTGATGGACGGGTCTGGGTTTGGCGGTTGCCAGGAGAACGGTACTTGTCTGACTGCATTGTGCCAAGTGTAAAGTTTGGTGGAGGGGGGATTATGGTGTGGGGTTGTTTTTCAGGAGCTGGGCTTGGCCCCTTAGTTCCAGTGAAAGGAACTCTGAATGCTTCAGCATACCAAGACATTTTGGACAATTCCATGCTCCCAACTTTGTGGGAACAGTTTGGAGCTGGCCCCTTCCTCTTCCAACATGACTGTGCACCAGTGCACAAAGCAAGGTCCATAAAGACATGGATGACAGAGTCTGGTGTGGATGAACTTGACTGGCCTGCACAGAGTCCTGACCTCAACCCGATAGAACACCTTTGGGATGAATTAGAGCGGAGACTGAGAGCCAGGCCTTCTCGTCCAACATCAGTGTGCGACCTCACAAATGCGCTTCTGGAAGAATGGTCAAAAATTCCCATAAACACACTCCTAAACCTTGTGGACAGCCTTCCCAGAAGAGTTGAAGCTGTTCTAGCTGCAAAGGGTGGACCGACGTCATATTGAACCCTATGGATTAGGAACGGGATGTCACTTAAGCTCATATGTGAGTCAAGGCAGGTGAGCAAATACTTTTGGCAATATAGTGTATGATCTCTCTTTTTCATTTTCATCAGAACTCTGGCTGCAGCATTTTGGATCAGCTGAAGGCTTTTAACTACAGTTTATGGACTTCCTGATAGTAAAGAATTACAATAGTCCAGCCTCGAAGTAACAAATGCATGATCCCTGAATGGTGGGCAGTGGCAGTCTAGTGGTTAGGGCATAGAGCTTGGAATCCTGAGGTTCTGAGTTCGAGCACCACTCCACAGACTGAGACTCTGGCTCCCTTAGCAAGACCCTTAACTAGTGTTGCACTGATACCGATACCAGTATTGGACGGGGCCCCGATACTGCCCTAAAATGGTGGTATCAGTATTGGCGAGTACCAACAAATAGGGCACCGATACCATTTTGAGAGCCATAAGTTTATTAAACTATTGTCACCCACTCCTGGTAGGCAATAAAAAGTTCTACTGGATTCACTTTGTATTAGATTTTTTCCTGCTTCACAAAGGTAGGCAGCAGCTTGACAAAGCCATGATGGCAATTATATTACATTATTATGGTATCGGTATCGGCCGATAATGCACAGCCAGGTATTGGGTATCGGTATCGGGGCCAAAAATCGGCATCGGAGCAACACTACCCTTAACCCCACACTGCTTCCCGGCCACTGCACAAAGGCAGCCCACTGCTCCCCAAGGGGATGGGTTAAATGCAGAGAGTTAATTTCGTTGTCCTGTATTTGCAACAGTGTAATGACAATAAAAGCTGAAAATAAAATGCTGAAATTACCAGACAATACGTCTGCTAATAGTGTCTGGTGCAAAAATTATTTTCAGGCTCAAAATAGGCTAAGTAAGCAATACTTTAAGTGCTTACCTAGCTCTTAGTGCTGCTTGGGTTTTTTTGCTGTATTTTAAGGTGAACATAGATTTGTTTTATAGGCATAGTAAATGACTTGGCCCCTTTTAGCAAAACTCTGTCATGCAGCAGAACAATGAATGCAGTGGATAAAGGAAGGTCCATTTGAATTGCACAAAAACATTTTGTTTTAAAGAGCATCTGTAAATCAGATTAATATGCTGTGGAAATACCTTTAAAAGGCATTTAAAAACTGGATAAAATTGTCTTAAATGAGCTTTCTCTACGGGGTGCTCCCCTAGAGAGAGGGTGAGGAGCTTGGTCTTCCCAGAGAGACAAAAAGTATATTTTCTTCTCTGCCACATCGAGAAGAGTCAACTGATGTGGCTCAGACATTGGTGTCGGAGGCACCCTGAAACTTCCCTTGGGAGGTATTCCAGGCACGCCCCACTATGAGATGAATAAAGATATGCTGCAGAGATGATGTCTCTCCACTGACCAGGGAACACCTCAGGCTTCGCAAAGCAGAGCTGAAGGACAAAGTCTGGGACCTTCTGACTGCTGTCCCCATGACCTGCTCCCACTTCTTAGTGGATGATGGTGAGACAAGGCAAGGACTTAAAAGCCTTCAAATAGGCCTTACTTTTAGACGTTTTTTTTAATTCAAAGTGCAAGTTGGGGCCAGCTGCTACCTTGGGGTCTTGTTTGTGTGAGGGCTTGTGCTACAGGATGAAATTGTGTGCATTGGCTGATGATCTCTAACTTCCTGGATGTTTTTCTGCTTGGCTGACCATTTGACCCGGCTGTGCTTATCTCCTGGATCAGGAGTCTCATTCTTGGAGGCTTTTTGCCGAACCCTAACCCCTCTTTTTCTGTGCCAATAATGCATTTCTGTTAAACTCCATGAGGTGAGGGGTGCATATATATATATATTAGGGGTGGAACGGTTCACAAATCCACGGTTCGGTTTGGTTCACGGTTTCGTGGTCAGGGTTTTCGGTTTGGTTCGGTATATGTTGATTGTTAGACCAAAATCCCATAAAAAATTTATGAAAAAATCCTAAAAACTTAATGAATTGTAATTATTTTTAATGATCCGCGGAAACCATGGATCATTTCCGCATGTTATGCTGCTTTGAATTTCATCATCTGGCGCATGTTCTCTACCATCTCCAAGGAACTCAGAACGGAGCGGACGGAGCCACAGCGGAGGCTGTAGGCTTTGCTTTGAGCAGCCGGTCTGGAGCGCAGCGGGGCGCTGACGGAGTATGAGGGATTTCAGGGTTAGCCTGACATGTTGGTCATGTTGCTGTTAGCATAAACAAAACGTGTTGCACAATGCTTGCACACTGTTGCACTTTTATCTACAACTTTCTTTCCGCCGTCATCGTAGGTCACTCTAAATGCAAAGTGGTCCCATACAGCAGACCTATAAAGTGCTGCTGGCGCGTCTTCCAACTCCTGTTCTTTCCCACTCGCCATACCCACACAATTCTCCACAACAACTGATTTTTTTCTGCTACACCCAGCTACGCTGCTTCGCTTCTTCTTCTTCTTGTTTACTACTGGTGGTTGGCTTTGGTCGCAGTACCGCCACCTTCTGTTCTGGAGTGTAAACGCTTCGCCTATGAGAAAAAGGAGCAGCGCATGAACCGAACGAAACACACGCGAACCGAACCGAGACAGTCGAACCGAATGGTTCGGACGGTTTTCATAAACCGTTCCATCCCTAATATATATATATATATATATATATATATATATATGTTCTGTCCCACAAAGGATTGTGGAGTATAGCTCCTGGCAGGGGCTCGGGATGTCAGGAGGTTCCTGTGCTAAATGTATTGCGGTTAAGAAGCAAACTGCTTCCTCATCCTCCTTTCTATTACTAGCACTATTCTAATAACACTCATCATGGTGATTGCTGCATTGTTGGCAACCCTGTCATGCAAAGGATTTTCGGCAACCATACACGTCTTTGCAGTGGCTGAGAATGTCAGAAGTTTCCTGTGCCAAACAGTTTGTACTAGGAAGCATTCTGGTTGCTCATCCTAGCTCTGGCCTTACTTCCAGCACTGTCATGGCAACCACTGACGCACCTTCCCTGTAGCTTAAGTGTTCTCACTGATTTGAGGTATGGCAAGCTATGCAGAGCTCTACTAATGAACTTATATTGAAATAAGGTGTGTTTAAGGAGAGAGTGATTCATTTGCCAGACATTTGCCCTTGAGAACTGGAGTTTGGTCTTTCTCTCTTATCTAACATACCTAAAACAAATCCCTGATTCACCAGATTCTACAGGAACTTTTAAATGACCACATTTTAATTTTGCATTTTTTAAGCATAGAAACATAAAGTATGCAGGGCAGAAGCTCCTAAAAAAATACAATTGTCCTTAATTTCCCTAATCTAAATAGGAATCTAGCAAAATTGGAAATTGGTGATCAAAAATCTCAGAGAAAAACCATTCGATATGAGTGGGAGATGTTTTAAAAGGAAGGATGGGCAAATACGTGAAGTCTCTAGATCTGCCCCTGTCACACCTATTACAATTTAGACAGCATACAGGTGCTGGTCATAAAATTAGAATATCATGAAAAAGTAGATTGATTTCAGTAATTCCATTTAAAAAGTGAAACTTGTATATTATATTCATACATTACATACAAACTCATATATTTCAGATGTTTATTTTGTTTAATTTTGATGATTACAAATGACAACAAATGAAAATCTCAAATTCATCATATCAGAAAATTAGAATATTGTGAAAAGGTTCAAAATTGATGGCCCCTGGTGCCACACTCTAATCAGCTAATTAACTCAAACCACCTGCAAAAGCCTTTAAATGGTCTTTCAGTCTAGTTCTATAGGCTACACAATCATGGGGAAGACTGCTGACTTGACAGTTGTCCAAAAGACGACCATCGACACCTTGCACAAGGAGGGCAAGACACAAAAGGTCATCGCTAAAGAGGCTGGCTGTTCACAGAGCTCAGTGTCCAAGCACATTAATAGAGAGGCGAAGGGAAGGAAAAGATGTGGTCGAAAAAAGTGTACAAGCAAGAGAGATAACCGCACCCTGGAGAGGATTGTGAAACAAAACCCATTCAAAAATGTGGGGGAGATTCACAAAGAGTGGACTGCAGCTGGAGTGAGTGCTTCAAGAACCACCACACACAGACGTATGAAAGACATGGGTTTCTGCTGTCGCATTCCTTGTGTCAAGCCACTCTTGAACCACAGACAGCGTCAGAAGCGTCTTGCCTGGGCTAAAGAGAAACAGGACTGGACTGCTGGTGAGTGGTCCAAAGTCATGTTCTCTGATGAAAGTAAATTTTGCATTTCCTTTGGAAATCAAGGTCCCAGAGTCTGGAGGAAAAGAAGCGAGGCACTTCATCCACGTTGCTTGAAGTCCAGTGTAAAGTTTCCACAGTAAGTGATGGTTTGGGGTGCCATGTCATCTGCTGGTGTTGGTCCATTGTGTTTTCTGAGGTCCAGGGTCAACGCAGCCACATACCAGGAAGTTTTAGAGCACTTCATGCTTCCTGCAGCTGACCAACTTTTTGGAGATGCAGATTTCATTTTCCAACAGGACTTGGCACCTGCACACAGTGCCAAAGCTACCAGTACCTGGTTGAAGGACCATGGTATCCCTGTTCTTAATTGGCCAGCAAACTCTCCTGACCTTAACCCCATAGAAAATCTATGGGGTATTGTGAAGAAGAAGATGCAATACACCAGACCCAACAATTCAGAAGAGCTAAAAGCCACTATTAGAGCAACCTGGGCTATCATAACACCTGAGCAGTGCCACAGACTGATCGACTCCATGCCACGCCGCATTGCTGCAGTAATACAGGCCAAAGGAGGCCCAACTAAATACTGAGTGCTGTACATGCTCATACTTTTCATGTTCATACTTTTCAGTTGGCCAACATTTCTATAAATCCTTTGTTTTTATTGGTCTTCAGTAATATTCTAATTTTCTGATATGATGAATTTGAGATTTTCATTTGTTGTCATTTGTAATCATCAAAATTAAACAAAATAAACATCTGAAATATATGAGTTTGTATGTAATGTATGAATATAATATACAAGTTTCACTTTTTAAATGGAATTACTGAAATCAATCTACTTTTTCATGATATTCTAATTTTATGACCAGCACCTGTATATCTGACATACTAAAAATCAGGCAAATACGCTGGCATACGTTGACTAAGTTATGAGAACATTGAAGTAGGCTCAAGTACGATGAAACACGCTGATGCACGCTGGCACACATCAACATATGGCGAGTACGTAGAGATATTTTTAGCATACTGAAAATTTCTCGACCTTTGCCAGCGTGTGCCATACGTGGGCATAAGTTACAGGTCAGTTATCTGATTGTTGACATATGTTAAGTGTAAGTTACTCATAAGTCCTGGCGTCTAGCTTATCCCAAACCTATGAGTAACTTGTGCGAAACTTGTGCGTAACTTCTCAAGAACTTCTCTCCAACGCATATCAACATATCTGACGTGCTCCAGACGAGCGCTGAACGTGTTTCTAACTTCCAGCTACTGTATAATGGCGTATTGGCAGCGTTTTGGTATAAAGGGGGTTCACAGGAGGAAACCATCAGTTCTCCTCCAGACTTCATCTCCATCATAGGGTGAGCCAGAGGGTGAGTGTGATGGATCCTCTCTGCGTTCACAAACACCATAAATTTATTTATTTATTTATTTTTTATGGTGAGCTGTAAGCAGCAGGTAGGATAATACCACGATCAAAGGAATCTTTTTATGCAGGCCGGGTGCCTCCGGGCGTATTGCTTCCCCCCTCAGGAAGCTGGCCTGTGCATCACTTCATGGGCATTACACTGCCGTGCGTTATGCAGAAGTTCTGGACTCTTTATGAATACTCCATGTATATGTCCAAAATTGAAAACTACATAGAAAGTTCAGAGTATGCCAGCGTTTCAGGAGATTCTTGGATGTGAGACGTACGCTGGATAAGTCGTCAAGGTGTGACAGGGGCTTTAGAAGCATACGTCAATAGACTAGTAGAAATATATACTCATGTAAAGATCATGTAAAAAGCATTTCATCTTCCTCCTCTTCTCAAGCATGCAGCAGTTTGAGACCCAATGTCACATCAAACCCCAATAATTCACACCAAAGAAACAAATGAAAAGAATAGAAATTAAAGTAGTTTAAAGAACACTGGAAGGCTCTAGGCTCGCTGAAGTCAGTCTGTGCTTTGATTTCTAAACAGAGAGATCGTCCGCTCTTGTCCGGCTGCTTGTTCTGCTGGTTCTGCTGAATCTTCGCTTGTCCTTCAGCAGCAGCCCATCCGGGCCACCATTTTGGATCTGAAGGCACATAATGTCTCTGCTCTCAGGACTGTAGCAGTTAGTGTCAGAGCTGAGGTACACTCCATCTTGAATCTGCTCATCTCTACAGGTCTCCCATTTGGTCGAGTAGCAGTTCATCTTGAGAAAGTTTGCCTCCTCTACTGCAGCAGCCATCTTGTTCTTCTCCGTCACCATGTTCTCCGAGTTCTGTTGGGAGGCCAGTCTGTTGTTGGGGAAGGGGAGCGGTAGGAAGTGAGAGGAGCCAGTCACACACTGGTTGAAATCTGGGGGTGGGGTTGATGGTCGAGGTGGAGATATGGAGATCTGTCGCACCATGGGGGTCTTAGCAGAAGTGACAGTATTTTTGCTCAAAAGCTTCCTGCAATGATTTTAAAAGAGGTAGTTTACAAAAATGAAAAACTCCTTCCTGTTTAGAATGACTGTCGGTCACTAATCAGAAAAAAGATGATCAATGAAACCTTTATTCAATTCTGGGGTGTTGCTTGGCTTGGTATGAAAAAACAAAACAATGAAAAAACAATAAAAACAAAATGAAAACTTAAAACAGGACGTTTTGTCCTGCTTTATGTTTTCTTGGGGGGGCTGGCTGTTTAGAAGGGGTAATGATTTTTTACCCCTGATTTTTTAACATTAGAGCAAAGAGAGCCACCTGGACCTGACTTGATTGAGCCTTACTTCCTAAAACTGGCAGCTGATTTCATAGCAGAGCCACTGTCCATTCTTTTTAATCTTTCAATTTAAAACAAGGACATCCAATCGATTTAGAAATCTGCTTTTGTCCTTCCTTTAAAATGAGGTGATCCAACAGTTTTTACCAATTATAGGCCAATTTCAAATTGATGTGTTTTATCTAAAATTCTGGAGTCTCTTGTTTGTGATCAATTGAAAGAGTTCCTCCATTCAAATTAAATCCGTCCTAAATATCAATCAGGTTTCAGAAAAAAACACAGCAGCACTATTACTGCTACTACGAAGGTGATAAATTATATAACTGTAGACCATGGTATTTTAAAACGCAGGCTACTTCTTATTGGCCTGTCAGAGCATGTGGTGGCTTGGTTTTAAATTATCTAGAAAACCGGTCCCAGTGTATAAAATGTGAGGGGCTTTGTTCTGAATTTGTTACTGTTCACAGGGGTGTACCACAAGGTTCTGTTTTGGGCCCCATCTTATTTATCTTGTACATCAACAAACGTTGAACAAAACTTCTCTGATTCTAATATGGATTTTTATGCTGATGATACCATTATTTATTGCTTTGGGTCGTCTCTTGAACAGGTTATTTATTCCCTACAGAAAGCCTTTGTTGCTGTACTGTATTCATTTATTAATCTTAAATTATTTCTTAATGCTGAAAAAGAAAAGTTAATGTTGTTTTCAAATCATAGGAAGGTGCCTCAAACCCTTCCAGTGGTATCCACTCTGGAGGGGAATGTCACTGAGGTGGAACATGAATATAAATACCTTGGAATTGTAATTGATGACTCCCTAACCCAGGCATCCCCACACTCGGTCCTCAAGGCCCCCTGTCCTGCAGGTTTTAGAGGTTTCTCTGCTTCAGCACAGCTGACTATAATGATTGCAGTAGAGCAAAAGCCTGTTAATCAGCTTTCAATTAAAATCAGCTGTGCTGGAGCAGAGAAACCTCTAAAACCTGCAGGACAGGGGGCCTTGAGGACCGAGTTTGGGAATGCCTGCCCTAACCTTCAAACCTTTTATTGATGAACTTAAGAAATATAAAGTTAAACTGGGCTTCTTCTTTCGTAATAAGACATGTTTTTCTTTTGGAGTAAAAAAGCGCCTTGTCTCTGCCACGTTTTTATCAGTCTTAGATTATGGTGACCTTTTTTATAAGAATGCTACTTCTTCATGTCTTCAAATGTTGGACTCTGTTTACCATGCTTCATTAAGGTTCATCACAAACTGTAGAGCCATGACATCACTGTGACCTGTACTCTCAGGTGGGATGGCCTCCCCTCTCTAAGTCAGAGTCATTGGTACACTTTTATTTTCCAAGGCCCTTCTTGGATTACTGCCCTCTACTATTAGATTGTAAGAGACGTTTCTCTGATCCACCTGCAGCTGCAGTGAGGTGTAGAAAAAGTCAATCTGACAATCAGTGTCATTCAGCTTGTCAGACAGGTGATTTAGGAATAGTTCTGAAACTGCTAACTTGAGCTGACTTTACAGCCTTTGCGTTACCAGGGGCCCGAAGTGACCACAGCCTTGAGTTGACTGTCATCGATTCACCCTCGGATCCATGAGGGTCTGAACGGTGCACAGTGTTTTTCTCGTGCATATGTGCAAGCACGGAAGTAAATGTGTTTTAAAAAACTGTTGGTGAAGATTCTCAGTCATCCAGGTCATAGTCATTCCAAACAAAGAAAGTTAAAAACAATCCACTGGACTTTGTATAAAACCTGGAACTCAACGCTAATCCAGACACTTTGAATTGAAAAAGCTTCCTGGATGGGAAGAGAAATGTCTTCAAACTTGGAAACAAAGTCCAGTGGATTGTTTATACCTTTCTTTATTTTGGAAAGTTTTTAAAAACTGTTTTTGTGGCTGTTACGCTCATCAAAAATTTGTTTTTTATGTCTTATGTCAGTGTGAATTTTTTGAATTTGAGTGTGTTAAAGGTAGATTCTGTGTCTACCTTTAAGCTTTCTCTCTCTTTCTTTTCCTGAAAAGAGATCCCTCAGGACAGACTCTTTAAATAACACTTCTTAACTTATATGTATTAAATAACCATGAGAGATGACAACAGCTGCTTACCAACCAGGCTCACTTCTCAGGAAGTGGCCCTGACAAACAGGTGAAGAAGCATTTTATACGTCGGTCTGCCACATCATCACATATTACATGTTTGCAGATGAGACATCATGGCTCCAGCCTTATCAAAATATTACACTTCATTCTTAGCTGAAGGACACCGCTCTCATTCCATTCCCAAATATTTGCCACGTACAGAATGAAGATTTTAACAGTTCTTCTGTCCGGACAGAGGAACTGTCAGGAATAACATCCATTCTAACATGCAACAGGCAGCTAATATTAAGATTTAATAAACTTCACACATCATCAATGATAATTATCCTAAGAAGTGTAACCAGCATTTGTGGTAGAAGCAGTGGACAGAGCCCTGGGAAAGGGAGACCACTAGGTATCATTTAAAGAGGTGATTTGCTTATAAGAAATGAGTCTATCGGCTGAATATCTGCATAAGAGGGACAAACTTGAGTGTAGCGACCCACTAAGAAACTGACAAGATCTCTGGACAGAGCTTTGAACATTTGACATATTTTTTTAATCAAATACTTTCATGTGGGGGTCCCTCAGGGCTTTCTTTTGGGCCCCATCCTGTTCTTGTGGGTTTTTTTTAACCTAGATATCTCATTGGTTGTTCAGTGGTGCAGTGGGTAGCACTGCTGCCTTGCAGCAAGAAGGTTCTGGGTTTGATTCCTGGCCCGGGGTCTTTCTGCATGCAGTTTACATGTTCTCCCTGAGCATGCGTGGGTTCTCTCCGGGTACTCTGGCTTCCTCCCACAGTCCAAAAACATGACTGTTAGGTTCAAAGGCTTCTCTAAATGGGCACCATTCACGCACAGAGGTAGGCGCCAGCACCCCTCGCCCCTAAATGGTGATGGAAAATGGATGGATGGATTCTCATTAACTTTATTAGTTTCTGCCTCACTCGAGCTTCAGCCAATCGATGAGGCACTATGCTCTCTAAGAAGCCAATCATATCTCAAGGCACTCTTGATCAAAATGAAGGCCCAGCTTCAGAGCATCAGCTGAACTTTGACCCACCTGCGCCCCATTTCCTCCATCACTAGACTATTCTCAGACCCCCCAATCCTCTGGCTTTAACCACCACCAGTGTCCAGGCCCCTACTTTAATTCTTCATCCAAGCTCATGTTGACTTACTTATTATATACACTTCAGACAGAATTGGGGCTTTAGACGAGAAGAATGTGTTTACAATTAAATGAACTGGATTAAATATAGAATACTACGTGTATCCTGATCCTATCTAAGGGAGTTCAACCAATATTTCTCTTACCTGCAGCAGTGTCTCCACGCCAGGTGATGCAGCTCTAACACGCTGAGCAGCAGAGAGACGGCCGACACGGCCAGCATGAACACTATGAAGACATTCTTCTCTGTGGGTCTGGAGACATAACAGTTGACTGGATGTGGACATGGCCACGCCTCAGGGAAAAGAAACCAAACAAATTAGGATTTCAGGAAATCACTTTAAAAGATGACATTTAGAATGATACATTTTCTTTTTACCTTGCAGACATACAGAGGATGGAGGAATATACCATAGAGGAAGTACTGCAGACACAAAAACACCACCTGGAAAGAGAGAGGAGTTAAGCTTTGATTACAGCACTGCTTCACAAATCAATATTGTTTAGTCAGTTGAACAAAGTCTAATGCAAGCAAAGAACATATTGCAATAAAATAAACTACAAATAGCTTTAAATAGTACTACATTTAGAGTGTTAATGTTGTTTTGAATATCTTATTTATTCATATGCAATGTAGAGAACATCCATGTAAAAAGCAACCCAAACTATTACCCATTTCTTCTCACCCCTCATTCCCATAGTAGGAAAGGAGAAGATTCTGCAATGATATATTCTAAGATTATCTACAGCTACTTTAGTTATTCTACTAAAATTATAGATGAATGGATATTCCAGAACAATTAGGATACTGAGGTGTCGCCAGAGTCTCAGCTCTATATCATTCAGAAATGGTTTCCAAACTGAATGTAATCTGTTTAATGTCCCAAACATTCATGGCTTAAAAGCTAGGAGGTCATCTTTCTGTGGTTTAGATTCAATATCATGAGGCCCCCAATATATCAAAACGAGGACTTCATGTTTCCTTCTCAGCAATTGGAAGAAAAAAATAAAAAGAAATTCAGAAATCAAATTTGGACACGGTTTTTAATGAAAATAGGTTTTGGGATTGACTTTTGTGCTTTCTCCATTTTTTTTTCTTGTTCTTTCTCTCGATTTTAATTCTCTTCAGATTTTATTTCTTTCATATTTTTTGTTTCTATATTTTATATTTTGCATCCATGCAAAGAAAGAAAGAAAGAAAGAAAGAAAAACTTCCAAAACCCTGAAAAATATGTAACCAAGCCTTCTTTAGCAGCTCATATGGTATTTTTGTTGTTGTTGATTTAGAATAAATAATGTCTAATAAGCTGAAAGTATTATTCTCACCTCCATGATGGTACGGATCAGAATGCTCATTACATATGTCTTCAACAGCGCCCCCCTCAGTCGAATCCGTCCTGCAGACGAACTGTCTCCTTTTTCCTTTCCTCCATCCTTCTCTGCATTATTTCCCTCTTTGTCCCCTCCTCCTTCATCACCCCCTCCTTGGTCTTCCTCTTTCCCTCCTCCACCTCCTTCCTCCTCCTCCCTGCTCCTTCTCTTCTCCTCCATGCGAACCGTGTGCATGGCGTGGCCCATGTAGATTAAACTTGGAGTGGAGACAAACACAATTTGAAGCACCTGTAAAGACAGCGGCACCGTTTACTTCCAGATAATCAGAATGAAGGCTGTTAAAATGAAGCTGTTCTTCCAATCACAGACGAGTGCTTTAAAATCGTCCTCCATAAGAAGCTTCAACACCTGCTTGCATCTGTAACATTGATAAGCACTCCTTTGAAACAATGCTGGAATACTGAATCTCCTTTTTACGGTTCACAAACAACGGTTGCTTAGTTTCTTTAACTCAACAAGTAGCAAACCCCATGAGGATTTTTTTTTGTTTGTCTCAAATTACCATAGCTTGCTTTACCCTTAAGGGGGATGTTTATCTCTGTAGATAATCTCACTGCCTTCACCAGAACTTTTCTTCCTTCAACATCAACAATAAACCCTTTCAGACTCTGTTTTGTCACATTTTTTAGAAATGGCTAAACAAATCTGGAAACTGTCTTTTCATTTCTGTATTTGTCGTTCAGTAGCCATGCAGGGTTTGCCAGAGGCAGTTATACACTTTGTTTGAATGTTTTTCTATTTGTCAAGTCAAAACTACAAACCTCCATGTATTTTCCAGAGATTTTATGTGATACAAGCTTTTTTGTATTTTCTTATAAAAATATGAAGAACACAGCTTAAGTTTAATTTGCTCAGATTTACTCTACTTTGGATTGATTTTCCAGAACTTATCATCTCAATGTTGATTTTCAGTAGAAAGACTAACCCATAGTTTTGTATAATACTTGGTAATGATACAAACACAACCGTAGCTAAAGGCTGTTATTCAGTTCATGGCTTAGCAGACTCAGAATGACAGACAGCACCAGGCCAAGGCCATGGGGTGGTATCGCTTAAGTTTACAAGTTAGAAACATTTGAGTGTAAATCTAACATTTCTTAAAGATAGCTTGCCAAGCTTGTCATAACAATCTAAATAGTGATAGTAAATATCTACTTAAGTCTCCTCCAACTTAAATTAGCGGCTGTCCAGGGGTGATGCTGAGAAACGAGTCCATCTATCTCTATCTCTATAGTTCTGCTGCTATAGGCTTAGACTGCTGGAGGACATAGGGACCCCTATGTCATCATTCTGCTTCATTCTGTCTCTATTCTCCTATTCTGCAGAATCTGTTAGTTCAATCTCTAACCTTCTGCTCTCTCTGCTTTTTCTCATAGTAGCTTCATCTGGCCTGTTCCTGTTAAGCTGTGTCACCATCCTGGAGAGAATATCAGGTGTTGATGGCTGTACTGTCATCAACACATTCACATATATTTGAAAGAGTTGTGCCTGTTTTTTAGTGTTTAATCCTGTTTCACTCCTACACATGACTGTGAACTCAGCTTTTGCTGAGACTAGCATGATGGGCTCTCTTTCAACCCCTTTTGTCACAAAAACTGGCTTAGAGCTCCTCTGATTAAATGTTTCTTTCCTAGACAGAGCCAACCTATGGAGTTTGTTACTTTTACATTTTGTAACATAGAAAGTAATGCAGCGGTGCTTCCATGTTTCTTTCACATGTTTGCTTCTTTCTTGAACCCTCAGTTAGCTGCAGCTGCAGGCTGCTCACACTGAACCTGGTTCTTCTTGTGGTTTCTTCCTGTTAAAAAATAGTTTTTCCTCTCCACTGTGAGGGATTGCTGTAGAGTCAACAACAAAAGGCAAGCAAACATCTACTGTAGCCATACGCTCATGCAGGAGGAGTGAATCCTGCTCAGCCATTGGCTAGATACAGTCAGCTGGTTTTCCTCAGAACACTTTCAACCAATCTGTCCGTATGAGTTGGTTTAGTGGTCTCTAAAGGACCTTGAGAGGACATGTAAATTAATGCTACAAAAATAAACTGAACTGAAAGCTAATTGAATCTTATGGCATCAAACTTAAAAGATTTGGTTTTGGGTGTTTTCCACTAGCTTTAAACAGAGTTTAAACATCTATGTTTATATGTTGAAGATAATTTCAACCTGATGTATAACTGCAACGGTGGTGTAAGTTGTTTGTATGGATACCCAGTATCGTATGTGTGCTATAGGAAACGCTCGGTCATAACAGACGTTCTCGCAGCCTGGCTGCTCTGTGTCACAGTTGAAATCTTCCTGCTCATCTCCCCACGACGATTCAGCAGCCGTCCCGAGCACCAGGATGCGGAAGATAAAAAGGATGGTCAGCCACACCTGAGGAGCAACAACCAGCAGACATATTATACCCTGGGAAGCCAAAGCAACATCGCAATGACAGACAGTTTAGTGACTGTTAGTAGGTGAAATGTAACCAGAAACATTCAGCTAAGTAGCAGCAAAGAACATCATTATTTTTCCATTTTTCTGGCGCTACAGGAGGTTAGAAAAAATGTCTCTTTAAATCCTTATTAATCAAAAAGTATTGGAGATAGTTTATTATCTGCTAATTATAATCTGCTGTTATTGGCCCATTGGTTTATATATGGCTCTTGTTTTGGACTTGAACTCATTGGACCAATGATTTATTTTTCTCATACGACCTGTAGAAACCACAGTTGCAACATTGCAGCATTATTATTCACCAAATAGAGCTGATTAACTTTAAAATATTTTGTGCCGAGAATGAGAAGATGAGGGTGGGTTCTTGTGGAAGTGAGGTTATATTCCAGTCCAAACATTTTTACAGAGAGAACACTAAGGCCCTGATCTTTAAAGAATCCAAATATGGAGCGTTAAATTACATGTGCAAAACCTTTAAAGATTGCTCACAGAAACGATTAGACGAGCAAACTAGTTCCGCCCCATTAAAAGGAAAAAATGGGGTGTTCCATTGGCAGTTTGAGAGAGATCATAAAAGAAAGATGAAGTTCTTACTCATAGAGTTTACAATTACAATAATATGAATACATTTTGTTTACATTGGATTTAACATAATTAACACATAAGTGCTATACATTAGTAAAAAATAAAAGAAAAACATTGAGATTAAATGTCTCAGATTAACATCAAGTGAATTTTGTTGCATCATTGGGTCACGGTTTGGACATGGAAATTTGAAAACATATAAATTTGGAAATGAAACTTTGTAAAAAAAAAAAAAAACAACTTAAGAAACATTTTTCAAATTTATTTTCCCCTTTTTCTTTTTTTTTCATGTTTTTTTTTAATATTTGGTTTTATTAATCTAATTCTTTAAGATTGCGTTTTACAGACCACATTCTCTTAATTCCTGGGGCGGGCTTTCTTCTGGAATGAGGGGCGAATTTGAACTTCTATTAGTCTGGACGGACGTAAACAACATAAATATCTTTATTAGTCAATGTGTAAGTCAAAAGCCAATTTTTGTATTTGTGTTTGTAGTAAATGCAATTCATAAAACCTAATTGGAAAAAGAATAACAATAAAATCAGGAAGAATGATGAAAACATTATATATATATATATATATATATATATATATATATATATATATATATATATATATATATATATATATATATATATATATATCAAAAAGAATTTGGAAAAATAAAGGAAAATATGACAAAACAACAAGGTTACTCTGAAAAATCTTTTTTGATTTTTAAAACTTCAAACAAGTGGACCATGTTATTCTGCTCACTAGGATAACAGCAGTGCTGTTTAAGCCTCCAGAACTAAAAAAAAATAACTAAATAAATAAAAACCCAGCAGTAATGAAAAGTTACCAGTAAGAGGAAAGGATCCAAAGCCTATTAGCCTCTGCAGAAATCTAACATGTGAAATTCCTTTACACAGAAGTATGTGCATTCAGGTCTATGCAGAGCAGCTGTTATTCTATGTGCTCAGGGCAAAGCAGGTATCTTTAGCTATCTATTTTGTTTTCTTTTCAGGGGAATGCTTAATATCATTATTTTCATGTTTGTTTTGTAACAGGGCCCAAAAATAATAATCATTAAAAAAAATTAATAAATAAAACGTGAAGGGTAAAGGTAGATTATGTGAGTTTTTTTGACCATGTGAGTCAAAATGACCGACAGTAAAAAGTCTACCACAACCTGTGGTGGAGAGGTCCCAGTGCTGAATGAAGTATTGATAGGAAGCATCCCTCCTTCCTTACTTCCAGCACTATTCAGACAGCACTTATCATGGTTTATCCAATTCATCTGGAGCCTTAGTCTTGAGCTGTGTCCGAACATCCGCCCTAACCCCTCAATCACTATTTAGAGCAGGGACCATATAGTGAACTCAGTTGACGGACTGTTTGAACAGATCATCACTCATTTTTATTTCCTGTTGGTCAAGTGGCTCTGGGTCTCCCCTCGGTACCTGGGCCATCTTTGTTCTCTCTCGCCCCCAAAATAAATCTGATGATGCTTTGCAAGGAAAGCTCTCATAAAGTACAGGTGCTGGTCATAAAATTAGAATATCATGAAAAAGTAGATTGATTTCAGTAATTCCATTTAAAAAGTGAAACTTGTATATTATATTCATACATTACATACAAACTCATATATTTCAGATGTTTATTTTGTTTAATTTTGATGATTACAAATGACAACAAATGAAAATCTCAAATTCATCATATCAGAAAATTAGAATATTACTGAAGACCAATAAAAACAAAGGATTTATAGAAATGTTGGCCAACTGAAAAGTATGAACATGAAAAGTATGAGCATGTACAGCACTCAGTATTTAGTTGGGCCTCCTTTGGCCTGTATTACTGCAGCAATGCGGCGTGGCATGGAGTCGATCAGTCTGTGGCACTGCTCAGGTGTTATGATAGCCCAGGTTGCTCTAATAGTGGCTTTTAGCTCTTCTGAATTGTTGGGTCTGGTGTATTGCATCTTCTTCTTCACAATACCCCATAGATTTTCTATGGGGTTAAGGTCAGGAGAGTTTGCTGGCCAATTAAGAACAGGGATACCATGGTCCTTCAACCAGGTACTGGTAGCTTTGGCACTGTGTGCAGGTGCCAAGTCCTGTTGGAAAATGAAATCTGCATCTCCAAAAAGTTGGTCAGCTGCAGGAAGCATGAAGTGCTCTAAAACTTCCTGGTATGTGGCTGCGTTGACCCTGGACCTCAGAAAACACAATGGACCAACACCAGCAGATGACATGGCACCCCAAACCATCACTGACTGTGGAAACTTTACACTGGACTTCAAGCAACGTGGATGAAGTGCCTCTCTTCTTTTCCTCCAGACTCTGGGACCTTGATTTCCAAAGGAAATGCAAAATTTACTTTCATCAGAGAACATGACTTTGGACCACTCACCAGCAGTCCAGTCCTGTTTCTCTTTAGCCCAGGCAAGACGCTTCTGACGCTGTCTGTGGTTCAAGAGTGGCTTGACACAAGGAATGCGACAGCAGAAACCCATGTCTTTCATACGTCTGTGTGTGGTGGTTCTTGAAGCACTCACTCCAGCTGCAGTCCACTCTTTGTGAATCTCCCCCACATTTTTGAATGGGTTTTGTTTCACAATCCTCTCCAGGGTGCGGTTATCTCTCTTGCTTGTACACTTTTTTCGACCACATCTTTTCCTTCCCTTCGCCTCTCTATTAATGTGCTTGGACACTGAGCTCTGTGAACAGCCAGCCTCTTTAGCGATGACCTTTTGTGTCTTGCCCTCCTTGTGCAAGGTGTCGATGGTCGTCTTTTGGACAACTGTCAAGTCAGCAGTCTTCCCCATGATTGTGTAGCCTATAGAACTAGACTGAAAGACCATTTAAAGGCTTTTGCAGGTGGTTTGAGTTAATTAGCTGATTAGAGTGTGGCACCAGGGGCCATCAATTTTGAACCTTTTCACAATATTCTAATTTTCTGATATGATGAATTTGAGATTTTCATTTGTTGTCATTTGTAATCATCAAAATTAAACAAAATAAACATCTGAAATATATGAGTTTGTATGTAATGTATGAATATAATATACAAGTTTCACTTTTTAAATGGAATTACTGAAATCAATCTACTTTTTCATGATATTCTAATTTTATGACCAGCACCTGTATGGTTGCGTAATACTTTTCAAGGTGCATTGTGTGAAATTTTAAGTCAGCTCCAGCACTTTTCATCCACTAGACCAGGGGTGTCAAACTGGTTACAGAAACGGCCATGTGGCTGCAGGTTTTCTTTCCAACCAAGCAACAGCACACCAGACTCCAGTCTTCTCATCAAGTCATCATGTTAAGACTGGACTCACTTGATAAGATGACTGGAGTCTGCTGTGCTATTGCTTGGTTGGAAAGAAAACCTGCAGCCACATGGCCGTTTCTGGACCCAGTTTGACATCCCTGCCCTAGACATTCAGACAGCACCTATACAGGGCTCTATATAGGTCAGACATTCCTAAACAGCCTTGGTGATGCCTTCTGTGTAGTCAAGGTGTCCGCTTGTTTTTACGTTTAGTTTTCCTGACAATGATGTGCAAATATTTGCACTCCAGCATCTCTTAAGCTAAATAATTATTGTCCAAAGTGTACCTGCAAGATCCCCGGGCACAAGCATTGAGTTGGAACATAAACAAGTCAAACTGGAGATGCATGTTCTATTCTGAGTGTATAAATGTTTATCCTCTATGCGTCGGGGGTGTCAGTGTTTTTTTTAGCTTTGTTTTCTGTATCTTACTTTGCCAACAGAGGTGGAGTGCTCCTGTACTTCTTCCAGGAAGTTTCCCAAAAGGCTCCAGTCTGCCATGACCGACTCAAGCTGAGCCTGGACTGTTTAATTTCCTCCGCTGGTAATCTCTGAACTTCTGACCTGCTGATACAAGATGCTCCTAAGAAAAGAACAAATAACAGGTTTAGATGATGCCTTCAGGTACCCCCATTCAACCTTTCACTTCTGCTAGATAACGTTTTGAATTTAACTTTGAGAAAGACACACAGAAAACAAGTAATAAGAAGCAAAAACATCAGTTAAAGACTTATTTGAGTTCCCCTGAAGCTTTTATAAATTCCCTTAGGGTAAAAATGTGAAGAAGGCACTGAAAACTACCGACTCCACTCACTCAGGTTGTTTTGTGTGCATGCATGTGTGTGTTCTCCTAATATCTTGACCCCATTGACTTCATCTCCACCCTGGCCCCGACCCAATTTATAAAAATGTCTGTGCCCATGTCTTAGTTTAGCCTCGTTTTCCAAGTTCCCACACTCCCCTCGCTCTCTCTGCCTCCGGGGAAGGAAAACTAGAGGTCTGCTCACAACATGCACGCACACACACATACACAGGCAAAAAAAAAACCTCTTGGTCATTGTGTCCCTGCAGTTTTGCTCTCTTTGAATATTGAAAATAAACCTGAATGTACTTTTTATGCTGAAAACTAAAACTTACATTCTGAACAAAAACACAAACCGTTATATAAAAGTACCAAGTTGTACTGGCTAGCAGTGCAGGAGGAAGCACATGTAGCTGCTGCTGTAACAACTATTTTTGTCAAAATTGAGGCTTTTATCTCTAAAAGAGGAACAGCAGAAAACTAAGAGCATGAAGTGGTGGTTTCTCATGGTGTCTGCTGCAATTTCATTCGATACTTTCATTGACTGAAACCAAACTTTAGTTTCTAAGTGCTGCTTCGTGATAGCAGAACCAAACCTGTGTTCATTGTGTTGAATGTTCCTCCTTTCTTTCCCCAAACAGGTTTGGTGGGAGCAGTCCTAGATCCATAATATATAGAACCAAGCAACACATGTTTAATCTGGCTTGCCAGGTTTAATATTAAGCAAAGCTTAAACTTCAAAAATAATATTTAATACACCAGCGTGAGTTGATGTAATAAATTAATATAAAAAATGTTAAGCAGCATGAACATCTCCTTTAAAGTGTATTTTTAAGAAACAGAAATTAAGACACAAAAATTAAAGACTTGTAATAAAATGTGCTTCCTTAGAGCGGCGATAAATCTTTCTGTCCACTTTTTTTGTGAGAAAAGGGACAAAGTCAAAATACATGATTTACTTCTAAACTCAAAGCATTACTTTTGAAATGGACCAGTTTCATCAATGGTTTATTTTATTAGTTTTTAGTTTTAGTTTGTTTTTATTAGAAATAAGCTGCAAAGACTTTATTGGATATAAAGTTCAAACCCCAGCAAGAAGAAGAAAATAACATTAAAAGTGGAATTTGAAGCAGAAAATAAGTCAGAGGAGTGTCTTAAACAAACCAGAGGATCAAACTCCTTTCTTTTCATTTTTTGAACACTTCTTTATCAACTAAAATCCCAGTTAAATGCCCTTCCTTTCCTGTTTTTGAGAAACCATAAGGGTTTTGAATAGATTTGTGTGTTCATGTCCTTCATAAGTGCTCCCGGCATCATTAATAACAATATTACTTCCCACTATAGACTTTCGCCTGACCTTTGTGTGCCAATATATGTGTGTGTGTCGGTTAGCAGCACTTGGTATTGTTCTACATCCTGTCCAGATAGCACACACACCTTCACACATACTGGAAACCTCTCATACTTCTGCTGATATACAATAAAAACAGATAAATCACTATAATTACTTTATTTAGAAGTTTAAATAACTTGTAAATGTTTGGTGCTATGCATCCTGATTAAGTTAATTTTCTCAGATAAAAGAAAATCTTTTAAAATTAACCTTCCAAGCATTTTACATTGAGCTTTTTTTGTATTGGGCAGAAAATGATCAATTAACAGATGTAAGGGCATCAAAACATCAGCTTGTGTGTCATTAATCTCTATCAGTGGGAGTCGAGACCCTGCAAGGGGTCCCAAAACCCCACCTTAGAGTTTGTGAAATGGTTTTCACAATCATTGTGTTGTTTTTCTTGATTTATATTGAGAGTGAAAATATATCATGAATAAATAAATGAACGAACCATGAAATAAGTAGATGTAATGATGATTTATCTATTAATCAAATGCATTAATCAATCAAATATCAAATATAGCTTTAAACTGCACAGTTTAAAGCTATGCACAATGAGTAATAAAAGATACATTTAAAATTATTAATCCAATTCCTAAACCTTATTAACAATAAGCATATTTAAAAATATAATAAGTTATATGTTTAAATAAATAAATAGAGCATAAAATAATTCTGTGTGTTTTTAGGGGGCAGCAGTCTGTCGCAGATAAAGGTAAAAAGTTTTAGGAACCCTTGATTTATATAATTGGTTTTACTTCAAGGATTTGACACAAAAAAAGAAACTTTCTAATCTGTTAAATAGGATTACACTATCATCCCTGTGTGAGTTACAAATCTTAATAAAAGTTAAAAGTCAAAAGTGGTCTTAAAAGTTAAAATTTTACTTTCTTTAACTCCAAACAATATTTTTGTTATTATTTTGTTTAATTTATTACTTAAAGACTATTATTTTGGACTACATGCTGCTGAATATTTGTTGAAGACATTTTACCTGATGTAAAAAAGGCAGACGATGAGAATCTGATGGAAACACAAACGATGTAGTGAGGTTAAAGTGACGGACGCCTCTGTCCTCTGCAGGAGTTGCAGAAAAAAAAAAAAGAAACACTTGATCCTCTACTTCACAGGTGATCTGAAGGGAGTCTGTGTCTGACACCAGTCACAGTCCCTGTTATCTGTTATCTAGTGTCCTACCGCCTTTACTAATGAGAAAAATGAATGGAGACAGTCTGAAAACTCGGATGAATGAGGAGAGCTGACTATTCTGAGTCAAACCAGCTGCTGGTCGTGTCCAGGAGGTCTGGAGTGAAACAAATTCGAGGGAGACTGTGATTTATACACGCCTCTCACCCCTCCTTTCCTCTCTTGCTTCTCTTTCTTATCCACATCTCCAGAGGAAGTGGGCCTGGTGCCTCGCTGCCTGCTATTCAAAATTAATGTATGTGTTTGTTTGCAGCTTCTGGCATCTGAAGGAAGTCGTGTATTGTACGAGGACACAATGGCTGAAGGTCTCCCTCCTGCATTCCTTCAGCCGTTCTTCTCTATATGTCTGCCCCTTGGCAGCCGTAGATGGCTACTGCTGACAGATTTTTCATTAACTATCAATCTTCAGCAATAAATTTGAAAGGGCAAAATTAAAGAGGCATCATATGAAATCTGAAACTGGAATGAGTCGCTGACACCTTTAGGTGCTCATAAGGTGTCTGAGGCATTTTAGTATCTATCCCATTTTATAGAAGCGACTGGATAGAATAATGTTCTTATTCAGTTAATAAGGGATTTTAAAAGTTGTGTTTGAGAGTTGCGACCTATTCTGACCCAGAGCTGTGGTTTGCCTCTGGATTACTGTGAGGAACCGAGTGACAGGGCAAGAGCAAAAGGTTGTTTTTTCAATTGTTTCAAAAGTATACTTCTTTATACTAAAAAACATGCAGTTTAATTTTTATAAACTTTTTTTATATATTTTTGTGGACTCGTCTTCATTCTTTCCTCACTATGCTGGCAGATGCTAACTGGCTTAGCCACAGTAGGCTACTTGTGCAGCATCATACCTGCTGTTGTAAATATTCACAAATTTTAAAACAGAAAAATACTGGATAATAAACCAATAGGATGGGGTAATGTTTTAGAAAGAATTGTTTACAGCCAGAATTACAGATGTATCATTTTAAAAACAAATGCTATTATCATGCACCTTTAATAATCACTCAGTATAAAGGATTTAACAGTATATTTGTTTTAAAGTGCTCACAAAAATTAAGCCAGTTCATTCCCACAGAAGAACAAAGTAATTAAGAATTAATCACCTCCTTACAGATTTCTTATCTTTTTATTATTTGTCATACTTAAAGGTTTTATATAGCATTTTATTATCAGACATAGATAGCCTTAGGCCATAGGAATAATAATATCAGACTGATGAGTTGTTAGATTTAAACTGACTTTTGGTGAAAATATATTTGTCTGTGTTTTTAAGTAAGATATTTTATGTAATTAAACTAATTTATTCTTCAATTTTATCAAGAATCTGAATCAAGTAATTATCTCAACAGCAGCTGTCTTACACCAAAGACAAAAAGAAAGACATTATACATTTATTTGAATTTTCTTAGGCTGGTAACAATATTGATTTTATCATCTGAAAAACTTAACTTAATTAAGGAGGTACAAAGCAGTTTTGTTTCAGAAATAATGGCTGCAGATGCACCATGTGATGTCAGTTTGTGGCTCCATGATGACAGAAGGAGTAGATTTCTCACACAGTTTTGCTAAAGGCTCCAATGATAGATGCGGGGAGATTTTGCAGTAGCTATGGTTTTATCTCTTATTTTTTTTTCCAAATAGAACTTGTGATAGATTTAAATACACCCTGACTTCCCACAGGCCATCACTGGTGTGTTTTTTCCTTGCACTTTTGAAGTTGCGGTGAAACCATATGACACTTAAAACATTAGTGGTGAACAGTGTTAACCTACCACTAGCCTTTGATTTTTACACCAAATGTACTGCAGTCTAAAATTATTTTTTATTTTTTATTTCCAGAAGGCTGCACTGTAATGATGTTGTTCTTTTAAAATGCCATGACAGTTGATTCCCGGTCGTGTCAAATGCTGAGTTAACACAGCCTTGGGTTATTTATCACTATGAAGTCCCACTTTTGTATTTAGACTTTGAACCCAGTGATATTCTGTGAAAATTAATCAAATTCTTAAAAAAAAATAGAAAAGGTCACAAAAGGGCAATTTACCAAACAGATTTCCCAAAGATATGACCCTCTTTTTACTTTAATCAAAGTCTTTGGGTTTCATATGACCTGTTTATTCAAGAAGACACTAAACACAGGAACTCATTCTTTTCCCAAACGAGGATGAGGGGAAAACAGATGGTCCCCAGTGAGGGTTTTTAGATTCTCCCTATTAAATATTGCTTTCAGACAAACTTAAAGCAGACAGAAGAAATTCAATGAGTATTTCAGAACAAAGAACGTTTTTCTTTTACTAACAATTCAAGCAATCCTCGTTATTAAACTTGCAATGGTGAGCATATATGCAGACTTTATTCCGCGTTAGTTCGCCTCAAAGTTACACATTTTAGATTATTTAGATAGAATTTGAGCTAACAGAGACCATTAAAAGGATTCATCATCCAGATTCAGGCTGTTTCATGTTAAAACATGTGTCCTGGTGTTTGGCTTCAGTTAAAACCTGCAGGAAAAAAAGGTTTATTGTGTTGGCTCTTTGTTCAAACTGACATGGTTTTATTAATGCTTCCGACCCAGATGCAGAAATAACTCTCAAAACACAAAGAATCACAGTCAAAAACTTTAATGAGACAGAATA
The DNA here is from genome assembly GCA_030533445.1 of Cyprinodon diabolis. Classification (NCBI taxonomy): domain Eukaryota; kingdom Metazoa; phylum Chordata; class Actinopteri; order Cyprinodontiformes; family Cyprinodontidae; genus Cyprinodon; species Cyprinodon diabolis. The sequence continues at coordinate 2,929,997 of CM060083.1, read as the reverse complement.
AAGACATGTGCAATGCTGAATCAGGTCTGAGTGGAAACAACGACATGGAAAGCAGAGAGCTTTGAAATGGATACACAGTCATGTATGTAGGCCTCTGAGATGATTTATGGAATTAGACTTTTGTTCACTTGAGATCTTATGAAGTTAGAGTGGTTGAGGGTGGTCGTTCGGCAATGATGAGAATCTAGATCCTTGGTTTTTCAACAGAGGGTCAGTGGAACATAAGATACTTGCTGCTGTAATGCTGGGACATGTGACAGAATGGGCGATTTCCCAACATGGAGCCTTAATCCAGAATTCAACACTGGTGATTAACAGGGATAAGGTTAGCTTCCTAGGAGAGATGTTGCTCAGGAACAAAGTCACAAGTAAACCTTGGAATGAAGAAACACATGAGTTATAGGGATACTATAACAGATTGAGGAGACAGTTTTACATTTACCTTTACTGGTTAGCACTCAGGCGCAGTCTTACTGGAAACAGGCTCCGCTTATATTGCTCTGATTAGGCTTTCAATGTGCTGCACCTATGAGAGGAGTGCACCTGTACACAATGAGCCCCAGCCAGCAGCAATCTGCAGGATTTCAGTTAAAGATCCTGTTGGTTTGAAAACTAGCCAGATTCCCTGAATTCCCAATGGTGCGCTCTCCACACAGTACGAATTTAGTCCTCTTTGATTAGCATTATTTGTATAAGGGTGCTTACACTAGCCCATCTTGCTGTCATTTCTCCCTTCTCTAATACATCTAAAGCTGCGATTCTAACAAATGGGGACTCATGTGCAGGTAGTTGGTAAGTGTTGCTGTTTGTCTATGTTTTACCTTTTTTGCAGTCAGGTTATCCTGAGCTATCTCTATAGTTATTCTGCTATAGGCTTAGACTGCTGGAGGACATAGGGACCACTTTTCATCATATTACTTTATTCTGTCCGTAATCTCCCAAACCAATAAGCGAACTGCTACTGCGCACAAGTTTACTTTGCAAGAAAAAAGGGGTATGGAAAGTAAGAACAGACAGCCCCGATTTCCGGGGGATAGTTCCCATTTTGGACCACATGTCCCTGGCTAATGCTGTGCCCCCGATTGTATTATTTAAAGAATGAGGGGGTTTATTAGATAAAGTAACTCCTCTCATCATCCACCCTGATCAAACTGATTTTATTAAAGGAAGGCAGTCAGCCAATAACACACCCAGACTGCTGAATTTAATAGATTATTCCTACAGTAAAAATATTAAAGCCTACATATTGTCTTCAGATGCAGAAAAAGCATTTGATAGAGTTCAATTCAATTCAGTTTATTTCTATAGCGCCAAATTCACAACACGTCATCTCAAGGCACTTTAGAGTTCAACCAGATCATACAGTCAAATTGATACAAAGTTTTCTATCTAAGGAAAACCAGTTGATTGCATCGACTCATTGACTCTTCAGAAATCCCTCACACTAAGCATGCTTGTAGCGACAGTGGAGAGGAAAAACTCCCTTTTAACAGGAAGAAACCTCCAGCAGAACCAGGCTCAGTGTGAGCGGCCATCTGCCGAGGCCGACTGGGGTTCAAGGAGACAGAAGCAGACATAGAAATAGAAGCATAGATACAAAAGGCAACTGTCAACCAGCTCCACAGGCGGCCCCGTCCAGCCAGGCAGACGAGCTCCAAGCGAGCTCCCATGCCAGAGGATGAAGAGAGCACATCCAGTTAGTCACAGTCAGAGAAACAGGACTACACTGGAAAACAGGCCGATCTCCAACATCTATAAACAAGGGTGTTGATGGAAGCAGCACAGCTGATGTTTCTTTCCAGGATGACGTCACAGCCAAACAGGAACAGACGAGGCAAAGCTACTCTGAGGAAAAGCAGAGAGAGCAGAAGGTTAGAGATTGAACTAACAGATTCTGCAGAATAGGAGAACAGAGAGAGAATGAAGCAGAATGATGAAATGGGGGTCCCTATGTCCTCCAGCAGTCTAAGCCTATAGCAGCATAACTATAGAGATAGCTCAGGATAGTTTGAGCCATTCTAACTATAAGCTTTATCAAAAAGGAAAGTTTTAAGCCTAGTCTTAAAAGTAGACAGAGTGTCTGCCTCGCGGGCTAAAACTGGTAGTTGGTTCCACAGGAGAGGAGCCTGATAACTAAAAGATCTGCCTCCCATTCTACTTTTAGAAATTCTAGGAACCACTAGTAAACCTGCAGATTGAGAGCGAAGTGCTCTGTTAGGAACATAAGGAACAATCAGATCTCTGAGTAAACTGGAAATTTTTATTTGCTACTCTACATAAATTTGGTTTTGGCAATTCCTTTATAAATTGGTTAAAAATATTATACAGCTTCCCAGGAGCCTGTGTCAGGACAAAAAATCAAACATCTTCCAGCTTTTGTCTCCAGAGGGGCACCAGGCAGGGTTGGCCGCTCTCCCCCTGACTTTTTGCAATCAGACAAAGTAATGTGGTTAAAGATATAAAAGGCATGAAAATAGAGCATAAAATTAGTCTTTATGCAGATGATGTATTACTTTATCTCCAGCACTCAAACACTTGCCTCTCTCAAGTGATTAGATTACTAGAATCTTTCTCAAAAGTCTCAGATTACTCTATAAATTGGTCTAAATCTATAGTACTACCAATTCATTACTCTCTACAGAATCCCTGATGTTTACAATTGCAGTCAAGAAATATCAAATATTTGGGAATTACTGTGTCATCTAAACTAGCTGAGTTACCAAAACTCAACCACATCCCTCTTTTAAAGAAAATAGAAGAGGACCTAGAAAGATGGAAATCGCTTCCGATCTCCCTTATAGGTAGGGTAGCCTCAATTAAAATGATGGTCTTACCTAGTATTAACTAATTATTTTCAATGATCCCCAATAAACCATCACCCGAATGGTTTAAATCTCTAGATTCGTCCATCTCTAAATTTCTTTGGAAGGACAAACCCCCTCGTATCAGCTTAAAAACACTACGGAAAACTAAAGACAGAGGGGGACTAGATTTACCTAACTTCCAACACTACTACTTAGCAAATAGATTACAATACATCTCTAAATGGATAAAACATAATCCCTTAGATGAGCCCTGGATAGACACAGAACAGGAAATATGCAGTAATATCATCATTTCAGATTTATGGTTCATTAGCTCTAAGATCAAACGGCACCCATGTTTTAAAAATATTAACTCTTCCCTGACAGCATGGTGGGAATTTCTAAAAATAACGAAGTCATCACTTATCCCGTGCAGTCGTACACCCATCTGGAATAACCCTGACATTCTACAAAACAATGATGTGATGAACTTTCCGTACTGGAAGAATAAAGTTATTAACTATCTGGATCATTTGTTTGAAGGTACGAAGTTTATCACATTTGCTAGATTAAATTTGCAATATGGCATTAACAAAAATAAATTCTTAGAATATGAGCAAATTAAACCTATAATTAGAAATACATTTAAGCATATTGATGGAGGTTTAAAAATTCCAACTAATATATCAGAGTTTCTAGAGTTAAACCCCCCAAACTACTGTCTAAGTTATACAGGACACTGACTAAACTGGATGATACAATATCTCTTCCTATTACTAAATGGGAGGAGGATTTATCAGTCAGCTTTGCACAAAACATCTGGGCTCAGATATGTCTAAGAACTTTTAACATGACTAGAAACCCCAATTTACAATTAATACAATACAAAATCCTCCACAGAGTGCACTATACAGGTCAAAGATTATTCAAGATGGGTTTAGCACAATCTAATATCTGTCCACAGTGCACAGGCAATCAACTTGATAATTAGCTAGCTTCCTTCTTTTCCCTTTGGGATCCATGGTCCGAGACACACCTGCAGCTTTGTTAGCCTAGCACCACACCACGCTGGTTGCAAGTTATGACCACTGATCTCTATGGCTATGACGCAAATTATTGTGTACATTTATTTATTATACAAATGTTTACAGCATTGGAAAACATTATTCATTTTTCTTTGACCTCCTGCGCACCATATTAAAACTGTACAACATATTAAAATAAAGCATGTGGCTCCTTAGCCGCGGGTTGCCGAGCCTCGGGTTAAAGGTTTGATCAAATTATAGAGTAAAACTAAAACCACAGCATAGCTCATGGTTATGTTCAATACTATCAGAACATACCCACTAGCACAACGCAAAGGAAGCTGGCTATAGGAGAACCACCAAACATTGGGGCTAATACCCTCCAAAAGGCCCCAACCACCAGGCCGCGGACCGGTACCGCTCCGTCAGTCATTTGGTACCGGGCCGCACAAGCAGGATTTTCTGCGGTTACAGCGACCAAAACAAAGCTACGGAGCAGACTGGACATCAGGAGCACACGTGTGTCATTGTCTCCGATTACGCCTAGATGGGACCGGCTTGTTTCTGAGAAACAAGCTCAGGGCTCCCACGAATTCAACATAACGGTGAGTTTTATTTTTATGCTGTTTGTATTTGATTTTATGCCAGTCGTATCATTTCATTTGATCGTATTTACCCCCCACACTTCAAAGACCGCTCCATGAAAATATTGCCTAACAGATAACCGGTCCGTGGCGCAAAAAAGGTTGGGGACCGCTGTTCTAGGGGGCATGAAGAAAAGATTCTGGAGCAATTGGAGAAACATGTAAGAATTGAAGATATTTATACATGTTTTAAGCTAACAGAAGTAAAGAGCTAAGCTGAAGCTGCAGCAAAATTTAATATTCATATGTATCAGGGCAGATTTACAGAACAGAGTGTAGAAAACAACAGGTGCAGATGGGAAGGCTGAGAATGACCTGAAAGAAGCTTATTAACAGTGGAGCAGAAAGGCAGGAAGCAACTCCATACATGGAGATAGGAAGTAGGGAGTATGATCACTCTGTGGGACTGTCTGTGTGAAACTGTAAGATGTTCCCCTATGAAGATAATAAAAAGAGCCGGTAATGCAGGGGGGGTCAGAGTTGCTGTTCACAGATGCATGCTGCTGATGCTCCACTCCCTTTGCAAAGGTGAATCGAAGCTTTGTTGTCCAGAATTTCTTTTCATCTCAGTTAAGTTAGCTGCACTCGAATTAACGGACCCGGGGAAAAACCATGAAGGTGTTTTTCAACAGAATCCAAATTCTTTACTCTTATTTGGAAAAGTAATAACATTTTTCATAGACTGCTGCAATTCAAGGCACATAAGAAAGACTGGGATTAGCATACTAGAGTTTAACTTCAAGGTTAAGTAAGTAAGTTATCAAACTTTATTTCTATAGCATCTTATATGGCACATTTTAAGATAAAAAGTGTTTCAATAAGCAAGACGAATACAGCAAAACAACATTTGAGCAAAAGCTGAATCAAGAAGTTTTTCTTTTTTTTTCTTTGTGTGTGTTTGCTTTCAAAGCTCTGGGAAAATAACTGTTTCTAAGTCCTGGATGCGATGCTGCCATACCTTCTTCCTGCTGGAATAGGTGAAAAATAGTCCGGAAATTGTCAGGATCTGTGACTTTGCCTCTAGCCGCTCCTCCAGACTCTTCAGAGTCAACTTTATCGGATTTGCAGTGCCCTGAACAAACCAAACCCGATTTTGTTGTCCAATTTGACAGAAAATTGTGTCGTAGTTCAGCACCGATGCATCTATAAGCCTGTAGCTTATTTCCTGAATTTACTTTGGGTTGCAGCTTCTCACGCTCTTCTGAGGATGAGACGTCAAGCATGTCCATGTTAAATTGGTATGACCTGGCAAAAAATCATTAAATTAATTAACATCAACATTATATTCAAATTGGATTTTTTGGGATACTCAGAAGCGACACGCATCCAGGTTAACTCAGACACCAATGGCAACGGGGTTTTAAAAAAAAACTTATCAAGCAGGATTTACGAGCTACTAGAACAAGCAGAAGAGTACTGCAGTTCTGTGTTTTGGCCACAGGTGGCAGTATCATCAGAAATCTCCCTAATCCTCTTTAAAGCTCCCCTCACACCGTGTCAATTTAGCGTCTGCCTGACGTTCAAAAAATCTGGCAAAAAAGCTGGCAAACCTTGGATAAGTTATGAGCACGCTGAAGTAGGCTGATGCACGCTGGTACACGTCAACGTATGGCGAGTACGTCGAGCATGCTCAAAATTTCCCAGTGTATGCCAGCGTTCGCTCATTCGTGGGCCATAAGTTACAGGTCAGTTATCTGATTGTTGACATTTAGTGTAAGTTACTCATCAGTCAGTAACTTACTGTATGCATAACTTCTCACAACATATTCTCATTATCAGTTCGTATGAAATCGTACGAAAAGTTATGCACAGTATTTTGTACGTTTTTGACGTTTTTCCTCGAAAAAACAGATCAGTGCGCACGCGCTGGCAGACAGACGAAAAAAGCAGAACTGGGAAAAACAGTGCAATAATTACTTCTTCAGGTCTCTAACTAGGTTGCTTCCTGTTTTGTATCTTAGGGTTAGGGTCAGGGTTAGGGTTAATTCTATGTTAAATTCTATGTTATTGAATGGTGCGTAAGATGCGCATGCGCAAGGATATCCTGTCTCGAGGCAATACGTAAAAATACGACGAAATACGACGAAAAAAAACGTCAAAAACGTACGAAATTACTGTGCATAACTTTTCGTACGATTTCATACGAACTGATAATTAGAATACACTGCTTCTCAAGAACTTCTCTCCAACGCATATCAACATATCTGACGTGTTCCAGACGAGCGCTGAACGTGTTTCTAACTTCCAGCTACTGTATAATGGCGTAATGGCAGCGTTTTGGTATAAAGGGGGTTCACAGGAGGAAACCGTCAGTTCTCCTCCAGACTTCATCCCCAATATAGGGTGAGCCAGAGGGTGAGGGTGATGGATCCCTGCGTTCACAAACACCACCAACACACTTCCTAGCAGACATGATGCTGAATCTGCTTCTTTCTTTCTTTTCTTTTTATTTGTTCTTATTTATTTATTTTTTTGCGGGCGGTAAACAGCAGCTTATTTAATACCACAATCAAAGAAATCTTTTTATGCAGGCCCGGGCGCCTCTGGGCGCATCGCTGCCCCCCTCAGGACACTGGCCTGTGACATTTTATGGGCATTATGCTGCCGTCCGGACTCATTATGAATGCTCTATGAAAACATTCATAGAAAGTTCAGCGTATGGCAGCGTTTTAGAAGATTCTGGGGCGTCAGGCATACGCTGGCTAAATCCTCAAGGTTTGACAGCGGCTTAATGTTATGACTTTAAACTCGTAGATCTATTATGACTTTATTCTGGTACAACTTTAACCTTCCAATGTTTTAACTTTATTTTTTTCTTTTTTTCTAATAAACTAAGCAAAACTGATAAATTACACACATGCAGGACATCGTAATGTTTTATAAAAATCGAAAAAAAAATGCTGCATGCAACCAGAATGTGTTACTAGCTTATGAATTTAAAAAAAAAAATGGGACAAATAATTTGGGAAACAAACTACACAGGAGATGCAACTGTGATGGCATCTACAAGAAGCAACAGAGCAGACTGTACTTCCTTCCTTTGCAGCAAGAAGCTGCAGATCTTCTATCAGTTAGTTGTGGAGAGTGTGATATCTTCTGCCATCATCTGCCGGGATAACAGCATCAGAATAAATGATGGAGTTCCGGCTCTGTTGTAGGAACTCTTCTAGAACCTCTGGAGAGGATTTCACAAAAAATTATTCTTCATGAAGTGAAGAACATTATGGACAACAGTGAGCATCCTCTTTGGAGAATTCTTAAACAACAACAGTGTCTTCAGTCAGAGGCTTCTCCAGAACCGGTGCAAGACAGACCTCTACAGAAGATCCTTCCTGCCTACAAATATCAACACCTACAACACCTGGTTAAAAAAATGAGGGATTAATAAAGTATGTTTGAATTGAATTAATATCATGATTATGCAAATATCATGTGAATTAGGAGGTTACCTTGCTCAGCCTTAATTAAAAGTTTATTCAATTCTATTGCAAGCTGTTTTAATTTGATCAACTCGTGACATTGTTAGAGTATACAGCACACAGTTTTAGACTTTTTACAGTACTTACTACTAATTGAGATCATGAAGAGGTCTATCTTTTCCTTGAGGAAATATTTTTGCATTGCTTGTATCTTATAATATGCCTTATACATTTTAATTTTAAACATTTCATATTATGATTACTGTGATTATGACAGAAATTTCTTTCTTCTTCTCTTTTTCTTTATTTCTGCACAAAAAAACTATCAGTTCACAATAAGCCTGTTATAAGCCTGTTTTTCATTGTAATGAATTTGGACTTCAGTTCTTGTCATTACTTCTTCATCAGCTCCACCAAGTAGGTGCTGATATCTGTAGGTGTAAAGATTTCAGTGTCCTCTTGCCTGCACCACACCTCTGCTATCAGCGATAAAATTCCTTTCCTCTAAAGAGAACACGTACACAAAGAAAGGCAGCAGGAGCAGGCGTACATCCTGACCTCTGCAGACTAAATTTAGGAGGGACTACATCGGCACAGCAGCCGATCGGTTTATCAGCAGCTCTGTGTCTCTTTGGATGCACTGCTGACAGTCACACTGCTGACACTACGATGCTTCAAGAACAAGAAGCAAAACAAATAGAGAAAGAGAGCACTTCAGACCTTTTGGATTCCCTAAATGGACTGGATCACATAGACTAAAGAAATCTAGAAACAAAAGAACATAAATTAAAAAGAGGGTAAATTGAAAAATGATCTAGTAAACATAGAGTGAACATAGGCAGAGTTACTGGGTTATCATAACAAAGTTGCTTCTGACTTTTAGAATCGGATTTGATTAGAGTGATGGTTCAGGAGAAGAAACAGTTCCTGACCTGCACTGCTCTGTAGCGCCTTCAAAAGGGGAGAACTTGTCATGAATGGGGTGAGATGTGTCAGTGGTGATTTTTCCTGCCTTTGTGAATGTATGCACCCTGAATGGAGCCAGGACTGTTATAGGCTGTTCCTGCCAGTTTTACTGATGGTTCCTGAAAAAGGAAATAAACCTGCATAGATGACAAAAAGACTGATTTTTAATTTAAATCTACACAGTATCCACTAATCATTAAAACTCTCTGCATGTTGTTGCTCTTTTCTTGCCTTAAAAGTTTTTTTTTTCTTGGCTTTATTTTTTTAAAAGCTAAAAATGACATGAAAGGATTTCTTTTATGGAGAGCTACTTGGAACTTTTCAACCAATGCAGCCTCCTAGTGAAACCACTGGAACATGCAGTTCTATAATTTTGATGGCAGATGATCTATCAACAGAATCCTCCAATATACTCCTGTATGAGAGATAGGGTTATTTATTTACTTATTTCTGTCTGTAGGGGGAAATAACAGGCACAGCTAATTACTGTAGTCCTTTGTGGCCCCCTGGCGTCCTCATCGTAGTACTGCATCATTGAAAAGAATGTCACTGGAGGAAGAACACCAGTCATTTCATTTCACTAGTACTGTTACAGCTTCTACTAAAGAATAACATTTTTAAAGCATAAATTATGATAAAGTTAATGTTAAATAAAACATGAATTAATTTACAGACAGTTGGACAAAGATTAAGGCAGTTCTTTGGATATGATGTTATTTAGTGATACCAAAGCAAAGAGTGAGCTATAAAAATGCATACTTTCTAGTTTTTTTTAATGGTAAAATTAAAAATAGACCACAGCTATCATTTTTTCTTCATTTTCAACACTGTCTGCTACTTTGTGTTGGTACTTCACATTACATCCAAATAAAATGAAATTTTTATTGTACATGCAGGGCAATAAAGCAGACCCAGGTTTTTTTCATTGAACTTTATTAGGATGAATAATTTCTTCATATGTACTCTGTGTGACTGCAAATATACAGATGCCTGTCGTCTGAATCAGAGGATTCAATTCAGTTTATTTATACAGCTCCATTTAACAACTCACATTATCTCAAGGCGTTTACAGAGACGATTTATGTAGTGCATTAATGAAAAGACACACACGGTCTGCGTGGGATTTATGTTGAAACTTTACTGACCAACTGCCATCTCAGTACATGGTGTCCCAGGTAACCTATTGCCTGGTGCATTATGGGTAATGTAGTATATTTAATCAACACATAACAACACACAGATCATCCAGTCAGATTGGTTCAAACTTTTTATCGACTTTGTAGGATTCAGTCCTCCTGGATGAGCACGTGGTCACACTAGCTTCTTTGTGTTGTTAACTCTACAGAAATCCCTTATACAGAGAAACTGGACTAAACACTAAAATACAGACCCAACTATTTAATCTATAATTGAAGTTTCTAAAATACTGCAAAATGGGAGAATACCGAAAGAATGAAACAGAATGATGAAAAGTGGTCCCTACGTCCTCCAGCAGTCTAAACCTATAGCAGTATAACTATAGAGAGAGCTCAAGATAACCTGATTGATGACTTGAGCTTCCTGAGCTATCTCTATAGTTATGCTGCTATAGGCTTAGACTTTTGGAGGACATAGGGACCCCCATTTCATCATTCTGCTTCATTCTCTCTCTGTTCTCCTATTCTGCAGAATCTGTTTGTTCAATCTCTAACGTTCTGCTCTCTCTGCTTTTCCTCAGAGTAGCTTTGCCTCGTCTGTTCCTGTTTGGCTGTGACGTCATCCTGGAAAGAAACATCAGCTGTGCTGCTTCCATCAACACCCTTGTTTATAGATGCTGGAGATCAGCCTGTTTTCCAGTGTGGTCCTGTTTCTCTGACCGTGACTGGGTGGATGTGCTCTCTTCATCCTCTGACATGGGAGCTGGCTCGGAGCTCGTCTGCCTGGCTGTGTGTTTCCTGGACGGGGCCGCCTTTACAGCTGCTTTTTGTGTCTCTGCTTCCGTCTCCTTGAACCCCAGTCAGCCTCAGCAGATGGCCGCTCAGACTGAGCCTGGTTCTGCTGGAGGTTTCTTCCTGTTAAAAGGGAGTTTTTCCTCTCCACTGTCGCTGCAAGCATGCTTAGTGTGAGGGATTGTATTTGAGTCAATGAGTCAATGCAATCAACTGGTTTTCCTTAGATAGAAAACTTTGTATCAATTTGACTGTATGATCTGGTTGAACTCTAAAGTGCCTTGAGATGACGTGTTGTGAATTTGGCGCTATAGAAATAAACTGAATTGAAACTGAATTGAATTGAATGACTTGCAGAAATCGAACAAAATGACAGCAGAGAGGAAAACCCATCGATTGTCTTAAAAAAATGGAACCTGTAGATAGATGAATGCAGTAAAGGAGGCTAAATGAAATAAAAAATGGGAGTTTGTCAGATCCAGTTAGGATAATTATAAACTAAATTCAAATCCTGAAGACATTTAATTAAATAGATACTCGTAAATTCAGGTTTGAGGCAATTTGTTGTGTTTCTGGCTGTTAAACCATTTGAACACATCAGCCAGCTGCATGCTTTGACATTGGGTCAGAAGAAGAGAGCAGATGCTGGAGGGGAGGGGGCGGCCCGACTCAGGACAGCTGCTTCTCATTCTGCTCTCCATCCTTTTCTTTTCTCTCACTCCGCCTCAGATGTTGCTCCTCTGCAGAGTCTTCCTTTTCATCATCAGATTTAAGGTTTGTTCTTTATCATTATTTCAAACTAAAAGAGATGAAAATTAGGTATGATTTCCTTCTTGGTGATTTTCAAACATTCTGAAATTTGAATTTTTTTTTTTTAGATGACAAGTATTTCTGCACTGCTGCTTCTTTGGCTCCTCTTTTCTCCTTCATCTCCATCTCCTATTGCTAAGGTAAAAACTAATGGGTCAACTTTTTTGTTTTTCACCAACCAAAAGACTTTTTAAAAAGAAAGCAGAGGCTCTCTGAGGATGAGTTATTGGTATGCTAGGTTACTCTAAACACTAGCTGTGTTTCTGTTAACAAGTCTAGGCTTGAACAAGCTGCTGCTTCATGTTTTTCACAACAAACATGAGGTAAGAAGATGCTGACATGTAAAATGCAAGTAAGCATGTTTTTATCTGAGAATGGGTTGTTTATGCTTTTAAAGACCACATGCTTGTCCTGTATGGGGGGAATTTTGGTACAATTATTTTGGCGAGCAAAGAACACATTTTATAAATTGAAATGTTAAAAAAATAAATAAATTGAAGAAGAGAACTTAAAAAAAGCCCCTTCTTAATCTTTTTTTTTTACATCTTAAAATGTTATTTTTTCAGAGTGAGATTTATAAATAGCATTCTTCCAGAGATGGTTTTAAAGATCCCATTCTCTTTACTTCATGCCCAATACTACTGCTCAGTGTTGACATTACGTTGTGTAATCTGTAAGGCTGCAAATCAGTGATTTCTACTCATAAATGTAATTTTTACTTGTATTTTTTTGCTTTAAGAAGTTTTAGGCTTGTTTTCTCACAGTTGAAACATCTAACGTTACATTTATGAGTTGACTAGGAGCAAATACGAATTATAAATGTAATTATGTGAATTGTGCTACGTTAATTGGTCACATACATTTTTATTGACAGTTATCTCACCCCATACCCACAGAATTACTGAGCTTTCACCGTGCCAGAAATGACCGTTTAATTTAAAGCCTTTCTAAATGCGAATTGTTTCAAAATCATTCAGTAAGTTAACAGATATGTTTATATTAGGGCTTTTCTTTCATTATTGTTAGAGGCTGAACCAACTTTGTCTGGGTTTTTTAAACACAAAAATAATAACATTCTTTGAAAGTCAAAGGACAAATTAACATCCATTTAAATGAAATTAAAGAACAACATTTAGAGGATTTCTTTAGTGATGTCCTTGAGCAAAGCCTACTAATTCAGCTGGATGAAAAGCAGGACTTCCTGTGAGGGGACAAGATAAGGCATGAAGTAATAAGTACAGCTGAGGGCAGCATATTGCTGGGAGACAACAGCAGCTCTTAAAGCTAACAGATGTCAGCGGGGCTGCAGGCGACGGGCACGCAGCTGTGTGCTTTGTGTCAGAGCGTTTGAGGTAGATGCCGGATCTCTGCATGTGCAGACATTTGTTTCTAAAAACATAAACTTGACATCATTCTCTCTTTACTTTAAAAGACTTTCACAACAGTTACTGAACAAGCAACACTCGGGATCTTCAAATCTAGATTGTAGGTTTTATAGAAGGTCCTACTTCTAATCCAGGGAGTTGTGTCTTGTGGCTCACTGCTGCCTCATTCTAACCTGGATTATAATAAAGAAATGATCACGTTGGGGAACAGATATTTACATTCCAGCATAATCTCCTCATCTAATCCAGATTAATGATTCACCTTCTTGGTCAAGTTTTTGAATACTTTTCACTCTTCTCTTTTTTTATGGAGTAAATTTTGTTCCATTATTGTTGCAAGAGAATATTTTTTTATATGTAAATCTAAAGGCAAAGGAATTTTGTAAATCAAAATAAATTTTAAAAAATCAATCCCGAAATGTACATTAGAAAAAAAAATATTCTTTTTACATTTTTTCCTCATTTAAACTATTAGATCTTTTTTCATTCATATTTTATTATTTAAAATTTTATCTTACATTTTTTTCTTGTATTGAGTTTTACAAATTGCATTCTTTCAAATTGTGTTTTCCAGATCACATTCTGTTCACCACCTTGGGGCGGGCTTTCCTTTAAACTGAGCAGTGAAGACGCATTTCTATTGGCCTGCTGGACTTTAGCAATATTTCTTATTGTTTAAGAACAAGAGTATTTATAGGCTTTAAAGTCAAGACAATATGATTTAAATGAATGCAATTCCCAAAAAACTATTAATCTGAAAAAAAAAAAAATAACAAAAATTCTGTAAAACTAAATTTAATTAATAAACTTTGAAAAAAATCAATAAAGAAAACTGTAATCTAAAAAAAATCATCAAAAAAATTAGTAAAGTTACGCTTCAAACCTTTTCAGGGAGGGGTTATGATTTGGTCTAACAGCATAGAACCAAACTATTATAAAATGTTTGTTTTATTTGATGGTGTTAAAGCATTAAATGGCAAAGAGGAATCCTAAACAAGTTTTATGGGGGTTTTAAATCATCTACCGCTATGCAGCTGTATCTTTTGAACCCTTGTCATTCATGTTTGGGGTTAAAGGTCACCATCTGGAGAGTGAAAGAGAGTTGTAATCCCCCTCTACCTCCACACACAGACTTTTCAACACGCAGGGCTATGCTGAATGTCTGTGTGTTTGTGTGCATTAGGATCCGTCTGCATGTGCTCAGACTTTCTGTGGAGCAGGCAGGGAGTGTGTTTCCACCGACAGAGGACTACCAGAGTGTCGCTGCTTATAGGTACAGTTCTGACTTCTTTGGGTTATTTAAACTTTGTAATATCTGTAGGTTAAATTGACATGTATGCTTCATCACAAGTTCAGCCCCAAACAGGGACATATTTATCCTAAGGAAAAGAAGCACAAAAAAATGTATGTAAAGGTGTCTATAACTGTAAATGCAACCTGATATTTGTAATTAAAGTTAGTATTTGATTATTGTTGAAAACGTGTCTTCATCCTGTTTGTTTGATGTGAAGCATAAAAACTGGAGCAGTGAGTTGAAGTCCAATGTTTTGTTTGATGCATAGATATTTGCATCATGCAGCAAAACCAAAAGTGGCAACACCAGCCCAGCATTGTGATCTGACTCACGGGATCCAAAACTCCCAATTTAAACACCCCATCTTTGACATAATCCAGATAATCCCGGTCTCCCTCCCCCAGGCCTCTGTCCAGCACATTTCAGCACAAACACTGGTTACACTGAAAGCTGTCAAAATGACACTGAAGACCAATACAATGACTGGTACAACACCACTTTCCATTTTCTACCCTTTGATTCATTATGTTTAGCATTGTCTGCATCTTCTCCTATACATTTTCAAAAATCAGAAAACTCATGCATGACTGCTGAATTTCAGCTTTCTAGAGGCGCTCTGTCATCAATCCCTGGTGCTCCTCTCATCCTGCTGTCCTATCGAGGTGCAGGGAGGCCCCTGGGCAGCAGAGGCAGCTGCTTGGCGTACGGTCTGATTGGACTTGACTTCGGAGGCAATCTCAGCCTTGAGCCTGGAAGCTGGCATGGGTTTGCCCATACATACTGTGGATCTTCTTCAACAGGAAAACCCCCATGGCCGCTGAATCCTGGTCCTGATCCAGGGATTCCAATAGTCATGATGACAAAAACACAGACTTGAGCAAAGATAAAGAAGATAAAGAAGTTGAAGGAGCTATCAATCCTGAAGGCTTTATAAATAAGTAGCTGGGAGGGAAGAGGAGAGTCCAGAGGATGGAGAGACCAAAACCTGAACAGTTATTGTTGTCAAAACCAGGAAAGAGATCAGGTTGAAGAGCAGGGTGAAAGCGCAGAACATCCAGAAGTATTACATAATAGTCACAGTACGCCTGATCTCCACATTGATGTCCTGGTAGAAGCAGGGACCAACGGGATGAATGAGGGCAGTGGGGGGCCAATTATTCTGACGCATGGCTCCTGGTCCGCGGCTGTGAGACTGCACCTCCCATTCCATCCTCTCCAACTCCTAAGCTTTACTCTCAAGTTCCCCCTGCTTCCTCAGGTCCTCTCCTAGGGTGGAGTTCACTGCAGGCTGGGAGTTATCGGAGCAATAGCTGCGAGGCCCAGTGGGTGCTGTTCTGCTGTGCATGATTAGGTGTAGACGGAGATCTGCCTTCTTATGGTGGTTTGTCAAACGGGTTGCAAAGGTCCAGTTTTGCATATTCTGTGTTGCTGCTATGCTGAGTCACAGTAGGGTCCTGGAAAGGGTTCTGGTCCTCCGTTGGTTCTGGAAAGCTAGTGTACTTCGACCTGTCACACAGTCACTGCCAACCACTGATGAAAACGTTAGAAAACTGAAGGCAGAGGCTAAGCTAATGCGAACTATGAGATGTAACAGGGCTTTAGATGCCATTTTTTTATCAGTAAAAAAGGCGGATTTTCTTGCTTTATCGGTTTATCCAGTCAGAGGTATGCTACTACAGTCAACATACCGGTTAACTAACAACTAGTGGCTGGAGAATAAAATCTCCATCCATCCAAGCTGCTAACATCTACTTTATAGTCCAGCAGGGCCAAGGATATCAGAGGAAATCAGATATTTTCTGAGGAAGGGAAAAACAAGAACTAGCTATTGTCATGTCTGAGTCATTACTGAGTGTAATGGCTGTGGAAAAAGTGTGTTTTTAAAGCTGCAGTCTGTAACATTGAGAAGAGAGCAGACTTCGACTGAAAATTTGAAGAAAAACAGGTTTCACGCCACTCCCCCACCCTCTCTGCTTCACTCATGCCCCACCCCTCTCACACCACCTGTGCGGGTACCGCATGCGACCAGAAGCGTCCAAGCAGCGTACGCGGCATGGAGTGTGAACCGGTAAGAGCGATAACACTCACCTCCAAGCAGCTAGATATAAGTTGCTGGTTATACCGAAGTTTGCCGTGTAAGCAGTTGTCGGCAGGGGCAGTAAGGGCAGTTTCTCTTTCGCTGGTGGCTGTCGCTCCGCCATGACTTCCACGCGTGTCCTCCTGACTGCGGCAGCCGGGCGGCAGCGGCAGGTTAAGCGGTGGGGGGGGCATTCAGCGTGTGTGAGCTGTGATTGACACTCCATCAGACGCTCCTCTGGCTGTGATTGGTTGTTTTCACTCGTCCCGAATTATTCTTTCCAGATTGAAATACAGGCAGTATGCGGGACCAATTGCAGCAGTTTTTTTCACAGGTTACATATCACATGTACTGCTGTCTGGGCATAGGGACAGTTTTAGCCAATATGACAAAAAAGTGATTTTTAAAAACTTACAGACTTCAGCTTTAAACTCAGCTACCTCCTTATTTTCACATAAATGTGAAAAGAAATGCTGTGGAAAAACCCTGTGCCCTTCAGACTTGATTTGACACCAAGGTTAAGGTGACCAGGTAGGGAGGGATTCCCAAACACCCGGTCTGTGGAGCTGAACCAAACGATGATCAGAGGGTTTCTTTCTAACCAATGAAAAAATGCGGGGGGGAAAGAGCAGCGTCTATGGATCAGTCTGATAGTTTGCACATTAAGGGGAGATATGAAGATGGCCTCCAACACAGAGAAAAGATAGAGATAGAAAAACAGGTGGCCTTGGGGGGCTGGCTGCAGAAAAGATGGCCCTAAACCAAGGTGGCCCTAAACAAAGGTAGCCCTTAACAAAGATGGCCTTACACAAAGATGGCCCTAAACAAAGGTAGCCCTAAACAAAGATGGCCTTACACAAAGATGGCCCTAAACAAAGATGGCCCTAAACAAAGATGACCCTAAACAAAGATGGCCCTTAACAAAGATGGCCTTACACAAAGATGGCCCTAAACAAAGGTAGCCCTTAACAAAGATGGCCCTAAACAAAGATGGCCCTTAACAAAGATGGCCCTAAACAAAGGTGGCCCTTAACAAAGGTAGCCCTTAACAAAGATGACCCTAAACAAAGGTGGCCCTAAACAAAGATGACCCTAAACAAAGATCGTCCTGAACAAAGGTAGCCCTTAACAAAGATGACCCTAAACAAAGGTGGCCCTAAACAAAGGTGACCCTAAACAAAGATCGCCCTGAACAAAGATCGCCCTGAACAAAGGTAGCCCTTAACAAAGATGACCCTAAACAAAGATGGCCCTAAACAAAGATGGCCCTTAACAAAGATCGCCCTGAACAAAGGTAGCCCTTAACAAAGATGACCCTAAACAAAGGTGGCCCTAAACAAAGATGACCCTAAACAAAGATCGCCCTAAACAAAGGTGGCCCTAAACAAAGATGGCCCTTAACAAAGATGGCCCTAAACAAAGATGACCCTAAACAAAGATGGCCCTAAACAAAGGTAGCCCTTAACAAAGATGGCCCTAAATAAAGGTGGCCCTTAACAAAGGTGGCCCTAAACAAAGATGGCCCTTAACAAAGAGGGTCCTAAACAAAGATGACCCTAAACAAAGAGGGTCCTAAACAAAGATGACCCTAAACAAAGATGGCCCTTAACAAATGTAGCCATTAACAAATGTAGCCATTAACAAAGATGGCCCTAAACAAAGATGGCCTTTAACAAAGATGGCCCTAAACAAAGGTGGCCCTAAACAAAGATGGCCTTAAACAAAGGTGGACCTAAATAAAGGTGGCCCTAAACAAAGATGGCCCTAAACAAAGATGACCCTAAATAAAGGTGGCCCTAAACAAAGATGGCCCTTAACAAAGATGGCCCTAAACAAAATGGCCTTAAACAAAGGTGGCCCTAAATAAAGGTGGCCCTAAATAAAGGTGGCCCTAAACAAAGATGGCCCTAAACAAAGGTGGCCCTAAACAAAGATGGCCTTAAACAAAGGTGGCCCTAAATAAAGGTGGCCCTAAACAAAGGTGGCCCTAAACAGAGATGGCCCTAAACAAAGATGGCCCTAAACAAAGGTGGCCCTAAACAAAGATGGCCTTAAACAAAGGTGGCCCTAAATAAAGGTGGCCCTAAACAAAGGTGGCCCTAAACAGAGATGGCCCTAAACAAAGGTGGCCCTAAACAGAGATGGCCCTAAACAAAGGTGGCCCTAAACAAAGATGGCCCTTAACAAAGATGGCCCTTAACAAAGATGGCCCTAAACAAAGGTGGCCCTAAACAAAGATGACCCTAAACAAAGATGGCCCTAAACAAAGGTGGCCCTAAATAAAGGTGGCCTTAAACAAAGATGGCCCTAAACAAAGTTGACCCTAAACAAAGGTGGCCCTAAACAAAGATGGCCCTAAACAAAGTTGACCCTAAACAAAGGTGGCCCTAAACAAAGATGGCCCTAAACAAAGTTGACCCTAAACAAAGTTGACCCTAAACAAAGGTGGCCCTAAACAAAGATGGTCCTAAACAAAGTTGACCCTAAACAAAGATGGCCCTAAACAAAGGTGGCCCTAAACAAAGATGACCCTGAACAAATGTGGCCCTAAACATAGGTGACCCTAAACAAAGGGGGCCCTAAACAAAGATGGCCCTAAACAAAGTTGACCCTAAACAAAGATGGCCCTAAACAAAGGTGGCCCTAAACAAAGGTGGCCCTAAACAAAGATGACCCTGAACAAATATGGCCCTAAACAAAGGTGACCCTAAACAAAGGGGGCCTGAGTTAGAAGGACTTAGCCAGGACGCTTCCTTCATCTGATCTGATCCCCTCCCCATGCACAAACACAATCAGTAATGTGTGATCGTAAAACAACCTTCTATGAATACTTTTTGTCTTTTAACTTTGTTAATGTTTGCAGCGCTGTGAGGAATCAGAGCACTGGGTGTGTGGCAGCAACGGCAGGTCATACAGGAACCACTGTGAGCTGCACAGAGACGCTTGCATCACCCAGACCAAATTACACGTGGCCCACAGAGGACAGTGTGTTTGTAAGTACACACCTTTAAATAATGCTGCTTTCATCTTGTGCATGACATCATTGTGTTATTTGTTTTTTCCTCTTGTCTCCTGAAATGCAGGGAAGCAGACAGATGTCAGCCCCAGTAAGTGAGGCCATATTGCAATGTTTAAACCCAGCATTTTAACCTTCAGGGTGGCGCCTGTTTTTCTCTGATTACGTGTGGATGTTTTGCCTGCACCGTTTCTAGTCGTGTGTTTCCTGTCTGAACGTGATCGGCTGAGGGAGCAGGCGATCCACTGGATTTACTCAGAGGTGGAGCGAGATCGTCTGGCCACAAATGCATCCTCCTCCCCCAGAGATGTCCTGCAAATGTACTTTCAGGTCACAACATCTTTTATGACATGATCTAACATGAGCTTTTTACAGCTCATCTAATATGAGCTTTTTCACTGTTTATTTTTTTTTCCACCCTCTGATCTTAAAATGGAATACATGGTTTCCTTAAAAGCTGGGGAAAAATGGAACTACAGCGATAGGAAGAGTTGCATTACTTTTTTCTGATGCAGCTTGCTGGTTGTTACACTAACAATCTGTTGCTCAATATCCTAACATGATAACTAGTTGCTGGTTTAAAGCCTGTAAACTTTAGCCAGCTGGTACGGCCTCAACAGCATCAGATTTCTCAGAAAAACTTAATTCCTGATGAGGTTTAAGCTCAGGTAATCCCACCCTAACCTGACTCCGCCAGATGGATTTGCTCCGCATATCCATCTGGAAACCTTCCGTTGAAGTAATTTTGGGAAGGGGTGAAAATACTGGTTAGCTGATTGGCCTATGTTGGTGATAGACGGGCCAAATAAACCAATCAGATCAAAGAAGCATATGATGTACTAACAGCCAGGCTACTCTTGCCGAAACCAGTCGGGAGAAGAGCAGAAACATCTTTTCCTCTGAGAAAAGCCTCCAGAGCAGTGTTTTGCTCTTCTTTCAGTGAAGAAATACTCTGTAATTCCAATAAAACTTGCTAGATAGCCACGCTAACGCTAGTTTCATCGGCTGAAGCCGCCATGTTCTTTAGACTGAACTGTCGCGCTTCTCGTTGCGTCACACCTCAACCCGCCTCAAAGCTCACGCTGATTGGACGTTCGTTTGGTGAACGGCTCCAAATTTTCTTCAACGGAGAGTCTCCAGACTGATTAGCGAGTGAAACCTTGAAAGCTCGCGAGATCAGGATGGTCTCACAAGGCTAATCCCACCCATCAGTATTTTAACCATTCAATTTTGGCAGAACGGCCAAAAAAGCGTCTGTTCATAAATCATTATCTTTTTCAAACTAGCGTCCCAGTTTGTTATAAATGTATTTTTTCATTGCAGAGCTATGATGACGGAGATTCCCTGCTGGATTCCAAAGAGTTCCTGCGCTTCCTGAGTCATAATGAGAGCGCTCTGAAACTCACTTACTCCGATAGTCAGGAGACTAACCACCTACTGAGGTCGTTATTTTACAGATACTTCTAAAAATCTGGAGAGAAAAAAAATCTGCCACCACAAACAGTTTCAGTTGAAAGAAAAGTGATTCCTGAAAGCCTGTTCTTCCTACCAGGTCTCTTTGTGTCGATGCTTTAATCGAGCTGTCAGATGAAAACCTAGACTGGAAACTCAGTCTATCTGAGTTCGTCAACTGTCTGACCCCCACCTACCAACCAACGCAAAGAAGTAGGCAAAGGCTGAGCATTTAAAGTGTACGATACAGTTGGAAAGGCAGACAATGCGTTTAACTCGTGTGACATGTTTGCACTCTGAGCAGAGTGCGCTTTGGAGGATGAGGTCTTTGAGGATGGAGCTGAGACTCGGAGGGAATGCAACAAGTGTGTGTGTGCCTGTGGAAACTGGGTGTGTACTGCCCTGACCTGCGATGGTGAGCATGAAGAAGAGCAGTTTGGGTTGCATCTCAACGCAAGTCAGTCTAGAGAGGCTCAGTTTACATCGTCTTTCAGGGGGGCGTCTGGAACAGAAGCATGATGATGAAGGAGAAGAAGAAGCGATGACGGAGGACGAGGACAGTGGGTGAACTCAACGCTTTGCAGGTTTTATTTTTTTGTAA
Organism: Cyprinodon diabolis; assembly: GCA_030533445.1. Classification (NCBI taxonomy): domain Eukaryota; kingdom Metazoa; phylum Chordata; class Actinopteri; order Cyprinodontiformes; family Cyprinodontidae; genus Cyprinodon; species Cyprinodon diabolis. The sequence continues at coordinate 2,908,576 of CM060083.1, read as the reverse complement.
AGCTGTATTTATAATCTCAAACTGGATTGAAGTAGTTCACTGGAAATTATTACAATGAAGCAAAATCTCATGTCTTGTTTTTAAATGTACAGACCACAGTTACATCCAAAGTGTTGATGTTTTGTTTGGGTTTCTGACCCGCATGCATGAGAGAAAAGCAGGGTAATAATGTTTGTTTTTAATAAACTACTTTATCCATTAATCACATTTATCTCAATAGATTAGAATGGAATAGAAACGAATAGAACGACATCACACTTGGTCTTCATATATACGTACATACATAATATACTAAATATTTATGTTTATATTTCCTTTAAAACATCAATGAATTCCAAAAAAGCTTCAAAACAATCCACTGGACTTTGTTTCCAAGTTTGAAGACGTTTCTCTTCCCATCTAGGAATCTTTTTCAATCCACCCCTTTGGAATGGGGGTCGTAAGGCTTCTTTTGTTAGACTGCAATGCCCCATACCTGTCTATGTCTCTGAAAGGGGGTGGTTAGAGGGAATTGTTGGCCCGGCTGAACAGGCAAGATCTTCTGCTCCCCTGTAGGAGGGGTTGGGGTTGCGATAAAAGGGGGAAGGAATTAACTAAATTGCTGTATATAGATGAATGCAACCATCAATGAATAAATAAGCTATTCGATCAAAATATAATAACATGTAGACACCTGCTTCAGCTGGGAGATGCGTGATCAGCAAAAGCAGAACAGAAATACTAAGTTATTGAGAAAAAAAATCTATTAGAATTGAAAAATGAGCTAATGACTTTTGATTTACAAGCTCTATTAGCTGCCGATTAATCTTAATAAGATTTAAGCATAAGTGTGCTTGATTACTAATACATTAATATTTCCCACTTTATCTCCAGGAGATCTCCATCACTGGCAGCTGAGGAAGCATCACAGAAACCAGTGAAGCGGTTAAGCGCTGACCTTTTCCCAAACTGGACTTAGATAGTTTGGACTCTGATGGGATGGATCTGGTTTGGGAAGGACTTCTTCACCAGATGTTCACATTTCTACCATAGGATTTAGGATTTCATATTTCTAAGAGTGCAGCTTTTGCCCTTTTGTTTATTATTAAACTCCTTTACAGTGACTATCCTGATATGTGATTTTAGCAATGCCAGTTGGATAATATTGATCAAGTTTCAGAAGGAGGTTTGGGTGAGAACTCAGAATAAGTTGAGGGGTAAATATATCTGCATATTCTTGGTTTTTGGTTACTTCTGAAAGTTTCTCCATGAACCAACTCTGGTTAGGATTAGGATTTGTTGAACTTCTGCTGACTGTCCCACATTTTAAATGAGGTCTGACATCAGGATCGTGGTCCAACCCAGTCTATCTGAAAAACATGCAGTAGGAAAAAGTGTGACATCACCACATTTTGACTCCTAAATGCATCTCAGTCCCACGTTTTAATTGACCTATTAATTTTACGCTCCACTGTCATTCTTATTATCCTGCAAGCAGAACAGCCATTGGCTGGACAATAAAGGGGCGGAGCCTCCTAGTCTGTGAGGTGGAGCTAGCATCAGCTTCTCCTTGCTGTTAGATAAGAACATCCTGGTCAGTGACATCACTGTAACCATGCCCACCTTCTAGCTTCATATGACATGTTAGCTTATGTGCTCATCTTTAAAGTCCTGTTGTCAACACCCTGACAAGGAAACATGTCAGGGTGTTGACATGTTTTTAGGAGATTCTTTTTGACATGAGAAGGAACTCTCTGAAGCGGGGATGCCATTACATACTGTAGTTGGAGAAGTCGCCATCAGTCATTACCTTGTCGCTTTTCCTCTATTCCATTCTGATTGAAAAAAACTTTCAATAACTCTAGCTCACAGCCACATTATTTACTTATAGTTTTTTTATTTATTCTGCAGTTTGCTTTTTTTAATTTAATGATGATGAATAAAGATTTTCTTTAAAAACATGACATAACTTGGTGACTATGTTTTTAACAGCTTCAATCGATAGATAATAATATAGGAAACAGCGCCCTCTTAAAAAAATTATCTTAACAATCCAAATAGGCTACATTAAAAGTATCAGTTCCTCCACCATGGTTACAACTAGCTATAAAGCAATTCTTAACATGGTTTCCAAACAGACAGCAGCAAACCATTTGAAAACAAATGATGCAAAGAGCAGGGTTACCAACTTAGCGCTTTAGTCGCAACTTTTCAGACCCCTCTAGCACTTTTATTTCAGAAAACCGCCTAGTGCCAAATCTAGTGACTTTTTTCTGCTACTGGAGACTTTGGTGACAACATCCAAAAACAGCGAACTCTGCTCTCCAGAGCAGGTAGATTGGTAACCCCGCCTCCTGCTCTCCTCTATCTTGTCTGCTGTCATGATTCATGCAGCTATTGTTTCATCCAAATGAAAAATGGAGAACAGATAAGCAGATCATGGCTTGTCTACAGTGAAAAGAAGGACTGGGTTATTTACTCTTGCCGTCGTCTTTTTGGAAACACAGGAAGGAGCAATCAGCTAAGTGAGTATCAGGTTCAAACACCTAAAACACTGTAAAACAAGGAAAGAAAGGCACAGAGTCAGAATTCTTTTTTACTCGCGAGGAGAGTAGGAAGAGACCGTGCAGTTTCAATCTCCGACCCACTCTGCCTGTCTCAGCTTTCTCCCCACAATTTATTAAAGTCAGGGCATTCCCTAGTTACATAGTTGAGTCCTGCACTAAAGGAAGGGGAGACAATGACCAGCCTATGATGGAGAGACTAGCACATGGCACGGTGTCAGGACCAGGAAATTCCCTGTGGGGCTCTCAACAGCTGGGTGGTAAAATGGAGCCATTGGAATGTGTTCAAACCAATTAACAAGGCAAATCCAAAAGGCAAATAAAACATTATTTGGTCAAATATAATATTAAATAATTTATCAAAATCAGAAATTAATAATATTTTAGATAATTAATTCCTAACCTTCTGCGACTGTTCCCTTTGAGCTTCTTTAGCTTGGTTTGTTTATAAAGAGACTACTGAGCCAGTAGACAATAGAGGACTGTTTTGAAAGACTGTTTTGTCATATTTTAGTAATCAAATGTAAAAAGCATATCAGGAAATACAAAAATGTTAGCTTCTTTAGGTGTTAGTATATTGGTAAGCCCTTATTAAAAGAACACTTGTTTTGACTAAAAACATGTTTGATTGGGCTGGCTACCGTGCAGATGCCTTTAGCTCCTTGGCTTATTTTACTCAACAGTAAAACACACGACATGAACAGAAATCAACAAAAACCCAAACTGTTGAGCTGGAAACTCTTAAGAGCCGACTGGAGGCCAAGATAGAAAGGTTAAGACACAAATCAAGTGAGAGAAATATTTGATGCCAAGAGAGATCAGGCAAAAGTAGCACTCAGGATAAAATATGAACGTTGGGAGTTCACTGACATGGGAGCTAAACCTGCGGAAGTACAAAGTTGATGGATGCTTGAGTAAATTCTGAGATGTTTGAATCTGCTGATCGCAGATCACATTAGTTCCAAAAAGCAAAAAAAAAAAACAATCCACTGGACTTTTTTTACAGGTTTGAAGACATTTTGCTTCCCATTCAGGAAGCTTTTTCATTTCAAAATGTCAGAAATAGAGTTGAGTTCCAGGCTTTATAGATTGGAGCAAAAACAGAGCCTTGTTTCTGTTTAGAAAACATGCAAATTGTATGGCTTTCTTTTCTGGTCTTTAAAACATCTTCAAACTTGGAAACAAAGTCCAGTGGATTGTTTTTTTTTCACTTTTTGAAATAACTATGACCTGGATGACTGAGAATTTTCACCAGCAACACTTAGTTCAAAAACATTTTCAGGCTCACAAAGGACCAAGTGAACACTATCAGGACAAACACTTATATCAACACTTAAACAAACACATATATTCAGGCTCAGAGGGGTAACGATTTTCGGTCCTGGCATTTTTTTCCATCTACACCGGCCCACAGATGTCCCTGACTCACGTTTTCCAGCCCAAAAAAACTTTGATAAACCGCCTGGATATACAAAATCTCGCCCAATTTGAACCAAAGTCTATTGATCTCTTAGCCCACAAAGCTAAAGAATTTTTTTTTTTTTTTACCCACAGACAGCCATCCTAAACTGCCAGATTGGGAAACATCCCAACCTGGCAACAATGCACGTAAGACGGGAAACGTTAGCCTTTAGATGAAAAACCCCATCATACACCGCAACATATTTCTGCAAATTATTAAAACATAAACTTGCCAAATCTAAGAGGAACATTGTAGTTTGGTTAAAAGAAAGCATTTTAGTTTTATTATAATTTAGTTTGTTGCAAGGATTTTACAGTTTGTAGAAATAGAAAATGACACCATATGCCAACCGTCACAAGGATGTGAATGACAAGGAAGGGATATATATACTGCATGCATCATTTAGGTAGTTAACATTGTATTACTTCTTGAGCTCCTTGAGTTTTTTACTTTCACAGGTAGGATCTTCAGTAGGAGAGTAAGTGTTGGGGCCGATGTTATTTAAGGAGGGCCAGTCATTACACCCTGAAATTAGGATTGGCCCACTGTGAAAATGCCCAGTATCACAGATTACCAGTCCAAGCCTGCATATATTGCTTTATTCTAACATGAAGATGTTAATTCTGGATGGTCAAACTCTGTGCCTGGATTGATCCTTGGTATCAACAAAAATGTTGGGAACTTTATCTGCTAAATCCACACAAAGCTTTCTGATCTAAATAGAAACTTGAGAAATGTGGAGTGCAATTGTATTCAACACATATTTAAACTAATAGACCATACTGGTTCCATATCTCCGCAGAGTCTACCTCTGTGGGAATGTCAATATAAATCCAACTGTTTTCCAATTTCTTTTAGTTGGGATCTTGGTTTTAGAAATGCTAAAACTAATGCAAGTTTCTGCTTTTCTCAGACAATCACCTCGTCCAAATTAGATTTTACAGTAAAGATGACAAGAGACAAAAAAAGGCAACTTTTCAGAATTCTTATCATCTCTTTATTGCATTAGAACATACATATTTCATATATATATATATCTATATATATATTATAAATGTGAATTTGTACACTACAATCTTTTATTGTAACATGTTAGAAAATACTCAGAATGCTTCAAAAAACATAGCACTAAAAACAGTTACCAAACAATGATTATTACATTTCATCCGTGTTTTGGCCACTGAAAACAGGAAAGAAAAGAGGATGATGGAGCTGCCAGTGTAGATCGAGAGGAGAGAAGGATGTGATATGTCACCTGCCCTATGGTCACACTGATGTGGGAGCGTTTCTAATACTACACACCTGGGGAGGATTGGACAGGTACAGAGTAAAGGGATGAGGCAGGATGGATGAAGAGCCTGATGTGACCACAAGTTCCTCCTTCCCACCTGCTGTTAGAAATTAGTCTCTGGCTGCAATAAATTATTACAAACTTATTGCACAAAACAAGTAAGAGCTGGTTTTGCTAATCATGTTTGTTTTTTTTCCCTGGTAGCTCTTAAAAGCAATGAAGTAAACTTTGTTACATTATTTTTCAAGCAAACAGCACATTTTTTAAATGGAAATTAGAAAAAAAAGCATTCCAGCAATGAAACTTTGAAAAACGATCATTTTTTATACTATCTTTTAAATCATGTTCTATTTTTACCATATATTTTCATATTTAATTTTTTTTTTTCAAAATGTTTTATCATTTTATGCCTTCATTTCACTTTTATTTTTTTTTCCTTGTCTTTTTCAGATGAGTTTTAGGAGTTGCATTCTTTTCAGATTTTGTGTCTGGGGGCGGAGCTTCCTGTGTAGTAAGGAGGGAAAACCAAGTTCTATTGATCTGAATGGACATTTTTATTGGTCAAGAGCCAGCATTCGTATTCGTATACGACGTAATGTGAAGAAAATGTAGTCTGTAAAACTAAATTTAGAAAGAATGCATAAAAATACAAATTTGTGTTACTGAAGCTGTAAAAAAATTGAAAAAAGGAAAATAGATCAAAGAAAAGCTAAGAAAACAGCAGAGTTCATCTAAAAAACCTTTTATTTTAAATCAAGAAGTTTTTCAAAGTTTAATTTCTACATTGCAATTCTTTCTTCAGTTTTCCATTTTCAACAATGGAACAAAGTTTAATCCATACATTTTTTTTCGGAAAAGTTTATATCAGTAAAGATCAGCTGACGCTGACATTATTGTGGATTAATCAGATCCAAAATTCAGACAGAGCTTTGATGTGTAAAGCAAGTGTGACGTGAAGAGAGAGGAAATGTGGAGAGGAAATGAGGAGGGCTGTTAGGAGATAAGTTCCCACTCCACACACTAAACCCTGTCACCATAGAGGACTTTAACACACACGTGGAAGAACTCTCTGTCACCCACACTCTGACGCGCTCTAATCTGAAAAACATGGCGGCCGAAGAGATTCCTTACAGAACCCAGACGTTTGTCCAGAACCACAGCACTTTGTTAGCGATGTGCTACAGCAGCACAATAAGACATCTACCGAAAAACAAGCATTTTGATGTTCGTTAAACATCGATCTGGAAACAATTTTGCTCTGGTCAATTAAAGGAGTCACTTTAAAAAAAGTATCATAGAAAACCCCGAAGCAGGTTAGGAATGTATAGTTTTTAAACTGTTTAAAGTATGACAGATTAACTGAAGAGGCTGTTAAAGAGTTCAAACCTAATTTTTATTAAAAACTGTGAACGGATTCTACCAATGATAACATCTATGGAAGAAAATTCGATTCTGGCTTTTTAAAAATGTTTTCCTTTTAACCTTAATGTCTGAAGAAGATTTCCTACAGGGTCCCTACTGAGGATACCTACAGGCTAAACCCTGGACACCTATGGGGGGTTACTGAGGTGGAGGGGGCTGTATTACATATTAATATTGTGGTTCGTCTCGAGGAATAATAGTTATCAGTCACCTGACCTGTTTTATGACGTGGCTTGTTAAAATATAGATGTTTAAAAAAAGGAGTTTATTAAACTATTAAAACAAAAGGTTAGTACACACTCCCTTAATCTGGTTTAAAATATTACCAATCTATAATATTGGTAACCTGATATACAGCATGTTTAAAGTCGTAGAACTCAGGGTAGAAACCATTTTTAAGTGTGAAACCACAGAAAACGATGACATGAAAAAAAGGTGCTGACAGTGAAGTCAACGTATGCGTCCTTCCCTCGCCCCTCCACCTGGAGCAGGGCTGTGGTCTTATGATCTTAGCTTCCTAAGGCAGGATCACAGAAAACGTCACAGAGACACAGGAGAGAATCACAAACCCGCCACACAACCGTACATCTGCCTGGATGAGAGCTTCTTAAAGTTCATTTTCCCTCCTGGAGCAAGAAAAGATCAAAGTAGCTCACAGCTCAGTGGTTCCCCGTCACTGTAATCATGATTCAGCTTCTAAGGAATCACGAATCTTTCATCATCTCTTGTTTAAACTGAAGACTGCTTTAAGTCTAGAAATTGATTAAGTAACCCTGAACAGAGACTCAGTTTTAGATCAACTATCCCAGGAAGAAAAAGGCTTTGGCATCTGCATTCTAGACTAGACAACTTTGATAACAATCAGTAGATTGAATAAGCCTAATATCTATAGAACTACTTTAAAGAACAGTTTTAGTTTGTAAAAGCTTTCTGCCAAAAAAAACAATAAATCCCCAAATAACTGGACTAATTGGATTTAATCTAAACACTTTCTCCAGTTTAAAAACACACCTGCATCATCATAGTTCTTGTTCTAACAAACACATCAGCAGGAGTTCAATTATGGAGTAGATTCTGTTCCATTATTGTGTCAAAGAATGTGTTTTATTAATAGCAGTTCAACAATAAAATTAAATATAGAAATAAAACTTTAAAAAAAAAACTATCAAAGTTTTCTTAAGTATTATATTTTTATTTAATTAATTTAAGTTTCCACTATTTTTTTGGTTTGATATTTTAAGTGTTGTTTTCACATTTAGTTTATTGCGATTGACCAATGTAAATATTGTTGAGCAATAGAAATGCGTCTTCTCTCCTCCCTGCAGAGGAAATCCCGCCCACAGAAGTGAAGAGAAAGAAATCTGGAAAAACGCAATTTAAAAAGAATGCAATTTTTCAAAAAATTTGAAAAATAGAAAATCTGTAAAAACAAAAAAACTGAAAACATAAAAATAAAACACAATATATTTAAAAATATGAGAAAAAAATTAATCTGCAAGAAAATTATAATTTGAAATAAAATAAAGACGTATATAATTTTCTGTTTAAAAAAATTACACATAAAAAAACAGATAAATTTGTTTTTTTTATTTGGATATTTTTCCGTTTCATTTCTGGTTTTCTTTTTTTTAGCTGTCAATTTATAAAAGGTGTTATTTTCTTGCAGCAATAATGGAGCAAAATTCACTCCATAATAAGAAATGATCGATTGTTTTGGCAGCATGTCTGAAATAGTTCAGTGGATTTCTGCTCGTCTTTATTGCAGCAGAGGAGAAAACAAACCTGAGGATCCAGAAAACTCTCAGGCACATCCCTGGGATATAAGGCTGTGGGTCGGGTTAATATGGGGGGGTCATGGCACGGTGGAGGCAGATCCAGTTTTCTCTATATGAATAAGCTCAGCTTTACACTATATGACTATCGGACGGTTACTAAGACGATACAATGACTGACGGGTCCGTTTGTGCCACAACCAGCCCAGACGTCTCTGCTTGGTGATGTCGTTGTGCATCGGGTCTAGTATAGTACAACAGTGTTAACACAATGGTCCAGCAGACGGGTCAGATATTATACAGATGGTCTAATACAATTATAGTACAACATCTATACATCAACTATACATTGTGAGTTTTTTCGCTTCTTTTATTTATGTTTTTTAAAGGGTCTGTGGGGGTGGGGCTAGACTTAGTCACCATTACGTCACTGTGGTAAGACTGGGGGGTTAAAATAACAGGAGGACAGAGCCATGGATGGAGAGGGTTGATCATGGTGCTCCAGCACTGAACCTACATGGTGTTTGCTTCAGTCGAACATGGCCGCCCCCTGCTGGCTGTTTTTGGAAACACTATCGAGCCGTAATTAAAAGGACGGGTTCTGAAGCAACTTAAAGAACCTTACAAAAGGTAAACAGACCCGTTTTTTTTTTTTCCATATTTTGTCTCCACAAATCTCTTTGTGTCGTAACGGACAGATCAATAAAGCACAGAGATCCACTAAATTCTCCATTTGCTTCCCAGAATTCCTCTGAAGGAGGTTCTGTCTGTTTAGGACGGCCATGTCCCAGTGGGCTTACAGTCCACTGTATTTTTTAGATAATGGGTTCTTCTGCTGTTAAAAACTTTTTTATGACCTAACTTTAAATCCCTCATGTCTTTGTTGGCCTTCATGAAGCTCTAATAGTGTTTTCTTATCTCTACCCAGAACAGCTAATTTTAAATAATAAATCAGATGTTGCGAAATCTTCAGTCATTCACTTTATGAGCCTCAATTATTTATCAAATAGAAGACCAGGAATATAAACTGTAAAAAGGATTTAAAAATTAGAAAAATGAAGATAAACCTACAACCAAACTTTTCAAAAACAAAAAGAAATCAACTGCAGTAAAAAAAAATATCACAAAATGAATTGTCATCAGATTGCAAAATGTAAATAGGTAACTTTTTCTTACATTAAGGTTCTTTCTCTTTATTTGAACAGGATAAAATATGAGGATTTATATTTAAAATAAGTAAAAATAGCTCCTATTATCTTATGTTAAGGAAAGAAAATACTCTATTTTTATATATTTTATCTACCAGCTCAAATTAATATCATATATTTTAAGAAATTTTAACACATTTCTCGATCAGTTTTGGCTGTGTTTAAGTTTATGTAAAAGAATTTGATTACACTTTACAACAACCATCAAAACCATCATTTATAAATGATTAAGAGTCCATTTATTATTGACTAACAGATCATTTATTCATGTTTGATTGCTTTAGAAACTGCATCTTATCCATTTATAAAAGGTAAATAGATCATTTATTAAGGTATTAAGTCCACAGATGTTAGGCCTAAACTAACATAAATAGATAGAATCTTTTATAAATGGATTAGATCCAGTTTATAAATGACTATCAAATAATCGCAGGTCTGTGTATTTGTGCCCGTGTCAGGGTCCCTCTGTCTGTTACCCAGATCAAAGCTTCTGTCCATCCATGGCTCCGGATCCAGAACAGGATCGGGGTAAAACAACGGTCGGGGGGGTGGGGGGTGGTTTAAGTAGTTACGACACTGAGGGCTTAAAGTGGTAAAAGGTTTCAGGATAACAGGAGGAAGGTGTTACGATACTAAAGTGTTAGAGAGGTCTGGATGATGACATGTTGAAGCTATCTGTACTGAGATGCAGTTTTTAGAGGTTGATGGGTAAAGAGGGACGGGTGGGTGGGGGGGTTAGTGCGAGTCTTATGGGATGTTAATGTTAGGATATGACGGTGGCCTCCGTTACTATAGCAGGATCTTCTATGTCAGCTTTACTTTGAATCATCCTCAGTTCCAGCTGTGGTGGACTGGGCCTCCGACCGGGACCTGCCAACTCTGAGAGCAGAACAAAACACATTTAACTCTTTAACCGTAACCATGGAAACAACTGATCTAACGCCTACTGCACAAAACCACAAAACAAACTAATGCTTTTCTATGTCCACTCAGAAAAACAATACTGTTGGCAATGTATAGATGGCTGAGGGTGTAAACGCAGTGCAAACACATTCATTCACAGCAAATTGAAAAGGTAAAGCTCACAGAAACACACGAAAGGGACAAATGCTCCAATTAGCAAAAACAACAGAAAGTTAAGAGAAGCTGCAAACTAGCAATGCATAGCAGAAGCGCTCCAGACCACTAGGGGGAGATAATCACCAGCTGATATGGCCCTGCATTCGTTTTGCATGTGTTCTCTTCTGGTTGTGTGTTAGCGCCATTGATGTGTCTGCAGCATGTTTGCACCTTGCTGCTCTCTAATTTCTCTGATTGCTGCATTTCTGCTTCGTAACATTTTTTATCTGCAGGTTTTTTGTTTCTTACTCTGGTGTTTATGTTAGGGAGTCTCTTTTTAGGTTTTGCATGACGTTTGCTCTCTTCATCTAGCGCAGATTTAATATTGGAAAAGCTTACAGTTTAACTTTTATATTCCTCCACATGCAGTTCTTCAAATGCAGGATTCTAAGAGGGAAGAGCTTTTCTCACCATGAGCATAAGATATGGTCCTCTGGATGACATGGTGCATCACTGAAAAGGTCTTTTCGCAGGCCGTCTGTGGGAAACAGCAAAGGGAGAGGGAGTAGAAGTGTTATCCTGCTTTAGGCTTTGACAGGAAACGGTCTGGCTCATGGTGATAATGGTTGTGAATGTGCTGGTTCACCTTTAGGTCGTTGGGGTAATGATGCGTCCACGCCAGCAACATAGCTGCAAACAGATCTCCGGTTCCAACGAAGACAGCGTCCACTTTGGGAACCTCTATTCGGACTCTCTGCGTCACCCTGGTTCCATCTGGACGAACTGAGTGACAAAGCAGAGACGGCGCCTCGCAAAAGTAATTACACCCCTAAAAAACTCCAGTTTCCATATAACAAGCCTTCCAGCGACAGGTGCATCACTAGAACTTCTTGTGACAAAAAAAGCAATATGTAACCAAGGAATAAACATGTTTTTAAAACCTATTTTTAGACTGTTCTATATTTCTTGAAGGTTATGATATCCTAAAAGGATCCAGGTGTGGTTTATGTTGGATCTAAATATGTCTGTCAGAGTCCAACATTCCAGCATGTTCCACCCACCATGACGCTGGCTGCCCAGTGACACCAGGAAGCGGTCTCCCAGTCTGGGGGGAAGATCAGAGGACGTAATAACGACTGTGTCTGGGCCCATGGCGTGCAGAAGGTCCATCACCTTACAGACAGTCAGGTAGAAAGAGTTCAGCTATGAAGCAGAAAGAAAATGAAATCTCTGAACAAGGTTTTGTCCGTTACCTCCACTGCATCTTTCTGTGAACTGATGTTCTTCCCGGTTAATAATCTGAAACAAAAAAAGTCCATTCTATTTAATATAAGAAAACACAGAAAGATATACTTATATATTTTTGTTTTACTGGTGGTAACAACAAATAAGTTTTATAGAACTGTTCTACATTTCCACCAAAAGGGGGCGTGAGAGGACGAAAAGCTCAGTCAGAACCTTTTATCTGGGAGCCTTCAGCTAAACCCATAAGCATTACAAAGGCACAGATCTTTCCTTATCAGTCATTAAACACTTCATTCATTTCATATATTTCAATTATCTTTTTTCCCCTTTTTCTAACAGCATTTACGTTTTTTCATTTCGTATTTATGATACCAGGCAACGGATTATTAGCAATTTAGCTGCAGCTTGCTAAGTGGTCCCTGAGTCTAAATGGTTTTACTTTTCCATTTAGCTTTTCTTCTACCCTTAATAATAATCTCTTAATAAACCGCTAATTACTAAACTACTTGTAAGCTGTTACCAACCTGTTAGTAGGCTGTTGCTACACTCTAAGTTTGTACTAAATAAGGTGTTATTAAATCAAATGTTTTTAGTATTGTAACCAAACTGTTAATAAATTGTTACCTAACTGGTTATAAGATGCTACTATATTGTTAAAAGGCTGTCAATGAACTATATACATTTTTGGTATATATTACAAAAATGCTCATAAGTTTTTACTAAACTGCATTTAATGGCTTGTTACCACACTATAAGCTTTCACTAAACCTTTAATAAGCTGTTATTAAATATTTGTTTTTAGTATTGTAACCAAACTGTTAATAAGCCTTTATCAAACCAGGTATAAATTGTTACAGGGTTTATACAGGGAGGAGGAACTCTAATTTAATGCTTTTTAATGCTCTTAGAAATCATTTTAATACCATCATTAAGTACCCATTACTCTTAAATATATATATATATATATATATATATATATATATATATATATATATATATATATATATATATTATATATATATATATATATATATATATATATATATATATATATATATATTAGGGTTGTCACGATACTAAACTTTTCAACTCGATACCGATACTAAGTAAAATATTCGATACTCGATGTAATTTTCGATACCACAAGGATAAAAACAAAGACTCCAAAATTCAACAGAAATTTTTTCATTAATAAACGAAATACAATAAATAGATAAATAAATACAATAAACAATATTTTGAGGTTGTATCCTGTGCACAATATTAAGCAAGCTTTATAAAAGACTTACAAAATTAAAATCAAGTGTTCCTTCCTTGGCTATGCTTTACACGCATAACAATGACACTAGCCAAACCGGTTAAAAAAAATAATAATTCTCAGCAGCTGCACCTGTTACAGAAAAAAGTCTGGAACCGAAAAGTGCGTAGAATTATTCAATCACACAGTGTTCTGAAAGTGCATTTTCCTCTAATCTGCGCATAAGATGAATGACTGTTTAGGTGCCACTTGTGGTAGCACTGTATACAACTTTTCAGTATCGATACTTTTGACAACCCTAATATATATATATATATATATATATATATATATATATATATATATATATAAACACTGCCAAATCTTTTCGTAATCTTTACCATCGACAGGCTGCAGCCATGTCCTGAATTTCTCGTTTTCCAGTCACTTATGTTAAAATTAGCATTTTCCCATTCTCTAGCTTTTTCTGTGCCTCGAGCTTCTGTTTCGAACATATGGCTTTAGGATCAACCAGGATCAGTTCAACGCAAAAACGTGGAACCAGTTAAATCTGATATATTTGACCATATATATATACACTATATTGCCAAAAGTATTTGCTCACCCATCCAAATTATTGGAATCAGGTGTTCCAATCACTTCCATGGCCACAGGTGTATAAATTCAAGCACCTAGGCATGCAGACTGTTTTTACAAACATTTGTGAAAGAATGGGTCGCTCTCAGGAGCTCAGTGAATTCCAGCGTGGAACTGTGATAGGATGCCACCTGTGCAACAAATCCAGTCGTGAAATTTCCTCGCTCCTAAATATTCCACAGTCAACTGTCAGCTGTATTATAAGAAAATGGAAGTGTTTGGGAACGACAGCAACTCAGCCACGAAGTGGTAGGCCACGTAAACTGACGGAGCGGGGTCAGCGGATGCTGAAGCGCATAGTGCGAAGAGGTCGCCAACTTTCTGCAGAGTCAATCACTACAGACCTCCAAACTTCATGTGGCCTTCAGATTAGCTCAAGAACAGTGCGCAGAGAGCTTCATGGAATGGGTTTCCATGGTCGAGCAGCTGCATCCAAGCCATACATAACCAAGTGCAATGCAAAGCGTCGGATGCGGTGGTGTAAAGCACGCCGCCACTGGACTCTAGAGCAGTGGAGACGCGTTCTCTGGAGTGACGAATCGCGCTTCTCCATCTGGCAATCTGATGGACGGGTCTGGGTTTGGCGGTTGCCAGGAGAACGGTACTTGTCTGACTGCATTGTGCCAAGTGTAAAGTTTGGTGGAGGGGGGATTATGGTGTGGGGTTGTTTTTCAGGAGCTGGGCTTGGCCCCTTAGTTCCAGTGAAAGGAACTCTGAATGCTTCAGCATACCAAGACATTTTGGACAATTCCATGCTCCCAACTTTGTGGGAACAGTTTGGAGCTGGCCCCTTCCTCTTCCAACATGACTGTGCACCAGTGCACAAAGCAAGGTCCATAAAGACATGGATGACAGAGTCTGGTGTGGATGAACTTGACTGGCCTGCACAGAGTCCTGACCTCAACCCGATAGAACACCTTTGGGATGAATTAGAGCGGAGACTGAGAGCCAGGCCTTCTCGTCCAACATCAGTGTGCGACCTCACAAATGCGCTTCTGGAAGAATGGTCAAAAATTCCCATAAACACACTCCTAAACCTTGTGGACAGCCTTCCCAGAAGAGTTGAAGCTGTTCTAGCTGCAAAGGGTGGACCGACGTCATATTGAACCCTATGGATTAGGAACGGGATGTCACTTAAGCTCATATGTGAGTCAAGGCAGGTGAGCAAATACTTTTGGCAATATAGTGTATATATATATATATATATATATAAAGCATTTTAAATGCCATGATAATCACATTTAATGAATTTTAATGCCAATTAAGGCCTTAATTTAAAAAATAATAATAATTTAATGACTTTTAATGATTTTTAATGACCCGCAGAAACGCTGTGTTACTACACTGTTAATAAGCTGTTAATAAACAGTTTATAAGCCACTAATAAACTGGTAGTTAGCAAACTGAGTATTTTTGCTAAACTGTTAATAAGTTGTTATTAAACTGTTGAAGACGTGTTGTTCAGATACTAAATGGGGAGGAAAATGAATCAAGATTTGAAATCGCAAAGTGAAAAAGAAGAAGGAAAAAGGAATGACCTTCTTAAATGTTTGATAAGGAAAGGTATTTCATGAATTGTAGTTTTTAAACCTCTATATAGAGGTTTGAAAATATATTTTCAAATTTCAGTATTTAATAATAGATTTATGAGTACAATTCCCAATTCTTTAAATAATTCCATTTAAAATGTTCAATCATAAGAATAATTTTTCAAATATGATTTCTAAAAGCAGCCTTTTAAACCGGTTCCAACCAGCAATCATCAGGTCAGAGATTCCCTTCATATCTAACTCTGAAAAGCTTGGTATACAGAAGAGTTCATGGTCAACTGAATGAGGGCAAAGTACCATGGAAGCCCACATCACCACCCCTTCATCACCCTGCATGAGAGAAGCTCTGAGGCGTTTGTGCTGATAGCCAGTGTTTAGTTTCTACCAATAAAGGTACTGTTTATAATAATCTATCTGTTCAAAGGAAACATCCCTATTGTTGCTGTGACATTTATTTAGTGGGGGTAGACGTAGTCTTTTCAAATCTTCTGACATTCTTGTTCAGTCTTTAACTGACCCTCCGAAGTTAAACATCAAACACCCTGATTATGCTGACAGCAATGAGCAACCTTCATAAACATGAACACTGAGACACATCTTGATATTTACTCCTAAATATTAACAACCAACATATGGTGAAAACATTTTACTGCTGGGTGACAGAAAGTGGCTACGATCAATTTGGAAACAGCTGTTTTCTACTTCCTCATGTTGTAAACTTGTGGTTTGTGCTGGACACAGCCTAGAATTGCACCACAGTCAGAATCAGGTAAATAAAATAATTACTTTGTCTTATACAACATAAATACCTGCAGCATCAGAATATAGATAGATTTAAATGTGTTGTAATTTGGTTTTAAACAACAAAGCCTCATGTCAATGTGTAGCCCTGTGATTAAAGATCAAAGATTTATTAGAGTTCAAGGGTTTGATGGGTATATAATGGTGGAAAATAACTAACAATAATAGACTGTGGTCAATTAAAAACATACAGGGTATGAACAATAAAAAACAACAGGAGGACATTCCTTATTCTGCTCCAGATAGTGATAAATTATTTCCTTTTATTTGTAGTTTTTTTGGTGTCATTACTGCTGTGTTTGTCTTTGTTGTGGTATTTTTTATTAGGCCCGAGCAGCAAAGCGCTGCAAAGGCCTATTGTAATTTTTGTTGTATTTGGTGGAAAACTCTTCCAAAGAAAAAAAAGGTTAGATGTTCAAGGAATGAAATTTCACAGAGAAGTTCAGCCCAATTCATGCACACAAAACTCAAAACAATTTCATTTAAGACATGGAAACTTTTATGATCACTGCTCCTATAAGGAATAGGAAAGGATTTGCAGATTGTGTTATGGTGAGAATATATAGTACAGAATGAAATAAAGTCATGGGAGTAATGGATTAATTGGTGAAGCGCTGCTTCATTTTAGATGAAAAATAAAAAGGTATTGTTGGGTAACAACATTGTTAAACACTCACTCAGCCTCAAACTGGTTGGGAGTAATAATGTCTGCGACAGGAACCACCTTGTTCTTGTAGACTGGATAAAGATTCTGAGGAACGTACTGTGGAAAGAGATTTACACATTCAGATAACTTCAGACATACTAAATACTGAATAAAAGAACCTTCATCCATGAACCAGCGCAGGCTGTTCAGACCGCACGCAGCAGAAGCAGCAGTAGCAGCAGGTTTACATGCAAAGTCAGTGGTTGAAGCGCATCAAGGTGCAGCAAAAGGTCCTGCAGCATGTCTGAGCAGCTAAAGCAGCGCCTAGCGAGCTTCTGAGCATCTAACGCGCATGAAGAGCTTCAGAAGCAGCAGCTGCTGGAGCTGGAAAAATTTAACTTTTGCTGCTGGACTCGTCACATCAACCAATCAGAGAAGCTGATCTGGGAGCTGGTAGGGGACAGACACAGCACTGCTGATGCAGAGCGCTATGATCACTCCTCTGAAACAGCTTATTAACGCCTAAATTAACTTAAAATGTAGAAACCTGCCGGAAAAATATGATTGCTTTTATTATTCTAGTGCCTGCAGTTTGGATTACGGATGTGATAAATGCTAAGATCTACTTCCAGCCGCCGCCAGCAGTAGCGGAAAACCCAGAAGCGGCGACCGTGCTTGAGGCTGCCGTTGAACGGGATTCCCAGTGACAGCGCACTGCCGCTGTACGGGGGTCTGAGCAGCTCTGACAGAGAAATAATGTCTAAAGGCAGGATGATAATCTGGAGGAACTGACTGCACAGATGAAGTTTTCAGGTGGACTTTCTCACTTAAAAACATATTAAAACTCTGCTTTACCCACTTATAACCACAAATATAGCAAATCCACTCTCTGTCACTGAACACAGGAGCAGCAGAAGCAACAGACGCATCTGGACACACTTCACTGGACGTCTGACCTTAGTCTGGACAAGCATCAGAAATGAGGCAGCAGAAGCTTCTTTGCTGCATCCAGTGCTTGTGGTCTGAACGTACCATTATTCATTGAAATAAGCCGAGCGACTCTCTCGATTACATCCGCCATTGTTACAGGCACAGAAAGGATAGGGTAGCTCTGCCCAACGCGCATCAGACCCACTTTTTACCGTGCACCTAGAGCAGCAAAGATGCCTCAGCCGCACGTCAGAACTAAACTTGTACAGGCATCAAAAATGCACGTTTTTGCTGCTTCTGCTATGTGAGGTCTGAATGTAGCATTAAAGTACTCTATATAAACATCACACATTGGAGTGACTGAAGGGAGCAACTTGCCGTATTTACAAAAAAGGCTGCAAACATAAAATTAGTCTAGCAAACAAACGGATTCAAAGTACAAAAAATACTACAAAGACAGATGTTTCAATCACAGAAAAAAAATGTGAGAGTAGAAAGATGTGAATGTGCTGCAAACACATGAAACAGATGCAATCTATTAGCAAGAACACCTGCAAGTAAAAAAAAAAAAAAGCTACAAACAAGCTCTATGTAATATAAATGCTCCAGACCACTAGGGGGAGATGATCATCAACTATATGGTAACAGATAACTTGCTTCGAATACCTGAAATCGGTAAGAACACTTAAACTACTACAGAAGTGCATTAGTGTTTGCCGTACTAAAACTATCCGAATAGTAAATTCTACCTACCACTGCAGTTAGCATACATCATAAAAGATGATAAAAATAAAAAATCAGCAGTCACTGCATTCAAAAAAAAAAGAGCTGTTTATAATCTCACCATTGATCCATGGTCACCAAGGACTGGGTCACACACTGAAAAGACAAACTTAGATTACAGCAAATCCTGCAGTGATGACAGCAATAAAGGTGCAGGATCTGGAGGTCTGAACTCATCCAGAAATATGGAGACCAACAAGGGGGGACGCTTAAGGCTTGGCTTTGCCTCCATCTGTTCAACAACCTTTATAGAAAAAGGAGGAACAACATTTGCTGGAAACTGGGTTGAGGAAAGGCTTCATGAGTGAGGATAAAGGTTCATCAGAATTGTGTTTTCCTTTAAACATCTGCTGTTGGTTAGAGTTGGATTCAGGACCAACTAAAATAAGATATAAAAAGTAACTTTAAAGGAGGCTGTGATTTATGCTGAGAGGAGGGTAGAACTGAGAGGTCAATGTTCTGTGAGAGCATTAATGGGCTGTAATGTGGAGCTCTAATGGACCAAACTCATAATCATAGTGAATAACACATTAAATCTACTGGTTAATCACCGCTCAGGCAGCACATTAACTTGCTTTATACACAAAGTGAGAACGTGTTGTTAAGATAGAAAAATCTGCTTCTAACGTGAATTAAAATGTTCCTCACCATAAACCAGGTTAGGATTGGCTCTCTTCAGCTCCTGAATTATGTCCACCACCATCTCTAAGAAGGATGTGTCTCTGGTGTACCCTGAACACATCACCACAACAGCAAGGTCAGTTTTATTAGGAAAGGCTGTTCAAAGTGTGTTAGAAACAAACAGTGTTAGATAAAACCACTAAAAGCATCCAGGTATAGCGATTAATATACTTTACGGGATACATCAGATACAGCAAGAAGGTTCAGGGTTCGATTCCCAGCCTGGGGTCTATCTGTATGGAGTTTGCATGTTCTCCCTGAGCATGCGTGGGTTCTCTCTGGGTACTCCGGCTTCCTCCCACAGTCCAAAAACAAGTCTGTTAGGTTAACTGGCTTCTCTAAATCCTCCCTAGGTGTGAGTGTGTGCCTGAATGGTTGGTTGTCCTGTCTATTACCCTATTTACACTACCCTTGAAAAACCGTGCCGAGACCGGTCAGAGCTCAGTAACTGATATAGCTTATGGTGTGTAAATGGAAAGCAAACTGAACTGAACCGAGCTAGACACAACCGAACCGCGCTAACTGCAGACCAGTTCCAGAGGTGGGCTCTGCTCGGTTCTCTGATAACAAGAGCGCATGAGCAGAACACGTCATCTCCGTCTGGCTGCACATCCCGATTCACACTCCATTCCAGTAGTTGGTGGTAATGCCCCTCTGGAAGTTGCTTGCCAACCAACACAAAACAGAAGAAGAACAACAACTATAAAAAACAATTGAAATCTTCTTCATGCAACATTTTAAATAATGGCTTTTTAAATAATAACACCGAAGAACAGCAATAATAATCAAGCATAACTTTCTGAATGTGACGGGCGCCGCCATTTTGATTTGCTTGATTCCCTCCTTCTTCGTCTTCTTCTTCTTGTGTTTTATGGCGGTTGGCAAACAACTTTTGGTGCATTACCGCCTCCAACTGCTTGATTTCCTCCTTTAATACTGGCAGTAATACTGCAGATCGTCACTAGGAGGCGAGGACCGAGATAGCATGATGTGTAAACGGTCATCAGAACCGAGCTCAGCCTGGTTAACTGATCCGAGCTCGGACCGGTCTCAGCATGGATCGGTTTTTCAAAGGTAGGGTAAATAGGGTATCTGTGTTGCCCTGCGATGGACTGGAGACCTGTCCAGTGTAGACCCCGCCTCTCACCCACTGACAGCTGGAGATAGGCACCAGCACCCCTGCAAGGTGTGCGAGGTCGTGTATTGCTATTTCCCTTCAGGTTAAACAGCAGTTACTAAAATGAATCCTTTTCAGTTTGACTGCAGCGAGTTGAAATCAAGGAAAATGTATAAAAAATATTTCATGCATAACGGCTCATTAAAACTTTTAGGCAGAGACACAGTATGCTTTGTCTAACTTTACACCAGTCAAAACAAAAAAGAATCAGCTGAGGTAATATTAGCCTTCCTGTGTTTACTCTGTAGGTTCCAGTCCAGTCAGACCTAACCACACCATCTACCCAGAATGCATTGCACAGGTATGAACATGGCGACCTCTGTGGTGAAAAATTTAAGAAAATGAAATATAATTTTTGAAGTAAATATTAGTTTTTACCGATCACATTTTATTTATTTATTAGGAATATGACAACATATACATAACTTGGTCAACGAGTAATCGATCCCTTTAAAACAGTTAAATAAGGGGAAACATGGTCTGATTAAAATGAGAAGTTAACATTATATACAGTCAACGGAAATCCAATGGCAGTGTTTACTCAAAATATAGATTTATTTTTGCAATATCTTTGCATTTTAAGTAAATAAAAAAATCTTCTTAGTCCCTGCCTATAATGAAGCCAAGAGAAAATAAAAACACCCACCTGTTAAAACATAGTCATACTGGTGAACGTTGTTCAGTTTGATTCCCTCATATAGAACATGAAGCTCATCTGCTGTCAACACCTGGCCTTTCCAGTGAGAATAACCTGGAGAAAAAAACAGAAGGGGGTGGGGGGGGGGTTAAAATTATCTTGTTAAGAGGGGCATGAAACACATATAAACTAAAAAAGTACCCTGGTCTCCCAGCAACCAGCATAACTAGATTGTGAGTGATATCTCTTGGAAAAATAAATATTTTTTACTAGGAGCCCACTAATCTTTTATGGACAAAGGACTGGAAAGCTCAATGGTGCTTATCACTCCATCTATCTGTATTTAAAATGTAGGACTTTTTGGGACTAACATGAAAGTGTCACATTGAAGCGTTTGGGTGTTTTTATTGACAGAGTTTGCTCTGTTCCTATCTACCATCTCTGTTGCTGTAAACACATTATTATTTTCAAGCATTTAACTTAACCATGCTGTGCATTTTACATCGCTGGAGCATCATAGAGAATTTTCTCAATAACATTCCCATAAACCTTCTGTTTAGGAATGTAAACAACTTACTGACTTATGATGAATTGGTAAATAATGGATTTCTAGATTCCATCAGATTATTTGATAACATCTGTTTAAAAGGAATTTGTTCCAGTGTTGCAGTGTTAAAGCCACCCACTACAGGGTCATCCTTCTCATTCTTTAGCTGAGCCTCATTTGTATTTGCAAGGGAGCTAATGCCAGAGTGAAGGCATGCTGAAAAAGGAATTCACCCCAAGTCTGGTCCAGATAATTTATACTGTTGGATGAAGGATGAACTTTATGCAGTTCTGTTTGAAAATATTTTAGCTTCCCATCATTGGCTTCCTCTTAAAGCTACAGTGTGTAATAATTACAGGGATATACGGTCAGAAATGTAATATATTATACATAACTATGTTATTTATCATCATCTACGAGCTCAGCCTCTTAACCTTAATATTTGCGTTGCCTTAGAATTCGTTATTTATAATTACATAGGAGCGGGTCTCGCAGCCATGGAGGCAGACATCTTTGCGCTACGGCAGCGCAGAGCCAACAAACTAGCGATTGCGAGATCGCCAAAACGTCACAACGATGTAGAAAAAATAACAGGTATATTTATTATCTTAAATCTACATGAAATCTATACCCTACACAGACTAATGAAATACTATCTGTAAAATTATCTATGTAAACAAACCTCATCACTTGAGAAGGTAGGTGATGCAGACGTCGTGGAAGACATTTTGTCCCGTAACGCTCGCCGTACTGTTGGGGGGGAGAAGCGGTGGGGGGGAGATGTTCATGTTGCTGCGGTCTGCAGTCTGGACGTTAGATGTCGCTAAAAGTTACACACTGTAGCTTTAAATCCAGAATAGAATTTAAAATCCTCCTCCTCACATATAAAGCCCTAAATAACCAAGTTCTATCTTATATCAGAGACCTGATTGTTCCTTAAAAATGTCTTTTTGATAAAGCTTATATTGAGAGTGGCTCAGGTTATCTTGAGCGAACTCTCTAGTTATGCTGCTATAGGCTTAGGTGGGTGGAGGACATAAGGACCACTTTCTATCATTCTGTTTCATTTTATTTCTATTTGCCAATTGTGGAAAATAGTTAATTTAACCTCTAACTTTATGTTGTCTCTGTTTTTTCTCATATTTGTCATAGTAGCTTCACCTTCTAATGATGTTTGGCTGTGACACCACCCTTTAGGGAATTAGCAGCTCTTCTAATGCCATCAATACCATTGATTATAGATTAAAGAGTTGAGCCTGTTTTTCATTGCTTAGTCCTGTTTCTATTCTATATAGTTTTTCTCATATGGGCTCAGCTTTCACTGTTTCTGCTTAAACTGTTGGAGCTATGGAGCTAGTTTACCATTACTTTGTCCAACATAGAAATTATTTATGGATCAGTGCCTCTTATGTTCTTTTTCTCTGCCTGCTTCTTTCTCCTACCCCAGTCAGCCTAAGAAGGTTGCTCACACTGAGCTTGGTTCTGTTGGAAGTTTTTCCTGCTAAAAGGCCATTTTTCCTCTCCACTGGCGCTGCAGTCATGTTTGGTGTGAGGGAGTGCTATACAGTCAACGACAAAATGCAAGTGAATATCTACAGTTGCCACATGGTCATCCAGAAGGAGCAAATCCTTAAAAGTCAATGAGTGGATGCAATTAAGTGGTTTCTGTTATATTGAAAACTTTTAATAATTAACTTGTGAATTAACTTTAAACAGACAAATTGCATGGGAATTATAAACACTTGATAAACTCCTTAAGTTGTCCCCTGAATAGCGCTAATTTAGCTGTGCTGCGTGGTGGAGCAGCACCAACTTCTCTGCAGTGCTTTGAAGGCGAGGAAGCAATGAAAAAAAACCATTACGAAAAATGTTGTAACATGATAGAAGAAGACATGTAATCCTTAAATATAGTATGTGAGGAAAGCTTTTATCTCCTAAATATTTCTGGTTTAATAATATTTAAGGAAAAAGTTCTGTTTATTCAGTCATTATTTATTACAGCTGGCAATGATAAACTGTTAAAATATAACAATGTACAAAAAATATCCCTTCATCCTCTTGATAAAAGAGAAAACTTGGGTTTTTGAGAAAATGGATAGTTATAAATTAACCGTTAGTTATGGATAAGATAAACTTAGGATTAAGTCATTAATCAATGATTTTCATTCCGTATTCTGTGAAACTTTCCAAGAAGCCATGCATGCCAAGCATGTTCTTTACTGAAGCGCCAGCTGTGCTGCTCCTGGTTTCTATCCACTTCCTACTCATGCCTCATGAAATAACTGGTTATCTCCTCACCCAAAGCTACATTTGAAAAATAAATATGCTTGTTTTTCCATATTAAATTTAGTTGGGGAAAAAAAAACACATTAAAATATCTTAAAAATAAATCTTCCAAAACAAACCTTTTTTTTTTACACTGTTGGTTATGATTTAAAAAATGAATAAAACAGATAAATATCTATTGTTGGTTGAAGTCAGAGCAGTGGCCAGAGATACTGCAATAAAACCTGGAGTGCTACAGTAACTCAGAGCCCAGGTGATGTGATGCGTGATCCCAGAATGATTGTGTTTAGGCCATGAAATCTAAACTCTAATATGACAAAAACTGGAATCTAATGGACATTCTATTAAACAACAATCCCTCCAGCTTCGTAATTATCTTGCAAAGGAATAATTATGAAAGCAGTAACATCTTTAAACAAGATCTTTGCAGCTATTTATATATTTTAAATCTTGTGACTTTGGATCAGATCTGAGCAGAAGTCTGAACAAACAAACAAAAAAACCTCTTGATGCATGTGGCAACGTCTGGACACAGAGGACGATGGAGCAGGAATTGACGACAAACTGACTCTCCAACCATCACAGACACCAACACTGTCACTAAGTGCAGCTTCTGGTTGAACACCAGGTAATGAGATCATAAAGAAGTGTATTTATGTGGCCGGGGTCCACACACTGGCGCCTGTGCAGGACATGGTTGCTGCATGCCGACGATGATGTCGCAGCTCCAGGTGAGTCACAGTCAAGTCACATGATGCTGTAGGAGAATCTGGTTGCTAAGCAACAGGCCAAGAGAAAGCCAAAGGGGCTAAAAAGGAGAGATGAGCATTCAGAGCAGTCGTGTGAGTGAGGGAGAGAGTAGAAAAATGATGGAAGCCTAACAGATAAGGGCTGCCTCTGTCGTCATCATATGCCGCTGTGGCAAACCCAGCGCCCGCTGTTTTGCTGCTGCGCCGCGTCACTCCCTATGTCCTCATCTGGTGTCATCCCTTCTCTTTCTCCAGTTCATTGTCGCCCCATTAATCATCTTCATCTAGGTTTTTTTTTTTTTTTACATTTTATCCTAGCTGTCCCTAAGATATACCATCTTCTCGAAAAAATTGTCAACCGTAGCTTTGAATACACAAGATCTGTTTCTCTGGCATTTGCATGTTAAGGCTACTCAAATAAATTCTCATCAATATACTGGCCTCTTTTGCTCCTTTTTTACACTTCAGAAAAATGAGCCGATTCATATCAATAGGGGGTCGTTCCCCCATAGTGAAAGCTTAAAAGAGCTCTTCAACTAGATTATGAAATGACAAAAAAAATCATTTAATACTGAGGTTTTCTTACATATTATTTGAATTTATAAGCAGGAATGTGTGGCCTTTTCCCTGTGCTACCGCTTTATAAAGTAGGACAAATGTGTTTGGAGAAAAGTGGGAAAATATGTTAGTATTGGTTTTTACAGAAAGATCATCGTCGTCTTCACTGATCAACTGCAAATGAGAGTAAAATGTTCTACAGGCAGTCAGTGGCTGTACCAGAATGTTCAGTTATTTAATGAGTTGCTCATAAAAAGGAGGATGGGAAAAATCTATTTGGTGATATATTAAAGTGTTCAGCGAATCAATATAATAATGATCTTTCTCTATTATCAGTAAAAAGTTTTAAAAATTCCAGAAGCAATGGGGAGAAATGTATTACTTAAGCGCAGTTGGAGGCACCACCATGAGACAGGCCAGTACACCAGGAGCCCTGGAGGAGGCCATAGGAGGGCAGCAACCCTGCAGCAGGACAGCTACTTCCACCTTGGTGCAAGGAGGAACAGGAGGAGCACTGCCAGAGCTCTGTAAAATGATGCCAACAGGCCAAAAATGTACATGTGTCTGCACAATCAGTTAGAAACCGACTCCATGAGGACGGTATGAGGGCCAAATATAAAACGCTAGACCTCATATGGCGGTGTCAACAGTTCCTGCAACATGAAGCTGTTAAAACTATGGACTGGCCCGCCAACCAGATTCCCAGTTTAACTAAGACATCATGTCTCAATCTATGATGTTATTCGAGTGTACATTATATGTACATATTTATATATGTATGTATATATATAGTATATATGCATATATATATTTATGTGTGTGCATATCTATGAATGTTTTGGGTTACTTAACAATAACTTATTAAATGTTAGACTCTAGGAGTTTCATAGACTTGGCATAAAAATCTTGAAAATCGGAAGATTGTACAGCATTCTGTTGTGGGATTTTTTTTTTGGCAGGTCTTCTGAGGTTTTTCAATAGTTTATATCGATTATGTATTATATCGTATCGACCGAAATAAGAAATATATAGTAATGTAAGTGTTGGCCATTATCCAGCACTAGTTCTGGGTGCTTTAAATTGCTTAGATTTTTTTATTTATTTAAACAATAATGAAAACAGCTGACAACTGCAAATGTTAACCTTAAACTCCATCATTTATCTCTTCATCTGTTGCCGCTTCATTCCCAGACCTCACCCACACAGCAGCACTTACCCTTCACTAAAACTACAATTATGCTAGCGTTCAGCCTGCACCATAAAAACAGGTTACCTCACACACATCTTCCCTCATGACAACAGAATTTAAAGCTATAACCTGACAATAAGCAGAGAGATTTGTGCCTCAGATGAATGTGATGCTCATGTTTGCTGTATATTGGTGTTTATTTGTTTCTTCCAATAATGATAATGATAGTCTTCTAAGTCAACACCAATAAAATGGCAACAATTCAGTACATGCAAACTTTTTTTTAAATCCTGGACAAGAGTATTTCAATATGGAAGGGTAAAACCTCTCCACCTTCATTATGGAGGGAAAACAGCTGAACAAACAACCTTTTTTTCTCAGCCTACACCTTTAGTTTAGATTTAGCTGGATCCAACCATTAGAGACAGAGCAGATTACCCAGGAAAAGACTAAAGAAAGAAGAAAAAAAGACAGTAATCATTCTGTGGTGAAAAATGGACAAACTATTTAAATCTAAACAAAGCTGTTGAAAACCTAGCACAGAAAATTGTCACGACCAGAAACACAAATGAGATTTAAAATATTGGACGACAAATGCAAACAGATATGACTCCTGTGAGCAGAAACTGTGAAATTGACACTGCAGGGAACAAATAACCCTCCAGCACCATAAGGGTACATTGTACCCTTATGGTGCTGGAAAATAATTTTTCCAGCACCATAATTATAAAAAAAATAATTTTTTTCTTTCTTATAAATTTAATCTGAAAGCATTTTGGTGTCATGTAAGCTCAAATAGTAAATGCTTTTGCAAATTCTTAATGTGTTTTCTGATTTCCTAGTGGTTAGACTTAGATTAACTTTATTGTCTTTTTTATACACAGAGTGTATACAAACATGGTGCAAACATGGTTGATAGACCTACCCGAACTATGAGCTGCTGTTTTCCTTATAGTAGGTTTCTATGTAAGCCATATGAATTTCTTACTGCTCCATCCAATAAAATACTCTAAAGTTTCTCTTTGCAAAGCATAAGGAGGTATTTTCTACAAGGCAATGTTCATCTGCATGAAGTATGGAATATCTTTTGCTCCACTATTGTGGCAAAAAAAAGATACCTTTTGCAAATGTTAATTTGAAAGAAAAATTTATCAAGAAATTAAACTTTAAAAAACAAACTAATCAAAAAACGTTTCAAGAGTAATTTATTTTCTCAGATTTCATTTTCTCACAAAGTATACATTAAAGGTACACTATGCAACATTTTTCAGTTAATTAATGTGTTCCATAACGTTTTGGATGATTAAATGAGTCATTTCAGGTTGATCAAAGGTTTTCTCGGCCGCCCTGGTGGTCTGTGGGGGAAATACCGCACTTGCAATTGCAGGAGCACCGACCCGCACCCACAGGCTCAGAAGTCTCGTGAGAGTTGGTCTTGCTTTACGGCGAGAACTGCTACACCCCCCAGTTAAAAGCATGTACGTTGCTAACACAGTGGCGATCTTTGTGCAGTGCTACGTTCACACCGGACGCAGCAAAATCGCGTCTGCTGCTTCATTTTTACTGCTTGTACCAGTTAGTTCTGACGCGCAGCCGACAGTAGGGCTGCGCCGACAGTAGGAATCCCTTCATCAGCAGCCTCTGGCCGGGTCGCCTCCTCGCGGTTCACCGCGGCAGCTGGTAGGAGTTTTTCATCTAAATAATCCAAACTGCAGGCAGCAGGATAATAAAAGCCAACATATTCTGCCGGCAGATTTCTGCATTTTAAGTTAATTTAGGCGTCAATAAACTGTTTCAGATGAGTGATCATAGCGCTCTGATCATCAGCGCTGTGTCTGTCTCCCTGCCAGCTCCCAGATCAGCTTCTCTGTTTGGTTGACGCGGCACGTCGAGCAGCAAAAATTCAATTTTTCCATCTCGAGCAGCAGCGCGTTTGCGGCGCGTCAGATGCTTCAGTCATTCGTTGCGTTCGCCTGTCTGCTAAGCTCAAAACAACCGCGCCTGGCTTGACGGAGAAACCAGGAGAACAGCTGTGCATATTTACGACAGTGCACTTATACTTTCGCCCTCTGGGGGGAGCCTCGCTGGAAAATCAACACCGGTTGCATAGTGTACCTTTAAATTTTAGGTTTCATGTTTTATCTTAAAATTTTTAATCTAACAAACATTTGTTCTTTTTCTTTTTACAGATATTATATTTTCTAAAGAAAATGTCAGATTGAGTGTTACAAAATATGGAAAAATAAGAAAACAAAAAGGATTTGCTAAAAAATGTAAATAATAAAATTTGATCAAATAAAATTTAAAAAATGACAATAAATTTGAAAATATAACATTTGAAAAATTAAACTGAATAAAAATAACATCTCAAATAAATTGTGGGAAAAAAAAGAGATTGATCAAATAAATGAAAAAAGCAAAAAATAATCAATATGAACTTTTTTGGGTAAAAATTTTATTTGAATATTAAAATGTAAGTAATCAGCAAAGTTATTTATGTTTAAACCTTTTATTTTTTTCGGAGCTGTTGGATTTTGAGGAGAGCATTTCTTTCACATTTCCATTTTAGAAAACACGTACTGTGGTTGCAACAATCATGAATCAAAGTTGACTCCATAGTAAAGAAGCAGCTGTGTTTTCTCCCCACTTCCTCAGTCTGAGGGTGGCCTCTGCTTCAGCAGCTGTTAATGCTCCAACCCCTCATCACGACACCAGCAGCTCTGACTGACTCATACACACCCACGCCATCCATCTATACCACACGCTCCACATACCTGTGTGGTTGGAGAACTGCACGGAGTTGATGGAGTCCACCTCAAACCCTAAAACCTGCACACAAGAGGAGGAGAATCAGAAGGTTAATTTCACAACATCACCGACAACAAACACTGTCTCATGTAGAGACATTTATCATTTCATTTATCCCCCCTTTCATTTCTAAACATATTCACTCATCTCAGCAGCTCCCAGTGGCTGCAGTGGTTGCATCACGTAGGTTTGGGTATTTATAGCTCCATACAGATAGCGCTAACAGGCTGACGAATGAACCGACTCTGGGTGGAAAACAGATATTACTGCAGAGCTAATTGGATGCAACTTAAACTGAAGGATAAAAAAATAAAAATCAGACTTTTAACCTTCATGGAGCTGCTGCTCTAAACGACCAAGCAGATAACAGGGGAAACAGGAGAAAGAAAGGGCCTGACGGCTCATCCACAGGCCGTCAATCTCCATCTGAAGACTTCATTTAATTGGACTGAAGTAGCAGGATGATGATTGGGCTCTTTCTTTTCAATTCACCCTGACTTTCAGATGGAAGCCCCCGCCCCCCCTAGCTGGAACAAGAGACTCCCTATCAGTGTGACCTTGCAGGGACGGCTGTTTGCTCCAGAGAGCTTGGTGCCTACTTCCCCCTGCTCCATGTGACCTTCAGCCATAGAAGCTGTGGGGTTTTTAACGTGATGCTGCTTTTGTTTCGCCATCGTTCTGGTGATAGTTGGATATCTAACAGCACACTGGGGGTGACTGCACCTCAGGGGGTTAAGAAAACTTTGAAATTAGAAGGTTGTAGGTTTGATTTCAGCTAACACTGATTTGCTCCTGGACAAGGCAATATAAGAGAAATAAAAGCTTCAAAAAAGGTTCTTTCTTCATTCATTATATAATGACTCCTATAAAGAGTCAAAGTGCATTCTTACCCTCTCTGGTCTTTGCCATCTTTGCAATTTGCAACTAAATTAATGAGTAATTGTCACGTAGTGGCTGCAGAGGAGCTAGAGTCGAACATGCCATCATTCTGTCAGATCAGCATACGCCGTCAGACCAGCATACCTACAGTCAATAAGCAAAACGTCAGATTAACATTTATCCGTTTAGTTTTGTACGAAAAATAGACTTTAAACTTTAACGGGCGTGTTTCCCTTTAGTCATGTACAAAAAACTATTTAAGGTCAGAACCATATGCCATCAAAAAACACAGAAAAGTAATTCAATTGTTTTTGTTGTACATGACTAAAGGGATACATGCCCATTGAGGTAGTTTAAAGTTTATTTTTCATACATAACTAAAGGGATAAATGGGAATTGACTATGGGTATGCTCATCTAACAGAACACTAACAGCCATTTGCTTTCTCATAATTGGCTGATATGAGAATATTGGAGGGGCACTGGTTCCCAAATAAAGCTTAACTTAAAATAACTTCACTTTAAAAATGAGGTCATTTTAGCAATCAAAGTAGATTGTAGTTTATTTTATTTCAGTACATATTTTACTTTTTGTTGCTAGACTGTGAAATGGTTTCAGCGAGGTTAGAGAGGAGTGAAAACTTTGTCATCGGCAAAAGGGAAACATCTGCAGTCATGCCTTGAGACAACATGAAGCGCCTGCACTCCATCTGTTGTGGATGTGTAGTTTGATTTATTGCTAAACGTTTGGATTTTTGCTTTTAATTAAGACTTGAGTAACATTTGCTGTCATTTTCTTATCAGGGATCGATTAGACTGATGTCAAAATAACCTGTAAACGCCTCATAATAAAAAAACAATCTCTACATTTAGACAGTGATGTCATTAATGACTTTGGTTCGTTTCAGATTTATTTATTCAATAAATCAGGAGCAAAACAGAGTCATTTTTATGTTATAGGTTTACGACTATTAACCTGAAAACATCTATTCTTCATAAACGACTCATCCTTTAGTTTTGACCACTTCAGGCTGAGAATCATGAATGTGAATAAATGTTTCCTGAGCTGAAGCTGAGCTGAACTCTGCGACATGAGCAGAACCCACAGGAGGCACAGCCTACTTCAGTCCCAACATGTGACTGATTCCTGATAATGCATCTCATGTGGAGGATCTCCTGTTGAGAGCTCATCATATGATCAGGCAGTCGTCTATAAATTCTGATTTATAGGAAACGCCTCTGAAATAAGCAGCATTACATCATAGAAATCCCAGTTTATATTCACAGTACTGTTTAAACATGTTTTATCTTTAGAGGAAAACAATCATCTTCAGAGGGGAAAACCCCTAGAAGGATCTACTGCTGTACTTCTACCCTGAAAAAATCCCTTTGAAGAAGAATCATGGTCAGCAGGGTTGTTTAGGAAGCTTTACTCTTGCATTGCTATCCGTTGCTTTATAGTTCCTGCATTTCTGAGTCTGTGATGAAAATAAAAGAATCAGAAAAGAAACTCAATGACTGACGCTGAGAAACGTCTCCACTTTCATTTTAATGGTTTGTCGTCAGCAGGAGTAATCCCATGGCAGCCAATTAGAGCGCGCTTCTCTGGCGCTGCCGTCTCCAACATGACAGAGCAGAGAGAGGGATGCCCAGCATGCTCGCGGACATCTTCGTCATCATCATCATCTACTCCCTCATCGCTTCCTGCAGCTGAAGCCCAGACATTCACTGAGCTGCAACTTTGCATCCAGTTCCCCTGCAGAGTCAGACTGGATCTCGTTTCTTAACTAAACACCAATGTGGACGAGGAGCAGCAGCGAGGAATGTTAACCTGACACTTCAATATATTTTCAGCTGCGACTCAAAGGCCAAAGATCAGTTTAACAATCTTTTTATGAATCAAAACATGTTTTTATTCACAGGTTGCAAAAACCTACCATCAGCCATGAAGGTTGACCTAATGGGACAGACAACTGAAGGAAACCGTATGGAGGTAATTTTGCTCCATTATTGTTGCAACCAGAGAGCACATTTTGTAAATGGAAATTTGAGAAAAAAAAAAAAAACAACAAATCTAGAAGCTTTGAAAAATGTATTAATAAAAACAGGTTTTTAGAGACATGGCTTACATCATCAATCCCGGACAACGCCGTTAGCCTGGAGGGGCTAGCTACTTTCCGCGCCGACAGAAACAAAGAACTCAGCGGTAAGAGCCGAGGAGGCGGACTCTGTGTTTACATCAATAACAACTGGTGTAAAAATGCTAGAATAGTCACAAGTTTTTGCTCTCCGGACATAGAGCTTCTGACTGTTAGCTGCAGACCCTTTTACCTGCCCAGAGAGTTCACTGTTACCATCACAGCGGTTTATGTCCCCCCCAGCGCTGATACAAAGGAGGCCATGAGTGTTCTCTATCTGAGCTGCAATCTACACACACAGAGGGCGTTTTCATCATTGCTGGAGATTTTAATCAGGCGAATATGAAAACTGTTCTCCCTCATTTTTATCAACACGTGGATTTTGCTACTCGTGGAGAAAACACTCTAGACTTAGTTTATACAAACATAAAAGACGCATTCAGAGCAGCCCCCCGCCCCCACATCGGCTCCTCAGACCACCTTTCTGTGATGCTACTTCCTGCATACAGACCCCTGCTGATCAGAGCAAAACCTACAGTGAAGCAGGTGAGGGTCTGGACGGAGGGGGCCATGGAGGCACTCCAGGACTGCTTTGAATGCTCTGAATGGGACATGTTCAAATCAGCAGCAACATATGACAACAAGATCAACGTTGATGGGTACGCCATGACTGTTTCAGTCTACATAAACCACTGCATCAAGGACGTCAGCACAACAAAGACCATCACCACCCGAGCCAACCAACGGCCCTGGATGACTGAGGAGGTCCGCCACGCGCTAAAAGCACGGAACTCAGCCTTCAAGTCTGGTGACAAGGAGGCACTGAGGACAGCTAGAGCCACCCTGAACCGTGCCATCAGGTTAGCAAAGCGGAACCATAACCAGAAAATCCAGCATCTGTTCCACGATGCCAACAACACCAGGAGCATGTGGCAAGGCATACGGGCGATCACGGACTACAACACGCCCCCTGCCCCGGTGGATGAAGTTGATGCTGACTTCCTAAACTGACTAAATAACTTCTTTGGGAGGTTCGAGGCACTAAATCGCACTCCAGCAGTGAAGGCTGTCCCATATCAGGAAGAGGAGGTGCCTTGACACAGCCGACGTGTGGAAGACTCTGAGGAGGGTCAACCCGCGGAAGGCCCCAGGTCCCGACAACATACCTGGGCGGGTGCTCAAGGAGTGCGCAGGTCAGCTGGCTGGTTTCCTCACGGACATTTTTAACACTTCGCTGGAGCAAGCCACAGTGCCAGCATGCTTCAAGTCTGCCTCCATCATTCCAGTGCCAAAGAAACCTCAAGTCACCTGCTACAACGACTACTGGCCTGTCGCACTGACTCCCATCATGATGAAGTGCTTTGAAAGGCTGGTAAAGGAACACATCGTCTCCAGTCTCCCCCCAACACTCGACCCGTTCCAGTTTGCCTACCGGCGTAACCGCTCCACTGAGGACGCCATCTCCTCTGCTCTTCACCTGAGCCTGGCCCACCTGGAGGAGAAGAACACCCACGTGCGGATGCTGTTCCTGGACTTCAGTTCAGCGTTCAACACCATCATCCCACAGCACCTGGTGGAAAAGCTGGAACATCTGGGCTTCAACACACCCCTTCAAAACTGGCTGCTGGACTTCCTCACCAACAGACCTCAGTCGGTCCGGGTCTGTCAGAACACCTCTGACGTCATCACCCTCAGCACGGGCTCCCCTCAGGGCTGCGTCCTGAGCCCCCTGCTGTTCACCCTCATGACACATGACTGCGTCCCCAGGTTCACCACCAATCACCAACCACCACCACCAACGACACAACATTGGTGGGCCTCATCAGGGACGACAATGACCAGGACTACAGAGAGGAGGTGGAGCAGCTGGTGGGCTGGTGCAGTGACAACAGTCTGATCCTGAACGTGGAGAAGACGAAGGAGATCATCGTGGACTTCAGGAAGAACCGCCCCCACCATGCTCCACTGCTCATCAACAGCTCAGCTGTAGAGGTGGTCAGCAGCACAAAGTTCCTGGGGGTGCACATCACGGACAACCTCACCTGGACTGTAAACACTTCATCTCTAGTGAAGAGGGCACAGAAGTGCTTGTACTTCCTGCAGAGGATGAGGAGGGCCCGCCTGCCCCCGCCCATCCTCACAACCTTCTACAGAAGCACCATAGAGAGCGTTCTGACCAGCTGTCTCTCTTTGTGGTGTGGAGGCTGCAGAGCCTCCGACTGGAAGAACGTGAGGAGGGTGGTGAGGACAGCAGAAGGAATCATTGGGGCTCCTCTTCCCTCCATTAAGGACATTTCATCACAGCGCTGCGTGTCCCGAGCCCGTAATATCATCAAAGACCCCTCACACCCCCACCATGGACTGTTGTCCCTGCTGCCCTCTGGAAAGAGGTTCCGCAGCATCCGCTGCAGATCCACCAGGTTCTGCAACAGCTTCTTCCCCACTGCCATCAGACTGTTGAACCTTTGATCACAAACCGAACTCTGCACCTATTGCACATTATCGGGCATCAAATGCTGCTAAACGTTTAACTTTTAGCTCTTTAAGTTCATCTCATTTCTAATCTCAACCGAACGAAATGCAGCATTTTTGCACAAATGCCTATTTGCACTGAACCATTGCAATTTGCACACTGTTTTTATCCACTGCACTGTTTACACTTTGACCACTGCTGCACTTTTTGTATAACTCGTGTGTAACAATCCGGAAAGGTATTCCATCTCATTTCAAATATCAATGACATGTTCATAAGCTGTATGCAACGCAATTTCGTTGACAAATAAAGAAGTCTAAGTCTAAGTCTAGAGTGCATTTGCTGTTTTTAATTTATTCGCAGGTTTTATTTTTTTGTTACTATTATTTCCTTTTTGTGTAGTTTCAATATTTTTAAATTTCGTTTTTGGACATTTCTTGTTTCAGATTGATTGCATTGCATTCCTTTCCAATTGTGTTTTCCAGATCACATTCACTTCTAGGGGCGGGAAAAGGCTCCCATCTCTCTGTAAGGATATCTGCAACAACATTGTGCTGAAAATAAACTAAAAAATAGAAATTTGAAAAAGATTACATAAACAAACATGAAAAAATTAAAAAGTAAATAATAATGTAGATAAATGGAAATTGTGAATTCTGACAAAAAAAAAAACAAATTTAGTCTCAAACCCTTTTTTGGTAAAAAATGTTTTTTTTATTTCCGATTATTACTTGCTACAATAATGTAACCAAATTCACTCCATATTGCTCCACTATCAACTGTCTTTTCACAATAAGACACTTGACAGCCATCTCTATAGATCTGCTGCTATAGTCTTAGACTACTGGAGGACATAGGGACCCTTTTTCTTCATTCTATCTCTATTCTCCCACTCTGCAGAATCTGTTAGTTCAATCTCTAACGTTCTGCTCTCTCTGCCTTTTCATATAGTAGCTTCATCTGGTCTGTTCCCGTTTGGCTGTGACTCCATCCTGGAGAGAAATATCCGCTGTGCTGCTGTCATCAACACCCTTGTTTATAGATGTTGGAGATCGGCCTGTTTTCCAGTGTAGTCCTGTTTCTCTGACTGTTACTAACTGGATGTGCTCTCTTCATCCTCTGACATGGGAGCTGGCTCGGAGCTTGTCTGCCTGGCCTGTGGAGATGGTTGACAGTTGCCTTTTGTATCTATGCTTCTTTTTCTATGTCTGCTTCTGTCTCCTTGAACCCCAGTGGGCCTCAGCAGATGGCCGCTCACACTGAGCCTGGTTCTGCTGGAGGTTTCTTCCTGTTCAAAGGGAGTTTTCCTCTCCACTGTCGCTACAAGTATGCTTAGTGTGAGGGATTGCATTCCAGTCAATTAGTCGATGCAATCAGCTTATTTTCCTAAGATAGGAAACTTTAAACCAATTGAATTGTCTCAGTAAAGTGCCTTGAGATAAGATTTGTTGTGAAATGGTGCTATATAAATAAACTGAATTGAATTGAATAATTATAATACTTGTAAAAGTAGCCTAGATTCCTGCTTTCTAAGTTGAAGTGTAAATGTGACTGGGAGCTGCTGGGTCCAGCGGCCATGGATTCTCAGCTCCACTGCTCTGCTTTACTGTAACAGTAAGTTGGTTCTAAAAAGGAGCAGTACTTAAACGTTACTGACTAAACTGAACCCTGGTGACAAGCATCACAGCGGAACGGCTATCAGAAGAACCAGAGAAGAAATCCTGGAGCGCCGAAGGCTAAAAATAAATACTTCTCACAACGAGCGGGATGATGGCGCTTCTACTGCAAGCCCAAACCAAGCTCAATGAAGCTGGACCACCGTCTTGGAGGTAATCACTACTAACACAGGCCTCTAACTGCCATCAGCTGCGGCCATCAGAGAGGAACAATGATGGCAGCCTTCACCGCAGCAGGAGCCATCACCCTTTAATGTCCTCTTACTGAGTGTTGAATCAATGGCTTCATTTTAGAGCCTCTGTTTGGCTCCTTCTGGGGTTTGTTTTGCTTCCTTGTTAAACATTTTTTCCAGAAATGCCTTAAAGGAATAGTACACCCAAAACATGATTAGCCTTCATTTTCTACTCACCCCCTTGCTGAACAACACTCTGGAGTACTTTTTTGATATCTCAAATGCATCTGGAGATCTGGGAGGCTTCTTACTATCTGCTGACATTCAAATAATGGAGGTCTATGGCGCCCGAGGCAGAAAGGTCCATAAAAGTCCACAAAAAACGTGTCAATATTCCTCCATACTGCTCGTCCAATGTATTCCAAGTGTCCTGAGTGGGTAGCGTCCATAATTTACTCGAAACGAAGTCATTTAGAATGTTTTTAGAGCATAAACAGTAGTGTATAGGATTTCCTAAAAGCGCGCCCCTGCGAGTTCACGAGCCTACGGAAACCGCGGCAGACCAAACCAGATGAAAGTGCGCATTCAGCTCGGCAAAGAACTCATGCTCTACCTCAACACTGAAGTCCTCAGACATTTTTCTTTCGTTGTTTCTTTCTTTGCACAGGTAAACAGCACATTTCTTCTTCTACGCTTGCATTATCGGCAGAGCAGACGCTGAATGCGCACTTTCATCTTTATTTGAATGTCAGCAGACAGCAAGAAGCCTCCCAGATCTCCAGATGCATTTGAGATATCAAAAAAGTACTCCAGAGTGTTGTTCAGCATGGGGGTGAGTAGAAAATGAAGGCTAATCATGTTTTGGGTGTACTATTCCTTTAAGGTTCAGATTGTATTGCTGTTTATTCAGGTAATGACCCAACACAAAAGTTACAAGACTTTGTAAGATTTTTAAGTAGAACAAACACTCGTGGCTTGTTTTATTGAGCTGCTGCCTTCTAGTATAGATCTTCAAGTTGGTTAACAAAAGCCTAATAATCTATATGAAAACATTTAAAATTAAACTGTTCAGATGTAGGAAAAATAAACGTAAGAATGGAGAGTTATTACAGATTAGATGTGAAACTATTCGACAGGATTAATCTCCGACATTTTCCTAACATGTGTTTAGGGTATCAGATGTGAATGTATGAATGGATGATGTTCTAATAGCCCGGGATAAAGCATCAGTCTGACACAAGGAAGTGCATCGTAGAGAAGAAGATGGGAGGGGAAAACATGCTTGTTTTTTTAAAACGTAAGTCTCTTTGCAGTTGGATTCGGTCCCCAAGACTATGGAGTGAGTTTGGTTCCATTACTGTTGCAAGCAAACAACACGATTTGTAAATATAAACCTAAAAAAGGCAATCTAGAAGTTCAACTTTGAACAGAATAGAAAATCCCTTTATTTTATAAAATCCTAGTGAAAAGCATTAGGAGAGTAACTATGCTGTTTTCTCACACTTTGTGTTTTTAAGGTGTCAATTTCCAATTTATCGTTTTCATTTCTTTCTTCTAATTTTTGTTTTGAATATTTTTTTTATAGATTTTATATATTAAGAATTTTTTTTAAATGTCTGTTTTTTATTTTGAGTTTTACAGAAGACATTTTTTCAAATTGTGTTTTCCAGATCACATTCTCTTCACTTCTGGGGGCGGGCTTTGCTCTGGAGTGAGGAGAGAAGAGGCATTTTTATTGGTTAGCAACAACATTGTATTGGTCATGGTGAGACCAATTTTGAGCTTAAAAACTACTAAAAATATTAGATCTGTAAACAATTTCTTTAAAAAAAATGTTTCTTATAAAATGTAATTAGAATACAATTTTTTTATACAATTTGAAAGAAAAATACTCTCAAAAAAGTTGCATTTCTGGACTACAATTTTTAACATTTCCATTAAAAAAAACTAATTCTTTGCTTACAACAATAATGAAGCAAAGTTCACTCCATATATAGGTTATTATGTATAACAGATATATATTACAGTTGGGAAAAACAGCCATTAATTGTGCTTCTTCCCCTAACAGTTCTCCTCTATTCCACTCATTAACTGTATTAATAGCGCCTGATTGATCTGGTTATCTGTATAAGGACAGCTGTCCATAGCCCCAAACAGTCAGACAACAAACCAGCCACAGCCATGACCAAAGAGGAGTGAAAGGAAGAAAACCATAGACCTGCAGCAGGCTGAGAAGGAGGAATCTACAACAGGAAGCAGGTTGGTGAACGAACATGGAAAACATGATAAGATCCCTCAATGTGGGGCTCATTCAATGGGTCACTCTGTTGGTTAAAAGCATCATGAGAACAGTGAGCATAGATCCCAGAACTACACCCCATGAATGAGCTGCAGAGAGCTGGACCAAAGGCTGCCATCAGTAACACACTCCACCCAGAGGGACTGAGATGCTGCAGACAGACGTGTTCCTCTGCTTAAACCAGAACATGTCCCGACCCGTCTAAAGTTTGCCACAGAGCAGGTGGATGATCCAGAAGAGGATGGGAGAACATCATGTGGTCCGAAGAAACCAAAATAGAACTTTCTGGTTTTGTTTAGAGGAAGAAGAACGCTGAGCTGCTTCCCAGGAACACCGTCCCTACTGTGAAGCATGGGGGTGGAAGCATCATGCTTAGGGGCTGTTTTTCTCCAAGGAGGATGGGATAACTGACCCGTGTAAGGAGAAGAATGAGCGATTCCATTTATGGTGAGATTTTAAGCACAAACCTTCTATCAGTGAGAGCATTGCTGATGGAACATGGCTGGGTCTTCCAGCAGGACAATGATCCCAAACACATCAATCAGGCGGCGGAGGAGACCGCCTGTTAAAGCATTTCAAGGCTCTGGGAAGTCAAACCAGTCTCCAGATGTAAACCTCATAGAAAATATGTAGAGTTGAAAGTCCATGTTTTCCAGCAACAGCTCCGAACCGCACTGCTCCAGAGGAGATGATGGAGGAAAGGACCAAAATAACAGCTACAGTGAGGAAGAAGCCGGTGAAGACTGATGGAAAACGTTTGATCATTACTAATAAAGCTTATGCTGCAAAGCTGGCAGTTGAAGTGAACCTATGATGAGCATTACAGAACTCTCAAGTCAGCATCTGGAAATAGAAAATGTAAACAGGTTATTTTTCAGCTCTGGACTTTGACTAGGCCGTGCAGTAGGGTTGTCACGATACTAAACTTTTTAACTCGATACCGATACTAAGTAAAATATTCGATACTCGATACCATTTTTGATACCACAAGGATAAAAACAAAGACTCCAAAATTCAACAGAAATTTTCATTAATAATAAAAATACAATAAATACAATAAACAATAAGAAGAATATTTTGAGGTTGTATGCTGTGCACAATATTAAGCAAGATTGATAAAAAACGTACAAAATTAAAATTAAGTGTTCCTTCCTTGGCTATGCTTTGCACAGATAGCAATGAGACTAGCCAAACCAGTTAAAAAACAAAAATAATTCTCAGCAGCTTCACCTCTTACAAAAAAAAGTCTGAAACTGAAAAGTGCGTAGAATTATTCAATCACACAGTGTTCAGAAAGTGCATTTTCCTCTATTCTGCACTTTAGATGAATGACTGTTTAGGTGCCACTGGTGGTGGCGCTGTATCGATACTTTTAAAAACGAGTATTGTATCCGGATACAACGTTTCAGTATCGATACTTTTTTGAGTATCGATACTTTTGACAACCCTACCGTGCAGTGACCCTGAGATCCTGTCAGCCAACAGATTTTCTTGTGTTTCGGTTCCATCAGTCAGCTTTCCTTTCCCGGCAGAAGAAAATATTTCCCACACCATGAGGCTGCCACCTCTGTTTCCCAATGGTAACATTAGGATTAGAGCATATTAATTAAATTCAGTTTATTTCTAAAGCACCAATTCACAACACGTCATCTCAAGGCACTTTCCAGTTCACCCGATCATACAGTCAAATTGATTCAAAGTTTGATATCTAATGAAAACCAGCTGATTGCATCGACTCATTGACTCTTCAGCAATCCCTCACACAAAGCATGCTTGTAGCGACAGTGGAGAGGAAAAATTCCTTTTAAACAGGAAGAAACCTCCAGCAGAACCAGGCTCAGTGTGAGCGGCCATCTGCTGAGGCCGACTGGGGTTCAAGGAGACAGAAGCAGAGATAGAAATAGCGGCCCCATCCAGGAAACACACAAACAGGCCGATCTCCAACATCTATTAAACTTCTCAAAGCTTTATTATTGCTGCTGCTCTGCTCCTGCCATGCAGATGTGCTAAATACATAACCAATAGTCATCAAGTCAATGGATTTTCCCATCATTCACTCATCACTAGGGCTGGGCGATAATTCAGTAACGATATATATCGATCGATAGACGTGTGGCGCAATAGAAAAAAAGAGGGTCGATAAAAGTTCGATAAAAAAGAAACGCAGTTTTCCTTCCTTGTCATTGTAGCCTAGCATGTATGTTTATGCTAGTCACTGCTTCCTCCCAACCAATCACAGTCGCGAACCCAGGCACGCCGTCACCAAGCGCCGCCCTCTCAAACCACAACACAGAGCACATGAAGATGTCGCAGCAAGGAGAGTCGGAGGAAGTTGTTTCAAAGAAGGGTTTTTGTAGTTCGCCAGTTTGGCAGTATTTCGGTCATGGCAAGACGGACAAAAAACAAACCACAGTCATCTGTAAAATGTGTCGGGAACCAGTGAAAACCAAGTCTGATAACACAACCAACTTTTTTTTATCATCTCAGCCGCT
Organism: Cyprinodon diabolis; assembly: GCA_030533445.1. Classification (NCBI taxonomy): domain Eukaryota; kingdom Metazoa; phylum Chordata; class Actinopteri; order Cyprinodontiformes; family Cyprinodontidae; genus Cyprinodon; species Cyprinodon diabolis. Next base: position 2,867,209 of record CM060083.1, on the reverse strand, counting down.
CACACCCGCAGGAGTACGAGCTGTGTAGGCCCCGGCGCGGCTCTCCTCCGAGGAATCTTCGGGAATTTCGGGAAAATATATATATATTTTCAGTTCTGGGCAGTTTCCCACGTAGTTCTAACGATTGAGAGAAAAATGCTGAGGGGCCAGAAACTTCAAAGTAAAAACTCAGGTTAAAGCAGGAAACGGCGGCGGTGGGGGGGCATTTATTTATTTGTTATATTTATTTTGGTCACTTTTCTGGTCACTTTAGTTTATTCTTTGTCAGTATTTCATAACATAACTCAGGTCTCTTAAGTTATTTTTCTTTAAAACAATTATGTTATGGTTAAAAAAGTTGGTTAAATAAAGATTTAATTTGAAGTCTGTGTTTGTGTTTTTTATTAAAATTAAATCATTTAGCAATATTATAAAAAGTCCAAGCAGAGCTGCACATAAAATTTGGTTTCAAATCTTTTCAATAATTATCGATATCGATCAATATGCATTTTTTTTTATCGATAAGCTTTTTTTCTATATCGCCCAGCCCTACTCATCACAAGTGTCTATTGTTCTTGAGGTGTAAGTGGACACAAGCAAACCACCCAGGAGAACACCAGGAGAACACCAGGTGAACACCAGGAGAACACCAGGAAAACACCAGGAAAACACCAGGAGAACACCAGGATACCACCAGGAGAACACCAAGAGAACACCAGGATACCACCAGGTGAACACCAGGATAAAACCAGGAGAACACCAGGATACCACCATGAGAACACCAGAAGAACACCAGAAGAATACCAGGAGAACACCAGGAGAACACGAGGATACCACCAGGAGAACACCAGGATACCACCAGGAGAACACCAGGATACCACCAGGAGAACACCCGGAGAACACCAGGATACCACCAGGTGAACACCAAGAGAACACCAGGATACCACCAGGTGAACACCAGGATAACACCAGGAGAACACCAGGATACCACCATGAGAACACCAGAAGAACACCAGAAGAATACCAGGAGAACACCAGGAGAACACGAGGATACCACCAGGAGAACACCAGGATACCACCAGGAGAACACCAGGATACCACCAGGAGAACACCCGGAGAACACCAGGAGAACACCAGGAGAACACCAGGAGAACACCAGGATACCACCAGGAGAACACCAGGATATCACCAAGAGAACATGAGGAGAACACCAGGAGAGCACAGGGAAAACAGCAGGACAACACCAGGAGAACACCAAGAGAACACCAGGATACCACCAGGAGAACACCAGGATAACACCAGGAGAACACCAGGAGAACACGAGGATACCACCATGAGAACACCAGAAGAACACCAGAAGAATACCAGGAGAACACCAGGAGAACACCAGGATACCACCAGGAGAACACCAGGATACCACCAGGAGAACACCAGGATACCACTAGGAGAACACCAGGAGAACACCCGGATAACACCAGGAGAACACCCGGATAACACCAGGAGAACACCCGGATAACACCAGGAGAACACCAGGATACCACCAGGAGAACACCAGGATACCACCAGGAGAACACCAGGATATCACCAAGAGCACATGAGGAGAACACCAGGAGAGCACAGGGAAAACAGCAGGAGAACACTAGGATACCACCAGGAGAACACCAAGAGAACACCAGGATACCACCAGGAGAACACCAAGAGAACACCAGGAAAACACCAGGAGAACACCAGGAGAACACCAGGAGAACACCAGGATACCACCAGGTGAACACCAGGAGAACACCAGGAGAACACCAGGAGAACACCAGGAAAACACCAGGAGAACACCAGGATACCACCAGGAGAACACCAAGAGAACACCAGGATACCACCAGGTGAACACCAGGATAACACCAGGAGAACACCAGGAGAACACCAGGATACCACCAGGAGAAAACCAGGAGAACACCAGGAGAACACCAAGAGAACACCAGGAAAACACCAGGAGAACACCAGGATACCACCAGGAGAACACCAGGAGAACACCAAGAGAACACCAGGAAAACACCAGGAGAACACCAGGAGAGAGTTTGATTTGCATCCAACTTAGAATGTGACTATGTGTCTTATAAAGACGTATCTCCGTGCTTAAAAACATAAAAACTCTAACTACAGTTTGCTCAAGAGCGAGTTAACAGAATGACAAAGATTCCTGGAAGAAGTCGTCTTCCAAAAACTGAATGAAAGTCCAGTTTCCTCTGATTAAAGCCTGTTTCGTTGTTCTTTGGGTAACAATGGGAAAGTACAGCAGTTTCCCTTTCAGCAATCTAGCTATGCTGAAGAAAAATGACAATTTGTGGACTTTATTCAAGCAGTGTTTATGTCGTCCTATAATTCTCTTCTTGACGACTTAAAATTGAAGCTAAGTTTTATAAAAATTCAAAGTTCTTAAAAAGCAGAAAAAGTCTCAAACAAGGATCAAAAAATTTAGACAGAGGCCGCTGAGTCCAGGTCCAGTGAGTTTATTGCTAAACACTACATATTTACACAGCGCTGGTGAGCCGAAGCTGACAAATGGTGAAACCATCTCCCTTTTATACATTTCTTATCGGTGGAAAAACCCCCTTCAGAACATATTTCAGTCATTGGTAAAGGTCACATTGATATTTATCTGCAAAACACGGTAACATTCATAGACACATCTCATACTTGTGAGAGCACTCTCTCAGGCCATGCAGAAACTTATGACGGTTTAGTCAAAAACATGTTGAAACTTATCCTTTCCCTACTTTAAGCCATGTCAGTCTGGCCTAGTGTTCCTCTTTGTGTCTCAGTCAAAGCATCACCCCTTCTGGGATCAGTACTGCACATTGTGCCTTGAAAATAACAACTCTATTTATCACAAGTTGTATGGCCAAATTTTGCTGGGCTGGTTAACCTTGATATGTCAAATACTTCATTTTTATGAGGGTGCTTTTTCTTATCACTAAGGGCCTTAATCCTGTGCTTTCCAGCAGATGAGTGTGCTTTTCTTCCTCTTACAGTCAGGTGCAGCAGTTACACACACTCATTGCTCTGTTTTTCTCCTCTTGGCCTACATAAATATATTCATGAACACAATTCTCTTTAATCATTTAAAACTTTTAATTCTTGTTTTATTCTAATCATTTATGACAAATAATACACTACATTTCCCCCCTTTGATCCTAAAAAGGATCAATTTACGTGATTATGCAGGTGATAACTAATCTAAAACACTTTAAATGTGAACTCACCCAAGTGACAAAAGTTTATATATATATTGTGCACACTAAACTAAACGTGAGATTAAATACACACCATATAGTAGAAGTGAGTAATATAAGATGTGGTGGTGTCTGAGTAAATATTAAACTAATAAAATGCAGAAAACAGAATATATAAAAACAAAGAGGGATCCCCCTCTTGGCTCCCTTAAGAGGACCCGTCCTCGTTGCTTACTTTTTTTCTTTTAGCAAGATGTTCTAATTCTGTTTATTATTTCAGCAGAGGAAAATTCCAATGCCCAAGCAGCATCTTGTGTTGCGAAGTCATCGCATCCCCCTCTGCATAGGTGTCAAGACACACCCATAAATAACCAAGAAAAGCCACATCATGCCTGGACTAAGGCAGGCGCGCACGTCATCTAATGGTCAATGACCGTCATTACAACCAACATAGGAGTAACCAAGTGGCACTCTCCTGCACAGTACGTGTACTGTCACATGTAGTATACACAATGATTATGTCACTTATTTTTAACATAGGTATATATAATCAGCAATTATCAGCATTGTCCTTATATCCAGTATGGTGTTGAAGTTGATATTAATAATAATAATGGCCTCCATAATTCTGTCCATAATTCTGCCCTCCGTCCGGGCCCCCCTGGGTATACGGAGCCATACGCTGCAGATCAGCGGTCAGCTGCATCACTTGCTCTTGTAGGTCGATAATGGTCTGCTGTGCATCCCGAAGTTGCTGCCTCAGTTCCAGATTGTCTCGGGTCAGCTGCCGATTCCCAGCCTTTACTTTGCGTTTGTACATGGTGCCGCGCATTCGTTCAAAGGACCGTCGTGGCTCGGGGTGCATCAGACCCTTCATGAATTGGGCATAAAATGTTTTGGTCATAGAGGTGATTTCAGGCTTGAGATCACTGTTGGTGTTGTATGACTCCAGCGGATGAGCCAAGAACTTTGCAACATGATGAGCTTCGGCAAGATCAAGCTTTATGTCATCTGCTATGACCATGAACATAGCCAGTACGCCTGGAATGGGTGGTGGCGGATAATTATATTGGTGGGGTGACGGTGGTCGTCGATCCTCGGGATTCTCAGGGCTGGCAGGGGTGCTGGTTGGGCCGAGATCAATACTGAGGTCCCCTGGTGGCATCGAGATGGACAGTGGCTTCCCAGTAGGTGATGGTGGTTGATCATCAGGCTGCCTGCTGGGTGTCATCATAGGTTGATCCTCAGGCTGCCTGCTGGGTGTCATCATAGGTTTGCTCCAACCCAAAGGTGCACTGCTTGGCCCCTCTGCAGGATCTAGTAGGTACCTGGGAGGAAGATATGGGCATCCTACCCCTAGTGATGGGCCTAACGACGCCAGTGCAGCTCGTAAATTCATTTGGTTTTCTTCATATTCATCATAACTAGCCTCTGCCATGTTCAATAATCTACCTGTGGGGACATAGTATGGCAAATTTAGGCATCATCTGAAGGCATATTATCTCTTATATCTATGGATTATTCAGCATGCAAGTTGCTATATCTACGTGAGTAAGTATATAAGTCATTGTTATGCAAAATATTTATATATATACACTGTTGTTATTAAAGAAATGCACGTACCTGGTGAGGGTGGAAGGTGATCATGGTTATGTTTTATATCTCTTGGTCCAATTGTATCTCTACAACTGGGAACTGACCAGTTACACTTACAACAAGTCTTGAGACCAGTCCCCGAACAAGGGGTATGATGCAACACACAACTATCAATATAATCAGCATTACTGCCCCTAGAATCATTCCTGCTGCCTCAAGATATTTTCCCCTTCCAAGCTTGTGAAACCAATCCCAGAATCCCTTCAGCTGAATGTTCCAATTAGCCGGGAATAATCTGAAGGGCTGGTAATTTTTTAGCATTATAGCAGGCTATACAATCATCTTTAGGGCGCTTTTTGGCTTTGAACATTGCCTGGACAGAGTACTGAATCCATTGTTGGAACATATTGGTTTCCCAGTGTGCAGTCTTTAATTTGTCTAGATCTCTTTTCTGCCTTTTGTTTACCAATTTTAACATTCTATGCGCTTTCCCTACCGTCATTACCTGCTCTGTTAATGTATTTTGGCATATGTACATTTTGCATCTTACCTCAATGATCACCATCCCATCCTCACGGCAGTCCATGCTTTGTGGAACTCCAAGCCAATGTTTCCCCATTGAGTTACCTAAAATTTCTTCAGACATTACATAATCATATCCTTTGACTTGCACATGCATTAGTGATAAATTTTCTCCATCATTATTATTGATTACCCCTTGGTTAGTAGCTAGTGTTACCATTGCTAGTGCACATGTTTGTGTGTGACGCATTAAATGTGTGTGTGCACTGTTAGTATTAATTTTCATAAGATCCCCCCTTGTTAACCCACAAAGGGTTAATACAACAAGAAGTTAATCAAAGTCTGAAGAAGGCGCATACGGGAGACGCCCAGACGGCGATGGGGTGGGCGGGACCGAGTGGATCGGCGGCCCACTCGTCGTGGAGGAGGAAGGGGAGAGGGAGGGGAAGAAAGGGAAAGGTGCAGGTGAGGGATGTTAAGGGGACAGGACTCCACCAGCATCTGATGGGCCAGAAGAAAGAAGTTCGTCCAGTGCCTGAACGACGGATGGATCTGGGTGAGACCCAGAAGAAGTCTCAGTGGCAGAAGGATCATCATCATTGCATTGGTCAACCTGTAAGCATTTCATGAGGAGTAAGATGGGTTATGCGGTTAGTTTGAGAATGCATTGCCATTAATGCAACAGGCAAGGCGTCCACCCAAGTCAAACGGTTGTTGCTGTCAGCTATTATCTTAGCAATCTTCGATTTCAGGATCCCGTTAGCTCGTTCCACGGATCCCTGTGACTGGGGATGATACACACAACCAAACTTCTGTGTTATGCACAACAGTTTAAACATTTGCTGGATCACCTGTGAAACAAAATGAGGTCCATTATCAGATGATATTGTATCAGGCATGCCAAATCTGGGAAAAACTTCTTTACACAAAAATCTTGCTGCAGCTTTGTGGTCATTCTTAGCAGTGGGGCATGCCTCCACCCATCTGCTAAACCTACAGACAACCACCAACATATATCTCTTTCCCTGAACCCGAGTTATCATGTCAACGTAATCCATCATCAGATGGCGGAACGGACCGTCTGGCTTAGGGATATGTGCTAAGGGCTGGGTAAACATTTTGCGCACATTATACTTAGGACAATGCGGACATAAAGCCAATTCTCTGTCTACCATTGGTGTCATATAAGGTGACCACCAGACTGCCTGTAACTTTTGAACAACTTGGGCTCGAGAACAATGATCAGGTCCATGCATTATTTTAATCGCCGTTGGTAATAAGGACAAAGGTAATACAAAATGTCCTCGAGAACTACGCCACAACCCAGCGTGAGGGTGTGTTAGCCGAGCCGCCCCCCTTTGCACCCAGAGACGTTTTTCTGCTTCTGAGACGTTGTTTTGGGCTTCTATTAATGAGGCTAGATTAGTAATGGGTTCACACTCAGTTACATGAATCATTGGTCCCTGCACTGCTGATCCTGTGGCTTCTTTAGCTGCCTCATCTGCTAAGTTATTTCCTATGGCTATAGGTGTTTTTGCTGTTTGGTGGGCTGCACATTTTACAACAGCCAATGCAGATGGAAGTTGCATAGCTTTAATTAACTATACTACTGCTTGCCCATGTGTCACTGGGGTACCATCTGTTCTAACAAACCCTCGTTGTTTCCAGATGCTAGCATTTATATGACATACCCCATAGCCATAAGCACTGTCAGTATAGATTGTCACTCTTTTACCATTAGCCAATTTACATGCTGCTGTTAATGCTTTTATCTCTGCCAATTGGGCAGAGCAAGGTTGATCTAGGCTCATTGATTGTACTTTGGTAAAGGTCCCATCAGGGTTAAGTTGGACTATTCCATATCCCGCTCTATTACCTGTCTCACCTCTGACACATGATCCGTCTACGAACAGTGTCAAATCAGATGGGATTGGATGATTGTATAAGTCCTCTCTTACCTTCATGAAGGTGTCCGTCTCCTGGAGACAATCATGGGGCTCACCTTCTGTGGGCAATACCATTCTTGTGGCTGGATTAATGGTGGTACAGCGTTGTATTGTTAAGTCAGGTCCTGAAAGCAGAACTTCATAACCTGTTCGACGAGCTTGTGTTATCACAAAGCGTGGGCTGGTGAGCAGTGCATGTAATTGATGTGATGTGTACAGAATAATAGGGTGGCCCATAGTAATAACTGAGGCCTTTTTGTATGCGAAGGCTGCTGCTGCCAAGCCCTGGTAGCAGGGAGGCAAACCCTCTTCGACACCATCTAATTTTGTGCTGTAATAAGAAATTGGCTGTTTACCTGTTGGGGTGTCTTGCATCAATACTGCACATGCATACCCTTGTCGCTCAGCCACATAGAGATGGAATGGTTTGCCATAATCTGGATTGGCCAGAGCAGGAGCAGTTTGGAGATCCTGTTTCAGCAGCTGGAACGCACCCTCTGCCTCATCTGTCCATTGCAATTGAGCCGACTGGTGTCCTTGACCTGCGGCTTTAATCAGTGCTCTCAGTGGAGCCGTTTTGATGGCATAATCACACACCCACGGTCTGCTGTAACCTGCCATGCCAAGGAAAGACAACATGTGACCAACAGTCCGAGGTTTGGGCATTTGAGTTATGGCTTCCAGTTGGGACGGTGCAATACACCTCTTGTCCCCACTGAGTTGCCTGCCGAGATATTCCACTGTTTGCTGGCAGAATTGCAATTTTTGTTTACTTACTTTGTGTCCTCCTTCTGCCAAAGCAGTCAACACTGTAATGGAGTCACTCTCACACTGCTCTTTAGAAACAGAACAAATCAGAATATCATCAACATACATCAACATTGTAGATGGTATGTCAAGGTGATTTAAGTCATTTGCCAGTACATGATTGAAAATTGATGGTGAGTGTACAAAACCCTGTGGTAATCGCGAATATGTATATTGTTGGCCTTTGTACATAAATGCAAATAAATACTGGGAATCTGGATGGACCGGTACACTGAAAAATGCTGAGCACAGATCTATCACAGTAAACCATTTGGTACCTGGGGGTATATTACTCAGTAATGTGTGCGGGTCTGGTACCACTGGTATCTCTTTAGCTACAATGGCATTAATTAATCTTAGATCATGGACTAGTCTATAGTCATTACTGTTGGGTTTTCTGATGGGAAAAATTGGCGTGTTACAGGGACTTGCTGTTGGTTTAAGAACTCCTGCTGTTTCTAATCCTGTAATAATAGGCTGTATTCCTTCTACTGCTTCTCTTTTAAGTGGGTATTGTCTTTGGAAGGGCAATTTAGCATTTGGTTTGATGGTGAATTTGATGGGGTCTACTGATTTTACTAATCCTACATCTGTTTTACTTTTAGACCATACTTGCTCTGGAACCTGTTCTAATAGGGATTCATGTTCTGCTGCCACTGCCATTTGTTTTTTCCCAGGAACTTTAATGTGTTCTGCTATGGCTTCATCAGCTTGTGAGAATGAGATCTTAAAGAACAGTCCATCTTTGGATAATTTAATGCAGTCCCATGCTGTGTTGACCCATTCAGTGACTTGCTTTGCTTTTTGAACCATGGGTCCTAAGTCATGTGACTCATACTCGTCTGCAATCAGTAACGTGACATGTGGGGCTGAGTTGGTAACTTGGAACCATTCTGCTACATCTTTATCAGGAAATGTGACAACAGCTGCAGCTCCTTGTGGTCCAACCATTATGTCAGCATATTGGATGACAGTTGTTTTGTTGTTAATTTCTTCATCCCAGCTTTTCTCGTAGTCTTCATGTGTTTTGCCTTTGTCATAAAACATGGTACAATGGAGGGGGAGAAAGGGTTCTTTGGAGTTCTCGTAGTGATTCATTATCAGGGGTCTCCATGTTTCCCACTCTAGTTGGAGGAAGGAGGTTGGTGATGTTAGTTTCAGCCAAAATACTTGGTCTTCTGGCTCATGGCTTGTTATCTGGGGGGTCATTTGCGGGCCCATTGGCATCATGTAGGCTTCATTCTTGTCTGTTGCTTCAAAAGAAATTCCATTAGGGGTACATTTAATTTTTGCATTAAGCTGGCACAGCACATCTCTACCCAGCAGATTTATGGGCGTATCTTCTGAGTAAAGTAGTGGTGCATACACAGTTTTTTCACCTATGATCATGGGAACTGGCTTAGTCATGGGTATTATTTGGGTCTTCCCAGAGAAACCTACTGTTCGAATCTTTGATGCTGAGAGAGGCAGGCCAATTCCACTTTTTCCTATACAGGAGTAGGCCGCTCCTGTATCAATCATGAAGCGATGATGGCTGTCATATATTGTGACATCAATGGTGGGTTCTGTTTGTGGACGTTGGGTTAATACAGGTAGAATAGCCTCTCCATCAGGTTTCTCTGGGCACCCCTATAGCCAGTACGTGTCTTGTCCCGTTCCATAGATGGCTGGTCCCGCAGTAGGGGGCTGGGGTCCCATCCATGGGTTAGTGGGGCAGTCTCTTTGTATGTGTCCAATTTGTCCACATCCCCAGCATTGCATTCTCACTCGCTGTTGTCCCATGTCTGGACCTGCTTGTGGCATCTGCTGGTATTGGCCTTGAGGGGGCCTTCTTGGGGCTCCTTGTGGGCCTCTCCATCTTCCCCGCATGGGTGGCCCCCCTCGTCCCCTTCCGAACGTTGCTTGTTGGGGACCTCCTCCTTGGTTTAGATGCACATAAATAGGAGGGACTGGTTGGGGTTGGGTCTGCTGTGGCAGGGCTCCTCCCACGAGTGGCGCTGCTGGATACTGCATCTGTTGTGTGGGCGGAGGAATGACAGGAGACACTACTGGTGCTTGTACCACTGCCTCCCCTGTTGGTGTACTCTCAGTTGAGGGTGTGGCTGCCACAGTCAGTGCTGCTTGGTGTTTGGGTCTCTCTTTTTCCTTTTTAGCCTTGGACAATTCTCCGATCTGCAGCTGGGTTAACTTGGTGGCCAGCATCTTGCTCTGGTCCTCAAAGGCCCGTTTTTCGGCCCGATGCATGTTCACATAGTGGATAACATGCTCAGAGAACAGAGGCCACTCCATCTTCATGAGTCCCACAACTCCATCCAGTTTGGCTTGTACTTCTTTGGGCATGGCCTCTCTGATGTAGGTTCTGAACAAGGGGCCAGATGTTTTCAGTTCACTCCCATCACTTCCAGTCTCTGTTTTCCATTTCTGTTGGAACCTGTGCAGAAACTGGGCGGGGCTTTCATCATCCTTTAGGCATTCTTGTCTCAGCTTAGTTGGATCACTGCAGGTGGGGTATTTGTTCCTTACGGCTGCCCACACCTTGGGTCTTATTTGGTTGAATGGTATCTTGTCATACTGGTGTGAGGTCATGACCCTTGGAAGCTGGGCTTCGTCAAACACTTCTCTGGCTGCTGAGTGTCCTGCTGTCTTAATCAGCAATGCCTTGATGTCTCCAGCTGCCAGATTGATGCCTCCAGTGATTTCTTCCAGCTTTTCTATCCACCTGTCAGCACCATCTGCCAACGGGGTCAGCCTTCCAGCAAGTGTGATCATGTCCATAAATGACCATGGCACTTGAGGTCTTGAGGTCCTTTAGACAGCAGGGGAGCCATATAGGCCTTTTTTTGATCTGACTCTGTCTTCTGCTGTCGTGCTTGGTACCTGGTCATCATTGAGTGAGGGCCGCTTTTTTCTATTTGCAGGTCAACTTCACATTCAGCTGTGAGTGGCTCCCGTCCTTTGGTCGCTGGTTTGTCTTTCTCCTTTAACTCCTTATGGCATGGGCCTGTTGACAGTGGCATGTCTGAGCCTTCTTCTTCCATTCCATCAGGCAACCAGTCGGTCTCCTCACTCTCTATGAAGACTTCCTCCTCGCTTCTTCTCTCCTCTCCCTCTTTTATTTTAGCTTCTTCAATCAAGGCCTTAGTCCATGGATTTGCCTGATCTGGGGCGTCATTTCGGGCCTGTAGTATGAGCTGCTCTGCTTCCATCCTTTTCTGTTTTTCTAATACTTCCTCAAATTTCTTCAATTTTTCTTTCAAATGCTTTAGTCGTTTCCTTTGTACTTCTTTTTCCAATTTCTCCTCCTTCGCTATGAGTTTTACATATTCTTCCGTCAGCTCCACCACCTCCTGGTTTATTTGTTCCATTAGTTCTGGCGATTCATCCAAGACTAGCTTGGTCACAGGCTCTGAGTGTTTTGCTGATTTTTTCAACGATGACTTGGTCCTGGGTTCTGAGTGGCTTATGGGGCCTCTTTGATATGGTGAATGCCTGCGACGTGCTGGGGGTAGGGAACGACTATGGGGAGCTTTTCTCCTTACTTCTGGGGTTCTCTCCCAATCGTCTTCTCCATCACGGTATTTACACTCTGTCTGTGATGTGTTGTTTATTTCTTCTTCTGTTATTTCTATTTCTTCCTCTTCCTCTTCTAATACTAATTTAAGTTGTCCAGTAATTTTTCCCTTGCTCCCTGATTCTACTACTACTGGGTACAGGCCTGCTATGCTAGGGCGATAGGGTGGTGGCTTATGATCAGTGTAGTCAGGGGCTGTTGGGCTCTTTTGATGTTCAACTTTAAAATATCTCAGGATATCTCTCTGTTCAGCATGTTTCTGTTTCTTATGCAAATGCACTCGGTCACGCCTTTTTTCCTTATTTCTTAATTGTTCTTCAACCTCGTCACAGCATGAAGGATCAAAGCTGCCCTCTTTAGGCCAACGATTTTTTCCAGATGTCATCTTATGCCATTTGGTCATGCATTTTTGAATTTTGCGTTTATTGGATGGGTGTGTCAACATTACCAATTTGGCTGGCGTCAGCCCGTCAGACTGTTGTTTGCTCATATTGATTCCCATGGCTACTAGCAGTCACTCAACCGTCAGGTCCGTGCTTATTCACCAGTCTTTGTAATCCTCAGTTAATTTTTATCTTAACTGGTTCTGCTCTCTTCAATACAGATCGTGTTTATTTTCTTTTAGTTTCTTTCCAGTTAATTTACTTCCTAAATTTAGATCTCTTCAATTTTGAGATAAAATCTTTAATAAAACAAATTTGTAATTTTATTTTGCACTTTCACTAATTTTATACCTTATATATTTTACTTTATGTAGACTATAGTTTGTAATAATATATACTTATAATATCTTTATCTTATAAAGCTTACAATTTTTTCCAATCTTATTTAGGAATTTTGTTATTTTTATTTCATTCTCATAACTCTAGTGTTTTTTGTTTTTTTGTTTTTGTTTTTTCCTTCAGTTATCAATTTTGTTTTCCAATCCTTATTAATTTTCAGGTTATTCTTTTTAACTATATTCTGTACTAATTACTTCTATTAATTTATTATTATATCTTTAATCTTTATTTATTAATATCACCCACCCCTTACTTCCCCTCAGTCACTCAACTCTTTCACTCGACACACTAACAAAGACACACAAGACAAATGATTATATATATTTACAGTGCACTTCCTTTTCCTCACTGTTTCCTACAGTGGCACATACGTTTTTCCCTGCTGCCCCCGGCTACACCCAGATAACTGGAAATGCATAGACGTCCTCCGGTTGGTCGAGCGGTACTATTCTCCGATTATCGCTTAATCGGTAATATTCTGGCTATCCCTTAGCCTGGCTATCGCTTAGCCTCTCAATACCTTTTCCTCACTGTTTCCCTACAGTGGCACAATACCTTTTCCTCACTGTTTCCCTACAGTGGCACAATACCTTTTACCTTAAGACTACTTAAGCCTTCTCGTGGAGCACCCTGACTACCTTAGTCACTGATACCCTCACGTAACACGCGTACACTATTGGTTCCGGATTTTATGGCTTCCACAGACTATGTCAAAACGCTTTGACCAATCTGTCCCTTTACCAATCATCCGCTCAGAACAACACGTGTTAAGCTTAACTTATTTACAAAATAATCCAAACACAAAACAGTTTAACACAAACATTAATAACACCTAAAACATACATTCATACATACACATTCATACGTACCTGGACCCTTCCTCAGCTTAGTCTGCCTTTGGCATATTCTTATATAAATTCTTATAAAATTTGGAAATTACTTTATTAAATTTGGAAAACTAGGTTCTTTTAGAAGAGCTTTGTGACGCCTGACACCCACAAGCAGTCGCCGGAGGCTGGTTCCCCACTAATTTAGAAAATTATAACAAATTAGCTCACCTTTAACCGGTGAATTTCTGGGCCCGTTTGGGGGTTCCACGCCTTCCAGCTGGTGCCTGCAGATCGTCCGACGTCCCCTTTTTGCTTTTCTCCTGGCTGGCTCCGCCAATTATGTCGTCCTATAATTCTCTTCTTGACGACTTAAAATTGAAGCTAAGTTTTATAAAAATTCAAAGTTCTTAAAAAGCAGAAAAAGTCTCAAACAAGGATCAAAAAATTTAGACAGAGGCCGCTGAGTCCAGGTCCAGTGAGTTTATTGCTAAACACTACATATTTACACAGCGCTGGTGAGCCGAAGCTGACAAATGGTGAAACCATCTCCCTTTTATACATTTCTTATCGGTGGAAAAACCCCCTTCAGAACATATTTCAGTCATTGGTAAAGGTCACATTGATATTTATCTGCAAAACACGGTAACATTCATAGACACATCTCATACTTGTGAGAGCACTCTCTCAGGCCATGCAGAAACTTATGACGGTTTAGTCAAAAACATGTTGAAACTTATCCTTTCCCTACTTTAAGCCATGTCAGTCTGGCCTAGTGTTCCTCTTTGTGTCTCAGTCAAAGCATCACCCCTTCTGGGATCAGTACTGCACATTGTGCCTTGAAAATAACAACTCTATTTATCACAAGTTGTATGGCCAAATTTTGCTGGGCTGGTTAACCTTGATATGTCAAATACTTCATTTTTATGAGGGTGCTTTTTCTTATCACTAAGGGCCTTAATCCTGTGCTTTCCAGCAGATGAGTGTGCTTTTCTTCCTCTTACAGTCAGGTGCAGCAGTTACACACACTCATTGCTCTGTTTTTCTCCTCTTGGCCTACATAAATATATTCATGAACACAATTCTCTTTAATCATTTAAAACTTTTAATTCTTGTTTTATTCTAATCATTTATGACAAATAATACACTACATTTAAAAGCAGGTTTAAAAGAAAAGGTTTGTTTTTAATGCCTTAGTACACTTTGATAACGACAACCAGCAACATGCCTGCAGGAGATGACTTAGAACATTTTTATTGTCATTTTTTATGCACAGAGTGTTTACAAAACTAAATTTCGTTTTGCACAGCTTTCATGATATTTCCATTGCTTAAAGTGCATCAGTGATCAAATGTAAACAGTGTGGGAGAAAAAACATGGTGAAATATGGTCTGGAAGTTCAGAGCATTAATATATATGGTGCAAATGTTTTGAGTCTGTGACATGATGATTTAGAGATTTCTCAACAATTCAGCTGTTCAGTTTTGCTAATAGATCAGTGATTTCTATAATCATTGGGGGTGTAAAAAAGAACATGGCTCCAAATTGATTGAATAATTAACGACATAAACACAAAAATGAGGTAATTTATCTGCGTAAACAGGTGATCAGATATTTTTTGCTAAGTTGATATCAAAGTAAATAATAGTGTTGGCTGGACACATATTATATGGATCACACATTTGTGAACTGAATGGAAATTTGAGTGTAACAGACTCTGTTAACTTCTGCAAACAAAGCTGTTGATTTACACCCATAATAACTATTATGTAGCAGCAAAATCAGAGACAGCCACTGATCCTTATGTAATCCAGATTAAATGTATAGACTGCCTTTATATAAGAATAAATGTTTTATTACATTGACATGATGCCAAATGTTAAACAGCTGCACCATGATTGTTTTAATAATGCAATGATTGGGTTTTATCATTTCAATTGCAGACACTTGTTACAAACAGCACATGGTTTATAAAGATAATCCGCATTTTATAGTCCTTAATTCCAACCCTCGAGTTGGCTGAATGGGAAACGTTTTTGCGGGGATCGTGCGGGAGACCGCCTAGAAGCATCATGATGACTCAATTATCACGCATCCTCAGTGAAAGGTGTCCAGCCTCGAACCCGCAATCCCATTTCTTCCCACTTTCACTAAACTGAGCTTAATTAGCGGGTTAGATCAGAGAGAACAGCAGAAAGCGTTATATTCTGTTCATTAGAATAGCGTTTATATAACATATCAACAGTATGTTTAATAAAAAGTATTGAGACACTTCTGTGCTTGTTGATAGAAGCTAGCAGGGAGGCAGAGAGGCAGGGGCGGTTTTTGGTCTTAATTGGGACCTCAGACAGGGTCGTGTTGTGTCCGATAATGGAAGCATGCAGTTTGCATTTACCTGTAATGGAAAAGAGGCGCTCTTGTTGCCCACGTATCCCCGGACTACATGGCTCTGAATGGACAGAACACGGCATTCCATGGCGGCTCCCGCTCAGCCGAGGGCGAATCTAGATAATCTGTCACTTAAAGGCAAAGTCCGCACATAACAACGCGAGAAAACGAGGCTTTTTTCCCCCACACTATCCCGTTAGCTAGCTTCCTTCCTAACCTCTCTCAGATGTGACGGAGGGCGCGTGTGAATGAGGGTGAGCGCGCGTGCGAATGGACGCAGCTTAACGTTACTGTTGGCGATAATGTCGCTGTTTGCGGCTCATGTTGGGAATCCTTAAAGAGAGCAAACAGTAAGCCGACATTAAGGGGGTCGCCTCTAGCAAGGACACACGTTAAAATGCACGCGCGCCGGCTTTACGTACAGGCTGTCTCTGCGACCGCCTAAACACGATGACGTCAACGCCGTGCTAGATTTAAAACCATTGTACATTTCAATCATCACTTTAGTTGCATTATTATTGTCTGTTTTTATTAAACCCGTTGTTCAAAACAATCATTTCCATCGTTTAATGATTGAGATATTTCCGGAACACGTGACATTTTTGCCATTTTCCCCCTGATGTGTTTTCTGTGTGACTCACCATTTCACTGGCAGAGTCGTGACTGAGGAAAGATTTGACTTCTGGTTATGTCTCTCTACTGCACAGTACTACAGAAAAAAAATTCTACTGATATTTAGGACCTATAATGACATGTTTTGTTAAGATGCACACAGACAAAAAAAAAAAAAAAAAAAAAACTTTCTTTAGGAAGTCCTTAAAAGAGAGAAGAAAATCACATATTCAGAATATTATTTAAAAACACATCAGGAGGGAAGGTGGAGAACAAATCACAACAGAAACATCACCAAAAAATATGAACTATCTTTATGGGAATGTAAACATGGAAGTATTTTCATATTACTTCATAGTCTAGAGGCCTGTCTACAGCTTCGGACACTTTTCTGAACTCGTGTAACATCTAAAGTGGATAAATAATTGACCAATTCCCATCATCAACTCACCTCCCTTTACAGAAACAATTCAACCCAATTCATCCCTCACACTAAGCATGCTTGTGGCAACAGTGGAGAGGAAAGACCCCCTTTAACTGGAAGAAACCTCCAGCAGAACCAGGCTCAGAGTGAGCGGCCATCTGCTGAGGCCGACTGGGGTTCAAGGAGACAGAAGCAGACATAGAAAAAGCAACTGTAAAAGGAGGCCCCATCCAGAAAACACACAGCCAGGCAGATGAGCTCTGAGCCAGCTCCCATGTCAGAGGATGCTGAGGCCGACTGGGGTTCAATCCACCGCATAGTACAGCTTGTAGATGCAGGAAGTTCTAGTTGTTGAAATTCTAATGTGTTTTATAATTATCTGATAATATTCAAGTAGAAAAAAAGAACAGTTAGAAGACCATCTTAAGTTTATGATGCGACTCGGAAAGTCAAAAGCTCTTCTTCCTGCCTTGGCACTTACACTCACCGGCCACTTTATTAGGTACCCCATGCTAGTAACGGGTTGGACCCCCTTTTGCCTTCAGAACTGCCTCAATTCTTCGTGGCATAGATTCAACAAGGTGCTGGAAGCATTCCTCAGGGAGTTTGGTCCATATTGACATGATGGCATCACACAGTTGCCGCAGATTTGTCGGTTGCACATCCATGATGTGAATCTCCCGTTCCACCACATCCCAAAGATGCTCTATTGGATTGAGATCTGGTGACTGTGGAGGCCATTTGAGTACAGTGAACTCATTGTCATGTTCAAGAAACCAGTCTGAGATGATTCCAGCTTTATGACATGGCGCATTATCCTGCTGAAAGTAGCCATCAGAAGTTGGGTACATTGTTGTCATAAAGGGATGGACATGGTCAGCAACAATACTCAGGTAGGCTGTGGCGTTGCAACGATGCTCAATTGGTACCAAGGGGCCCAAAGAGTGCCAAGAAAATATTCCCCACACCATGACACCACCACCACCAGCCTGAACCGTTGATACAAGGCAGGATGGATCCATGCTTTCATGTTGTAGACGCCAAATTCTGACCCTACCATCCAAATGTCGCAGCAGAAATCGAGACTCATCAGACCAGGCAACGTTTTTCCAATCTTCTATTGTCCAATTTCCATGAGCTTGTGCAAATTGTAGCCTCAGTTTCCTGTTCTTAGCTGAAAGGAGTGGCACCCGGTGTGGTCTTCTGCTGCTGTAGCCCATCTGCCTCAAAGTCAGTTTACTGTGCGTTCAGAGATGCTCTTCTGCCCACCTTGGTTCTGCCCACAGAACTGCCGCTCACTGGATGTTTTTTCTTTTTCGGACCATTCTCTGTAAACCCTAGAGATGGTTGTGCGTGAAAATCCCAGTAGATCAGCAGTTTCTGAAATACTCAGACCAGCCCTTCTGGCACCAACAATCATGCCACGTTCAAAGTCACTCAAATCACCTTTCTTCCTGTTAAGGAAGAAAATATTCTAAAATAGTTAACCTTGGAAAAAGTTTGGCTCTCTCTCTTCCTCTGGATCCCAGGCCCGCCCGGCGAGCCGCGTGTGGCCACAAGGAAACCAACAATGAGTGTGGACGTCACAGAATCACAGAATTTTATCCAACAAGAAACAGCTTATGAATTAACAACAAAACTGCAGAACAACAGAAACATACATTCAATTACCTGAGGTAAAGAAAATAGAAAAGAAAGGCAAAGACGCGTCTTTGGAGAGAGCTGTTGCAAAAAAAGCAAAATAGTGGCAGCTATCTGAATTATTACTCGTGTGCACGAACTTTTATTATGTAGGTGTGTCTTTCCTTTTAGTATATTCAGTTAAGGCGTCCCTCCGCTTGACCAATTGGAAACTACCTTGGACACTCAGAAAAACTTAGAACTTCCCCTAATTTACGGCAAAAATCAAAGGCCATTTGCTCCTTTGTTTAACAAAAAGAGCGGAGAGCTTGTCCTGGCCTCCAGAATTCTAAGGTCATCTGGCTAAGGAAAACATAAGAAAAGATTTCACAGATAGCTGTGGAATCCGGAGCCTCTCCTGCTATCTCTCCTTACATAAATTCTCAGGAACAAACTTAAATTCAGTAATTTGGTTCAAGGAAAGGTTATCTTCACAAACCCAGTTTTGCTCTTCTGCACAAGATTGAGTCCTGCCTTAAACCAAAAATAACACATAGAATCAACAGAACATGAGGTACAATTCCTTTTTCTAACCTATGAAACATAATATTCAATCCTAAGTATACAAGCTAACACATTTTCCAAAACCCCATTTAGCATAGATCCTGAGCAATTTTCTAATACTAAACAAAACATTTTCATTCAAACAATTTCCATTTGATTCTGATATTGTCACAGATAGTGCAATTTTCAAATACGTTCATCATCTACTAAACTAGTTAATTCTAAAATTAGATAATACAATTTTCATTTAAAAATGTCTGAAAAATGTCTTAAAAACTAACTGTTAGTGTTTTAACATTCTACGTTGTATTCAGTTTTACACCATCCCAGATGTTAGTTCTGGAAGACTTTTGATCTTCTGTGAACCAAGCAGACTTCTCTCCTCGAGGCTCAAATGACGCTGCCCTCCAGGAGATACTCATTTTATGGCCTCCTGTCCTCTCTGATAAACAACAGGAGCCTCATTGCGAGATCCCCTTTGATCTACATTTTCCTTCCTGTACTTTGAATACTTACCCATCAATCGTTTAGTTTTAAATCATTAACACAAACTTGTTCAAAATTAAGAAATATGTTCAAAATGAGAGTGTTCAAAATACCTTTTACACATGCCATAAGATTAACTGTATTAAAAACTAAAAATAATCATTTTTCCTTAACATTCCCCATACTGATGCTCGGTTTGAACTGCAGGAGATTGTCTTGACCATGTCTACATGCCTAAATGCACTGAGTTGCCGCCATGTGATTGGCTGCTTAGAAATTAAGTGTTAACGAGCAGTTGGACAGGTGTACCTAATAAAGTGGCCGGTGAGTGTATATCCCTGTTCAGACGTACTTACTTCAGGTTTCCGGTCATATAGTCTGACCACCACCATATATTTAATGTCATTTCTTACCAGAATTCCTGGTCTTAAATTCAGCCTTCTGGCACAGAGAAATTCATTATTATTGCTTACTTTAGGTACATTTTGAATACCCCTTTTTTAACTGCAATCTAAAGTTATTATTTAAAGTCATACTTATTAATCATAACTAAAGCTGTATGAGACTCCTTAGAAAACAAAGTAAACCATAACAGTGTATTACAAAATAGAAGAAGCCAGAAGGCGACATAAGGAACGAGACATTTTTGTCTCGTTTTAAATCCACTGTACACACCAATAAAGATACACCAACATATTTGCATATATAAAACATTCTTAAAGCATAATAGAAAGACAGCAAATTTTACCTTTTTTATAAATAAAATAATCTTCAAAAACTGTAAATTTGCTTAAAGATTTTGAATTATATACCATCAATCGATATGCTGTTTTACAACATGGCAACTCCCAGGCTCTGTAGACTATAGGGGGGGTCATAGGGACAGGGAAAGCAAGACAAGAGGTAATAAAGCTAAACGCAAGCCTGTTCCGCTGACAGCTCCATCTGCTGCTCAATGAGGTATTAACCTGAAAATAGTCGAGCTTTTTCTATTCTAAGCTCTGGTGACTTCCTAATGGCGCACAATAAGACAGCCAGGAATACATATTTCCAACAAATGACAACAGATGGCAGCACTCAGTAGAACACATCCATTGTTATGTTTTATACAATAGTTGAACTGGTTCCCTATTTTAAAAGTTTATCCCTTTAACAAAGCAACAGAGCTAAAGATATTGGCGGTAAAAATCAGGTTGTAATCTCCATGCAGGATTGTATTAAAAGAATGTACTGATTAAAAGAATATGCTGTACATGTAAATTGAAAACAATTTTTCCATCACCTAATACTTTTATAAAGTGTGTATTCCTATTTTTTTTGTTTAATATGTTTTTTGATTATCTGTTTTAAAAGGAAAAGACCAGTCAGAAAGGAATAACCAATGGATAATTATTTATACCTAAAACTAATACGTTTGTGGTGATTTAATGAATTTAGCCTTAATCAGTAAAAAAATAAAAACAGTCTGTGAGCGGCCATTTTTGCCCAAATAAAGTAACCCCTCCCTCCTGCCATCTTCCAGCAGTGACGTCACGGTGCGGTAAGCCTAGCGCCATTCTCCCCGCTTTACAAGCTAAATCAATGGGAGCTACTAGACACAGCTGCAATCAACAACAATTATTATTGAAGATTTCCACAGGACTTCACCACTGAAATTCACCAGAGCTATAGTGAAACTGACAATGCCCATGTGCATGGCAGCTGGATGTTGGAATACATCGGGTAAAAGTGAACAAAAACTTAGTTTTTGGGGTTCGTCGTTGGATCGCCAACTTGAAGAGGGAGGATTTGCCATCGAACTTCTGGCCAGAGAAAAAACACGTAATATGTAGCCAACATTTGGAAGAAGAATGTTTTCAAGATGACTTGGATAATAGCGCGTTGTGACAAACACCAGATACAGCACTGGGACTTGACACCGTGACGTCACAAACCAGTAGGTGGCAGTAGTGTTCTTTGACAAACATGGATGCCTCCAGTAAAGAACTTTCAAATGGAAATTACTCTTAATTAAAAACACTTATTTATTGAAATGTAATAATTTCCTATATAAAGTACTTTAAGAGGTTTGTATTCTGGATGTTACCGGACTTTTCCTTTAACACTGCTCTCCGCAGCGGCCAGCAGGGGGCCAAACATTTCTGACAGCTGTGTAATTGCTGCATGTGCTTTAAATTAAATCTTCCCACACAAAACAATGAGCTCCAGTCTTGGTCCAAATGAATTTTATTCTGAACATTGAAAGACAAGTACGTACATCATCTTCTACAGTGATAGTTAACAACAGGCTTGTTGTTAAAGCTCCTCATATATTAACTCTCAGGTAACAGCAGTAATATACACAACCTGGAAGGTAAAGACAGTGAGAGCGGGCTCAAACTGGACTGGGTTAGCTTCAGTACGGTGTGAAGGGAAAGTTAAGAAGGGAAATCATTTATGCTCATCTTTAC
The DNA here is from genome assembly GCA_030533445.1 of Cyprinodon diabolis. Taxonomy (NCBI): domain Eukaryota; kingdom Metazoa; phylum Chordata; class Actinopteri; order Cyprinodontiformes; family Cyprinodontidae; genus Cyprinodon; species Cyprinodon diabolis. The sequence continues at coordinate 2,845,411 of CM060083.1, read as the reverse complement.
CGATTTCAGTCCGTCAAATACGCCAACATTCGTTCACACCTTTCGCAAACATTTAAGCTGCTGTTTAGACAGTGGCTGGTCACTAAGCTGTTTTGATATTGGTTATTTAGAATATACCTGTGGTCTTGGTATTAAATGAAAAACAACTAAAGCAATAAGCTAAATACCACACCTAAAACTACACTGCTGTTAGCTGTCCTGCTAGCTAACTTAGCTGCCATTTTGAATATTCAGAGCATTAAACTTGGATGAAGATCAATTCCTGATTATTTTGAATGTAGTAATGATGTCAATGATATGCTAAAAAGTGAAGTGGTTTAAGAGCTAATACTTTCCAAGAGATGTTAGCATGTTCTCTGTAAATGAACGAGGACTAATCAGCTTTCAGTCTTGGCTTTTTTCCAATTTTCATCTGAAAACCATGAAAGCTTTATTAGATGAGTGGAGAAATAATAAATTGCCTAATTTTCCATCTGTTCATCTTACATAAACTTCATGTAGCTTTTTAGCCAAAAAACTTTCTCACAAATTTTAACCTTTAGCTGATTTTAACATGTTTAATATAAAAATTATGCCAAAAACAATGTTTTTAATCGCCTTTTTAAAAACATTGACAAATCGATATCTTAATAAAGATTTTCTAATTAAACAAATCCTAAGTTTTTCCTTCAGCAAGTTTTATTATACCTAAACAAGGATTTTAATCCGTCTCTCTGCGGCTTTTTCTAGTCAACTTTGTGGTGGAGAGACACACTACTTGTTAAAAAGTTTAAACTGAAACATCTTAGCAGTGATACTTAAACTACTTCTACTTTGATATCGATATCCTTCATCATTCGGTGAATTATAAATCCGAACATAGCTCACATGTGGCGTTCCTCAAGGCACTATTCTGTGTCACTTTTTTTTTTCTCAATAGCTGCCTTTTGCCTGGTTAAAATTTTAGATATCTGTGCTTGCACACAAAAAAATGCCACTCACAATATGTCTGTTTTTCTACATCCCAGATATTATTTCTTCAATGTCTTTGTTGTATATGTAGATATTCTTATTTCAATAATTAAACAATCTTTTTTTGTAAGATTTTAATATTCAAATTGGATTCAGTGGTTGATCAACCAGTACGTGTGTTTTGCTTATTTTCCACTTTATCTGTAATTTTTACTGTCTTACTTTTGGCTTGTTTTGTTCTTCAAAGCTTGTTGCTGGACAAAATGTTTTAATCTGTAATAAATATATGCAAACAGTAACATGAAGAATGAATTGATGTTAACTGTTTTTATAATTGTACATAGCTATAATGATGGTTTTTAATTACAGTATTAAAAGCTAAATGAAAAATCTCATTTAGCTTTGTCCTTGTTGATGAACATGTTATACGTCCTGCCTGTAAAGGCTGGATTAGATTAAAATTGATTAAAATGTTTTAACTTTCAGGATCACTTTTTGACTCTGACTATTCAAAATGGCTGCACATGGACAAAATCAACTTTGACAAATTTATGCTAAAATTTGCGGAGCAGTGTCTGCTTTAAAAGAGCTGACGTATATTAGTAGGATTTCTGTGCTGAGCTTCGTCAGCATTAAACTGGGAATAAATGTTTAACCGAGCTTCTCTGAAAACCCAAACCCATCGGCCCTCAATTTACCCCCCTGCATAGTAATGACAGCTTAACTCAGCAGCAACACGTCAGAGTTGAGATGTGAGACAAAAAAAAAAAGTTAAGACATTCTTGTTCACAGTACCTTGATTGAAATGAGCTTTCGTACCTGTTCACTGCATTGACTGTCACTTCATCTGCTGCAAATGGAGACATGTGGTGGATCATTTCCATTGAACACTTATATACTTGGTTAAAATCTGATTTGTTTTCAGCTTATTATCGTGGTTTTCAATACACCTGTACATATTAAGCACTTTCTGAGAAGACTGTTTAGTTAAGGTTAAAACAAAAATGTCCAGATCCCTTTAGGTTCTGCAGCTCAGATCAAAATAATAAAAAAAAAAAGTTAAGAGTCTGAGAAGCTGGTTGGACTAATAAAAAAACCCTTTCTAATCAGTCACACACAACCGTTATGTTTGGAGGGAGACAAGAAAGGAGGGATTGTCATCTGGATAAAGCAAAGGAGGCAGAAACAGCAGTCCCAGGTTCAACCGACTAGATGAGCAGACTGGGATTAACTGGACCAGAAACAGGCCTTGGATTGTCTGCTGGAATGACTTCATCTTAGCTAAAACAGAAGAAACTGTTTCTTTAAAATCTTGAAGCAGAGAAAGGACTGATTACATGTGAGTGGAGCTCAGGTCTGCGTTTGTTAGCAATAAATAGAGAACATCTAATCCTCTCTGGCTGCTTTTTATTTAAAGCTACAGTGTGTAATTTTCAGCGACATCTAACGTCCAGACTGCAGACCGCAGCAACATGAACATCCCCCCCCCACCGCTTCTCCCCCCCAATAGTACGGCGAACGTTACGGGACAAAATGTCTTCAACGACATCAGCATCACCTACCTTCTCAAGTGATGAGGTTTGTTTACATAGATAATTTTACAGATAGTATTTCATTAGTCTGTGTGTTCAGTACCGTCTCAGTTCATCTCTCTCAACTTGCCGTAGTTACTTTCGAGCGTAATGGGCGATCTCGCAATCGCTAGTTTGTTGGCTCTGCGCTGCCGTAGCGCAAAGATGTCTGCCTCCATGGCTGCGAGACCCGCTCCTATGTAATTATAAATAACGAATTCTAAGGCAACGCAAATATTAAGGTTAAGAGGCTGAGCTCGTAGATGATGATAAATAACATAGTTATGTATAATATATTACATTTCTGACTGTATATCCCTGTAATTATTACACACTGTAGCTTTAATCTATACTTTATATTTATCCTAAATATTTGCAGTGAATGTAATGGTACTTAAGGACCCTAACTGTTAAAGAAAATCTTTATCTTTTTAATAATCTACCTCGTTAAACCTCATATACTCCCCATTTATTGCTACCGTCTTCCAAATAATAAAAAATGGTGATAACGGTGATATTTAGTTATGTTAGCACATTAGCCTCCCTAAGCTTTAACTGCATAATGAGTAACCTCAGCCTGTTCCTGGGTTCTGGTCCAGTCCATTCCAGTCTGGCTGCAGTTCCCAGTTCATTTCTCCCAGGTCAGCGCTTAGTCCAGTCCCTTCTGGTCCAACCCTTAGTGCGTTTCATGGTTCTTCAAACAGCTGGAGGTCCAGTCTAACCACGATCTCTCCTGTGGGAACTTCGTGTAGCAGCAGCCTCTTGGTGATTGGTCCCTTGGATCCCTGGTCCTTTTTAATTTCAGCCAATCGGATCTCAGTCCTGCCTAGGAAGTCTGCAGAGACACGATGGCGGTAAGAAAAATGGAAAATCCCTGATAACAGTAGCAACGGATGATCTGAAAGGGTGTGAAAAGATTACGGACCGTCAGGTGAGAACTGGTCTCGCTCAAACACAGTGATGCAGAGGACGTCCTGTTCAAGGTCCTTAATGAAAAACTGACAGTTGGAATTCCACTTGGGATTCAAGGTGTCCTGCCAATAAAAATAGAAACAACCATGAGGCTGACATTGAATTCACATTCTCTACAGCCAGGCCCGTAGCAACAAGGCAAGCAATTGCCTAGGGTCCCCGGCTGCCGGGCCCCCAGACAATGGCTGACCTGGATATAAATGGCATTTAAAGACTAACAGTGTGAGCGCCAATGTCCCCTGTCGGTGCACAGTAAAATCTATAGTGTGTAAAATAAAATCCAACATAAACTGTAAATCAAATAGAACATTACATATTTTTCTAATTTGAAGGCATGAATCATTTTACAACCTGAAACCAGCAATGAAAACATAAGATTTGTCCCAACTGAATTTCGTTACATAATATGAAGAAAGTGAGCAAATAAATATAGTAATGATAAAAAAGTGAAAAGGGAATGCATTCATTATTATTATATTTTGTTTGGGCGCTTATAGCATCTCAGCCTGCTGGATGCTGGATGTGCCAGTAGATTTCAGTGAGTAAACAAAATTCTACTGTTTTGGTGTATTAGGGGAGCGTTGGTCTAGTGGTCAGAGCAGTGCGCTTCTGCTCTGAGAAGGTTGCAAGTACCAAGTTAGATCCCCACAGGCTGCACTCTGGGTCTCTGAACTAAGACCCTTAACCCCACACTGCTCCTCGGGCGCTGCACAATGGCAGTCTACTGCTCCCCAAGGGGATGGGTTGAATGCAGAGAGGGAATTTCGTTGCGCTGTATGTGACAGTGGAATGACAATAAAATGCTGGAAATAAAGTAGGATCTAGCTGCTCCTGAATGCCAGGTATATCTCTATCAAATCAGTTCTACAATAAAGATTAATACATTTAATAGTTGGATTTGGATGAATAAGTTTAATAGAACGTCAGTGTCCTTTAAAAATATTCAGAAATAAATAAATAAATAATCCCACAGAAGGAATACTATGTTGCTGCCCAAATTATTTAGCAGTCTAGGCTTGCACTACCATGAAACTCACAGGTTTGCAACAGCCCTGCTGACTTAGATTTATTTTATCATTTTGTATACACAAGTGTAAACAAAAAGAAATTTTGTTTAGAACAGAAATTTCTTTTCTTAAAGTGCAGCCTTGATATGGTAGGCAGCAGTTGTTGTTGAGCTGCTACTACTGCCTCCAGCTCCTGAAGCACTTGCTTCTCCTGGCTCAGGGGAGGAAGAGGACAATGTTGTGAGAGTGGTAGCCCCCTGCGTTGAATTTTAAGGAAGAGAAAGATGGCAACAAGGCGCTTTGAAATTATTACATCCACGGGAGGAAATACATCCAACATGCAAAAAACACCTGCACACACAACATGGCATACATTTTAACGAATGCCGTGTTTTTGATGCTTCCTGACAGAAGCTAAAGGTACGACCAGCATGGAAGGCAACTCTGCTGGTAAGTAGCTAGTTTTCTATCATTGGCTGTGCTAAATGCAGTTCCTAGTGAATCATATGACCTTTCTGGAAATAAACCAGTTTCCTACCTCTCTTTGGGGTTATTAAACATGCTATGAGGTGGCTCTGCAGTTCAGGGAGCGAGAGAAAGGTGACGCTCGTTTATTTAAATCGGGGGAGATGAGTTTACTGTACAGTAATGCTTTTTCATTAAACGGATGCCTTCTCCATTAGATTTAGATGACTGTGATGAGACGGGTAGGCTGGCTGGGTAAGAGGCTGTAGCTCCCGTTCACTGACTTCTGTTTTCACCGAGGCAGAAATAGAATGCTTCAGGAGAAGGTAGACGAATGTCACCGTGAACTCACAAAGTTCATTGTTTCACAGAATCGATAAGAGAAAAGATAAGGGAATCGGAATTGGGAAAATCTTATCAATTTCCAACCCTACAGATAAGTAAGAAACTGAAAAATCGATCCCCAGTAGATCAGCAGCACCTAGAGGTGATCAGCTAAACCGGGCGTCTGACAGCTTTAAAATCCAAAGTGCCATTTTGTTCTGAGTCCAGCTGAGAGAAGTGTTTTAGAGTCGCAAAAATTATATAACCTTTGAATAAAGCATGGATTTTCAACTATATTCTAAAAAAGTTCAAAAACAATCCACTGGACTTTGTTTCCAAGTTTGAAGACGTTTCGCTTCCCATCCAGGAAGCTTTGAAATGAAAAAGCTTCCTGGATGGGAAGCAAAATGTGGATAAGAATCTTCACCAGCATTTTTTACTACAGAATATTATTTAATGTAAAAAAAAAAAAACACACAAAAAAAAAAAAAAACTAAAACAAAACCAAAGAAAAACATGTCATTTTGTTGTGAAACTTCTATCAAATATTGTCTAGAAAAAAACAACAACCAGAGCTTCAACGCCGGTCATTTTTGTTCTAAGAGCCAGAGGTTCCACAGGTTGCAGACCCCCAGGCTGGACTGATGTCAAAGTAATCCGGATTGGTACTGGCTTAGAAAAAATACTGTATGGGTGGATCTCTCGGATGTAACATTAGTTCTGTTTCATTTCGGGGTATCAGATAAAATGGTTCAGTAATGTTGCGTCTCACTCTCAAAGGGAACCTTTAATATTTGTTTGTAAACACATGAAAAGGTCTGCAGGCTTTAAACAACATCTTTGTTCCATTTTCGACTAAATTCTCCTCAGATAATGAGATTTCCTTCTTCCTGTTCCATTTTCACCTCCAACCAGAAATAGCTGTTTTTCTCTCACTTTTATCCATGAAAAGCATTGTTATCCTACCTGGACTGTTTTTGTGATATGGCACTGAGAACCCATGGTGACTTCACAGTAAGGGTTGCTTTTCCCTTCAAACAGAAAAACCGATGATTAATGAGCTAAAAGCAGATAAAGAAGCTACTGTGATGCTTCTTTCTGTTAGAAAGAGGCTTCCTGGCTCTCTGAATGTTTGGTGTATTTACGAACCATGGGTGCGGCAGGGTTTGAGCTCGATCCCCTCCACGATGTTGACCATGAGTCTGCCGATCCCCGTGGCCCTCTGAGAACGGACTGAGACCAGGAGCACCACGTCAGCCACATTTGTTCATTTAGACCAGGAAAGCAGCTGAATGAGCTCACAAACCTAAATATGCCTTCTCCCTCTTCTTCTTCTCCGTTTCTATGAAGAGCTCTGAAGCAGCCTTAATCTTCTGAACCCAGGCCGTCCTGGAAAGAGGTGAAGACAGAGGAAAGCATGTAATTATTAACAGGGTTTGTTCCTCATGGCTGCACATAGATCCAGTCTCTGTCACTGAGTTTAAGGAGTAAAGTTGGACTTATTTAAAGATCTAATGAGCTCCTGGGACATAACATCTGTGGACTATGCTGGAAAAGATTCTCAGTCATCCAGTCAGTCATTAAAAAAAAAACAAAAAAAAAGTAAAAAACAATCCACTGGACTTTTTTTCCAAGTTTGAAGATGTTCCGCTTCCCATCCCTTGATCCCTTCCTGCCATCATCGCAGCCCGAAGCCCTTTACAGGGGAACAGACCTCGCCTCTTCAGCCAGGCCAACAATTCCCTTTAACAAACCCCACTTTCAGAGACTTAGACAGGTATGGGGCATTGCAGGCTAACAAATGGCCCCCATTGTATAAAGCATGGAACTCGATGCTATTTCTGACATTTTGAACAGAAAAATCTTTCTGGATGGGAAGAGAAACGTCTTCAAACTTGGAAACAAAGTCCAGTGTATTGTTTTTGAACTCTTTTGGAACATCTGTAGCTGGTTTTTTGGTACCTTTCATTGATGCTTTCGGCCCTGAGGGTGTAAACTCTGTCTATGTGAGAGATGTGGAACAAAGGCTCGTCTCCTGAAGGATCCGTTGGCAGCTTTACTAACACTTCGTTCAGAAAGATCGGCTGACGGAAAGAAGAAGGACAATTACTTCCTGCTTGTTTGGGAAACAGGCTCAAATCTGGACTTTTCACCCAATAATGATCTCACCGTTTTGTACATGCGATACAGCAGGTGGGTTTTGGAGGAGAAGACTTTGTCTGAACCTGAGGAGCCCAGAGGTTTGGTGACCTGTTGACAATCAGTTACAGTTAGTTTCAAACAGATCCAAAGATTTCCTGCAGACTAAATGTCTTCAGCCAGCAGTCAGCTTCAGAGAAAACAGATAAAGGGAAGCTCACTGGGCTCTTCAATGTTCTGTTTTTGTCTGTTGAAATGGCTCCATCTACAGGTTGCTCTATCTCGGTAGCTCTAACCTTTTGTAAAGATGTTGACTCATAAAATAAGGGAAGTGAAAGTGAGGACTGGCCTGAGTCAGAAGCAGGAAGTCATTGAACAGGAAGCCGTAGAGCTCCTTGCTGCTCTTCGCTTTGAACAGCTTGCCGCTGTGGAGGAACTTCCTGGGACCCAGACAGTTGGTGACCGAGTTAAACACCAGTTGCTAAAAGACATGAAGAGACAAAAAAAAAACTCATTAAAGTTTTTTACTAGTGAGATCAAAGCACAGCAACGACAAAATACTTGAAAAGTGTTACATGGCAATGATCTGACCAATGATCCATTTAAAACTGCTTTAACTACTAAACTACTAATAGATCTAAGTGCTGCTACTCTGGTTCACATCTGACACAAAAGACCAGCCAACCATCATTTTGCTAGTCGATGAATCAGTCTAATAATACAAATAAATGCATGCATGAAGCTGGTGCTGAACTGGAGAGCTCCTTCAGTGACAGACTGCTGCACCTTAAATGCACCAGGGGGCGTTATCACAGATCCTTCCTCCCAGCAGCTGGAAGACTCTAGAACCATCACTGTTCCCAACAACCTCAATAAGTTGTTACATTAATGCTGATTTTGCACAGTTTCTACCTTAGTCAGTTAAATAACCTGCTGCTGTCATTTTGCACATCTCTGATGTTGCTGCAATTTTCAAATATCCATTATTGTAAAAATGTCCATAGCTGCATATTGGTTATTTATTCTCCAGCTGAACAGTTTTATATTGTTCAAACACTTTACAGTCCAGTATGTCATTTGTTGATTTTCTAACTCTTCACTATTATGTTACTCTTATACATTTTTCTAAGGTCCATATCCATGTGACCATTTTTTTCTAGAATCTTTTTGCTGCTGCAAACACCAGAATTTCCCCATTGTGGGACAATAAAGGGATTTTCTATTCTATTTTACTTTCTTATACTGTATCTTTTAATCACTTTTAAGTATGTGAATAACGTTTTAGAAATAACCTTTTCACAGGTACCCTACTGGTGTTTCTGTGGAAATGGGGCTGGACCGTAATTCATTAACCATGATTTGACGTTTGTACTTATTTGGCTGAAATCTCTAGTTACAGCATTCAAAGCTAACTGATGTTTCAAAAGAAGGAGATTTGATACGTTAGGTTAGTTTTGACTACAAAATGATAACGTGATCAAACTATGTAGGAATAGCGATGTAGAAGTTTTGGCCATATGGTCCAGCACTGTGTGAAAATGAGGAGGTGTCTGCTGATGCCGTACCTCTGAGAGCCCCTCACACTGAACATGAGCCTGGATCCACTCCAGCCGGTCAGAGTTCTCCTTCTCTCTGACACCTTCGTTCACCTTTAAACATAAACCATCAACACCTCACACACATCCTTCTACTGCACAAAATTAAATAAATACATATTTGAAGATATTTCAATCAAAATGAGGGTGTAAATGAATGATTGTAGAAGATAATTAAATAGATAAATGATTTTAAAAAAATTAATAGAAAATACGTCTACTTTGCTCAAAGATTCTGCACCGAGTTAAAGTGGATGAGTTTTATAAAACAAGCCAGTTTACTTTGTGAATAATCCAATTAAACAGAGGGAGCTGGAAACGTTTCTATGGAAACTCATTATTGCTACTAGAAAGTAAAAAAATGAAACATGACAGGCTTTAATTATGAGATTTACAAAATTATAGCGATACAATTTAAAGTCCTAATTACAGGATTTAAAGTCTTACAGGAAAAGTGCGGCCATATTTAGAATTCAAACTTCTGTAAGTCCTTTAAATATGTCCATCCTGTTCAATAAATGATCATTGTTTTTAATTCAGAGTAATTTTCATGTGAATGTGCTTTACTGGAGGCATCCATGTTTGTCAAAGAACACTACTGCCACCTACTGGTTTGTGACGTCACGGTGCGGTATCGGCTGTTGATCAAGTCTGTTTGTCACAACGCGCTATTATCCAAGTCATCTTGAAAACATTCTTCTTCCAAATGTTGGCTACATATTACGTGTTTTTTCTCTGGCCAGAAGTTCGATGGCAAATCCTCCCTCTTCAAGTTGGCGATCCAACGACCAACCCCCAAAACTAAGTTTTTGTTCACTTTTACCCGATGTATTCCAACATCCAGCTGCCATGCACGTGGGCATTGTCAGTTTCACTATAGCTGTGGTGAATTTCAATGGTGAAGTCCTCTGGAAATCCTCAATAATTGTTGTTGATTGCAGATGTGTCTAGTAGCTCCCATTGATTTAGCTTCTAAAGCGGGGAGAATGGCGCTAGGCTTACCGCACCGTGACGTCACTGCTGGAAGATGGCAGGAGGGAGGGGTTACTATATTTGGACAAAAATGGCCGCTCACAGACTCAGTGATCGCAACAAAAATTGTTTTTTTTACTGATTAATGCTAAATTCATTAAATGATTATTGCTTGCTGATCAGACATTTACTTTAAGGAATGATACAAACTCATAATTTCCACTTTCAAAATCATACATATAAGAAAGACTCAAAGTCTTTATTTTCACTTTCAAAGTTAAAATTCTTATTGTTTGATATCATGGCTTTCATTTTCATAGTTATAATATATATATACATTTTTTGTAAGTTTGTATTTCATAATTATGGCTTTAAATGTAAATTATAATATAGCATGTCCATCTTTTAACCTTTAAGTAGTGGAAACAGACTTGATTAACAAAGAAGGAAGGTGAGAACAAACAGCATAATTTCTAAAAGCCAGGCGGCTGTGCTGCAGGGAGGTGTCTGTGGATGTGTAGCTGCAGGACTGGTAATGATGTAAAAGTGAGATAAAATGACCGTTCAGACTGCAGCCGCTTTGAAAAGCATCAGATCTGATTTAGTTTCACATACAGAAGTGGCTCAAATCTGAGTGCTTGGTGGATGAAATGATCAGAACTCGAGAGTTTGATCGAGGTGTTTTGGTTTGGGTCACATTCGTCTTCTGTGTGAACGTAGCCAAAGAGACGCAGCTGGGAGGGCGCATAGCGAGGTGTTTCAGAGCAACGGCGCCGCTCAGAAAAAGACTAGATATGAAAATAAACATTGACCTGCAGCCAAAACCTATTATCAGCTAAAACAGTCCTTCAGCTGCAGGCGCCTGCCTCAGTGTGTGTTTCTGAAGGTCCACCTGTGAGCAGAGCTCCTCGGCTTTCTCCAGCGCAGCTTTCAGATGGCTGTGGTCTGGGTGAGACTCTGGAGTGTTTTCTAGGATCTGTCATCAAAACATAAAATAAAAACATTAATCTGACAGGGATTAGAGGGTCAAATGAATCTTCCATGTTTCTGTAGGATACCAACATTTTTGATGATGAGAGGGTAGCGTGTGACTCTCTGCATCGGTTTGAGGAGGAAACTGGACAGAGGCATTCCTTTGCACCTGGGATCCATGGCTAACCTCTGATGGAAGCAGAAAACAATCCAACCTCACTTTTCTTTTTCTATTCTCCTCCACACTGGAGTTTTGAAGCTATTTAAATGTTTTCTCAGGAGGTAAATCTGGCTTTAATTTAACAGCATAAACAGATTTAGAGTTTAACCTTGAGGAAGTCTTTGATCTCAGGATTGTCATCTGTTTTCTGCTGGATCAGCGTGGCCCCGTTCAGCTGACACGAGCAGAACCTGACAACACAAACAAAGATGGCTGCCTCACTACCGTGCACCTTAAGGCCTTCCTGAGACCGAGTCAGATCGCCTTCCTGACCTGATGTACGGCTGCATGTGGGGCAGCTGGTTGGTCAGGATGTCGCCGATCATCTTCACAGGCATCCGATCTCCAGACATCTTCTTCCTCACCCTGAGAGCCCTGCCAGGAAACGGCACCGTGTCACTGCCTCTAACCTCAGAACGCCTCACATCAGTGTGTCTGAGGAACTGAACCTTTTTCCTTACTTGAGAAGTTTGATGTTGCACATGATGAGCTCTTTCCAGTTGACGAAGATCATGGCCACTTCCTTCTCTGTCAGCAGCTCGCAGTCCAGCAGAGGCTTGTGGAAGATCTACGGAAACAGGAGAGAAACAACTAACGGCTGCCGTAAGAGCACCAAGGATTTCTTCCTCCTCCCTGGTGTAGGAGGAAATTTTGTTCCATTATTGTTGACCAAAAAGGATGCATTTTGTAACAGGGGTTTATACAGGAAGGAGGAACTCTAATTTAATGCTTTTTAATGCTCTTAGAAATAATTTTAATGCCATCAAAAAGTACCCATTACTCTCATATATAAACAAACTGTTTTCTCACCCCTCGTGGGGTGGTATGTGTCATCCTCAAGCTCGGGTCCTCTACCAGAGGCCTGGGAGTTTGAGGGTTCTGCGCAGTATCTTAGCTGTTCCTAGGACTGCGCTCTTCTGGACAGAGACCTCTGATGTTTTACCTGGAATCTGCTGTAGCCACTCTCCCAGTTTGGGGGTCACAGCCCCCAGTGCTCCAATTACCACTGGCACCACTGCTGCTCTTACTTTCCACATCTTTTCTAGCTCCTCTTTCAGCCCTTGGTATTTCTCAAGCTTCTCGTGTTCTTTCTTCTTGATGTTGCTGTCGCTTGGGATTGCCACATCTATCACTACTGCCTTCTTCTGCTGTTTGTCGATCAACACGATGTGTGGTTGGTTAGCCATCACCTGTTTGTCAGTCTGGATCTTGAAGTCCCATAGGATCTTAGCTCGGTCATTCTCAACTACCTTAGGAGGTGTCTTCCATTTTGACCTTGGGACTTCCAGCCCATACTCATGGCAGATGTTCCTGTACACTATAGGCCGGATCTATCAAAGGTTTGCGTGTATAAAAACGTGAGCTATTTCACTGCGCACGCTAAAAAATGTACAAACTGATCTATCAACAGCGTGCTAAAAGGATTTGGTCTTTAAAACGTGCTAAATAGCGCCTCTTATCCATTTAGTACTTTTTCTGCAATGAATATGCAATATGGGGCGTTTACACGCAAAAGTGCGTCTTGTGGGAGGAGAACATGTAAATAAATTAATTTAGCACTCGCAAAGTGATTTATCAAACTTGAAAGCAATTTTGCTAACGGTATCTGACTATATTTAACACGTTTCAAAAGAAGGTGCAAATGGTCTGTATGCGTAATTCCGCACACATGGCAGCGGTTATTGTCGCAAGAAGGAGACTCCGAAATGAAGCAAGGAGACGCAGAGAACGCATTTTTTCACTCAGTGTGAATATTTTTGTAATGAACGAGGAAACGATCATCAAAACATATCGTTTATCCAGCATTGCCATTTTGGAGCTGTTGGGGGAACTCCGAATGGATTTGGAGCCAGCCACAAGGAGGACCCACGCAACACCAGATATCACAAAACTCCTTGCAACGTTGCACTTTTTTGCATCTGGGATCTCCCAATCTCATTTTTCAGAAGTGCTGTCCGACGTTCTAAATGCCATGTCGCCCTGACGCCCTATCGGAGAACCCCGACCTCCCACTTTTTTTTTTTTTTTTTTTTTTTTACTGCAGTGAAGTAGAAATTCAGCCACATACCACCTTAGGGAATAAAGGTTTTGGAGGGGGTGGGGGTGTCACTGTAAGATTAAAATTTCTTATTGCACTAGTTTGCACAAACTACTTTGCCGCAAACCACAAAACGCGCAAAACCATCATTTAAATAGGGCGTCTCCAACAGTTTTGCACCTTCCACCAGTTACGCAGTCGCTCTTGTTAAATCACCCGCAAACCATGGTTCAGCCCCTCGCGCAAAATTCCAGTTTGCGAGCGCAAATTACTGCACGCAAAATTGGATCTTGATAAATCCGGCCCTCTGACAGCTACCTGGTTGTGGCGTTCCATGTATGCACTTCCTGCCTGCATTTTACACCCTGCTGTTATGTGCTGTATTGTTTCAGAGGCATCTTTGCACAGTCTGCATCGGGGGTCCTGCCTGGTGTGGTAGACCCTGGCCTCTATTGATCTTGTATATATAAACACTGCAGCCATGTCCCGAATTTCTCGTTTTCCAGTCACTTATGTTAAAATTTGCATTTTCCAATTCTCTAGCTTTTTCTGTGCCTCGAGCTTCTGTTTTGAACATATGGCTTTAGGATCAACCAGGATCAGTTCCACGCAAACACGTGGAACCAGTTAAATCTGTTATATTTGACTTTTTTTTTTTTATAAAGCATTTTAAATGTCATGATAATCTCATTTAATGAATTTTAATGCCAATTAAGGCCTTAATTTAAAAAAATAATAATTTAATGACTTTTAATGATTTTTAATGACCCGCAGAAACCCTGTGTAAATGGAAATTAAAAATAATTTAATAGACATTTTCTAAATTAAAACTAAACAGCATGGAGCTGTTGTGATTTCGCCTAAAAGGTGGCCTTATGCTACGTTCACACCGGACGCAGCATGAGCAGCAAAATCGCGTCTGCTGCTTCATTTTTACTGCTTGTACCAGTTAGTTCTGACGCGCGGCTGAAGCAGCTTTGCAGCTCTGGCTGCGCGGTGCAAAAGTGTGTCTGACGCGCGTTGGGCGGAGCTTCACTATCCTTTCTCTGCCTTGCAGCTATATTTGCTGTGATCACTGGGAATAAAGTAGTTTTAATATGTTTTTAAGTGAGAAAATACACCTGAAAACTTCATCAGTGCAGTCAGTTCATTCAGATTATCATCCTGCCTTCCAATATTTTTTCTTTCGGAGCCGCTCAGACCCCCACATACCAGCGCTGCGCCGAGAGTAGGAATCCCTTCATCAGCAGCCTCTGGCCAGGTCGCCTCCTCGCGGTTCACCGCGGCAGCTGGTAGGTGTTTTTCATCTAAATAATCTAAACTGCAGGCAGCAGGATAATAAAAGCCAACATATTCTGCCGGCAGATTTCTGCATTTTAAGTTAATTTAGGCGTCAATAAACTGTTTAAAAGGAGTGATCATAGCGCTCTGATCATCAGCGCTGTGTCTCTCTCCCTGTCAGCTCCCAGATCAGCTTCTCTGATTGGTTGACGCGGCGCGTCGAGCAGCAAAAATTCAATTTTTCCATCTCGAGCAGCAGCGCGTTTGCGGCGCGTCAGATGCTTAAACGCGCCGACGCGCTGCTTCAGCTGCTCAGACGCGCTGCGCCTGCTGCTCAAAACGCGCCGCTGGACCTTTTGCTGCGCCTTGACGCGCGTCAACCATTGACTTTGCATGTAAACTCGCTGCTTGTGAAGTCTTGTGAATGCATCTCTCAGAGAAAGTAATCCAGGAATGAAAAGTTGAGAAATATCTAAAATAAAAGAATATATATATATTTTTTCAAATTTATTTTTTTTCCCATTGTGTTTAAAGAATTGTGTTCTTCCCCTCTGAGGGCGGGCTTTTCTCGGGATTGAGCAGTGAAGAAGTATTTCTATGGGTCTGCTGGAGATTAACAGCATGTTTAATGGTCAAGAGTGAGCAACAGTAATGGGCTTTAAGTGAGGAAAATGTGTAACACCCAATTGGAAAAGAATGCAATATCTTAAAACTCAATCTGAAAAAAATTTATTGCGAAATAAGTTATACAAAAAAAAATCTGAGGTAACAGCTATGTTACTTAGAATAACTAATTAAGAAAAAAAAAAGTTTTCAAAGTTTTCTTTCTTGATTGCATTTATTCAAATGTAAAGGAACTAAATTTGTCCATAATGTTGATCTCCTACATAAAACAGTACGAGCACTGGGGGTTAAACCAACCGAGTTTGTTTCTGGAAACATCCTAGAATTGCCCCCAAATAAAGTGATTATCAGCCATTATCAATCAATTCTACAAATTATATATTGAAGATAAATTGTTTAAAAATAGTTAAAGAAATGTCAACCTGTAGCTTTACTTCTCTAAAACAGCAACATAAAGGCGCTCTGAAGAAATGGCGTCATAAACCCTGGTGTTTACCTCTGTGACGAGCTGCAGATCGTTGACGTAGTTCTCCTCTGTGACGATCAGTTCGTGGACGTAGCCCTGCCTCTTTCTCTCC
Source organism: Cyprinodon diabolis (assembly GCA_030533445.1). Classification (NCBI taxonomy): domain Eukaryota; kingdom Metazoa; phylum Chordata; class Actinopteri; order Cyprinodontiformes; family Cyprinodontidae; genus Cyprinodon; species Cyprinodon diabolis. Next base: position 2,829,702 of record CM060083.1, on the reverse strand, counting down.
ATCGGACTCAGCATGTCCAGCAGGTGGAGGTCGGCGCACCCTGAGGTTTAAACACCACAGAAAAACACAGCTGCTGTCACCCTAGCTTTACGCCGCTACAAAGAGAAAAATAAGCCATGTTTGGGCATACATACCTCAGATCAACATAAGGACACCTTCTACATTAAAATGATGGCAAAGTTGGAACTAAGGTCATTTTAAAAAACAATTGAAATTACTATTAAAAGTTGGTCAAATAATAAATTTGTTTTATTTGCTATGTCAGTAATAATTCTCCATTGCTTAGTGAGAGGAAAAGATCATTTTCAGCATAAAAAAAAAAAAAAATTTTTTAGGGAAACATTTAACTTTTTTCTCATCTTTAAGAACACGAGGATCTGCTACAAATGCATCTAGAGGTTTCGATAGGTGGAAAACTTTAACAGCATAAAAAAAAGTTGAACTTTGATGATTGGGATGGATGTGTCTGCATAATGGATATGACGTTTCAGTGAAGTATGGAGGGAATTCCTGTCATTGTTAAGAATAAACTAAAACATGCCATCAATGACACTTTTATAAACTTCTTTATCAAAATAAGCTTTGAAAGTAACCACATTTGTCTTTTCTCATTTATTTTCATTGTTTTTTTTTTCAAACACAGATTTTGTTTTCAAATATATCGGGAACATCATAATTGTTGGGCTTGAAATGAACATTAGATCTGTTAAATTCTATTTGAAAAGATGCAAAACATAAAGCTCAAAATATAAAAGATATATTTGAAGAAATTAAATTAAAACATTTAAAATATTCTAAAAAAGCCCACTGAAAAAATTCTGTTTGAAAAAATAAAAAATCTGCAAAAATTGAAGACAACAGCAAATTTCTATTGAAACCTTTCCGATCTTGACGCATTGCAAAAATGCATTTCTGGACTGTATTTTTTTTACTTTTATTTCGATTTACAATAACCCTTAGTTTTTATTTCCATTTACTGGTCATGATCATTGGAAATGGGAATAAAAAAACTCAGTGTGAAAGTTGCTTGGAATGACACCTGCATCCTGAATAAATAAACGGAAATTTGAGACTTCTACCTAATTGCTTGAAGAAAAGAAAACCTAGATTGAAAAAAAAATGACTTCAAAACTCTGCAGTCGGAGCTGCTCATTCTGGTTTATTTCCCTCTAGAAGCAGGTGAGTGTTTGTTTGTGTGTGCTTGTAATAAAGCGAGTAACAAGGCTGGTTGTCTGCAGTCCATCTTAGAGTTTAATCACCAGATATGATGATTTATTGAATTCAATAAACATCAATCTGTACACTTTGTTCGCTCATTCAAGTCTTCTATGATTTCATTCTTTATTGATTTTCATAAAAACTGCTCATTTTCCAACACTCACCCACTCACACATTCATTCATTCACTTGCAGCCACATTTCAAGGTTACATTTGGCTTCGTTTCCATTCATTCATTCATCAGTTCAGCTATATATATATCCACATGGAGGATCATGCATAACCAATATTCATGAGATTAATTATAAATCACAAAGTTGTATTTTTTTTTTCAACTAAGCAGACTAAACCAGAGCCAGGCTTTAACTCAGTTTAGCAAAGTGTTTGGTTAAAACCCGAACAGTATTTCACAATAAAAGTTTCTCCTGCCAATAATGAAGCGTTAATAAAAACAGCATTTCAGCTTTGACCTTTGGATCACTGATAAAGGAGATACAAGCAGCTGCGTAGGGGGCGTGGCTCTGGTCCAGTTGGATCGTTCTCCCTCTCTGATCAGCCACGATCATCAATACTGGTTAAAACTGAATTAGGATCTGTTGTTTTAAAAAAAATAAAAGCTCCCAAAACAACAAGTTTCAGTTTGTTAAAATCCCAAAGACCATGAACTCAGCAACCAATCAGAGCTTCACTTCCAATACTGACACAGTGAGGAGCCATAGAGACTCAAGCAGGCTCACAATGCTTTATGTTATTGCTTCTAGTAGAAAAATTATATCATAATCACTCCATTCGTGTTTTTCAGGGTAAACATAAAAAAAAAACAATACTGTCATCTGAATAAACACAATATGGCAGTCCGTCTGATACTAGCCTGCTGCTCTGCTAAGAAAGCTCTGTATGTCTGGACTATAACTAATACCATGCTGTACGTAATCAGTTAGAAGCTGCTTCGGCTGATTGGATAAAATGACACTAAAACGTGACGTTTTCAGGATGGAATGAGGAGGAAAGAGCCTCAGCTTTATGGAGAAGCACCCAGAGATCTGCTCCTGGATGGAACCGGCTGATTTCAGCCCCATCAGCAACACCACTGGTTCAGAAAACTCTAAACTCCTTTGCCTTGTTCAGTTAGTGAGTTTATCACACCTGAAAGCCAGAAGGTGGCACTGGCTGCACTCTTCGGTGTGGAAGTTGGCAATGAGGGAAGAAGACTGTAAACCTCAACATCTGTGAGGTGTTTGACAGTGAAGTCAAAGGAATAAGAAAGATCCTGCTTAGAGGAAACCATTTAATTATGAAAACAGGGCAGCTGTTTAAATATGGAGCAAACAGCAGTAGCTTCCGATTGCTCCTCTCTTTTACCCTTTTCTACCGCTGTGGTTTCATGACACTTGTTTTCAAGTCGAGTCACTTCTAGAACCTCTGCCACTGACAGATGCAGGAAAACCTTAAACATCTGTAAGACCGAAATCTGCTGTTCGAAGCTAGTAATGCCAACTGAGCTAATCATCAGCAAAAGGTGCAAAAAGTGAATTAAAAACGCATCCAATTTTCTCGCGATTAGTGTTTTTACTCTTGATTTAAGAAGGTAAGTAAAATGATCTAAAGTGGGAATAATTTAAAATGATGAGAAAAACTTTACTTTATCTAACTTGAAGTTAATAAAAAAAAATCATCAAATTTTAGGGGCCAAAACATTAATTCTAACTAAATTCTAGTAATCATCTTCCTTACCTGTATAAATGAAGGGCAAATCCAATCATTTTCAGAACCATTCTAGATAAATTAATTTAAAATGCTGTTTTACAGAAACTGTCATGAACATGTTGAATCTGCTCCTTTAGGGAAAAGTACAAACTCCTGGCAGGGCAGGTATAGAGGAAAATCTTTTTAGTGAAGCAATGTATGGAGTGAAGATTGTGTCATTATTGTTTTAAGCCAAGAACAAGTTCTGTAAACAAAGGGAGAAAAAAAAGGCAATCCAGAAATGTAATGTAAAGCTTTTTGGGGCTAACTTTGATGTTTTCAAACAAAAATTTTTTTTATTTCAGGTTGTTTTGTTTGTTTTACACATTTTATGTCTTAAATGTATCATTCTCTAATCTTTTTTTTATTTTTCAAATTCCTCTTTTTGGCTGAAGGTCCATTAAAATATGAATTATAACATTTAAAAAAAATTATTTCAATTTTCATATCGTAAAAATAAAATCTGATGAAAATTATTTGATAAAACGAAATCTGAGAAAATGACAAATAACTGTAAAAACTTTTTTTCATTAAGAAGTTTTTCAAAGTTTCATTCCTGGTTTGCATTTTTTTTACATTTTTTTTAATTTCAACAATAATGGAAAAAAATTGACTCCATAATTCAGCGGGATCTACAGTCAGCATTGGCCGACTGGAGCTTCATGAGGGAATCAAACCATAAACCTCTGACCGGTGCTTCTCTGCTGATTTTAATTATTGGGGGTTGTAAGAAATAAAAGCTGCATTTTTCATTTCTGTCTCTAATCGATGTGTTAGTAAAACAATACTGTCATTGTGAAATCCCAGCGGGGTGAAACGATTGTGCATAGCTCTCACTAGTTAGCATTCAGTGCAAAAGGAGCTCAGAGTTTAAAAAGGTGCCTTAGTGATCATAAAGAGCACCCGTGTGTTAAGGAAAGTAAAAATGCATTTTTGTATTTCAGAAAACAGAGCAAGAACTTTTTCTACCAGGTTCAAACTCTGTGCTTAAAATGAGTCGGTTTAAACAGGACGGAGAGGAACATTCATCTAGTTTATTCCTCCAACTAACATAAAGCCAGAACATCAAGCTGGGTTTTTATGTGCAACCTTAATGGTTCGTCTGATCGGAAACCAGCTTGAGCTGGAAATGACAAGCAATCGTCAGACGACTTCTTCATCCGCTGGAATGATTCAGCAGCCGTTGCACAATCATTACACCCCGACGTGTTTTAGTACCAGCTCTATCTGTGTCATCACAGCGTCCTCATCTTGGTCAAACTCATTACAGTCGTAGCAACAGACAAATTAATAATGATGTAAACAAAACAGTCCAAACAGAATGAAAAGGTTCAACACTAAAACATGATGTGTGTTAAAATCTGTGTGCCAGCCGGTTTTTCTCATTTGGTTTTTCTCCTCCGCCTCGCCTTTTTTCAGCCAGGACACAGAAAGCAGCGGGAGATTTAAAAGGATAGTTACGTTTCGTTTTTTTAATAAAGGTTCTGCATTTGAAGCCAATAGCTAGCTCAAGAGGAGCCGGAGTTTTTTTTTTTCTAATCTCACAAACATCTCATTGGATTATTAAAAACCTTCATATCTGTTCCAAAGAAAACAAGTGTGGAGGAGGTGCGCCTCCAATTCCCTTCCTGAAGAAACACTAACAGCAACTGTTTGATATAAAGGTAAAACAGAGGGCTTTTATGCTGCCTAACCTTTTATTTCTCCAACTTCCATCAGAGGATAGTCCACACAGCAAGATTATAGGTGGTGCACCACCTCCAACCTCCACTTCCTCTTTAAATAATCATCAGTTTGTTTGCAAATAAATACTCCATGCAAACATAATGTTTAGATATTCATAGAGTTTGTATTGAACTATTTTAGTAGGGAACTGCTTCCTTTAGCATCCAGGACCAACTAATTCATGCTAGAATGAGTTGTGAGATGTTAGACTATGAAGTCTATTTTGTTTTATTATTGTTGCAAGATTAAAAAAAAAACTTTTTTTAAAATAAAAATTTGACATTTTTTTTTTTTTACATATTTTAAAAATTATGTAAGAATTTCCGTTTAGAACAGGCGATCTTTGCTTGCATCAATAATGGAACAAAACTCACTCCATAGCAGAGCTGCATTCTTAAAGTTCCCAACTATCCCTTTAACCTTCTGCTGATATCAGTGCTTGTCCATCTGAGCAGAGGTGGGGGAAGAGAAAGAGGAGGGAGGAGAAGGGAATCTTTGGCATTGAGAAGAGGAGACAGTTTCTTGTCCTCCAGCAGATAGTGGGTCTTTCTGTGAAGCTGTGGGAGGGGAAGGGTTAGTGAGAGAGGGGAGCCAGCACTATTCACTGACAGGTGACTAAAGCCATGAAAGCAAGGTTGAAACAAAACAAAACAAAAAGAGAGAGATTGGAATGAGTTGAATGACTATATCCCCCATAAAGCCACAAAATGACCCACTATCCACTTCACCCTGCTGGCACAAGGCGGAGTGAGTGTGTGTGTGTGTCTGTGTGTGTCTGTGTGCACCCAGTCACTGTGATCCGGTAAAAGATATTTATTAATCCAATCTTAGAGGGAGGAGCTCAGTAGTAATCCTTAATTTCCTTCCTTTTCTCCCTTCATTCCTCATGGAAACATCTAGAGATAGATGAAACGGAAGGATGAAAAGCAAGAAAGGAAGAGGAGGAGTACTGATCTCCCTCCTGCTGAACCGGGCTGTTTGGAGCCACGGCCTAACATAAATGCAGTCGGGGGCCCGGTCCAGTCTGGCCCGGTCCAGTCAGAGCCGTGCATAGACAGAGTTCAGGGTGAGTTCGTTTAACATTACAGTCTGTCTGTCTGCCTGTCTTTGGCTTCTACAGGCGGAGAGGCGCAATGTCCGGGTCATGTGACCTCTTGCTGCTGTCCCATTGGTAGAGTGGCCTAGAGGGCGTGGCCTAGTGGGTCTCTTTGAGGGCTTTGAGGAGAGGGGGGTTCTGGGTAATGATATGATCCTAGAGAGAGGACGACAACAACAACATCAACAAAAACCAAACAAAACACAAAACAAAAACAAAAAAATAAAAACTACAAACGAGAAACAACAACAACGTCCAGCTGGGTGCTAGGTGGGTGGAGCGTGCAGGTGGGTGCTAGGTGGGTGGAGCGTGCAGTAAGACGGAGAGTGTGGAGGTGGGCTGACATGGGACCAAAACCAGAGGATCTAAAGCGGCAGTGACAGATCAGACAGGATCTCTGGATTTACTCTCATTATTTTAGTCTTACTGAGACTCAAGGAAAAAATAGAACACCCTGACTAATGGTCGTTTGTACTGTAGGGGGCGCTCTATAGTGTAAATTGAATTCCCTTCATAGAGCTGTGGTTGATTCTGTCAGACACCAGGTTCCACTGGAATGGTTCCAGAGCAGAGCGCCTCTGCACACCTGGATCATTTAATGTGCTGTAAAAATAATGTTTTAAACTTTTCCTATTCTACTTTAAGGCTAAATTTCTCAGCGACTTCCGCCCGTGCTTCATCTGCTCCGCTGTTGTTTTTTTAAACGAGATCCATTGATCGTGTAAACACAGGGTGATTTCCTGCCTCCAAAGTGTGCGCCTCATCGTCTATGGGGCCAAACATGAAGAAAGCTCATCTGACAGTTTGGTGCAGGATCCACAGGTTATGACAGGGATATTATTAATGAATTAATCCAAAGTTGACTTATCTTTTCGATCGTCTTCTTTAAACGTCTTCTTTAAACCTCAGTTTTCTCTTGAATCAAGAGGATATTTCCATTAAGTTAGGAGGCTAAATATACTTTCTATAATATGCATTATTAAAAAAAGTACAGAAACTAAGATAAACCTTTTAGGTTACTGAATGAAAAAGTTTGAAACATATTCCAATAAATAGAGAAGTAAAACTGTCATTAACAGTGAGCGTCAGACTCTTTAACACTTTGATCCAATGAGGTGGCTGGTAGCTGTGATAATCAGCAGCTTCCAGTGATGGGAGACACTTTGTGCTGCTAGTAGCGCCTTTAAGCAGGTGGTCAATATTGAGAAAACAGAACCACACAAAGTTCCTCCTAACTCCTGGTCTCCATTAAAAGAGTGAAAACAATCTGGGCCTCACCCTGGATGCATTCATGGTTCTGCTCCAGGATGCCCTCACTCTGATGGAGCTAAGTCAAATCTAATGAACCAAGAACAAACATTTAACATAAAAGAAACGCACTCCACCAGATGGATGCATTCTGATGGACTAGAGTCTCTGGGATCAGCTGAACCGCAGCTCCTCCATGTTTAGTGGAGCCCAGGAGTTATGGGAAAGGTGTTGAGTTAAAGAAGCTGAGGTTTTACCAGATGTTCAGGGTACTTTATTAGTTCATATATTTGCTTTGTGGGGAGTCGGGACGGAGGCTAATTATATTAGACTTTGTGTTTGTTTTATTACATATAAAATCAGATATAGTAAGTGCTGCACAATTGTTGCCGCTAACCCAAAAATCTCCATTTAGACCTAATAATTGTGAAGCTAAGTTTATTTCAGGTTTATTATGCAGCAAAAGGTAATGAAATAAATAGCCATCAGTCTGCCCTTGGATGAAATGCAATGATTCCTGTGTTCTGTCATGTCTCTGCCACGCTGTAGAAACTCTGATATTATTGGTGAATCATGCTGAAGGTAAACATGCAGGAAGAAAGGAGGAGCTTGTGCACTGATCAATGCCGCTGAACACACACCTGCATGCAGTTACACAGGATACAAACACACACAGACACCAACCCGGAGGGGGTGCATGATGGGGTGGGGTTATCAAAGAGGCCCAAAGGAGCAGGAAGGTGAAAGGTGAAACCAGCTGACAGAGGGACAGCATCTCCACACCTGGCTCTGGGTGTGTGTGTGTGTCCGGCTGTTTCTGGTGTGTGTGTGTGTGTTACACTGATTAGGTTCCCACTGAAGGCATGTTAGTTTCGTCATGTCAAAAACGCTCCACGCTACGAACTGAGGCGTGTGTGCGCGTACTCACACTGCGTGCTCGGGTCGGTGTCAGTTGTCAGTTTGACGTAGTTGCTAGGAAACAGGCCCTCCCTGCCATTCAACTCTCCTTTCCACCAATCACAGTCGTCCTTGTTGAGTACATTGATGACCTGACCCTTCAGGAAGGCCAGCTCATCATCGTTCTGGGCCACGTAGTCATACATGCCGATCACCTGACACAAAACTTCACAAAGACAGAAGAGATGGAGCCGACGTTTTCAGTTTGGACCAATCCAGCGATGGAAGACAGATTAGGTTAAAAATGTGTTTATCTGTACATAGAATGTTGGATTTTATTAGAAAGCAGCCAGTGGCTGCATACCTGTGCTGGCAGGGGCCAGTTTAGGAGGGTTGGGCTCTGTGGGAGTGGTCTTATTGGTGCTGGGACTCAGGAGCTTCACGTAATTGGCTGGAAACCAACCAATCTGCCGCTTCTTCCCCCGAGCCTTCAGCAATAGGAACAGAGAAGTCAGATTTATTTAACAAGCGGCTCATTTCAAAGAAAAAAAGAACTTTAACTGGAACTAAAAACTGAAGGGATGTAAGGGTCCCTGAATACATTCTGAAAAAGTTTGGTATGGGGGTGCGGAGTTAATTTGGTTCCATTATTGTTGCAGAGAACACAAAAAACTAATTTAATCCAGAAATGAAACTTAAAAATTTTTTTATCACCTTTTCTTTACAGTTTTCATTTTCTCATTTCATTTTTTACTATTCATTTCATTTCTGGTTGAGTTTTAAGAATTTCAATTTTTTCAAATTACAATTTACAAATTAAACACTTCTGGTGGCGAACATTCCTCTGGAGGGAGGAGCAAAGACATGTCTATTGGTCTGCTGGACATTTGAATTGGTTTTACAGTGAAGAGGATGGGATGTGCGAAAAGAAATTTGTAAAGAAAGTAATTCGTAAAACACAATCTGAAAAATAGACACTAAAAAATATAAAATCTGTAAACAAACTTTAAAAAAAAACTAAAATAAAAACCAAAAGAAAGCAACAAAAAAAAAAAAAAAAGAATGTATAAGAAAACACGAAAGTGATTCTTAAACCCTTTTTTGATAAAATAATTTTTCAAAGTTTAATTTCTGGATAAAAAATTTCCATTTACAAAATGCATTCTTTGCTCGTAAAAATTTCATTTAGATTATATCTAATCAATGATCTTATTAGGCTTTCATAAAGAGAATACCATGAAATACTAAATTTATGTTCAGGAAAATATTTTATTACAATTTTGCAAACATAAACCTTTTTTTATCTTTTTATTCTTTTATATATATTTTTTTACATAATATGAGGCCCTTTCGTCTCACCATTTTTACTTTAATTTTTTTATGTTATCTTCAAGTCAAACCTGTTCAAAGCTCAATGTTTCAAACTGCTGGCAGCAAACATGCTGTTATTATTTACAATGGAAGGAGCGGCCATCTTTTTTTACAAGCGTCGTTCACAGCTTTTACTTTGATTCCCTCCCAGACTAAATGCTTGGAATAAAAAAAGTTTTTGTGTGAAACAAAAGAATGAAGAAAATCAAATATTCAGATTTGGTATAATAAACAAGATCTTTTATCTTGAAGCCATATTTCCCAGCCCTTTAGTGGTGATGGAAACGCAGCCTTTTTTTAACCCAAACATGCAGGATGTTTATTTATAGAAGTGAGAAACGATTCGCCACTCAACCTTAGAAAAGCTGCAAAGCAACAAACCAGATGGACTCCAATGCAGGATATTTGGTTCTGTTAGCAAAGAGCATGTTTTGTTAATGGAAATTTGATAAAAGTGAAATTAAAATAAAAAAGTTTTAACAGAAAAAAAAAAGATTCTCAGATTTTTGTTGCTTCAAATTATTTTCTTTTAAAATTTATTTTTCTTTTTTTTTCTTAATTTTACACAGATTAATATTTTTTAAATGTGATCTTTTCAAACGTTGCCGCTCTGCCACATGTTAATGATTTCCAGGAGACGGGAATCAGCTGGCGTACCTGCAGCTCGCCCTCCCACCAGCCCCCGGGGTTCTTTTTCCTGATGAGGATGAGCTGCCCCGGCGCTAACGTCAGCTGCTCCGCGCCCGTCGCAGTGTAAGCAGCGATCACCTGAGCGATCTCTAAGAGAGGGAGGCAAAGGCAGCAGGGAGACGGCATTCATTTCACTGAAACACAAAGGCTGGACTGAAAGCAGAACTTTATGAATGTCAATCTATTAGAGCTTCAAATCCAGAGGCTGAAGACGTTAATTAATAACAGAAACCTGAGAACCATTGATTTAACTTTATTAGTGTACATTCAAAAAGAAGAAAGAGAAAAGCAAAAAATTTTCACCTGGTTTCTTCCCCAGACTTCCAGTCTTTCCTGCTGGTCCCAGTGCCTAATAAAAGCAAAATGAACGTTATTAAGAGGATTTCCTGCAGATGGCCTCCTCCTCCAGACTGAATCGTCTCAAATTAGGACTCACCTCAGTGACTGAATCGCGGGGTTTGACGTAGTTGGAGGGAAAAACCCCTGTCTTTCCTCCAACCATACCAGTCCACCAATCCCCTTCTTTCCTGGTCACCACGACGATATCTCCCTGCTGGAAGCTGAGGTCCCCCTGTTCGCTGCTCTCATAGGTGTACATGGCTACATACTCTGAAAAAAATAAAACATCATGAAAATAAACACCAGTGTCTCTTTAGACTGCTGGGATGCTGTGTGTTGTTTTATCCATTTACCTTCTCCAGAATCGGAGGGTTTTGCTGGAGAGGATGAAGGTCGTTTCCCATTGGGTGGACTCTCTGATATTCCAGGTTCACTAGAAAACAACAAAGAGCTTCCAAAATTAGCAACACAATTTATTAACATGCAATAATAAACAAAACAAAAAACTTAACAAAAACATTGACAGGCTGAACCGCATTGGCGTTTGGGTAGAGGCGTGTAAACGTGACCATGTACATCTCAGAGCGTCATCTTGACAGCCGCAGAGCGGCCGCTCTAGGACTTACTTGGTGTTTTTGCTGCGGACCGCAGCGACGGCAGGAATGGCCATGTTGGCTGAGATGAGCTTGACGTAACTTTTGGGGAACCAGCCTCTCTGTCCGTTCTGAAGTTCACCCAGCCACCACATGTCCTGCTGCTCCAACACGGTTATGACCTGCATTGACAACAACATGGCTGCCTTCAGAACCTTTATGCACATCCACCTGTTACCAGCGGAGCAGCGAAGGCTGGCTCCTCACCTCGTTCTTATTGAAGTTCAGGTGGTTGTCCTTCTTTGCTCTCCAGGGGTACAAAGCCTGGGCCTGAAGTCCTTCCACCTTCTCCCCCTGCAGGAGAAACACGGGATTACACCTCCAGCTATTTGGGCAGTAAACTCTTAATCTGATCTGAGTTGCTACCTGTCCAAGGACAGGGGATGGGGAGGATCCTGTCGTCATGGTGGCAGGCGTAAAGGCGGAGCGCTGCCGCAGCTGTGCTGATGGGACGTTGAGAGAGGGATTCTGACTGGCTGAGGACGTGGGCCAGGCGTCCCATCCCTCGCTGTCGGACTGGCTGGCGTTGCTGGACGGCCAACTGGAAAAAGTTCCCGGAGACGATTCGATGAGGCGCAGAGGTGGAAACAAGCGTGTTTGGGAGTCCGAAATATGACATCAGTGACACTCACGTGGTGCTGAAGTCAGCCCAGTTACTGTTGGCTGAAGACGTGGAGGTTGGTCCGGAGGCAGAAGGAGGTGCGGCCACTGGCTGCTGGGTTGCTGGGGGCGTGGCCGAGGACGGGGCACGCAGGCTGATTGGTGCTTCGCTTTCAGGTATCCGCTCTGCGTAATTAGCTGGAAACCAGCCGGTCCTTCCTCGGAGCTCACCTCCGAGCCAGCCAGGCTCCCCAGTTTGGGACTCATCTACCTATCAGAGCAGAGAGACAGAATAAAAAACTAAATCTACGGAAGAATCGAGGAAGCTCAACATACTCTGATCCCCGGAACAGGAGAGGAGGTGGAGGTCTGGCACTGGGAGCGTCTATCACCGCTTAACGATCACCTGGAGGTACAATGACTCACCAGGCCGAGCTGTGGACGGCTAAGGGGCCCTTGGTTACTTTACTGAAAGGAACAACTAAGAAGGAAAACTTGAGAATAACACAGGGTTGGAAAGGCTTCAGATGGGGTTCTGTTCTGCTGGTTGAAGCTTGTCATCATGGTCCAGGTTTGGGCTGAACAAATTTGCCAAAAGAAAAAATCCAAGTTGATTTTATTTGGATTTTCTTTTGCACTAAACAGGCCTGAAACATCTTCCTGTCTATGTGGAATCAACCCCCCTTTAGAAGTATTACTGCCCCCTAAAGGACTGGAAGGAGTCAGGGTCTTAACTGTAATGTGACCAAAAAGTGACTGAGATTGAGAAATTGTCCTAATCCGGGTTATCGCCAACATCTAATGGCCTGTGGTGAAAAAAAAGACGCAGAGCAATGTATCCATGACTTTAATAACGCCACTTTTGCCCTAAAGGTTCACATGTCTCATTTGTTAGCGGTTAAAGGATGGGTCTGGCAGGACTGAGACAGCTAAATTACTCCTTCCTGTGCTTTACTGAAGCGTTTAGATGTTTATATAGGCTCTTTGTATTAATCTGATTCCGACCTTCCTGGCATAGATGGTTCTAGCTAGCTCTACTCATATGACATATATGTCATATGTCATATATGTCACATGTCTACTCATATGACTCATATGACAAATATGACAAAAAAATAATTCCAGAAATAAAACTGAAACAGAAAAGAAAAATTCTTTAATGAAAAAAGTAAAGAGTGTAACATATTTAAAAAAATTCTAGCTAGTTTTATCTTATTTCTTCAAATTTCATTAAAATTTTTAAGATTTTTTATTTTATTTTTATTTGTTTTTCTGAAGTTTTACAAATTGCATACTTTCTCCAATGAAAATATTGTTGCTAATGTCCAGCAGGCCAATAGAAATGTGTCTTCTCTGCTCACTCCAGAGGAAAGAGTAAAAAAAAAAAAGAATTTTGAAAAAAAAGGGGGAAAAATCCGAGAAGAGTTCATTTACACTAAAAAAGTTGTTTTTTTTTTTAAACAAAACATTCATTTCTGGATTATTATTTTTTTAAATGTCCATTTACAAAATGTTTTCTTTGCTAATTATTGGATCAAACTTCACTCTATAGGACAGGCGGTGGTGATGGATGGTGTTTAAATGATCTACAGGAAGCAGGCAGCCACCATGAGTGAGGAACACATGACTCTATGTCTGTCCATCCACAGCGAAAACGCCACAGGAGTGGCAGCGTCGACATGCATCGGTGACGACTTTGTTAGAAACAAAGTCCAGACATTCATCCACTGACGAATGGAAATAAACATCTAGAGGACATGAGGTGAACCAATGGCGGGAGGTGCTGATTTTTTGGGGCTTGTGATTGGTTGGGGCCAACAACTTACCCATTCCCCCTTCACCTTCAGTATGCACAGCGGAGGAGAGAGGAAAGAGTTAATACAAGCAGCCCGTCTTTTCCCGAGGCACTACGTTCTACAGCTGCTGAGTTTATGACTGTAGATGGGTCACTTTACGCACCATGATGACATCACCAGGCTGGATGCTGATCTCATCGTGACTACGGGCATCGAACGGATACAGAGCCCTGTAGTAGACCACCTTCACTGGCTGCTGCTGCTGCTTCTGCTGTTCAAAGCCCCCGGCCGAAGCTTTCTGGTCAAACAGATTGGCAGCGGGAGCCTTTTCAGCTGCAGAGAGACGGGATTAGAACAAAGACAGACTGTTCAGGATTGAAACCTCTGAACAGATGATGGAACATGGCTGATGGAAGATGGATCGCTCTCTGATTTTTTTTTTTTTTCGAACTTAAAAGAGAAAAATCCATAAACCACTGATTATTTTGTGTTTTTGCCATTTTAAAAATCAAATTAGAAAAATCCAAACGGTTAAATTAGTGTATCATTTTGGACCTTCTCTTGTCTGACATGTAATATTTTCAACACGCCAAATGTTTCATGTTTGTCTTATTTACAGGATATTTTGACAAACAGTTCATTATATGCATCTAGTCTTTCTCAATGTTAAACTGAACAAATTCACTAATACGAAACCAGCGCCATCTCTGATTTCCAGTTGTTGTTACCCCAGTAACCTGTTTGCATTTCCTGACTTGACTTTGGCATCTAGACTTTAAAGGAAGCACATACATGGTGCATTTTAAATATTATATCGGGTTAATTCTTCGTTACATGTGCTTGATGCCCAACCCTGGAATAAAGCTTCTTTCCCACTGAAAATAGCGGATTAACACCAGTTTTTCAAACATGTGTCGACCCGCTAACAATTAGCATTTGGCAACCAGGCTAGTGGCATCCTTCCCATTGGCAAAAATAGCTGTTCTAACCCCTCACTGGCAGCTGCATGGCCTCTGTCCCCCTGCCACTGTGTGTCTGGTGACACCTTCACGCTGGGTTAGCGTTGATGATGTCACCAGTGCGACAGAAACCAGGAAAGTAAACAATGGAGAGCAACATGTAAAGAAGGCAGGGCGTAGTCAGTGTGCTTTGTTGTTTCACTTTTCTCTGTACAAATCCCTCTTACCAGTGATACGCCATGTTTATCAAACGTAAACAGAGATGTTTCAGCTTATTAGATCAGACGGGACTGGCATGTCGTGCTGACGTCCGTACGTTGTGCTGGTATCACGTAAAGTAGCAGGTTTTTCCACTGTATGCTGATCAGAGCCAAGCCGTTTGAAGGCCATTTTAACCTGGGTCGCTAACCAAGTCATTTGACCCGGGACGACGCGGGTCAGCGAGCTGTTCCACTGACACTAAAAGTCGATTGTTCCCAGGTTTAACACAGTTTTTCCACAAGTGTGAAAGGGGTATAATGTTTGTCTCCATGACAATGCAGAGTACACCTTAAGCTGCGGGGACTCACCTGTGGAAACCCAGGGGTCGGCTGGCTGGATGAACAGCGTGTTGAGTTTTTCCTGGACATCCTTCTTGCCTTGACTCTCAGCCTCTTTCTCTTCCAGCGCGGCTCCCTTCCTGCCCTCCTCGTCCTCCTCCATCCCTCTCCTTTTTCTGTCCTCCTCCTCCTGAGTCACCCTGTTGAGCCAGGCGTGGGATGCAGACACAGAGGCTGGGCTGGGAGCTTTAGGGGCGGAGCTTCCAGCGTCACCCCGCCAGGCCACGCCTTCCCTTGAGGATAACCTGCATGATGACATAAGTTCAGGTAAAGTCTGACAAACCTTCCTAAGTCTCTCTAATTCCAAAGCCAACAGTCCTACCAGCTCTCCTCCAGCTCGGCTGACTTCCTCTGGGAGGACAGCGGCTGAGCGCCTCCTTCCAGATCCTTCTGCTTCTGTCTCTGCTGCCGGCTGTGAATCTCCCGCAGCTCCTGCAAAGCACCATGGTATACAGGAAAGGAACAGCGATGAGGGCCAAGTGGGGACAGAGGGTAGGTTGCTATGGGTTACCATCGACAACGACGCAGAGAACAAGACCACCAGTAGCAGCAACACTTTTTGCATTAGTCAGACGACTGAGACAAGCTCCGCCCCTTTTGATGGAGTTACTGGGGTCCCATTGGACGGTCCTCTGCGGTAATGTTCAAATTCATCAAGTGAGGACTGTAAGAAACTAAGAAAGACAGAATCTGTCCAAAATGATTCAGACTGTAAGAAAACAAAATTATTTCCTCCAAACATTGACTGAGGTGTTTCTATAATAAAGAAAGCAAAAATCTATAAATAAAACTAATAATTCATCCTCTGATTGTTTGTTCTAATTGATAAACCTGGTGTTTAAGTGGAACTGACTGTCTGTTTGAAACATTTCAACAGAACTGGTTTGACAGCTGAGACACGGCGACGGTTAGTGTGAGTCACTTTCAAAAGCAAATCCTGTCCTCTTTTTATCCAACTGGTCGACTGTTACTGGTTGAAGTGGTGCAACGTCTCCACATGTGTCAGTCAGCATGTGAGCAAAACTGAAGAGTGTGCAGAAAAACCAGGAAGCATGTGGCTCAGTCATCAGAGGACAGGACAGTTTGCTTCTAACTAAAGGAAACCATCATTAAAATGTGAGGCTAAGATGAAGCCAACGGAGTCAGAATATTAACGACTGTTGTGGTTATTATTGCAATTATGACACGTTTAATGCAAAGCTGACTTTTTATGAAGTTTGTAAAGACAACTTTTCATAAATATGTCCTAACAGGCCTTATTTGAACCCTTTAAACAGTTATTCAACTTAGCATAACAGTGTCATAGTGACTGTTTTTTAACTCAACTCAACTCAACTTTATTTGTCAAATGTGCTACATGTAAACATACAACACAGATGAAATTTCCGTCCTCTCAACCCCACGGTGCATAATAAAATATATTTTAAAAAAAAAATTATATATATATATATATAATGAACCATAGCATAAAAATAAAAACCTAAGATATAAAAATAAATTTTAAAATATTAAATATATAAACAGCATTGGATGGTCCAATGACATTTAAGGACAAACATTAGGGACATAATTGAAAAGGTTTGATTATAGCCAAAGATAGGACTAATCACATGACAACATAATGTTATGTTATTACACACATCTAAAGAACTTTTTAAGGTTTATAAAAGAACATATTTATGATGGGTTATGATTTATTGATCGATACTAAGATGTCAGTTACCAAACCAAAAATGCTTTTCACAGACAGCAATAAAAGAAACCCACAATCCAAACATCCCAGATCTAAGAGCATTTTCCAGATACAGTAACGGGGAGCTTTTTCCACCCACTAAAACTTTCATGTAAAACCTGTTTTAATACAGGATTATTTTGGTCCAAACCTGTCAGATTATTCCAAAAAAAGTAAACAATCCACTGTACTTTTTTTCCCCACGTTTTGAAGACGTTTCTCTTCCCATCCAGGAAGCTTTTTCAATTCAAAATGTCAGGAATAGTGTTGAGTTCGAGGCTTTAGCCCAACAAAGCCTCGTTTTTGTCTGGAAACCATTTAAATTGTTTTCAAAACAATTTCATGTTTTCTACAGATGGCCTACAGTATAAAGCCTGGAACTTAACGCTATTTCAGACATTTTGAATTGAAAACTCTTCCTGGATGGGAAGAGAAACGATTTCAAACTTGGAAACAAAGTCTAGTGGTATGATTTTTAACTTTTTTTGGGATGAAAATGACCTGGATGACTGAGAATCTTCACCAACACTGTCCGATTATTAGATACATCTTCATTTGGCTTGTTGCTGTTTATGTAAATTTGTTTTAAAAGGGGAAACGAACTATGAAGAAAAAATTCTGACAAAACAAAGTTGATAAAAAAACAAGGCATTATTAAATTAAAAAGTCCCCCCCAAGCTGGTCCTTAAAACATTACAGTCCTGCTTAACTCATCCCTTTTCCTACAATTGTTTAGTTGCCTTGATTTATTGTTGCTTTCAGGCTTAAAGATGAACTAATAGATCCAAAGGGGCGGAGCTTGCACCAGCAACTCTTCAGTGTCAACAAATGGTTATAAGGAGTCAACAAATACAGGGGTGCAGCAGGGAGAAGAAGGAGATGGATGTGGACGTTTCTGTGTATCCATGACAACCATCTGTGCCTTTAGAAACCACTCTGGAATTAAAAAATGATGCAGTGCATATGCTGTGTTTCAGCCAACGTGAGGACGCTTTAAAGGACAATTAAACCAAAAAGGGAGACAGACAAGTCCGGGTCAGCTGGAGCAGGAAGTGGGAGAGAGATATGAGACAAACACACACAGACACTCGTTCACATTAAGTCGGCTTTTTGTTATTTTTATATGGAGTAAGCGCCCAGCTTTGTATCCAACTGAAACATCAGTAGGTCTACAATGAGTTGAGGTAGCCTAGCAACAGACCTGATTCACTCAAGTGTGATGAAGCAGAGACGTATGCAAAAGGTTCAGGACGTCGGACCTATATAAGCTCAGAAAGTTAGCCCTTCTTTAGCAAAAGATAAATTCAAATGTTTTTATTTAAGCATGCCGGCTGATCAAACGGTGAAAATCGTACCAGAATATCAGACAGAATTATTTCCCCTTTTGGGGATGGATCAGCATTTTAGGAGCCACAATACTGCTGCATTCACACCAAGGGCTTTTTGACCTTCAAGAAGCTGTCCGACACCACCTCTCTGATGCTAGACCAGATTATTGGAGTCAAACGAGTATCGAGAGAATTTTAGTTAAGACGTCTAGCTAATTGTTCGCCGACCCTTCAGAGGCCCTTTGCCAGACTCTGTGAACGATGACAAATACAATGGAGAGACTGGCTTTGCTGTATTTGCTGTGATGTTCCTCAGGATTATGATCCTAGCTTTAAATATTTTGGAGCTGTTCTGTGGTAGAACGCTGCATAGCGGCGGGGGAGCGGTCTCTGGGAATCCAGCAATAGATCAAGCTGACCAATCAATGTGGGATTTCCTGCTGCTGTTCATAGCAGCTGGAAGCAGATAAAATCATTTTATGTGGTAAAACTGCACACAGAACAAATAAAGATCCAAACTAATTTTGCCGTGAATTTTTAGTTGAGTGATCAGAGGACGCTCACTTTTTCTTTTCACATGAAAAAAAAACCAAAAACTTCCTGGTCCATAAATAAATACACTATATTGCCAAAAGTATTTGCTCACCTGCCTTGACTCACATATGAGCTTAAGTGACATCCCGTTCCTAATCCATAGGGTTCAATATGACGTCGGTCCACCCTTTGCAGCTAGAACAGCTTCAACTCTTCTGGGAAGGCTGTCCACAAGGTTTAGGAGTGTGTTTATGGGAATTTTTGACCATTCTTCCAGAAGCGCATTTGTGAGGTCGCACACTGATGTTGGACGAGAAGGCCTGGCTCTCAGTCTCCGCTCTAATTCATCCCAAAGGTGTTCTATCGGGTTGAGGTCAGCACTCTGTGCAGGCCAGTCAAGTTCATCCACACCAGACTCTGTCATCCATGTCTTTATGGACCTTGCTTTGTGCACTGGTGCACAGTCATGTTGGAAGAGGAAGGGGCCAGCTCCAAACTGTTCCCACAAAGTTGGGAGCATGGAATTGTCCAAAATGTCTTGGTATGCTGAAGCATTCAGAGTTCCTTTCACTGGAACTAAGGGGCCAAGCCCAGCTCCTGAAAAACAACCCCACACCATAATCCCCCCTCCACCAAACTTTACACTTGGCACAATGCAGTCAGACAAGTACCGTTCTCCTGGCAACCGCCAAACCCAGACCCGTCCATCAGATTGCCAGATGGAGAAGCGCGATTCGTCACTCCAGAGAACGCGTCTCCACTGCTCTAGAGTCCAGTGGCGGCGTGCTTTACACCACCGCATCCGACGCTTTGCATTGCACTTGGTTATGTATGGCTTGGATGCAGCTGCTCGACCATGGAAACCCATTCCATGAAGCTCTCTGCGCACTGTTCTTGAGCTAATCTGAAGGCCACATGAAGTTTGGAGGTCTGTAGTGATTGACTCTGCAGAAAGTTGGCGACCTCTTCGCACTATGCGCTTCAGCATCCGCTGACCCCGCTCCGTCAGTTTACGTGGCCTACCACTTCGTGGCTGAGTTGCTGTCGTTCCCAAACACTTCCATTTTCTTATAATACAGCTGACAGTTGACTGTGGAATATTTAGGAGCGAGGAAATTTCACGACTGGATTTGTTGCACAGGTGGCATCCTATCACAGTTCCACGCTGGAATTCACTGAGCTCCTGAGAGCGACCCATTCTTTCACAAATGTTTGTAAAAACAGTCTGCATGCCTAGGTGCTTGAATTTATACACCTGTGGCCATGGAAGTGATTGGAACACCTGATTCCAATAATTTGGATGGGTGAGCAAATACTTTTGGCAATATAGTGTATATTCTTGTTTGCATTTGATAGTTTAATGCTGATAGCACTTCAGGAGCAGAGATCACAGCTTGGAGGAAGTCTCTGTCTCCTTGTCAGTTCCCAGATCAGCTGCTCTGATTGTTTGATGTTCAGTAATGGTTCACATTTTTGTATCCCTGCGTCTGATGCTGTAGATGCGCACCAACAAAAACGTGCCTCAAAACGTGCTGCGCTCCACCAGACACCCGAAAAGCTCTGCAGGATGCACCTCTACCATAGTAGGGACATGCTCGGTCTGGTGCTGTACGGTTCCGACAACAGAGAGTTTGTGTGAAAAAGGTTTGCAGCCTACTGGATCTTTGTCCTTACACAATCTATTTCAAGTTCAAGGATAATTTCTACAAACAGAGGCATAGCTGTGCCATGGGATCTCCTGTGTCACCAATTGTAGCCAATCTTTACATGGAAGAAATGGAAAAGAGAGCTTTGGGCACCTTTAGAGGAACACCACCAAGACATCGGTTTAGATATGTGGATGAAACATTGGTCAGAATCCAACTATAAGAAGTGGAAGTTTTCACAAGACACACCAACTCGGTGGACCAGACGAGTTTACAGAGAGGATGCCAACAACAAGCTACCTTTTCTGGACTGTCCTCCTCTGGACAAGACTGCAGTACATTCACACCTTATGAACAAAGGACTTTCTTTGTTCACATTTTGGACAAAGAAGACAGGTGGTTTGAGAGGGGCGTGAAGGATGCAATTTATGTTAAGAAAAACCAACCTTAAACAGAGGGGGTGGATTTCAAGTTTTAAAAAATCTACAATGCAGCGAGAGTCGATTCCTTCAATGCTCGTGGCCATACAGGGAACCGAGACATCTGGCCTGGTCAGTCAGACCAACAATGACCCTAACGACTGCCCTTTCCAGAGGGATAGGCCAGCATCAGGTATTTTAGGCTAACAAAGACCTCAATGGCTCCCCATTAGTCAGGGGTGGACCTGTTCTTCCAGTTTAATTTGCATCTTTTCTACGCCAAAACAAGGCTTTGTTGGGCTACTCTATAAAGCTTGAAACTCAACGTTAATCCAGACATTTGAACTAAAAAAGCTTCCTGGATGGGAAGCGAAACGTCTTCAAACTTGGAAAGCAAAGTCCAGTGGTTTAGTTTTTAAACTTTTATTTTTTACTTTTTTGGAATACTGGTCATAATTTAGTCATTTAAAGATTCTGTCAGTTTTTAATCCAATCTGTAATAATAATCCATAATTTAACCATAATTCTGTAATATAACAAAGTAATATTATAGAGATTAAAGGTTTAATATTCTTTGAACCAAAGATGTTTGGAATTTAGCCCAAACTGCAACATTTTTTTATGAAAAAGCTCTGATTGTGACTCATAAAAGGCGGCGGCTCTGGCGGCTCTGCTGATTAATACATTTGAACAAAAGCAGGTTTAGTGAGTGTTATGCAAACAAGCTGATGCTGCCATCATTTCACTTTTTTCATTCAGCTCAACAATGCCACCAGAAAACCAACCTAAGACTCCACTATTAATATGAGGGAAATGCTTAAAAAAAGATTTGTTTTACAAAATGGAAAGATGCGATTAGAATATATAGATGAATTCATCATAATGTCTGTAATTTATTTATTGCCTTTTAATAAAACAATATCTTGACAAAGAACATTTTTAATTAAAAAATTTATTTTTTCTCCTAAATTACTGAATAAATAAACATATGACCAAAGCAACAAAAACATTGTTTCTATATTGTTTTTAACCCATCATTCAGGTTCTTCAACCACCAGACTGATCAAAGTTTTCTTTAAGAAAGCCCTGATATTTTATTACACCTACTACAGAAGTGTGGACATTACATGAGCATTAAGATGAACATCTGTTCTAGACCAAAGTTAAAGTTTTGTTTCTAAAACTGATAGCAGAGCGATGACAGCGGAGCTAAACATAAAGCATTGCTTAAGGAGCTGAATGTTTATTATTCAACATTTAGTCCAATTAAAACACAGATACCACTGAGGATACCTTTCTCCTTAAGCCATAAGACCAATAATCCATGTTGCTCCTTCTGTCATGGAGTTATTTTATCATTCGTAGACCAACTTTACTGGCTCTAAGTTTGTCATCTGGTCCTTTGTTGCCTGGTTGGAGGATTTGTGCCTCTGCTGGACATTGGCATCCAGAATGTTTGACAAATTTATCTTTTAGGAGTCTGAAGGTAAAATTTGCAATACTAGAGAGTTTTTGAAGAACCAGAGAGTGGTTTCCATGAAGACGTCACCGTTTGTGGCTCATGGCGTGCAGGACGGTTCTAAGGCAGTTTCAGGGAAATGTAAAACTCCAACAAGCGGACAGAGAGAAAATTACTAAATAAAATGGTTTGCTTTTTAAAGCTACAGTGTGTAATAATTACAGGGATATACGGTCAGAAATGTAATATATTATACATAACTATGTTATTTATCATCATCTACGAGCTCAGCCTCTTTACCTTAATATTTGCGTTGCCTTAGAATTCGTTATTTATAATTACATAGGAGCGGGTCTCGCAGCCATGGAGGCAGACATCTTTGCGCTACGGCAGCGCAGAGCCAACAAACTAGCGATTGCGAGATCGCCCATTACGCTCGAAAATAACTACGGCAAGTTGAGAGACATGAACTGAGACGGTACTGAACACACAGACTAATGAAATACTATCTGTAAAATTATCTATGTAATCACTCATCACTTGAGAAGGTAGGTGATGCGGACGTTGTGGAAATTTTGTCTCGTAACGCTCGCCGTACTGTTGGGGGGGAGAAGCGGTGGGGGGGAGATGTTCATGTTGCTGCAGTCTGCAGTCTGACTGCTAGATGTCACTGAAAATTACACACTGTAGCTTTAAAGCTAATTACACTAAACTGAACTTCAGCTCCAGCTAATTTCTCGTCTTTGGTGTGCCCTTTCGTCCTACGTCAAAACAATGGTTCATGTGACATCTGATTTGATTCTGGAAATCAAATCAGATGTCAAAAATTTTTGATACTATTTGTCCACTTTTATTCTGATCAAATGAAAGATTTGGTAAATATACCCTGTGTAGTAAAGTATTATAAAAAAACAAAAAAAAACAATCTGTTAGTATTTTTAAAGTTTCAATGGATTAATGGATTACCTCAAGTAAAACTATTCCTTTAATAAACCAGTGCATGCTTCCTCCTTAGAGGTGTGATTATTTCTCTCACCGGGGGTAAAAACGTTTACATCAGTAGAATCAGGATAAACTGGGTGTTTTTGTTTTGCTTCCACTCAGTGTTATAAACTTGGATTAAATTCAACCATCACAACAAATCAAGCATTTCAGGATTCTGGTTCCTGGTTGTTAAAAGTCAAAAGCAGGTTAGTCTCCTGGTAAGAATCCAATTTAAAACACAAAAACTGACCTTAGAGTTAGCCCACTGCTAACAGTGGACCTCTCATTACAATAGTGTATCCCAACTGCAGTACCACCCCATTCCAGCAGTTGCAGTGTGCTCTACCTGTCTCCCTTTCTCTTGGCGGTGAAGCTGGCGTCGCAGGGCTTCTATCCTGGCACAGTGGTTGGTATAGAACTCACACAGACACTGGCATGGGAGCAAAAGGCCAGTGTGGGGAGGTAAATGAGAAGGAGTAGAAAATATAGAAGGAGGGGTTTAATATTTGGATTGAACAAACAACAACAGGGAGAAACGAATGGGAGGAATGAAGGCAGAGGAAGCAGAAACAATAAATAGACAAAAACAGCCAGGAGCAAAAATAAACAGAGCCCGAGTTTTAGAGCACACAGAGAAGACAGACGACCGCGGAAGATCCAGGTAGTTCAGGTGGTGTGTGTGTGTGTGTGTGTGGAAGGGGGGCTGTCAATCACAGGAAGCATTGTTTTTATTTACTGGCTGCTTTCATCAAACCCTTCTGTTGTGTCGCAGAGGCCAAATAAATACGGAGCTGAATTGATTGCATTAGTTGTTAGGAAATCAGTTTAAAATGGTCTCCATAGTTACTGATCTACAGCCTTATTGCAGCTGTCTGCGTCTGGCTGACTGATCTGCTCTATCTGACCTGGTCTAGTCTCTTGTTTGTAATGTTTGTTGTTTTCACATGTTGCCAGAATATAACCACCAACGTCTTGACGTCTTTATTTGTGTGACCAACCATCATACAACAGTAACTGTGTGAGAAATGGAAGAGAAATGATCTAGGTTTAAAAAGTGGAGCTGCTCTCCCTGACCAGACTGCTGGGTTCTTCAGACCAGGGGGTCCAAAAGATTTCCGCCAGTGGAAAAAAACAATCCAACAGACTAACAGCTCTCATTTTTAATTTCTATAACAATAACATACAGTAAGTGGTCAAAGGCTTACATAGAGAAAAACAATCTGAAACTATGTATGATTTCCTTTAGTTGTTTTTTTTTAACGTAAATCCCAATTAAGTGAAGTTTGTGGCTAACGTGGGTGTAAATGTGAAAAGGTCAAAGCTGCAAACCGAGCAGGAAGCTGCAGTCTGAAACCAGCAAACACAACCTGGTCCCCAAAACACAACAACTAGCAACGACAGCAGTGCTACAACACCAATATAAACAGAAAGGCACCAATAAAGTACAGCAGGACCGGGCTTTGAAATGAATGCCGTGAGAATGGGACATGTCAGCATTGGATTCATCTAGCACAGGCGTCCCCAAAGTCGGTCCTCGAGGGCCGCTGTCCTGCAGGTTTTAGAGGTTTCTCTGCTTTAGTACAGTTGATTCTGATGATTAAAGTTCAGCAAAAGCCTGTTAATCAACTATCAATGTAAATCAGCTGTGCTGAAGCAGGGAAACCTCTAAAACCTGCAGGACAGTGGCCCTCGAGGACCGACTTTGGGGATGCCTGATCTAGCATTACAGTCAAAGTGTTTGATTGGTTAGATATCTCGTCTCGGCTGCTCATAGACTTTATAGGAAGAAAATCCTAACTTATATAAAAACTCACTATTGAAAAGGCAACAATCCCAACTTTATTGTCTGGTTTAGGTCTTAAGGTTATTGTTTGGAGATTTAACTGATAACTGATTTGGGAAACAGAATGAATAACCTGTCATGTTATGATATAAATATTTGCTTTAAAGTGAACAATATCAGCCCAATGCTTTGATGTATTTATTTTTATAATGCTGAATGTTTGAGAACATTTAATATCAGGTGAAATATTATCTGAGGGACTGAATCTGATGTTAAAGGTTGTGGATTTCTTTAAAAAAAAACAGAAATAGACCTAAGTGAGAATTTGAACAAACACTATAAATGTACGAGTTTTTTTTATTTAAATTTAAAGTTTTTTTAACAAATCAAGCTTGGAGTGATGTTTCAGACTTTTATTTGCATAGTTTCTTTCTTTCTTTCATGATGCCTGGTATGAATGCCGTGAATAATTACCTTCAGTTGTGTGTTGAAGGCGTCTATTTCCAACAGCTTGGCTCTGGTCTCTCTTTCCACTGTATCCAGCTGCTCCCTGAGCTGCTGCCTGCTGCTCTCCTTTTGCTCGATGGCCTTCTGCAGTGATGACAGACTATCACCTGAAACAGGCAGAAAGCAGCAGGCATCAGGTTAGTCGGATTAATTCAGGGAGCTTATAAAGCCCCTGCCTCACCGGGAGTTTTCCTACTGTAGCTGTGATATTTAGAGTTTGACCATGGGGACCTGGGGCCACATGCAGGAGTTTGCCCTGTAAATGGAGGGGTTGTCGGTTCAAGCCCTGGCTTTCATAGTGGTTGTGTCCTTGGGCAAGACACTTCAGCTACATTACCTACTGATGGTGGTCAGAGGGCCCGGTGGCGCCAGTTGACAGGCGCCCCGCTTCTGTCAGTGAGCCCCAGGGCAGTTGTGGCTACGATGTAGTTTGCCATCATCAGTGTTTTAGTGAATGACTTTGTTTTGGTCAAGTCTCCAAACTTGTAAATGGTCAATTTTAAAAGCTATGAGAAGAATTTGTTATTCTAACAGATTTTTCCTGTCAAAAGTCTAACTCTGTCTTTTTCAAGCAGATTTTGAAGCATAATTTTAAAGTCTAAGGTGAACAGTTTCACATTGGTCTGATTTAAAACATGAAATGGATGGTGTATGGACAGAGGAATAGTGGTTTCTAGAGTTTCTAAAAGTAGAGTTGGGTAGTAGAATGGGAACAGCAGAGTGGCTTAGGTTGTGTTGAGCTATAAGCTGTCTCCTGCTATAGGCTTATGCTGCTGGAGGACATAGGGCCCACTTTTCATCACTCTGCTTCGGTCTATTTTCCAATTCTGCAGTATTTCTTATTTTGACCTCTAACTTTATGCGCTCTCTACTTTAAGCTATCACTGGAAGAGAAACCCAGGCCCCACTCCATCATCTATAATTGAAGGTCCCTTCCTTTTCCAGCTTGAATGGGAACCCTCATATGTTTATGTTGCCATGTAGAGTGTCTACCATGCACACAGGACTCACGGTGCAAACTGTTCTGCTGAACCTGTTTTAACTGGTCATTCAGATTCTGTTTGTCAGGAATCAGCCTCCCCAGCCACTGTTGGGAGTCCTGCATGAAACAGAAAAGCAGCAGCGTCAATTTAGCAGCAGAAATGAAACATGTTTTGCTTAAATGCAATAAAATGTAAAGAAAACAAAATCAGCCTCTCCAGAGGTGTGCAAGATGAAGGCTTGGATAAATGTGAGAGAGGGATCAATGAGTAGGTTTGGTGAAGCGAACCTGAAGCTGCTGTTGAAGCTGGGTGATTTCAGCGATGCGCGTTTCTCTCGTCTGATTGGTCTGCTCCATCTCTCTCCGCTGGGTTGAAAGACGAAACCGAACATCCTTCAATTTACCTTCCAACTGGTTCTTCTTGTCATTCTGCAGATCAGTAAATAGATATTGCATAATAGTTTTTACATGGCACAGTAAAAAGCTCAGATTATTCCTCTGTTTCCATCAGTTGTAACTAGATAGTTGAAACAACAATATACATTTTTACATCTCAAACTTGGCATTTATCTCTCCTTTCCATCTCACCTGCAGAGAAAAACTTTTCTGTTCTACCGTTTCAGATATAAACATAGCAGATTTTCTAAATCCCACGTATTTACCTTGGACAGATAACTCTGAGCCATGTCTCCAATTTTGTTTCCACCAAAATTTTAAAAGAATGGGGGCAGGATGTAGAAAACACAAGTTTCCACCCGCTTAAATAAAAGAATGTCAGCACAGTTTTGTAAACAGAGCATAGATAGCTTTAATAAACGAGGCCGGTGTTTCCAGATCTTTTTTTATTATTACCAGTGCCTCCAACTCAAACTCCAGTGTCTTCTTCCTGGCTTTGAGCAGCACTATGCTTTCCTGCTCTCGGTTCCTTTGAGTTAGAAGCTCTTGGCGACGCTGCCGTTCCCACTCCAGCTGACGCTGGCGCTCCAGCTCCCTCTTAGCAGCCTGGGACACAGACACACACATGCTGAGTTCAAATGAATCTGCATCACAACACAAGATCTTCAAACTTACACAACAGAGATTATAATGGGATGTGTTTCGTCATAAACAGGCAAATCTTTCAGTTTCTTTACTGTAAACACAGATTCCACATGGGAGGTAAAAAAAAGCCATTAGAAGCTTTTTAATTGGCGATTACAGCTCAGATAATAACAGATCTGGAACTCCAACTTGTCTGAAAGGCAGAAAACTGCTAATCCTTCTTTCTTTCTACCTCTCTCCTTTCTATCTCCTTGCGTCTTTCTTCTTCTCTTTGCCTCTCCAGCTCTCGCTGCCTCTCCAGCTGTTTCTCCAACTCCTGCTGTCGTCTTCTTTCTTGTTCCAAACGCTCGCGCTCCTGGAACACAAAGATTCAAATATAACCATACAAATAAAAAGAAAAAGTCTGTTATTCATGGTCCCTCTGTTGGTGGAAATTACCGACTGATAGAGAACAGCACCATAAACTATATGACTAAGGCAAATGGAAATAAGAGAGCAGCAGGACAGTCCACCTTCCTCTCCTGTTCCTCCCTCTCCAGCGCTGCCAGCCTCTCCTGTTCTTTCCTCTGTTGCTCCTGAAGAGCCTGACGTCTTTTCTCCAACTCCAGGTTTCCTCTCTCAAAGTTCTCCCTCTTCTTATCCTCAAATGTCACTGTTTTGGGGGGGGCAGGAGTGAGAAAAATAGCAAGCTATAATGAATACATCTAGAAAATAAAACTGATTAATATGGAAAATAAAACAAGCAACAGAGATGCAGACCAGGTTTCTATCCTCATTAAGGAGACAGCTTTCAGGTTTCTATGGAGGGAATTTTGTTTCACTGTTGCAAGCAGAGAAAATTTTGTAAAATTGGAAAATTAAAATAAAAAATGAAATCCAGAGAGAGAAAACCTTTTTAAAAAAAAAGATTTTGGGAGGATTTTTTCCCCCTTAAATTATATTTTTTCAAATTCTAATTTATTCCTTTTTTTTAAATCCATTTATTTTCAAAAAATTATTTTTAACATATTTTATATTTTCAATTTTTTCTCAAGTTTCCGTTATTCAGAATGAGTTTTACACATTTCACTCTTTCAAACTCTCTTCACTTCAAGTCCCACATAAACGCTCGCTCCAGACCAATAAAAATGTTGCTAACATCCAGCTGACCAATAGAAATGCATCTTCGTTCCTCACTCCAGAGGAAAGCCTGCCCCAAACATGAAGAGAATGTGATCTGGAGATCATAATTTGAATAACTTAATGTGAACAAAAAAATGAGGTTGAAAAATATATGAGAAAACTTAAAAGGAAAAAAGTATAATTTCAAAATATAACATTTTAAAATATAGAATATACAACAGGAATTCATAAAAAAATAAAATAAAATTAGAAGAAAAGTTTTCCAAAGTCTCATTTCTGGATTTTATCTTTTACAAATTTCAATTTATAGAACCATTTTTTTTCCTTTTTAATTTTCGTGTTTTTTGCTTGCTACAATAATGGAACATCCAAAGAGGAATCTGTATGCATTTATCACAACAGCTGCGCCTAATTATGTCAGCTTGTTTGTACTGGATTTTAATCAAAATGAAAGAAAAGGCTTTAGACAGTTTAATTATCAAAGTGTAGTAAACTGTAATGTGTTAAATAGATTATGATGGAATATTTAATAACTACAGTGAAAAAGGTGCATCTCTACTCAGAAAACATCACAGCATCTACAGCCACACAAATCAAAAGAACTGTTGAACACATTTGTGCAGGAAGGACACCATGGAGCAGGAATTCATGGAGACAGAACAAACTCATCAAGTCACCTGGTAGTTTTTTCTCCTGGATGCTCTCGTTCTCCTCCTCTGCCTCCTCATGGACACTCTTCTGGTCTGACTGAACACTGTCGCTCCGCACCCGCCTGTAACACAGATACAATCCCAGCATGCTCATTTATTTAGCCGCTTAACCAAAGAATCAACAACACTTTGAAAAAAGTTTGTGGTTTCATTCCACAGATACGAGGAAATGGTGTGAGTACCTGAAGGTAGGTGGTATGTATTCTGCTGATAACACTGGAGGCAGCGGTAACCCTGACATCGCCATATCGATAAGGTGCATAGCCAAGATGAACTCCTCAGCTGTTAGCTTTCCATCCTGGTCGATGTCTGATAGACTCCTTAAGGAAAACGGAACCAAAACAAAAAGAGTTTCACATTTTTATTATTGTTTTGAAAACCAAGAAACGGTTGACTGTAACTGTACTGACCAGATCGTAGCCAGCTGAGTCTGAGGAAGACTGGACTGCATCAGAATAGTGCGAGCCTGTGGTCCTACGACGGTTCAGATAAACACGTTAGCATGAGACGGGGAACAAAAAGCTGATCTTAAATGTGTCAACCCACCGGTGAGGTATCCACTCATCATCTTGTCATGGGAGTTAAAAAGCTGTCTGTACTTTAATCTGGAGGACTGGGGAACCGCCCAGTCAGAGGGAGGCTGAGCACTGGGAGGAGATCAAAAGAACATTAGAGGTTTCCCATCTCTATGGTGTGTTCTTTCTTTTTCATTTCTAGCAGATACAGGTGCATCTCAGAACATCAGAATATCAATGAATATCCCTGCGTCGCTTTATTCTGGAGTGCCTTAGGATAAATGGAGCCCTGGGCTCTTAATGTTAAAGAATGTAAAGTGAAGAAGATCAATGACAACAGAGAGAATCCTCTTCAGAAGATTTTTCAAAGTGTCTTCATTCAAAGGCTTTTCCAGATCCAGTGCAAGACAAGACAGACCGCTGCAGAAGATCCTTCCTGCATACAGCTATCAACACCCGGATAAAAAACTGACTTATTTCAACATTTAATTTCCCTTTCCTTAATAATGAAGTCTTTTTATCAATTGAATTGGATTTGTATTGCATTAAAGAAGCATTTTAAACCTTTGAAACAAACACACTCATGCTAATACACCACAGGTGTTTAGATCCACAGTTATGCTAAACACTAACCCTCCATATTACTTTATAACAATGTGTTTTATTTGTAGCCATACATCTTGGCTAACTCCTGATGGGTATGATTTTAGAGTTGGAGGCAGAAAACCGTATTAAAAAAAGCGTAATGCTTGTAACGGTAAATGCTTGAATGTACTGTAGAACCACAATATATTAATCCTACTATTCCCTTATTAATTGTCCAAATTGGTACCATATGAGAGTCTGTCTACCAAATACTTTTGAAGATATGGCAGATTAAATATTTCCCAACCTTGGATTTTCCTAAAATTTCTGAAATAGAAGTCTAACTTTACACTTATTCCATTAAAACTATCTATATTTATAATAATATTCACTGTATTGAGTCTCCAGCATGTGTTCTTATTGAAAAAACATCCTCTGCCTGTTGGCAGACATACCATTCGTATGGTCAAGGCTCAAAGAGACACTCTAAATAGCGT
This sequence comes from Cyprinodon diabolis, assembly GCA_030533445.1. Lineage (NCBI taxonomy): Eukaryota > Metazoa > Chordata > Actinopteri > Cyprinodontiformes > Cyprinodontidae > Cyprinodon > Cyprinodon diabolis. Next base: position 2,798,921 of record CM060083.1, on the reverse strand, counting down.
TTAAAGTCACGCACATTACACGTTGTTCAACCAAAAACACCAATCTCAAATTTTGGTCAAGAAATTAGTATCAAGAACATATCCAATGACTATGCCATAAGTTGGGTGAGCTGTATATAACAGTGGAATATGGAGGTGGCTACTGCAGTCTAACCATCTTTTATATGGGAAAAGGAGGCACTGTAACGTGACAATACTATTTTTGCCCATTTAACATCTACATCTATACAGAACCAGCCAGCTTTGAGGTTAGAATAGTAAATAAGAGGCCCCCATCAAATAAAAAGAAAAAATGCAGAAATTGTAAATTGCCAATGCCATAGACAAATCTTTAAAAATATGCAATGTGTGTGACATTTATGACACAAACCGATATAAACAGGTACTGTGCTTTTAATAACCACCCCAAAGCACCTCAAACACAAATCTTAGAAAATAAATGCAGAAATTGTGTAAAACATTAAAAATCATGTTATAATGGCAAACGTTCGATTAAACTGCTTGGAATTACCCAGAAATAGGAGAAAAGTACCAAGTTATCAAGTGCCTTGATAACTCGCTTTGGTCAGGCACATTACACACTGAGTGGTATGCCCCATATATGACTCTATGGTGCCAAGCCGTAAGGGCCGAGGTCGATTTTGTTGTTTGGTTAGATGCTCAATACCATTACTCAATTTTTACACATTTTTCGGGGTGAAAAAATTAATCAATAAGTAAGAGCTGCTAACTGCAGCGATACCATAAACCTAAAGTGCTGTTATGCAGATGTTAAGTCCTGAATGCCTTTTGAAGGCCGAGGCTACCTCATGGGTACTGAGTCAAAGGAAGGGCAAACAATACTGACCTATGAACTGGAGGGACAGCATTCTCCTAAGCTTCTTACGTAATAAACATACTTTTATTGTTTCTTTTCATTTCTGATTTACCTTTAGATGTCGCCATTTTGAAATCCCTATAAATGCTTAAATGCTCTATATGATTAAAATGATAAAATCTCTATAAATGGTTAAAAAAGATGAGCAACGGAAAAAAATTAATTTCAAACTTAGCCCACTGGTGAGTTGTTCTGTTTTCAAAAGATGTTGAGGGCCCCCCATGTGATCCCTGAGGGCCCCTTGGCGCCCGCAGGTACCAAGCTGGTGACCCCTGAACTAAAGGTATATCTATTCTTTATACAAGGCTTTCAGAGATATTCATAGAGTTTGAGATGCGCCTGTTTAAGAGAAAATAACCAGACTGTGATTCTACCCTGCAGTGTCAAACGATGAGACCTTCTGCAGCTTGGTGCTGGAACGATTGAACGAAGCGGCCTTGTTCACAGATGGAGCTGAGAGAGGAAGCACAGAATAGAAAACGGCTGAAATTACACACAAAAAAAAATGTTTCTGCTCTTTTAAACAAGATGGAGTTTAGTTTTTTCTTTTAGGCCAAACTTTCAGAACAATCAGAAGAGCTTTGCTCTGTTTTTACCTGGGTGGGGGAAACCTGGGATGGGCGGCATCATGGCTGTGGGAGGTGCTCCATTTGCCATGGGTGGCGGCAGGGGAGGCGCTGAGGTGGAGACAAGAGGCGGAGACACCCCAACAGGGAGGGGGGGCAGTGGCAGTGGAGGTACGACTGGGAGGGGGGCTGGGATGGTGGTGGGAATCGGTGCCATAGGAGGCATACCTAGAGAAAAACAATGAAAACACAAAGTAAAACAAATACTGGTCACCATAGCAACAGAGACAGACTATTAGTAACTCTGTTTTCACAAGAAAAACAAACCCAACAAAAGGAAAAGCTTCCTATTCGTGTCTCACCAAAGCTGGGCTGTGGGGGTAAAGCGAGCGGCGGCTGTTTCATGCTGGGAGGGAGCGCCGGCGGCAGAGGGTGGCCCTGCAGTTTGAGTTTGATGAGCTTCATGGCGATGGAGAACTCCTGCATATCCATACGGCCGTCGCTGTTCATATCGGCCAAGGCCCTGAAAACACACACATTTAATCAGTAAACCATCAGGTTACGGCGTCCTGGGTGGCTCAGACAGCAGACCGGCATCTGGCGCTTTTCTTTGTGGATCTGACCAGTTTGCAGCCATTGATAAAAACATTCCTCCTGATTGTCTGCTATGCTGTCGAGGAGGTTAACGATACGTAGCAGGAATCAGAACTGTTATGGATATTTAACATGAACATGGAAACGCATCCCTTACCTAGTAAATAACGGCTTTAATCCCACTGCAGCGGTCCTGGTACATTAGCAGGTAGGATATCAGTCTTAAATCTGTTCTGGTGTTATGAATTACCAGTTAATTACTGGGTGCAGTTCTACATGTGAAAAAGGTTTAAATTCCCTCTAGAACTCGGACGATTAATCAGATTACATGCATTAATTAATCGCCAATAATGTGGTAATGAATCGTCAGTCAGACCAACATAATTACTAACATCAGTAATTATGAAAGAAAACTACAAAGATGAAAGTATTTCTAATCTAAGATGAAAAAATCTCAATATGTGGAAACAGATGACACCTTTTTTCTTTTTTTACAATTTATTTCAGGTCACAGTGAAATAAAAAAATTTAATCATTAGTTCTAAACATCTATTTATTTATCTAGAAATGCTAAATCCCTGAAAGTTTCTCTTTTTGATGAATCAAAATAATAATGGATAGATGAACTGATTGGTAAAGTAAAGGACAGTTGCAGCCATAATTCTCTCCATATGGCAGTAAAACATTCTGCTTTGTTCACCTGTGAATGAAGACCAGAGAAGAGGGGTGCACAGACTGATTGGCATCGATATCCTTCATTTTGGGAGATTGGTGATTGGCCAATATTTAGACATCAAACCAATCTTTATCACAAATCTGCGACATTGGTCTGAAATCAATGCTCTAAACTTTGATTTATATTCGACAGCAGTAATTTCAGAGGTATGTATTGAATCATGGGTACTGAATAATGGCTTTCAATAAGATAAGATTGAAATATTTAAGTGGGTTCTTATAGGGCTGGGCGATAATTCAATAACGATATATATATCGATCGATAGACGTGTGGCGCAATAGAAAAAAAGAGGGTCGATAAAAGTTCGATAAAAAAGAAACGCAGTTTTCCTTCCTTCTCATTGTAGCCTAGCATGTAGTTTTATGCTAGTCACTACTTCCTCCCAACCAATCACAATCGCGGACCCAGGCACGCCGTCACCAAGCGCCGCCCTCTCAAACCACAACACAGAGCACATGAAGATGTCGCTGCAAGGAGAGGCGGAGGAAATTGTTTCAAAGAAGGGTTTTTGTAGTTCGGCAGTCTGGCAGTATTTCGGTCATGGCAAGTCGGACCAAAAACAAACCACAGTCATCTGTAAAATGTGTCGGGAACCAGTGAAAACCAAGTCTGATAACACAACCAACTTTTTTTTTTAATCATCTCAGCTGCTCACACCCGCAGGAGTACGAGCTGTGTAGGCCCCGGCGCGGCTCTCCTCCGAGGAATCTTCGGGAATTTCGGGAAAATATATATATATTTTCAGTTCTGGGCAGTTTCCCACGTAGTTCTAACAATTGAGAGAAAAATGCTGAGGGGCCAGAAACTTCAAAGTAAAAACAGGAAACGGGGGCGCTGGCGGCGGTGGGGGGGCATTTATTTATTTGTTATATTTATTTTGGTCACTTTTCTGGTCACTTTAGTTTATTCTTTGTCAGTATTTAATAACATAACTCAGGTCTCTCAAGTTATTTTTCTTTAAAACAATTCTGTTATGGTTAAAAAAGTTGGTTAAATAAAGATTTAATTCGAAGTCTGTGTTTGTGTTTTTTATTAAAATTAAATCCTTTAGCAATATTATAAAAAGTCCAGGCAGAGCTGCACATAAAATATGGTTTCAAATCTTTTCAATAATTATCGATATCGATCAATATGCATTTTTTTTTATCGATAAGCTTTTTTTCTATATCGCCCAGCCCTAGGTTCTTATAACAGCTGACAGTGTCCAATAAAAAAATCTGTATCAGTGAAAAAGGGCATGTCAGCCTTTTAAAGATCAGGAATCGGTGATGGGCTGGGAACCTGCCATCGGTGCACCCCTACCAGAGAAGCTAACACTGCTCCTCCTTTACCCATGCTAGCTGAACAATTAGCGTAAAAACTGTTTGTTAATTAGTATATATGTGACAGCGCTGTTAGCGCCACTACTCCTTAATGCTAAAGTGATCACTTGTTTATTCACGCTATGAGCATGAAGAAAACCCACCGCTTCCTTTGGGCCTCAGGACTCACCATATTTGGGCCAGGATGGGGGGGGGCAGGCCTGACTGGAGGAAGAAGTTCCTGGCCTGGTCACCTAACAGGCAAACAGAAACAAGGCGTGAAGCAGAAGCAAAACAGAAAGATGAAAAAGTGATTGCTGTAAATGGACTGGGATGTGGAGCGGAGGCTCTGACTCAGCCGGGCTGATAAATGTCTTATCTGTTAGGATGAGCTGGTTACCTGTTATGTAACCCCCAGCAGTCGGGGAGAGGCTGTGAAACTGCTGGTCGTGTTTGGCTCTTTCATCCGCAGTGATGAGAAACACATCTTGTCCTAACAGACACACATGGTTAGTATCTGGAAGGGAAGGCTGATGTCAGAGGCTGGATGAGAGTCACAAGTTTCAGTTCTGGTTGAAAGTCATCAGGACAAACAGAGTCTGATTGGTGAGTGGAGAAGGTGGGGATGATGAGGGAGCGGGTTGGGCTGTGTTAATGTGTTGGTGGTTTTCCTCTATAATAAGCCTGCCTATTAGTCTTGATGTTCTAGGCCATGCTAATAGCTTTGTTGATTCAAATGAGATGCTGCATTAGTTTTCCAGAGGGATTGAGGACTGCAAACTTCCTGTTTAGATTTTCATTAAGGAGCAACAGATTTAAGGACTCATTTGACTCCGATTTAGATCCAAACCAACCCTTTGCTGACACAATATTAATCCAATATGGAGTTAGACTGATGCCAAAAGGAGAATGCCCAATACTATAATATATAAAATAATGCTATGGATCATTTTTATGTGTGTTTTAAATAAACTGCTTCTATTGTTACTTATTATGCCTCTAATTTAAACCTTAGGTGATATATTATCTAAACAATAATATTTAGGTTGCTGTGGGTTTGTGTTTACATCCAGAGAGTAGAAGCTTTAGGTTTTACCAGCTTCTTTACATGTAAACATTATTCTGACATGTTTCAGAGACAAACATGGCCGATATGTAACCAGCAGAGGACAGCCAGACACATCTTCTGTCAATCAGCTACAGTTTCATTTATGGTCTGACAAATTAAACCTAGAGCAAACACTCTAATTTAAGAAAATAAAAAAAATACACTGTATTTTTTTAGTCTATTTGGTTGATAAAAGGTTTCTTCTGAGAACCCCCCCCCCCCCCAACCCCCAACCACCCACCCACCCTTTTGTGTACACACACTGACCTGTGAATGCAGTGGGGAACTGTGCCATGGTTCACTCAGTCTTCTGCAAAAGCACAACGCCTACAACAAAAAGGAGACAGTTTTTTTCAGAGATGATGATAAGCTGTGACCATCAGAATCAGGGATAGGCACGTTGACGCCATCATCAGCACCTCAGGTGAAGGTGAAACCAACACCTAATAAATAGAAAACAGTTGCATCCCCTCAGCGATGCCCAGCACCAATAAAGACACTGTAGCTCACATGCTGAGCCTTTTGGTGGCATTTCGTTAAAAAGTGATTCTATTGTGAATCCAGTGAATATCTGGGTCTTAGCTGTGAGCGTCTGTTTGTGCACCTGCTGTTGTCCATCTGTTTGCAGATGTCACCAGACCAGAACTACTCAGCTTCGCATTCCCAAAGTTAGAGGGGCTTTAATTTGATGAATGTCCAAGCAGACTAACTTCTACTGCTGGTCTGATGCAAAGAAAGAGCTGTAGAAACTTTCCCCTCTGCTCAACACTTCTTATCATGAAGTCTTTCTTTTCTGGCTGTCTTCTCTTGATTAGTTTTAGAGAAACACATCTGGAAGAGTAAGAGCACAGTTTGCTAATCGGATCCAGACCGCCTCCTCGGCCCCTGCAGCTCATTATGGGAAAAAACATTTCAACAGGCAGCAGCTTAAGGAGGGCTGTTACCAAGCTGTGGCTTTTATGACCTCTTCACTACAAAACAACACTTGGCAAATGAGAGCGTTATCAGTTTACCCCAAATAGCATCTAACTGAACCGTCCAAAAATAATGAGTTTAGTCCCTGTTATAGAGGAGGGCAACAGTTTCTTCTACTCCTCAGGCTGCATAGTGAGACGTCTGTGGGCTTACTATTATCATCTGAGTGTGCACAGGAACTGGGTCAGAGGAATAAAGAGTAACCCCACACAAACACATTGAGCCCCGCTCGTTCTCAGGGGAAACCAGCAGAGCAACAGAGCACTGCCTGACCCGCTGGGTCCAACCTCTGCTCAGACTGTTCAACCACTTTGTTTTGCATTCAAAGGTTAGTGCTCCGTTACATTTCATCATTCTGAAACCATCTGGTTTTTACAGTCATGTCTGCACAACAACAAGAATGGGGCTAAGAGGCAGCAGAGATATGGTGATTACAGAGTGACTACACTGAAAAAATAGAACGTAGAGACGAGGGTTATTATAACCAAACCAGAATTTTAAACTCTGTATCAGAAAAATATGGGAATGAAAACTTAACATGAAAAGTTTACATTCTTTAATATCAACATGAAACTTGTTTTATCAACAGAATCGCAGATCTTATAAGTTAAATAAGTGTTCAAATAGAAGTCAAATAATCCAATTTAATCACAATTTGAGGACATTTTTAGGTTGTTTGTGGTATAATTATTTTAGTCTGTAAATAACCTAGAAATCTGAAGACCCTGTCACACCTTGATGATTTAGACGAGCGTAATCCTAACGTACCAAAAATCTGGCAAAAACACTGGCTTATGTTAGATAAGTTATGGGTATGTTTTGTATCAGTAAGGAGTACGCTTAAGTGTGTCGACAAACGGCGAGTACGTCTGGAAATTTTGAGAAAGATAAAAATTTCCAGACATATGCCAGCGCATGCTTCTACATGGGCCATCAGTTCCAGGTCAGTCTGATGGTTGACATACGTTCAGTGTAGGGGTGAAAAGGTTCACAAAATCCACGGTTCGGTTCGGTTCACGGTTTCGTGGTCACGGTTTTCGGTTCGGTATATGTTGATTGTTAGTCTGACATGTTGGTCGTGTTGCTGTTAGCATAAACAAAACGTGTTGCACAATGCTTGCACACTGTTTTTATCCACCACTTTCTTTCCGCCGTCATCGTAGGTCACTCTAAATGCAAAGTGGTCCCATACAGCAGACCTATAAAGTGCTGCTGGCGCGTCTTCCAACTCCTGTTCTTTCCCACTCGCAATACCCACACAATTCTATCCCACACAATACATTTACTATCGAATACTGGAACTGGGTTGTGTACTGACACGAGCGGATTTGCACCCCTAACTGGATGTGTTGCTGAGCCCCTTTGCCCGACCGAACCTGTCAGCTGGCCCGAAATTGGACAATCTCGTTTCATCTGTAGCAGGCACGGCAGGGGAGCCTCCAGCAGCGCAACAAGATCAGCGCTTTGGATTACCATTCTTCTGTGTTTGTCAGGTAACATACATCCAAACCCAGGACCACTAGTGACTGAACTGTCGAGTCCCGATGTTTTGAAAAACAGCAGTGGCTTGCGTTTCATCCATGTCAATGTGCGCAGCCTTATAAATAAAATCGACGCTATTCGCATATGGGCTAAAACGACGGACAGTGATATACTCGTATTATCTGAGACCTGGCTCAAGCCTGCGATTGCGAACAATGTGGTTTACATCGAAGGGTACAATATCTATAGGACGGACCGTGGGAAAAAAGGAGGAGGGGTGGCCATATATGTAAAGGCCTCCTTGGACTGCTGCGTCGTCGAGGCAATTAGTAAACCAAATTTTTTCGAACTCTGTGCCATTAAACTCAATCTCCCCAATGGCGCTTCCTTGACAGTAGTAGGTTGCTACAGGCCACCATCGGCAGTGGCTGGAGCATCTGCGCTGCTGTCTGACTTCCTGGGAAAGCTGTCAAGCGAGTACATCGTCTTGGGGGATTTAAACTGGGACTATCTCTCGTCGTCCTCTGCATTAAGAGACTTGTGTGATGCACTGCAGTTGACTCAGCTGATCAAGTCACCTACACGCCTTAATATTAAATGTATGGATAAATCTACGCTGCTTGACGTTATCCTGACCAATGCTCCACACAAATTTTCTGCGGCTGGTGTTTTTTGTAATGACGTCAGTGATCACTGCATGGTTGCGTGCGTCAGGGACTGTAAAATGGTTAAGACCAAGTCACGGTTTGTTTTTAAACGACATCTTAAGCGTTTTAATGAGCAGGCATTTCTTCATGATATTTTCCACAGTGACTTAAATGCAGTTTGTTTTATGGATGATGTTGAAATGGCCTGGGATTATTTTAAGAAAACTTTCTTAGCCATCATTGATAAACACGCCCCTTTTAGAAGATTTAGAGTGAGGGGCAGGGATAACCCCTGGTTTAATGATTGTATTGCTACTGCAATAAGAGAACGTAATGAGGCATGGGTAAAAGCAAAAAAATATAATAGTGATGCAAGCTGGTTGAACTACAGGGTATTAAGAAATAAATGCACAAGACTAATAAAAAGTACAAAAAATGAGTATTACCTTAATTTAATAAAAGAAAATCTCAATGACCCTAAGAAATTTTGGAAAGCAATAAAATCATCATCAGGCGATGTGCCACCTCCCACTATCCCTGAATATATTGTAACTAGTCAGGGAGAAATTAGGGATAAACAACATATGGTAGACACTTTTAACATGCACTTCATCAATGCTGGTATTGCTACTCAGTCAACTCTTCCAGCAAATGTTAGCAGAGGTAGGCCTACAATTACTGTTCCAGATTCAAATATGAGTCCAAATAGTTTTAATTTCAGCTGTATTTCTGCTTATGAAGTTCAGAAGGCTTTGCAAGGACTAGACTGTAAAAAGTCTGCTGGGCCTGACCAGATTGAACCGTATTTTCTTAGTACTGCTGCTAACTTGATTGCTGAGCCTATTGCCTCAATTTTTAATCTTAGTTTATGTAGTGGTACCATACCTACATCTTGGAAGTCTGCTTTTGTCCTCCCACTTTTGAAAAGTGGAGACCCTTCCTTATTGGACAATTATCGCCCAATCTCTAGATTGTCTGTGCTGGCCAAACTGTTTGAATCTCTTATAAACGAGCAACTCAAACTTTTTTTAACTGAGAACTCAATTTTAAACCCATTGCAGTCTGGCTTTCGACAAGGTCATAGTACAGTCACAGCTGTTACCACAGTCACAAATGACATTTTGAATGCTTTAGATAATAAGAGGTCTTGTGCTGCAATATTCATTGATCTTTCTAAAGCGTTTGATACAGTGGACCATGATCTTCTTTTGAAGCGATTACAAAGAATAGGCTTTAGTGATACTGTACTACGGTGGTTTTCAAATTACCTTAATGATAGAACGCAGTGTATTGTAATTGATAACTATACCTCAACATCATTAGAAGTTACAATGGGGGTCCCACAAGGGTCAGTTTTGGGTCCAATTTTATTTTCTCTTTATATAAATGACTTGGGTAAGGACCTGAAGACAGCAAAAGTGCATCTTTATGCAGATGACACTATTTTGTACACCACAGCTTCATCAGTGAATGCTGCATTTGCACAATTGCAGTCTGCTTTTAATCATGTACAAACATTTCTTATTGAATTAAAGTTGGTACTGAATGCTAAAAAAACTAAAACAATGACATTCACACATTCACGATCCTCACCTAACATTAGTGTTTCAACACAAGATGGCACTAAAATAGAAGGAGTATCATCTTACAAGTATTTAGGCATCTGGTTGGATGATAAGATGTCTTTTGGTGTCCATATTGAGAGCCTCTGTAAGAAACTTAGACCAAAGTTGGGTTTTTTCTTTAGAATGAGGAAGTGCTTTCCCTATCTTGCGAGGAAAGGGCTAGTTCAGAGCACATTCCTGTCAGTGCTTGACTATGGGGATACACTGTATATTCACTCCAGTTTATTCTTACTTAAAAAACTGGATGTACTGTACCACTCTGCCTTACGTTTTATCACAGGTGCATCAGCTAGGACTCACCACTGCACTCTCTATGAAACTGTACAGTGGTCTTCTCTTTACATGAGGAGAAAAATTCATGTACTGACTTTTATTGCTAAAGCCCTTATGGGTAAACTACCTTTATACATTTTTAATTTACTTTCCATTCAAGATAGTACTTACAGGACTAGGTCATCAAAAAAAATACTTTTACATACTCCATTTACAAGAACTGAACTAGGAAAAACAGCATTTTCATCATTTGCACCTTAAGCATGGAATGAACTTCAAGCCACTTTAAATCTTGAAGTACTTCCATCCATAAATTCTTTTAAAGACCTGTTAAAATCATCATTAACTGACAGATGCAACTGTTTTTGATTGGATGCCTTGTTTGCTGTTTGCTTTTTGGTTGTATGTGTATGCCCAATCTTGTTGTGTTGTGTTTAATTTTCCCTAGATGATATGTAGATGTGGTTGTCTTGTCTCCTGTGGTTTTATGTTAATGTAACTTTTTAAGCCGCCTTCTTGGCCAGGACTCCCTGTAAGAAGAGTTACTTTGACTCAATGGGACTTTCCTGGTTAAATAAAGGTTAAATAAATAAATAAATAAAATAAATTCTCCACAACAACTGATTTTTTTTCTGCTACACCCGGCTAAGCTGCTTCGCTTCTTCTTCTTGTTTACTACTGGTGGTTGGCTTTGGTCGCAGTACCGCCACCTTCTGCTCTGGAGTGTAAACGCTTCGCCTATGAGAAAAAGGAGCAGCGCATGAACCGAACGCAACACACACGAATCGAGACAGTCGAACCGAACGGTTCGGACTGTTTTCATTAACCGTTCCATCCCTAGTTCAGTGTCAGTTACTCATCAGTGGTGGCCTTTAGCTTATCCTAAACCTCTGAGTAACTTGTGCGTAACTTCTGTGTAACTTCTCAAGAACTTCTTTCCAACCATAAACGTATCTGACATGTTCCAGACGAGCGTTGAACGTGTTTCTAACTTCCAGCTACTGTATTAACCAGCGTAATGGCAGAGTTTTGGTATAAAGGGGGTTCACAGGAGGAAACCGTCAGTTCTCCTCCAGACTTCATCCCCATCATAGGGTGAGCCAGAAGGTGAGTGTGATGGATCACCCTCTGGGTGCATTGCGGCTCCCCTCAGGCGCACCCTGAGGGGAGCATCTTTAACTGATGCTTCATAATGCCCATGAAATGATGCACTGGGCATTACGCTGCCACGCGTTATGCAGAAGTTAGGCTGTTGTCGGACAGAAGCTCTGGACTTATGTATACTCTATGTATACGCCCAAAATAGATAAAATACATAAGTTCAGCGTATGCCAGCGTTCTGTGACGTAAGGCATACAATATCTAAATCGGCACGGTGTGACAGGGCCCTAAAATTAACAATAGCAAAAAGATATGATTTTAGGCCAAATTAGTACTGGATACAGGTACAGTGTTGGAGGATCAATGCTCTGATAATCCTACTAAAGTTGAAACGTTTAGCTGAAGGGGCTGTGACGGTTGCTGTCCTGCCAAACCAGTGGGTTGCCTGGTAACGCTGCCATGCCACAAATGAAGGCGGAAGAAGAAAAGAAGAGGCAGGATGTACACAAACACAGTAGGAATAAAAGAGCCATTTGTATGGACATAAATAAGAGGAGTAAAATGTTTAATAAATTAATTCACACCAGGTTTCATCTGGACCCTCAACCACCAAAATATATCAGTGAGCTGCAGCAGAGCCTTATCCATAGGGATGCTAATCTAAGGGTTCGGGGGGTTTTTGTCTGTTTTTATGCCAAAAACATGGAAGGTGAAAAAGAAAGACCACTACATTAACACTGATAGTGAAACAGAGCTGTGGTAGTATCATGCTGTGGGGTTCCTTTCTTTTTACTAGGTACGATAAAACTGGTTAGAATTTCTGGAAGTCTTAACGGAGCTAAAAACCTGACAGACGCACCAAAAACTGGAGCCAAGGATCAAGATAAACTTTGGTTCTCAAACACAAGATCCATGCTGAACTGTGTTATCATTGCATCATCTCATTGATTATGGTTTCCAACCATGTTTCCCTTGCTCTTTGGACATAGTAGTTTAGTTGAGTTTCACTAGTTGTTAGGCAGTCATTTTTAACTAAAAGATTGACTTGGAGCTGAATATTTTTTAATAAACTCTTATATTTTGAACAGTTGTTGTTGCGAAGTTATTACAGGTAAGTGTAGAGTTATCCGTTTGACCATGATTTGAGCTTGATTCCCTCTTTTTTTGTGTGTTCATAAACAATATATGACAGTCCAAATAATATCTGATTAAATAAGGTATTTACCACCCCTACTGGGGAGGGCAATTAGCATGTTAAAGTTGCACAACCTCAACTCACCCTGAGGGAAGCAGGGGTTAAGAACGATATCCAAACGGCTGGTATGTTCAACTGACTGACCACCGCCTGAGTGGTTTCATTTTCTATCCAGTAAAACATGTGCATAGCCACCTTACTGCTGCAGTCTGATGGTTTGCATTTGCATAAGGGGAGATATGAAAATGGTCCCATCATGGAGAAAGATTAAAAGAGAAAGAGCGGGCTTCAATAGCAGAGACAAAAAAAAATGAAATAGGGAGGCATAGAATAGAAAAACTCCTATATATTACAGATGTTTGATTAACATAAAAGGTAAGTTTAGGTTAGAACTTAAAGCCAAAATCCCAGGATGTATCCGTTGATTGTATCTTATAAGATGCTTTGTTCATGATGTTGTTGGTAATAATAGCTCATTTCTTTCACACATAATTAATGCGGCGCACTGCCTACCTCCAACACCTTCCCACTGAGGGTGGCCTGTTTCACACCAACACATTACGGTGCCAACCTCCAAGACCCTGACATCCAGCTGTTCAGGCCCAACACTGCAACACACTTTCTTAAAGCCCCACAGGAGCTTGTTGATATACTCAGGGTGTGACCGTTTTAACTCAGACATGCGCTGACAGGGCCTTTCAGCTCTCCTTAGACCAGCAGGGAACGTTCCAGTTCAGCGACTGTAGAAACAGAACTTAAAGGAAGTGTTCAAGCTCAGATAAAGAATATGAACACACAGAGCACTGGAAATGGGCTGGCAAAGTCATGAATCATGCCTCTGGTATGATGGTGGCCATGACAGTCAGGATTGCTTCATCCCTGGAACTTACAGCAGACATCAACTTCCCCGGTAATTCTACATTTATAAATATTTAAGTGGAGCATTTTATGACATCTGTGCACATTTTGAATGTTTCTTTAAGCTGCACTCTAAGAATACTCACAAAGCCTTTTCCAAAGTATTCACACCCTTTGTCTTTTGGCCAAATTCACGCCCACAGGAAAACATGGTGGCAGCCTCATGCTGTGGGAGGATAAACAGAGCTAAGTATATGGGCCTGTGGTGAAACTCTACCGCTTCACAGACCTCGAAACATACAAGAACCAGACCTGTCTAGGTTGTTTTTTTGTTTTACAGTCTTCCACTAAATTGATACTTGTGGTTTTTATATGCTTTGTTTGGAGGTTCCCACACAGTTTAGAGTCTAACTGCTCAATAAAGCATATCGCATTCAGCATTGCGATATGGCTGTCTGCAATATGGAAATCAAAAGGGATTGTTTGCATGTAATATTTGACTGAGTAATTTATTTTAAGTGTCAGACATTAACACTTTGCTGTAGATTTGCACAATTTTTACATAAAATAATAATTAAACAGCATTGATGGGGGGTTCATCCAGCCAACCAATTCTTCATAATGTAGACAAAGTGAAATAAACGCATAGAAAAAAAAAAGGGACTCATCAGATTCAGTATTGTTCCTGCAACTTTTATAATGAGCAAGTTATATCTTCTACAGATCATGCGGCTATAATTTAAAGCTCTATGCAGACTGTTTGTCAGTCAGGAATGAGCAGTTTAGGTTTATACTGTCCAGATGGTTTAATAGAAAGGACAGAATTGATTAGAGGCTTCCTCTTTTACGTAAGTGATATTAAAAACTCTCGTTTTTTTTTATCACAAAATAACAGAGTCCCAAATCAAAAACTTTAGGAAATTAATAAAACTGCAAAATATTTTTCGTTCTGTCGCTTATTAAAAACTATAGTTTTACCTCTGATCTAAATGAATCCTGCTGAGAAAAAAATTATGAACTATCTCTGGTTATGGATTTATATTTATGAAAAACAAATAATTTTTATGTTTTAATGTGTTACAAACAGACATTTTGGTATACAAAAATGATATCTTCCATTTCTTATGGCTTTGAAGAAATCAGGGAAGTTAGTTTAAGTTTGATGAAAACGCATAAATGTTGTTTAGCTACAGGCTAATTTCTCACCATCTTTGCTGGTTCATAAGGCCAAAAGGAAAAACATTAGACAACCAGAAGGAGTCACACAAAGCAGGGCTAGCAAACTGTTTGGATGTGTGAGCTGTGTCAGTTCATCAGAGCCATCAGATACACTGGGTCCCACATCATGAACACACCAACACCAAGATAACTAATCACTACAACCTTGGAACAGAAACGCTTCCACAGAGAACTTCATCCTTCGTTACACATGATAAGATGCCAACAAGCCGCCCTTTTTTATATGACGCCCTGTTTTCTATTTGCTTTTGCAAAATGGCATTAAGAGCCAGAGACGCACCAATCCATCATTTCTCATCCAATCTGGAACTGATTAGGGCTGCAACAACGAATCGATAAAATCGATAAAAATCGATTTTTAAAAGCGTTGGCAACGAATTTTATCATCGATTAGTTGTGTCGCGCGATTAATGCGTCATCCGCGGCCGCCGTCATCAAATCCACTTGACTGAAACGGGGGAAGAAAAAAAAATATGGCAGAGCGAGCCAGCGCTGCAGGGCGCAGTGTGGCAAACTCAGCGACTTTTCAGACCCCTCATTTTTCAAAAAAGCGACTAGCGACAAATCTGGCGACTTTTTACAGTGTCAGCTTTTGGAGACTCTTACGTGAAAGCATGCATCGTTCCTACTCTGCCATGGGGCGCCTCCCCCACCCCAACCCCATTCTCCCTCCTCCCGCAGGAGTCCCTCTCAGCGCTGCAGTCAGAGCCACAGTAAGTTTACCCTCAGCGTCCAGACTGCAAATGAAGCTCGCATGCGCCGGGATTGACGGCGCAAATTGATCACAATAATTAAAATAGCCTGCGCTTTGTAAAGCGAAAAAAGTCGTAACATGCAACTTTTGTCAAAACAAATTAACACGGCACGGAAGCACCATGTTTGTTAGGTTTTAAAGTGGGGAAACGTAACGTTAGTTTCTCAGGTAGCTCATCTGATGCTTTCCTTACCGTGTTAGTAGGTTACAGACAGTGACAAGGTTGGCTACTTATTTTACTTTTAATTTCATTTGAATTAGCTTAAGCAGCGTTTATATTTACTTTATAAATAAATTAACTTGCAAATTATGAGGGCAAGGCTTTTAAAGTTTAAATCTTCTGGCAAAGATAAAGTAAAGAAGATCCTGCAATTTATGGAAGTAAAGCAGAATAAAATCCAGCAAGATCAGTAATATGTCAATTAATTGTATGCCACATTCCCATGTAAATATCTGTTTTTGGAGGATGTGTTTTTTAACACCCCTAGTTCTCTCATTTTTATTCCAAATACAATTTATAATTTGAATCACAGGCTATTTTTATCTCTATGGTTCAGTATTTTCTCAAGTAGCAACTTTAACTGCTATACTTTCCTGTCTTAAAAGGCAGAACTCTTCTAGTCTAAAAAAAACTCATTTGTTGAAATGGGGGGGCCTATTGTTTAAGCCCCTTAGGGGCTTTAAAAAACAAAAATGTCTTTTTTTGCGCTTTATGAAACAAAGTAGCCTATATTTTGTGGATGTACAGCTACATTTCTCATGTAAGTTTGTGTAGTTTTAACACAAACATTTATTTTTCATATTGCACCAGTACAGTTATTGAGCAACCTGTACTTGTGTGCTTGTTTGTTCTGTCTAAAATGTTTATTTTGGAATAAAGAGGTTAATATAAAAAATATTTTTTGTCCGATTAATCGAAAAAATAATCGGCCGATTCATCGATTTTTAAAATAATCGTTAGTTGCAGCCCTAGAACTGATACATGTGCTGAGCATATCGGCTGATATCTGATACAACTGACTGAGTCAAATGCAAACCTAACCATGCGAGTAAATTCACATTTTTAAAACATTAGCATCATTGCAGTCATTGAATTAAATGTATCAGATACCTTATCCTAAGTATCGGACCACTGCATCTCTATTAAGGATCAGCTTTAAAGCACCTGGCCTTCATAAACATTGTGTGAGAAACTCTACTTTAAATATAAATAATTAATTTCTACTAATATATGGATGGAAATGTAACCATTTCATAAGATTTTTTGTATAATTTCTTAAAAGATTATTTTTTCTTTCAGAGGGGAAATAGGTTCAAATCTGTTCAAAGCTTTATAGAAAGGAAAGCAACCAGAAGTTTATCAACATCTGGAATGTTTGTGATCACTTCACCACTTGGAGATCAGAGGGTTTAGGAACCAGAAGAGACCCGGATAAAAGTGATCAATTTAAACAGATAAATAAATAACTCAGGTCGCACTCTACGTCTGGGGCTTGGTTGATTTGGAGCACGCCACCCCCAAACCTCCATAAAACTGTCAGCATCCACGTTACCATGGAAACCAGCTCTGGCTGACTCCCTCCCTCAGTGAGCCCCATTAAAGCATGAATGATGGAGCTCGGAAAGGAAGAGGTTCACACTGACAGGACTGATCCGTTCTCACTTCAGCTCAGAGAGAAACTCAGACAGTATTGTGTTTGTTAAGAAGGTTTTCTAAGCATTTTTTGTTACATTTGACCACTGAGACAAACACCAGGATTAATGTTTGACAAGAAAAAAAAAAAACTTTCTTAAAAAAAACTCTCCTACATTATCCCAGGTTAGCAGTGAAAGAAGGAGGGTCAGAAAGAGCCTCAGTGGGCCAGAGGGGAACCAGCACTAACGGCTTCATTAAGGAGATGCACTGATTTACCATTAGCATATTGGCTAGTTCCAACACTCCGAGCAGTTAGCACATTTTCTGTCCTGTCGCTGAAATAAAACTATCAGAATAAACCGAAAACGTCAAAAAAAAAGGTTAACGTTCACACCAATGAAACGGTCCCTGTTGAAAAGCAGAAACTAATCAACGGACCGTTACCAGAGGAGTTAGCATGATGCTAACCTCAGCCCGCTCAGGGACATTCTTCCACATAAGACACTCTACTGCCTCTTCTTACCTCATAGTTTAGCTTCCATCCTTAAAGCTGTATAAAGTAGCTCTCCGTGTGTTTATGTGAGCATAAATTGTTGTCCTTTCTCCCAAAATGTGACGGTTTATCACCGAAAGCCCTTCCGGTGATTCTCCTGTGGTTCAGAAATCCCGATCGAGTGAGGGACAGCTGGAAAATGGGGTAACGCTGCACCAGTCTCGCGAGATGTTATCGATATGTTTCAACGGCATGTAGAATCTCGCGAGAACATCATATTCGCCTCAATCACATAAACACAAGAGGATTAGGAGCGCCTTTCCTCGTTTCTTTACATTAAAAAGAAATATACTCTTTCTGCTATTATGGCTAGGATATTTTATGTATTCTATTCTTAAAGTTTGTACAATACGTATGTAATTTTCTTTAAAATATGTGGTAATGTTATCAGGTCATGTTTTAGAAATACAAAAAAATAAGAATGTGTGAAACCTAGCAACTTCTAAATTAATAGAGGTAAAAAAACGGGGTAGAATATTGAATTTAAAAGTCAGAGTTAAGATTTTTTTTTTTTTAAGAGAAACATTGGAAATATACCAGAAATCATATCCAGGATAAAATATAAAACAAGTCTTTAATAAGTGGAGTTCACACAAGTTGATTGCTGTTTAGTCATTATTACATCTGGATGGAGCTGCTGTGTTTTGCCATATCATCACCCTTTCACCATCATACTGCGCTGATACAGAGCTGTTTTTGCTGATGTGTGTGGGGAGTATTTCCTCAAATCTGTATTCGTCAATCAGCTCTATTTTGCTCCCAACTGTCAAAAGGACATTAATGCAACTTTTTTTTTATTCATTTCGGTCCTTTGAAAGTGCATAAAACAACCCTTCCTAGTTTGGTTGGCAGCAACAAGATAATTGCTAATGGCTTTTGGTTTTGGGGATAATTCACATCAGCAAAATGTCAGAAATTCATCTTTTACAGGATTTAATGGCTGACAGTCAGTATATCAAGGTCTTTGATCGGCAGCTCATGTAATACTAGCAGTGAAAGAGGAGGCTCTTGCTCACCATTAAGGCTTATGTTGATTAATCTGCCACTATAGTTTGTTGCCTGCCATTAGTTTGTAGTGTGATCAAGACTGACGAACAAAACAAATACATGTTATTGTTCTTTAGCATTGGGGTTAGTTTTTGATTAAGGGTTGTTGTATTTCTTTTCTTCAAATTGATCAGTTTGATAGAATGCATCTTTCTTTAGTGGTCCAACTTTTTTCAGATTGAGGAAAGAATTAGTTTCTGTTGAGCTTTTTTAGACCTACAATTGTGTTAGCAAACATGTGGAGTGAATTCTGATCCATTGTTTTTGCCAGTAAGTTTTGCAAATGGAAATTTAAAGAAATTGCAATCCCAGAAAGGAAACTTCGAAAGCTGTCTTAGTGAAAAACAGCTTTTGAGAATAACTTTGCACTTTTGTCAGACATCTTTTCAACTTCGATTGTTTCAATTTTCATTTTTCATTTTTTATTTTTCAAATGTTTAATTTCCAGATTGCGTTCTATAAATAGAAGAATTTTAAGATATAATTTTATAGACCATATTGTCTTCATTAAAGACCAGGTCTACTCTTAATGCACACATTGAACAAAATGTTGTTGCTAACATCCGTTCAGACCATTTGAAATATGGCTTGCACCTGGCTCCATAGAAAGCCCGCCTCCAGAATGTGAGCTTTAAAAAAAAAAAAAATGAATGCAATTTACTAAACCCAATCTTAAAAACCCTAAGATATGAACAAACATAGAATATTATGAAATTAAATATTTAAATGTTTTTTTTTATATATATAATAATTTGAAAAATAAAATTCGAGGGAAAAAAAACATAGGTTCTTTCAGAGCCTTTTCTGATTAAGAACTTTTTCAAAGTTTGATTGGTGGACTGCTTTTTTTTTTTTTTTAAGAAATCTTTCCATTTCCAAAACTTTTTCTCTTTTTGAATCAGAATCAGAATAAGAAATACTTTAATAATCCCAGAGGGAAATTACTTAATTACTTATTACTTTTTGCAACAATAATCAAATAAAAAGTCACTCCATACTAACACTGCTGAATTATTTATGCTAAGAAAACCAAACTCAAAACTGCCTCTATGGCAGAGATGCTTTTAAACTCACTGCGGATTAAATAACAAATGCATTTAATGACCATTACCTGGGTATCTATGGCTCAATCCCAATTTAGATAGAGGCAGACATCGCCTCCTTCTAAACCTTAGGTGATTTTTGCAAATGCACGATGATCTGCTGTTATATATCACATATAATAATGATGTTGGAGAGTGGCGGCCTAGTAGTTAGAGAATAGAGCTTGGAATCCTGAGGTTCTGAGTTTGAGCCCCACTCCCACAGACTACCACTCTGGGTCCCTGAGCAAGACCCTTAATCCCACACTGCTCCCGGGCGCCGCATGATGGCAGCCCACTGCTCCCCAAGGGGAAGGATTAAATGCAGAGAGTTAATTTCTCCATAGTGAGTTCAATACAGTTCAATTACTATTATTGTTAAGACAGATGTTTATTTTTCCGACAATTGTATGAAGAAACTCAGCATTGAAAAATTATTTTTTTTTTTTCGTCAACTGCTGCAATAAAATAGATGGTTGTACAGTTTTAATGTTGTTAAAGTCGAACGAAAAGCTTATGAAGGTTCCTGGCAGCTGAGAAAGCTCAGAATGTGTAAATTGTTTCTAAACACTCCATCCAGCAGAGGGCGGTAGAGTTCCTTCATTTCCCTCCGCGGCAGAGGAAGAGGTCAGCTGATGCAGGCTGTCATCCACAGCGCTGTGTTTGCAGATTGCTTGTTTTTCTAAAATAAAAGCTGCAGCTCGTCGTTGCAGCATGAAAGGTTTATATTGCAGAGCTGCAGAGAGCGACGCTGAGCCCTGCTTTGTTATTCAGGAAACGGTGAGTTTGGCTTCAAAGTTTTCATCATCAGGTTAGAGGATAAACTGCAACACATTGAATCACATAAATGTAAAGGTGACTGTTTCTCTGGATGTGTCTTCCATCTATAGAACCTTTTCTTTCACAGGAAGGATAATCTTACTATTATTTTGTTTGTTTTTGTCTTGTTTTTAGGATAGAGCTGTTTTAATCTCATAGTTTCTGAGTTAACTAAGAGGCTTCCTTTTTTATTCCAAACTGGGTTTAATTAGTGTTGAGGATCCCAGCTATCCATCACTGCAGAGTTCATTCTTTCTGCAGCCATCTGCAGATGTATGGCATGACGTTTGTCCCATTAGTTTTGCAAGAAAACAGCAGGTTTTGCAAATGGAAGAAAAAAAAAATGCAACCAATAAAATAAAATATTTTGTGTGTAACTTTGCTGTTTTTTTATTTAATTTAAATTTTTCATTTTTATTTATTAAAGATTTTACATTTTAAAAATTATTTTTTTGTTGTTCAAAATTCAAACTTTAGGCGTATGGAGCAAAGACGTATTTCTATTGGTCTGACAGATGTTAGGAACAAGATTTTTATTGGTTAGAAGGCAGCTTTTCTATTGAGTTTGAAGTCAAGACAAGGTTATATGTCAAATGCAATTTGAACAAAATACAATTCACAGTACTCAATCTGAAAAAAGACATTTTAAAGACAGAAAATTGTCATTTAAAAACAGGCGGAAAAAAAGTCAATGATGTTCTCAACCTTTTTTCTTCAAAGTTTTCAGTTATTTCTGGATGGGTTTTTTTTGTTTGTTTTTTTTCCCATTCACCTGCAGCAAAAGTGGATCAAAGTTAACCCCATATCAGTTGGAATCGGCTAAACCAAGTTTTCAAAGATGCATGGTCAAAAAGCTACATTTCAAAATGCTGTAAATTTCAATTCTCTGCATTTTTCAGTGGATATAATTGCTATGACATTAATCCAACCAGAACTTCCAAAGTTCAAAGTCAACCATTGAATTCCCCAAACAGATGTCCTCTTACTGTAAAAGTCATGTTTCTCTGTTTTTCTTCCAGACTCTCCCAGACGTTTTGGGCGACCATGAGGTCAGAGTTAAAGTCAAAGCATGTGGACTCAGCCCTCTGGACTTTAAGGTAAAATAAAGAGGAGATGAACCTCAACTAAACTCTAATTTACTAAAGGAGTGACGATCACCTGCTAAAATCCGTATTTTTTCCCAGCGGGTTTTTCTAGGTTTGCAAAGGCTAATAAGAAACATAGGCCCAATCCCAAACCGGCCTATAAGCACTAACCCTCCACATTAAGTGCTGTCCCAGACCATGTAGTGAGTAGGGCCAGTGGAACGTTCAGCCCTTAAATAGGGAGTCTGCATCAGTTGGCGGCTCGCTGGAATTCGGCAGCAGGTGTAACAGTGGTCTGACGGCGGAGGAAACGCGTTCCTCCAAATGGCTGTAGCTGTAGCTCTGCGGCAGAGAGCTACAGCCACGCACATGGGGCATCACTGTGCTGCCATAGCAACGACTGCTTTCTTTTTCCGTTGGAGGGAAGAAGCCATCTCATTCTGGTTTATACACCCCCACCTTCAATCACGGCGCCTTCCAGAGCTGTGAGTGAGACTTCATTTGGAGTGACACTGATAGCGAAGGGTTAGGGACCAGATTGAGATTGGGAATGGGCAATCGGCTGGATCCACATACCTCTAACTGTAGCTCCCACCTCCTGTTCCTTCATCTATCGCAGGTTGCAAAGTTTGACTTATATCCAGGGTAAGAAAGGAGCTCCGGACGGCTGTGCAGAATCCGGACAACCTTCAGCCTTATGGGCGTCATATGCAACAAACATGCACATGAACGACGCTTAAACCCAAAACTTATGAAGGTGTTTATATCAGCACGTATCACAGAGTAGATGTGAAGAAATAATTAGTTCTTCTTAAATTCTATACAGTGGGCTGTATCTGTATCGTCTGTCATGCAAAGGATTGTGGGAAACCATAGAGCTCTTGGCGGTGGCTAGTAACGACAGGAGTTCACTATGCAAAATGGACCGGCGCTAGCAAGCATCCTGCTTTCTGCTCATAGCTCCTTCATAGCTAGCCAGAAAATCAGCCCTTATTATGCCGAACTGTAAGCACACTCCCTCTGTGCTTTGGTGTCCCACCACCCTCCTTGGGAACAACAGTATACCTGCTGTAGCATCCTTCATTTCCAATATGGCAGCCATGTGCACCCCTTTTTATGCCGATCATAATGTGTTTATTTCCTGTCTGAGAACTTTCAGATCTCCTTTTTCTCTGGTTCTTATGGCTGAGATGACTGGAAGCCAGATGCAGTTCTTGAGTGGCTGTTTGCTTCATCTTACTTCAACACACCTGATTCCAACATGAGCTGTTCAGCAGAACTCTGCAGAGCTGGACTGCTACTAGGGAGGATTAGCCCTTTGATTCAGGTCTGCGGCGCAAGAGTCAGAACCATACAGGACCCCTGCCCTGGTGGATTTCAGTCTGACTTTAGGGGTGTGCGCCCATAAGTACCAAGGAGGTAGATGAGGAACCAGATGGCTGACCTGTCGCAGCCTTCATTTGTAAGACTGTGCTTGGTAGCCCCTATCTGGGAAAGGCAACTGCTTCTGGCACAACTCCGAAGGCCTGGTTTTCCTCCCGCCACAGTCTGTCGCGGTGAGCTTGGCGCAGATATTTATGATTTATGCCCAATTTTGAAGCGTGTTTTTCCACACCACAACGCCAGAGGGCCAATCAGGAACTAGCTGAGGGTCTAGATACGAGGCGGTGAGGAAGTTTGGGCAAGTTTGTGCGACAACGGAGGGACATAAGGGCCATTTGCGTTCACTGCGACACACGCAGACGACCTGGTTTCTGAGCATAAATCAGCCTTAACCTCATTCTACAGGCTTGTTAGAAGTTAAGAACCAGTTGCTATGTGTAATCACTAATAAAATCAACATTCTACTTTTTTTTTAATATTTTAATATTATTATCCTTATTATGTGATCAAGTTACTTATCTGTCATTTTCCAGATGATCCAGGAGGTTGGGATCCAGAGTGATTTACTTCCTGTGGGCAGAGAGGTTGCTGGAGTCGTCCTCAAAGGTATCAAACCTGTGCGTTCATTTTCTGTGCTTTATGGTAGAAGCAAATAAATGATTGAAATTGTGAAGGAGTGAATACTTTTATTGGGGATTTTTTCCCATTAATTTAAATAAAAATGTCTCTTTTCTGCAGTTGGATCCAAAGTGACCTTCTTTCAGCCGGAGGACGAGGTTGTTGGTGAGAAATGCTTTTAAATCAACCTGGGATTATAAATCTGAGGGAAGATGATTGAATATTCAGTTAAATCCTTTGTCTTTTATATAGATGTACTTTCCAGACTCCTAATTCAATTAGATTTCAGGTTTCTTCTTAATGAAAACTAGCAAATAATTTAATTAAATACTTCTTTTGGTTGCCATAGCAACTAGATAATATTAAAATAATAATACTGATAATAGTAATAAATAAGCTGTTATGGTGCGTTCACACTGAAGGCAGTAACTGTGGCAAAGGCGGCGGATTCACATAGAATTCCTAGACGAACCGCGCTGTGAAGCGGCGAAGGGTGAACTCAGCGCGGCGAGAGCGTTCACTGCTCCGCTCTCACTGTGTGCCGCTAGATAGAGTTGAGGTGTCAAACAGCAGCGCCGCATGGAGAGAGAGGAGTGTTGATCGCTGAAGTTTAAAGGAACTGAACTGTTCTATGTGTCACGGCAGCCAATCAGGGACTGGTTGTAGGCAAAGCTTTTTTCACTTCAAATGGAATACAGAGATGGTATTAACACATTTAGAAATAAGGAATGCTCTCAAGAAGTCTTTAGGTGGATTTAAAAAAGGCCGTATTAATTTAGTCCTAGAAACATTGCTCAGCCTTACTCACCTCCAACACAGAGCCTGGTCTGTCACTGCCCTCTGCGCAGCATCAGTGCTTTCTGTGGGAGTAGATTAACAAAGAATCTCGCTGAATCCGACCGAATCAGAGCTGCGTCTGGATGAACCAAAGTGGACTTTTTTTCTTTTTTTTTTGGGATTATCCAAAAAAAAGATGGTCTCCCCAAGGCGATTGAAAAGTTGTTCATAGAAAACAATTTAGCTTTAGTCTGTGACATAAGTTTCACCCGTGCTTCTATTGTGAAATGCCGACAGCGAGACTGTGACAGGAAATGACATGGGGTTTCCCCTATGCAGGTCCAAAGCAAAGGGTCTGATGATTTACTAAATATTAAACAATCATTAAAGCCTTTATATAAGCTAAACATGCCTACTGTCCAATACCAGCACAGGAATAACATGTGATGTTATGCAATAACTTTACATCAGGAAATGAATGGAGCAGTAACATCCGCTGTGTTGATGACACAGATCTTAAAAACCAAATCAGCACAAACTACAGTTTTACCTGCCAAAATAAAGTAGCACTGAAAAGGTAGGCTAGAACAGTTGAATTTGGAGCTTAATGAGGGGGTAGTTGACTTCTGGGTGACCTAAAAAATATATTTAATATCTCTGAAACAACAACAGCAGCACATATTCTCCTTTTTCACTTTTTATTTCATTTTTACTAATGACCATTTTAGTGCAGCACAAACCTGCACTAAGGAAGCAATAACCATTCAGTCTATCTGATGAGGTTTTTTCACGGCAGTGGGGGGTGAGCTGATGATGCAGTCCAGGGTGGAAACATTGCATCTGAAATGCAGAGCAGTGAACTACCTGCGGTGCTGAAGGAAATCATCACCTTCATCGCATCTGATCTGAATGCACCATTAAGGTTTTCATTACTTGACTTAAAACCTTCTGTCTTTTCCAAAGACTGAAATGACTGGACTTAATTAGGTTCATCTTTTTAGTGTTAAGTTTGACACCATGCTGCAACAGCTAAATCTTTATGGAATGAGATCAGCAAGGTGTTTGGGAGAATCCTCAGAGGTTCTGATGTGAACCTCTCCTCCAGGCTGCTCCTCTGTAATCACTTCTCCATTTTCATGAAGGAAAGCTTTATTATTTTCTGCTGGGTTTGGGAGCCCCTGCTTGGTCCCCCTCCGCTTTGATGGCTGCCTCGTCATCAGGCCTAATCTCCATTAGAGACTTAGTAGAGCCTGTAAAAACAGTCAGTACAAAAAACAAGATCCGTTTGGTTTGTGGGTAGTGGGTTTTTTTTTGTTTAGTTTTTTTTAACTCTTGTCGTAACCTTTCCTCCTTTCCTTCTACAGGAGTTCTTCCTCTAGACTCGCCCTGTTCTGGACTCTGTGAACTTGTTGACGTAGACGAATACTTTTTAGGTAAATCCCACATACACATGTTTGACTATGGAGTTAATTTTGTTCCTTTATTTTTGAAAGCAAGGCACACATTTGTTAATTTGAAATTAAAAAAACAAAAGCACTGAATTGTAAGTGGAAAGTTACAAAAATGAATGCAATCTATAAATAATCTCAATTAGGGCTGCAACAACGAATCGATAAAATCGATAAAAATAGACTATTAAAAGCATTGGCAATGAATTTCATCATCGATTAGTTGTGTCGCGCGATTAATGCGTCATCCGCCGCTGTCGTCATTGCCGTGGGGCGCCTCCCCCATCCCAACCCCACTCCCGCAGGAGTCCCTCTCAGCGCTGCAGTCAGAGCAGCAGGATGTTTACCCTCAGCGTCCAGACTGCAAATGAAGCGCGCATGCGCCGGGATTGACGGCGCAAATTGATCACAATAATTAAAATAGCCTGCGCTTTGTAAAGCGAAAAAAGTCGTAACAGGCAACTTTTGTAAAAACAAATGAACATGGCACGGAAGCACCACTGTTATGATGCAGCACCTGAAAAGGAAACACGTTGGAGCCTTCGATGGCAGTGAAGAGAGCTGATCAGCAGGGTGAGCGGCCATGTTTGTTTGGTTTTAAAGTGGGGAAACGTAACGTTAGTTTCTCAGGTAGCTCATCTGATGCTTTCCTTACCGTGTTAGTAGGTTACAGTCAGCGATAAGGTTGGCTACTTATTTTACTTTTAATTTCATTTGAATTAGCTTAAGCAGCGTTTATATTTTCTTTATAAATAAATTAACTTGCAAATTATGAGGGCAAGGCTTTTAAAGTTTAAATCTTCTGGCCAAGATAAAGTAAAGAAGATCCTGCAATTTATGGAAGTAAAGCAGAATAAAATCCAGCAAGATCAGTAATATGTCAATTAATTATATGCCACATTCCCATGTAAATATCTGTCTTTGGAGGATGTGTTTTTTAGCACCCCTAGTTCTCTCATTTTTATTCCAAATACAATTTATAATTTGAATCACAGGCTATTTTTATCTCTATGGTTCAGTATTTTCTCAAGTAGCAACTTTAACTGCTATACTTTCCTGTCTTAAAAGGCAGAACTCTTCTAGTCTAAAAAAACTCATTTGTTGAAATGGGGGGGCCTATTGTTTGAGCCCCTTAGGGGCTTTTAAAAACAAATATGTCTTTTTTTGCTTTATGAAACAAAGTAGCCTATATTTTGTGGATGTAAAGCTACATTTCTCATGTAAGTTTGCGTAGTTTTAACACAAACATTTATTTTTCATATTGCACCAGGACAGTTAATGAGCAACCTGTACTTGTGTGCTTGTTTGTTCTGTCTAAAATGTTTATTTTGGAATAAAGAGGTTAGTATAAAAAATATTTTTTATCCGATTCATCGATTAATCGAAAAAATAATCGGCCGATTCATCGATTTTTAAAATAATCGTTAGTTGCAGCCCTAATCTCAATTTAAAACGTTTTTTGAAAGGAATATTTTTTCTCAGATTTAATTTTTCTTTCTTTCAAATATTTTTTTTTTTTTTCTAAAATGTTTTTTTAATTTCACATTTTCTTCTCTTGTGGAAGGGTTTTCCTCAAAACTGAGGAGAAAAGATTCTTTTCTTTTGGTCTGTATGATATTATCAATATTTTTATTGGTCAGTTAGAGAGTTTTTTTATTGGCTTAAAAAGAATAGAATTTGGTCTTAACCACTCAACGCTAAAAAAAAAAATTGAAAATATGAAATCTGTAAAATAAAGTTCTAAAAAAAATAGTTGGAATAAAAATCTGAACAAAATGAAAACAATTTTTTTTTTTTGAGAAAACGGCAAAATCACTTTTGATTAAGAAATGTTATATTAAAAAAAACAAACAAACAAAAAAACCTTTATGGTTCTTTAAAATTTCCATAAAAAAAAAAATTCTTTGCTTGCACCAATAATGGGACATAATTCACTCCATACACCACAATCAGCCTTTAATTCCTCATTTCGGGCTAAAAGATAATGTTTTTTTACAAAACTTTTTGAGCCTTCACTTCAATAAGATAATATTTTTACTTTGAGTCGGACATATTGAGTGCATTAAGCTCCCTGTGACCTTTAAAGGGCAGCAGGACAAACGGATGCTATTAAACTTTTCCTTATCCGTCTATCATCTGCACTCTATGCTCATTAAACTCAGAGTAAAGCTCCGCTGGCTGTTTGACAGAAGCCTAAAAGCACCTTGAGTGCAGAGCCTCCATCTGGTCTCTGGGCAGCACTTTCTAACAGATGACAAATGTAATAATCCAAACTCTTATAGGTAGAGAAGCTGTTAAAGGTGTCGATAAAAGTAACGCATATCAGCACATACTGGCATCCTCGCCATATGTTGACGTGTGCCAGCGTGTTTCAGGGTACTTGAGTGTGCTCCTAACTTATACAGAATGTACTCATAACTTATTCAACATATGTCAGCGTTTTTGCAGATTTTTCATACGTCAGGCGTACACTGGTCTAAATCATCAAGGTGTGACCGGGGCTTTATGCTTTAAACTCCCAGAGTTTTCTTGAAGGGACCCACTTAGACCCCTCTGCCCTAAAAAAAAAAAACAGGAAGAAAAAAATTTCCCCATTTTAAAACAAAGACACTAATTTTGCTTGCAAACTATTGTCCTCACTCAGTAGCACAAACACTTCAAGCCCACTACAGACGCTAATACAAACGCTGTGTTGTTGCTAACGTCCAGTAACCTGACAACAGCCAGATGCATGTCTCGCTCCGCCTAGCTCCACTCACATACATCTGGGACACCACCATAGGAATTGCCTTTACTGAAGGCTGGGCCTTATCAAAACTCCTTGCATACGATTGGATAAGCCACTTGTCTGTCATCTTTATCGACGTGCTATTTCAACCACTCACACCGAAGCTAACCCGTGACGCTGTGAGAGCTACGCAGGAAAAATACAAAACAGAACAGCCGACATCTAGGATATAGCAACAGTGGAATCAGCGCAATGTCGGTAAATGATCAATGTCGTTTGTGCCATGAAAAGGTGCGGATAAAAGGCAACATTGTGCACAGCAGACTTATTTAAAAAAAAGAAGCCAACCAAAAAAGTATAGACGAACGACTTATAGAACTCGCTTCTCCACTACGTCACATCCAGGACACACCCGCCCTGCGTCCTGATTGGCCAGACCCTAAATTCGGTTGGGGAAATCACTTTCAATGAGCGGTGTCCCAGATGTATGCGAGTGGAGCTAGCGAGACATGCATCTGGCTGTCGTCAGGTTAAACGTCCAGTAGACCAATAGAAATCCATCTTTGGAAAGCCCGCCCCCTGAAATGAAGAGAATCTAATCTGTGATATTTAATATGAAAAGAACGCAACTAGTAAAACTCACTCTGAAAAATGGGAAAAAAGGGAAAACAAATTTGAAATATATATATATATAGTTGTTTGAAAAAGGGAAAAAATAATCAAATAAACGATGAAAAATAACTGAAAACAAATCAGAGAAAAGGGCAAAGTTGCTCTCAAAACCAGTTTTTTATTAAAATGATTTTCAAGTTTCACTTTACAAAATATGTTCTTTGCTTGGAACACAAATGGAACCGCATTCACTCCATACAATCTTTGAAGATCACCCACAGCATGCACACTGTTGCACATTGAATCTGGCTTTAATCAGACCAGGCCCCAAGTCTTCTTCATTGTTTGCCACAAACTATTAAGCAGGACGCAGTAAAAAGAACTGTTTTCTATCATGTTCAGTTAGAGAGAATCTGAGTAAAAATGGTCTGACTTTGATTGAAGCGGGACAAACCTGAAAATGTCTCTGGGGTGTGATTACTTGTGAAAAACCGGATGTTTCTCTTTGTTTGCTGCAGTTCAGAAGCCTGAGAAGCTCAGCTGGGTCAGCGTGGCGGCAGCGCTGCGTGATGGAGTGTGTGCTTACACCGCTCTGCACACACACGCTCACATGGCAGCCGGACACACGCTCCTGGTCATGGATGGGGCCAGTGTATGTAGAAACACTAAAGGCTCTGGTTGGTAATGGGCTGTAGGGATTTATTAACGATCCAGTTTCTTCCCCTGAAGCCCTTCGGCCTCATGTGCATCCAGTTGGCTTGTTATCATGGATTGAAGGTTCTCGCCACCTCCCACTCTCCACAGCAGCAAACGTTCCTGGAGCAGCTTCGGCCCAGCGTAGGTTTGTACTCCTCAGTGCCTTGAAGGCTTCTCCTCATGTGCTGATTTCTGTGCCGCCTGCTGGATTTCCTCCTTCACTTTCTCCTGTCTGTTTTTCTTCCTTCTCTCCTCTCCTTCATGTTCTCCTCAGGCATTCAGGATCCTTTAGTAGGTGAGATCCTTTTCCTTTCAGACCCTACAATTAAATCTGAAAAGGTTAGAAAAGAGTGAGACTGTTTTTAGTAACTGCGGAGTTTCTGCTACATGTAATGATTGGAATGCAGCAAAATAAAAGCCAAGACATCTTCAGATGAGATAAAGTGATATAAAGCAGAAAACGTAGCATCCTGTATATTTGCAAACTCTATCCATCCATCATCTGACAGGCTTGTCCCAAGTGGGGTCACGAGGGATGCTGGTGCCTATCTTTAGCAGTCAATGGGTGAGAGGCGGGGTTACACCCTGGACAGGTGGCCAGTGCATCGCAGGGCAACACAGAGACAAACAACCATTCATGCACACACTCACGCCTAAGGAGAATTTCGGCCGGGAATCAAACCCAGAACCTTCTTGCTGCAAGGCAGCAGTGCTACCCACTGTGCCACTGAACAGCCCTCTCTACCAACTATCCATTTTTTTTTTTTTCATATCATACTCTACCAAATATGAAAAAGGAAATTAAATTAATTGATTTTGTTTAAAACAAAAAAAAACAAACACCACCAGCTCCAGTCTGTGTAGCTGTGGTAGCTGCACAGCTCTGCTCTGGATGCTCAAGGAAATCTGAAGACGACAATCCAGCGTTGCCAAGTTAGCAACGTTGTTGCTGTATATGGAGAATTATCAACCCCTCTTAAAAAAAAAAAAAAAAAAAAAGAGACAAATGTAATTACTTTTTTTATTTGTTTTTGGTGAGTTTCTGTTTTTTTTTTTGGTGCATGACTCATTTCTGCCACATGCAAATGAAATATACATTTTACAGTTTGCTTTATTTTCAGATTTTGTTTTTGAAATGTTCTTTTTTTAAGTAATTTATTTTACTGGCAGCTATTTTTTTTATATCTTTAATGGATGGTATGTAAACTTTCAAGCAGCACTATGTATGTATATATTGCTTTAACAATAATGGAACAAAATTGCTGCCATAAACCCAGAGGTTTGAAGGAGCCACAATAAAACTCTACATCAGTCTTTTGCTCCCCTCGGTTCCTCTTTTAGAAGCTTTAGACCTATTGTATTTGTTTGGTTAATATTTGGGTGTTTTTTTGTCACAGTTTCCCATAAACCTTCCCTATAATATGACAATAATTTAGAAAAAAACTGATGCAAAGGTTTGCAGGTCAACATTTCTTTTTATGCTAAATGTTTATGTGGAACTGAAAAATGGAGAGATGTTTAAATTCAAGTACTAAGTTGAATTGTAAAACCAGGCACAGTGGCTCACTCTATGCTGTGGTTGTCTTTCTGTTCTTGAAGCCAGAGTTATCCCGGTGCATAGTGGATCTGACCTGCTATCCGTGGTCCTGGAGGAAACAGGGGGTCTGGGAGTGGATATAGTTGTGGATTCTGAAGGTAAAACAAATGAAAAGCATTGCAGGAGAAGCATG
Source organism: Cyprinodon diabolis (assembly GCA_030533445.1). Lineage (NCBI taxonomy): Eukaryota > Metazoa > Chordata > Actinopteri > Cyprinodontiformes > Cyprinodontidae > Cyprinodon > Cyprinodon diabolis. The sequence continues at coordinate 2,767,376 of CM060083.1, read as the reverse complement.
AATGGGTTTAACATCTAAGGATTTAATCGCTAAGCTCCACCCCTTTTGCCCTTTAAGTCCGTCTGCATGAAGATGAGGAAGAGGGTGAGGAGAGGAAACTTCTCCCTCACAAGCATGACATCATCAGTGTCCTGGGGGTAGGCGGCCACTGGGTCACATCCCATAAGAACCTGCAGGTGAGGCCGGTTCCTGTTTAGGCTCTGTTCAGGTTCTAAGGACCGGTTCCAGTGACGTTCTGTTGGTTCTGTCTGCAGCTGGACCCTCCAGACTGCAGGTTACTGCATCTGAAATCAGCCTCCGTGTCTTTCCTCAACCCAGAGGTCTGGACTGCTTCAGCAGCGCAGCAAGGGCGATACCTCCGTATCCTTCACCTAATCTAAGCTGCAGGAAGTTCACATCCATCCTCAGCTGCGCTGGTCAACTTGTAATTTCTTGGCTTTAATGATTCGTTTAAACCGACTTTTTAACTCTGCAGAGGCATGGACGTCATTTTTTGGGGGGCGGACATGTCCCCATACACTTTTTCAAGTGTCCGTTTGGTCCCCTGCAGGTTTTACTGTCCAAAGAAGTTTTACGCTACAGTACACAGACTTTTGTCGAGCACTAGGACCGAGCAGAAAACCGCAGCTCAAGCTAAAGCATGCTACCCTCAATCAGGTCTGTGATTGGATGTTAGTTATATTAAACAGTTAGTTATATTAAAAAAGACTTGCGTCCCCTCCACCTCTGAAATCAAAACTTGGTCCATGGGCAGAGGTAATATACAACGACTGGCTTTAGTTCACATTAAAAGATAAACCACATGGAGTCAGCTGCATTGATGAGCTATGTGGTGAATTTAGCTGTTTTATAAGCCATAACCAGTCTGCTTGGTTGGTCCACTCTATAAAGCTTAGAACTCAACGCTAATTCAGACATTTTGAATTGAGACATTTCCTGAATGGGAAGCAAAACTTCTTTAAACTTAAAAACAATGTCCAATGGATTGTTTTTAACTTCTTAAACTTTTGTGAATTCAGCCAGAAGGTTAGCTGCTTTGCCCAAAGTAGGTGGAAAAAAACCAAATATAGATTTTACTTCCTGTAATTATCTATACGAGGACAAATCGGTTTTTCAAACAGGAAAATGATCCAAAACAGAAAAACTTTTGGGGTTTTTTGGATTTTTTTAATACAGCTAATTAGTCACTTTTTAAAAGGCTTCAAACTTGATCCCACTGATAGTTTGTCTGCTAGAGAGGTTCATGAAAGGGAAAAAATAGTTTAATCATTCAAACTATTCATTCAGAATCAAACCGGCAGCATCCGGCAAAAGAGATTTGATAAAAAAAATAATGTCAACATTAGTTAAAATTAGTGTGTTTACCCTTAATTTGAGCTGGTGAATAACATGGTCTGTCAATGCAAGGAGTATTTTTAACTTTAAAATAAGATACACTCACCGGCCACTTTATTAGGTACACCTGTCCAACTGCTCGTTTACACTTAATTTCTAAGCAGCCAATCACATGGCGGCAACTCAGTGCATTTAGGCATGTAGACATGGTCAAGACAATCTCCTGCAGTTCAAACCGAGCATCAGTATGGGGAAGAAAGGTGATTTGAGTGACTTTGAACGTGGCATGATTGTTGGTGCCAGAAGGGCTGGTCTTCAGAAACTGCTGATCTACTGGGATTTTCACGCACAACCATCTCTAGGGTTTACAGAGAATGGTCCGACAAAGAAAAAACATCCAGTGAGCGGCAGTTCTGTGGGCGGAAATGCCTTGTTGATGCCAGAGGTCAGAGGAGAATGGCCAGACTGGTTCGAGCTGATAGAAGGGCAACAGTGACTCAAATAACCACCCGTTACAACCAAGGTGGGCAGAAGAGCATCTCTGAACGCACAGTACGTCGAACTTTGAGGCAGATGGGCTACAGCAGCAGAAGACCACACCGGGTGCCACTCCTTTCAGCTAAGAACAGGAAACTGAGGCTACAATTTGCACAAGCTCATGGAAATTGGACAATAGAAGATTGGAAAAACGTTGCCTGGTCTGATGAGTCTCGATTTCTGCTGCGACATTCGGATGGTAGGGTCAGAATTTGGCGTCTACAACATGAAAGCATGGATCCATCCTGCCTTGTATCAACGGTTCAGGCTGGTGGTGGTGGTGTCATGGTGTGGGGAATATTTTCTTGACACTCTTTGGGCCCCTTGGTACCAATTGAGCATCGTTGCAACGCCACAGCCTACCTGAGTATTGTTGCTGACCATGTCCATCCCTTTATGACCACAATGTACCCAACTTCTGATGGCTACTTTCAGCAGGATAATGCGCCATGTCATAAAGCTGGAATCATCTCAGACTGGTTTCTTGAACATGACAATGAGTTCACTGTACTCAAATGGCCTCCACAGTCACCAGATCTCAATCCAATAGAGCATCTTTGGGATGTGGTGGAACGGGAGATTCGCATCATGGATGTGCAGCCGACAAATCTGCGGCAACTGTGTGATGCCATCATGTCAATATGGACCAAACTCCCTGACGAATGCTTCCAGCACCTTGTTGAATCTATGTCACGAAGAATTGAGGCAGTTCTGAAGGCAAAAGGGGGTCCAACCCGTTACTAGCATGGGGTACCTAATAAAGTGACCGGTGAGTGTATTTAGATACTATGCACTTAGAATAAGAGACTAGTTGTTTTTTCTTGTTTTAAATGGGACTTCTTAATGTCTTATTTCATTAGCAAAGTTTAAGAAAAAAGGACTCACTTGGATTTTAATTCTTTGCAGTGGAGCCAAATTTCAGAGGAGGTGTGCAAATATTTAACTCTGTCAGTGGAAGAAAAATCAACTCATTGCACTGATGAAACTTTTCTCCCCTGAAGAAGAAGAAAAAAAGGCTGTTTCATCTTAAAAAGGCCCCAAATGAAGGACTTTGATCAACGTAATAGTTTCTGCAGTTTTACTCTTTAACATGTTGGTCAGATATCCTGAAGGACATTGTGGAGAAGATGTCGGCTGGAGTTCTCAGGTGACTTTCAACACGTATTTTCATTATTAACTAAAAAAAATCAGAACAGGAAACTCATAATCATTCTTATTCTCTGCAGACCTCAGACAGAAGAAGCTGTTCCTCTCTATGAAGCCACAGTCGCCATGGAGACTGTCCAGCGCCATCACAGGAAAAAGGCTGTTGTTCAGCTTTAATAGATCATAGATCTGTGGGTCCAGATGTGTTCTGGAAGTCAAATGGAGTTGATTCAAAGCATTCCCATTTTTTCTCCAAATGGAATTAATGGCAGTTCTAATGTTAAACGTTCCTCATTAAATGTTTATTTAAACAGTTGAGCACAGAATCCAGGAAGGATTAATCAGAATATCGGTTAGAAAAATAAGTCTGTTTGTGTTTCAATTATTTCTTCTTAGGAGCTGCAGTCAATCCAAAATTATTAATTCTCATTAAACGAGATACAAAGTGTGTTTTTAAGGAACAAAAATCCCATGTTTTACCGTTTGTTTACATTTTGTAATGCTTAGGAAGAGCGATCATAAGAACCGCTTAGTTGAGAACAATAAAGCTTCAAAGTTCAAAGAAGGGTTTAGCTGCTGCTAACATTTCTACCCCTGAAACAGAGAATTAACTTCATCCTAGAACAAAGTGCTGACAAAAGACCAGCTCACTAAAGGAAGCTGCAACGCTGCGGTACTGTGCTCCAGTGAAGGATTTATGGAAGACCTGCTGCTTCCACCAACTTCAGCACAAAGTTTCCAATCTGAGTGTGCAATAAGAAAAGTAGGCATGTTTAAATTTCCCACATGCTTGTTCGATACTACGTGTCAGCTTTGCCTTAGACTCTTCGCTGCCAGCCGTGCTCGTGCATCTCGCTCTGCCCTGGTGGTGCGTTCAGCAGCTCTCTGCTCTCTCAACATCTCCTGTGTGCTTCTGATTTAATAAAATATGTGGCTGAATAGCAGAGTATAAAAACAAGCTTTTGTCTCTCAGGATTTATTGCTTTCAGTTTGAGAGTTTATACAAAACCTTTAATTTCTACCAACAGAACCCTTATAATATATCCAGAATGAAAATGTCTTTATTTTATTTATTTTAGGTTTTTGTATAAAGATTCGGATGGATTTCCCTCTTATAGCTCCATCAGTTATAAATGTATGTAATATAAATGTTTCTTTATATTGCCTTAAATGTTTTCTTTATTTCCTTTGATGATTTCAACATTTTAGTTTACATTTTAATTAAGTTCTGAATGTCACGGCATTATAAGGCAGTTTTAGAGGTTCTCAGTGTGATTTGTCTTATCAAGCCTTTATCAGATGACTAAAAGGTTTAAGTTGACGTCATGAAGGCAACTGTTGAAACTATAAGTTACGGTTTTGTTAATAGTTACAGTAACTGTTAATCTCTTCCATATTTTTTTTTTAAATTACAGTTCTGTAGTCATTGCATCATCCTGAATATGTTTAAGGTAATATTACCCAGCCCTGGTAAGCTTCATTACCATAATGTCAGTAAAGGCTTTTCTATCCACTGAAGGGTGAAAATAAATAATAATCCATCTGAGGGGTGCTGGTGCCTATCTCCAGCTGTCTACAGGCGAGATCCACCCTGGACAGCTCGCCAGTCCATCGCAGGGGAACACATTCACACACACTCACACCTAAGGAGAATTTAGAGAAGCCAATTAACCTAACAGTCATGTTTTTGGACTGTGGGTGGAAGGTGGAGTACCCGGAGAGAACCAACGCATGCTCAGGGAGAACATGTAAACTCCATGCAGAAAGACCCCGGGCCAGGAGTCCTGGAACCTTGCTGCACTGCACCACTGAGCAGCCTAGTGGGAATAAATACTTGGGGGAAAAAATGGATGGAAAACTGCTTTTTAAAAGATAAATTATAACTTCATTTTTATTAGTCACCTCTTTTAATTTATTTTCTTGAATAATCAGAAAATATTAGTTAAATTTAACTATTAATTGGTTTCAGAAAACAATATGAGTCTTATTTATATATTTTTAAGGTCAGAGCTACATTGTTTTTATTCACATTTATCAATTTTTCAAAAACAATACATCCATAGAAAATGGAGCTGGAAAAAATTAGAAATGTTACCAGAAAAATAAACGACACATATAGAAATGAATGTTAAAAAATGTTAGCTAACATATAGCATTACCTGGAAACTGCATGGCAAACGGTACATTTGAAGGAAACAGAATTCTGAAATGGTTCACTGTCTTAGTGATGCTTGGGCCTCACCCGGGCCCTTCTAAGTTAGGTTTAGAGCCGCCACTGGTCAAAATACAATCAAACACTGGAGTCTCAGCTATTGTATTAAAATAAAAGCATGTTAATCAGGTTTCATACTAAAAACATTCCTGTAAACATGCATTAAAACAGGATCTACAGATCTGTTCATGTCTGCCAGAAGGTTTTAGCTCAAACTCAGGATGAAACGCAGAGCGTCTGTGAATGTGGATTAGTCCAGCTTTGGATTCTCACTTCAGTTTAGTTCTGGACTTTAGGCCCCCGTTCAGCCATGGCTGCACGCTCACAGCTGGTCACCCATCTTAAAGTCTCCTGCAGCCTCTAACAGATATTGTTCTAGTACTGCTCTGTATTTGGCTCAATTTTCTCTTTCAGTTCTGAACAGCTTCTCTACACTCACAGCATTATGCTGCCACCACCGTGTCTCAGATTGATCATTTTTCATTCATGCGTGCAGACCAGAAAGAAGGTTATGTTTGGTTAGAGCGCCCCCTGGTGTTTGCTGCAAAGGGCAACTGGACAGAGGATCTCTGCAGCTCCTCCATAGCCACCGCAGCCAGTTAGGCTGCTCCTCTTTGCTCTAAGCTTCGGTTTAAGTTGATGGTGGTATTTAGATGGCTCAGAACCCCAATTTTCTCTCTGATGCGTTCCTTTCCTCTGAAGTTGTCCCAGACCAGCTGGATTTCTGCTGAGTTTCACTTGCAGACAAATGAACTTTTTTTTTTATATCTCTGTTTGGGGCATCAGAGGGAAAATAAGTTGAATATAAGGAAAAACATTTAAATATTTTTATTTTGCAAACATTTATAAAAAAACAACTCATCTACTTTCTTCTTCATGGACACTGTTGCTAGATAAAACCCTGCTAAAACACAGTGAGTCTGATAAAAAATGTTCAAAGGGTCGGAATACTTTTGCAAGGCACTTTGAGAAAGTTTGTGAACTGCTGCTGGAGCAGGAAGCTCCAGCTGCAGAAAGTCTTCTCAGCAGCTCTCTGCTCCGATCTTTGCTTCGCTGGAGGACGTCTCATCTTCTGGACGTACCGAGTCCTTCAATGCCGTCAAACATTTCTCCAGGATCCACCTCTCCTCCTGCCGTAACGCTCTCACCACCTCCAGCTGCTCCCTGATTGGCTGCCCGCACTGAGCGAGAAGCTGGGCGATCTGAGCGTACGCAGAAAGACAAACGTCTCAGACCCTTTTTTATAGGAAATACTATCATCTATGTTTCTGTGCACCTTTTGCAGAGCCTTTTGTGAATCGTTCAGCAGCTGCTGGCACACAGTCCTGGCCGTCTGGTTGCTCCTCGCCTCCATCTTTTCATCCACCTCCTGACCGAGCAGGGCTGCCCTCCAGAGGTGGCTGTAAAAAACAAAACAAAAACCCATTTCAATAAAACATAACGGGGCAAAGATGACAAACGGAGTTCGCAGAGGATTAAGACTGGACGTGTGTCTTACTATAAGGTTTGTGGCATAGATAACAGCCTGAGAGCCGCCATCAGCCTCCAACTGGGACCTTCGCTGGACACCGTCAGATTACTGCAGGGACGAGAAAAAAATGTATCTCTAAGTTTCTCTAAAAATCCTTCCAGCTCTGGTTTTCATACCTTTCTTTCTGAGCCAACCCACCCCTTGAAATCACTCCTCTTCTAAGAATCACAAACCTACCAAGTGTTTCACTGTTTCTTACCTGTTTATTTTACTGTGGACCAGAATCTAACATTTAAACCAATACATTAAAAGAAGAAGAATTTGGAAAATGGTTCTTAAATTTCTACTAACACCCCTGCAGTTACAGTCATCTCCTCCAGGGGGCACATCTTGCTGAATGGGAACCACTGTCTTAAATGGAAGTTTTTCAGACACAAATGGGCGATTAGGGCAAAGGGACGCTCGGATGGAGGAAAGGGAAATTGAGAAAGGGACAAAAAAAAAACAACTAAACTTTTCTTTCAATTTGCATCAGCTTATCCAGTGAGGTACTGACTGGTTGGGATGTTAAGTATAGAGGCGAGAGATGGAGAGACATCATCTGGCCGTGTTTTTGCTTGTGTCAGTATGAGCTAATGTGTGCATTAATTGGTTGATTCATTAGTACTTTCAGCAGCAATGTATTGAGGTCCAGTCAGGCACATGCATTGCTGTTCCTTCTGCTTGGCAATGATTTTTTAAATATAATATATATATAGATTAGAACTTTATTGATCACACACTGGAGAAATTTACCTCTGCATTTAACCCCTCCCCTTGGGGAGCAGTGGGCTGCCACTGTGCGGCGCCTGGGGAGCAGCGTGGGGTTAAGGGTCTTGCTCAGGAACCCAGGCTGTGGGGGTCCAACCGGGTGCTTGCAACCATCTCAGAGCAGAAGCGCACCGCTCTAACCTACTAGGCCATCAGTCCCCCTTGGTTTGTTTAAATTGAAATTTTCATAATATTTTGTTAACATTGTGTCATTTGATCATGTAAATAAAGGAAGAGAATCCAACCTTCAAAAAGGTTGTGACTCCCCTGGGATGGATTCATCGTCCTGCTGTGATCCAGCAGATCCTGATGCTGGAAGTGATTCTGGCAGAACTGCTGGACCCAGGAACGCTGTTCAGCTTTTCACATTACAACACAAACAGGACCGGCCGCTGTTGTAAAAAGATTTAAAAGATGAAGTTCCACTGTAATCTGTGACCCACAGGGTGTGACGTGTATTTCACCATCCTGTGACCTTTGGGTTAGTAGACGACAGACTGGTGAGTTCAGGGCTAAACTTAATTCAATTCAAATATATTTTTCTTATCCTGAAGGGAAACTAAATAAAAAGCCTAAGATTTTGTTGGTTTAGAGCTGTTTCAGTTACAACATCCAGGCTGCAGGATACATATTTAATTAAAGCAACAATAAAACATTTAAACCTTAAAGGTATACAGGTCGATCTTTTATATCCGGGTGGATCATCTCAATCACTGGTCCTCCTATCTGTCAATCATTCTAGAGATATGTTTACGTAAGGCCGTCTTACGTGTTCGTCCCGTTAGCTATCTTTTTCTGTTCATTTTCAGGCATATATCTGTAGTGAGCTACGGTTTCAGACAGTCATTTAGGGCGGACGTTCGGACACAGTAAGCTCATATGGGATATGAGAACAGCAACTTATAAACAGGGCGTGCACGAGGAGTAATGGGCTCGTGCACACACTCGCACGTGTTTAATAGGCGTTCCCTCTCGGGAGAGGGTACAGGATCGTGCATGTACATTTTTTTTAAAGTGGAGAAAAAATTTGCAAAACTCCTTCACAATACCTTTAATTAAGAAGAGAAAGGAGAAACATGGCAACAAACGTACTGAAGGAACTGATTCTCCCTGAGAAACTTCATCTTCTGATCCAAACTCTTATTGCCTCTTAAAACGTCACACAGAAGATCTGAGGAATTATGGGAAAAGATCAAAGATGAAAATCAATTAAAGACTTAAAAAAAAAAACCATTCCATCAGAGACTTTGAGTTACCAGTTTCCACGTAGACGACGCTGTGAGGATTGTTTGCCGCCACAAATCCGTACTCCAACAGCAGGCGCTGGTTGTCATGGGAACCGTAGTTAATGAAGGCCTGCTGGTAGCGCGGTGTCCCGCACACGCTCCGGATCTCATAGCGCTTCGTCAGCTGGTTAAAACCTGCTGTGACCTGGTGGGAGAGGTTGAAGCTGGTAGCTAAAGCGGCAGCTACAGCTCAGACTGAACACTTCGCCTTACCTGCAGGTCCGGACGATGGTTCAGCAGGTCCAGGAAAGGGGCCAAAGCGTGATCGTCTGGTCCTGACAGGAAGCTGCTGGCCGGACGGGACATGAAGACGGAGCGCGTGTTCACGCTGCACCACGCCCACCTGAGGAAGGGGAGGAGGGGGGGCGTTATATAAGGGCTGCAGCAAAAGTGAGGTTTGCTGAAGGGCTGCTCGTTTCTCTACCTGAGCGCCTCGTATGTGAACACGTCTTCTGTGGGACGGCGGAGAACCGGACGCAGAGTCCTGGACCCATCAAACAAACAGCTTCAGCTGGACTGATGCAAAAACACTTTTACTGTCTTTGGTTTGATGTGATAAAGAAACGTAATATTGCTCTTATTTCTAAGTTTTTAAATTGCAACAATAAAGACATACGATTATGAGAATGAAGTCATAATAATATTAGAGCCAATAACATTATAAGAAAAAAAAAAGTCGTTTTCAATAAGCTGAAAGTGGATAGATTAATCAGCTAAACCCAAACTGCAGCCGTTTCACTGAGGGGAAAGATGACTTTTTCTGAGGAGTTTACATTGAAGTAGGATTTTTCTTAATCTCTGAATATTTTTGACTTTATTCTCGTTATATTACAACTTTATTCTTGTAAAGTTAAAATTGTATCCATTTAATGGCAGGATTTTATTTTGGTAATATTATACATTTATTATAATAGACATAATAGTATGACTTTAATTTGGTAATATTCTGGCTTAATCTCATAATTTCAGGACTTGAATGCTAATTCCAATAATTGTTCTTTAATCTCGTCATGTCCGACTTTATTCTGGTTTTATTACAACTCATCTCATTATGTTACAATTTTATTCTCATAGACTTAATAGTATGCCTCTTTATTGTTACTTTATGACTTTATTCTGGTAATATTTCAACTATGATCTCACAATTTTATAACTTTAATCTCCTAGGACTAAAATTAGGACTATTAATTTTGTGATTAACCTCGTAATTGTCCGACATTAAAGCTCAGAACTTTAATCTCATATTTTTTACTATTTAAATCTTTTAGGCCTAAATCAAACCTTTATTTGAATAAATTATTAATTAAATCTCGTTAATTTAATCCCATAGACCTAACATTATGACTTTAATCTCATTATATTATGATTTGATTTTCTTAATTAACAAAACAAACATACCTCTTATGCTTGTGTGATTTCTTTTAAGATATAAAAATAACTGAAACATCTTTAAATCAACACATAACTTCTCTGAGTACATTAAATTATAATCCCTGATGTTTAGGAAAATGATTTGGTTGGATCATATTCAGATGCTCCACCTCCTGCAAGATTCTCTCTGCACTTTGGTTCCTTCTTTAAGTCCTTAAATCTGATCCTTTTCACAGCAGTTGCCTGTTTATTTGTTTGTTGAATCAATCAGTTTAAGGTATGAATTATACTGTCATTAATAGAGGCATCTTCATCTATTCATTCAAATAAAGTAAATGTCTAATTTAGGAATAACGGCGACTCAGCTGACCTGAAGAAATCCTGATTGGAGGAGTGCAGGTCCCGCACCGCCTCCCTCTGCTCTAAGGCCCGCCTCCTCAGGGCGGCTGGTAGCACATCCAGGACGTCATCATATAAATAAACGGGGCAGGTGTAAGAGTGGGGCAACACGTCGATGTAGGGGAACCAATCAGAGGCCTCCCCACGATGGCGCTCGCACACCAGGAAGACGCAGAGTGCCAAAAGAGGAGAAAGGTGGGGCTTGGAGCTGCAGACGAGACACAGATTCAACATGCTGATAAAATCCTTCCCTCATAAAAAAAAAAGGCCATTTCAGAGAAATCTCCTCCTTTTACTGTTCCTTTACCTCTTGATAAACGGCCCCAGGTAGCTGCTCAGAACGGTGGATGTTGTGAGGAGGCAGGATTCTGGGAGAGAAACAACCAGCTGGCCTGGCTGCTCAACATGGAGACAGAAATGTTTCTGAATTTGCCCACATTATTTCTTCTCTGTGCAGTTTTTACATTTGGATTAAATAACACAAAAACCTTCAGGAAAGTAAAGAAATTTGATTCACAATTATTCTAAACAGATTTTTATCAACTAGTCAAAAGCTACCTTGATAGTCTGAAGAGTCTGCAGTCCTCTGCCTGTGTCTGTAGAATAATACAGATTACAACACAGTGTATTTTACCTCTTTGTGTGAATCTAAATGCTCCCATTAACATGCTGCTTAGATATGAACTTCTCCACCGGGGGACAATAAAGACTATTTCTATTTTCTTCTATTCCATCACAAGCTAAATACAAATATGATGAATGATGCATCCTGAAATGGTGCAGAAATAATCTCTACAGAAAACCTCATCGATGATAAAGCAGCTGAGATCTGTAGATTTTAGGACATCCTCTGGTTTCAGGAAAATATCCTTAGACATCAGACCATGAAGAAAAAGTGAATGGGTTAAAAAAAAATTGGTTTCTGGAGTCCGTGAGTATTTATAAAGTGCACTGATTTCATAGATAGAATGGGCCAAAGACTCCTGGAGATGACAGTTAATAGGGAGGCAGGTGGGTGATGGTTTCTCAGCCTCCTTCATGATGGAATCAGGCTGAGGAGCCTGACTGAAGTTTTAGAATATAATAAAATGCATTTTTCTATGTGTGACATCTGGGATCATTCGGTCTGATGTCTACAGTAGTTCTCCTGAGATCTGAGGACATCCTGGAAACAGCTGATCTGACTTTTCCTAATGCCAACATGTCAAAGGCAGCAGAGCGGTACCAGAGAACAGGGCCGGCTGCAGGAGTGTTTGGGAGAATCCTCTCCGGTGAAGAAACCTCATCAGCCTCACGTACTGAGGCTGGTGGCCTAGAGAGACTGAGAGGTCAGAACAAAACGAAGAGTGTTAGTATGTCTGTGATGGATCAGTGCTGCGGAGGAACGAGGGAACAGCTTTCTCTACCTGAGCAGATGCCACCTTGACGTTTCTGGCTCCTCTTTCTCGCAGCCCTTCCAGCTCTGCGGCTGCGACCTGTCATGGCTTCAACCAGGTCAGGGACGACATAGCAATTACATTTTAACTTCAAGTTCATTTTAAACACTTCAATAATCTCTGACATTCTGTCTGGCAGATAAGAGGCTTCATCTGAAAAAAATTAAGGTAAAACCCACCGAGTTTCTCTCCTGAGTTGCTCCTTTTCCAACGTGTCAGTCAGGCTTGATCTTAGTTGGTTTGCCTTCTAATCTAATCGCTTTTTAAGCTTCTCTTTTACTTCATTTCTGACCTGTTTGCCTTCATCAAACTCTGCTGTTTTCTAACTAACCTGTGAAGCCTTCCACAACAGCTGGATTAATACTGCGATTACATGTATTTAATCGTTAGATGATCCCTGGAGACAACTGCTCGCCCTAGATCTAATATTTCCACTTTAGTTAAAATAGATGTTAGATTTGTTCCAAACGAAATTTGTTTTTGTTTTACACTTGTGTAAACAAAATGACAAATAAATCTAAGTCTAGAGCTAAGTAGAAAAGGTAAATGATCAGATTGGTTTTATTTGGAAAACTTTATTTAGAGCACATAGATACTATCTTTGGTGAGGGAAAGACCCATATAAGAACCATTTATAGACTTGAAAGACTTGAAATAAAAACCATCACAGATTACGGTGTTTACAGAGAAATTGTCATTACTAAGGGAAATTGCTGAAAAATAAAACTGAACCTGTTGAGTTTACGTGAATAAACGCACTAACCGATCGAGAAACTGGGCTTATTCTTCCATCCATGCTTTGCTGGATTTGCTTTTGTTTTTCCGGGTGTGCGCAGTACAGAAGCGCAGTGCTACCAGGCTCCAGACCGCAGTCCACCAGTCAGCTGCGTCTCTGGGCGCTGACGAGATTTCGTGGCGCCATCTTGGAGCGGTCGACACTACTTTGGCGCAACACCGTCAGATGCCGATTGTGCTATGATGATGACTTCATTCTCGCAGTACTACGAATTTATTCTCGTATTGTTATGACATTATTCTTAAAATAAAAAAATATCTAGTTTTTATAGTTATAAAAATATGAGAATAAAGTCGGAGAATTATGAGAATAATGTCGCAATGAGAATAGTCATAAAATTATGAGAATAAAGTCGTAAAATTAAATGAATAAAGTCATAAAATTATGAGAACAAAGTCGTACAATTATGAGAATAAAGTTGGAAAATTATGAGAGTAAAGTCGCAATGTGGAGCATCATCTGAAGTTATACTGATCTTATTTTTCAAGCAGTCTTGCATACAGGTCTAGCGTTTTCTTGCAATTCTCGATCGGTCACTAAGTTTAAAATAAAAATTATAAATACTCTCTACTCCGGGAATGTATTATGTACAATTTATATTTAATAAGGAGGAAAAATAATGATAAATGTGAAGAATGTGGAGAAAAAGAAAATGTAGAACAGGTACTGATGAACTGTAAAACTTATGAACATGAAAGGGAGAAATTAAGAAGAATGGAGTCTTAAAGGAATATTGGGAAATAAAGGAACTATAAAGGATATAAATATAAAAGATATTTAAAGATTGGGGAAATCATTATTTATTTATCTACAGAATACAAAATAAAAAAAATAGAATTTTTTTAATGTAAGGTAATGTTGCTACACACTCATGTACAGTAGGATGCGGTATGCTGGCGATCCGCCACAATAGCAAAGACGAAGAAGAAGAAGAATGTATTTCCTGTTTATAACTTCCGGTTCCTCCCACCTTGCTGATGTTTTCTGTTGCGCAGTGAAAACTGCTCCTTATCTTCCAGCTTCAGTCCAGCTCCGAGACAACACACAAGTAAGGTGCTTTATTGGTGATAGAAATGTAAATATCTATTCATTGTTATAAGTAAACGTGTTTCCTGCTCACGTGCAAATTTCCGATGAAGTGAGTGAAAGCAGGAAGCAGCTTCTGCTCCTTTGGGATCATTAACCTGGTTTTAACAGCCAAACTTCTAATATTATCTTTACTGAGTTTACAGAAAGTTTAGCAGACATTCATGCAGCTCGAGTTTACGCCCAGCTGCCTGTAACGAGGTTTATAAAAAAAAAAAGATAAAAAGTTTTATTTCTGACCTAATTGGTGATTTGTTTGTTCATCGCTTGTATTTTAACTACAAACTAGAAACCTAATTACAATGGAGGTCTTATTAAGTAATAGAAATACCAATCAGTGCTTTACTTGTTGATCTGAATAATACTTACTAATAATAAAATAGTTTTATCAGTAGATTAGATCATTTTGACAGTAAAAAGGAGCTTTAATGAAGTCAGACACAGAAAAAGCTTTATTGGCAAGTAATCTTTAATTCAATTCAGTTTATTTCTATAGCACCAATTCACATCCTGTCATCTCAAGGTTCTTTTCAGTTCACCAGATCATCCAGTTAGATTGATTCAAAGTTTACTATCTAAGGAAAACCAGTTGATTGCATCACTCAGTGATGCTTCAGCAATCCCTCACACTAAGCATGCTTGTAGTGACAGTGGAGAGGAAAAACTCTCTTTGAACAGGAAGAAACCTCCAGCAGAACCAGGCAAAACACTAGAGAGGAATTTTATTTTACGAGGTATTAGTCTTAAACACAAACAAACAAACATGGAGTTTACACCTTGTATGGAAGGCAAACAAAGCTTGAAACGGTTTTAATTAAAACAAATCTTTAAAGGTCAAAGAGTCTGTGTGGGGAGTTACCGCTGCTAACTTCACTTTATTAACATTTTTAGCTGATTTCTTGGGGCTGAATGTTAAACACTGATCTAGTTTCAATATTGGAAACAACGGTGGGAGGACTTTAAAAACACACCCCTGTTCAGGATTTATGTTCAACAATATACCATAATGTATAACCAGCAGCTCGCTTATCATAACTTGAGTTAAATTCAAAGTGCAGGTCCTGCTGTTCAAATATTACTTTAGCTAAAGTACTGGAGTATGAGCTTACACACATAGTTGCTACTCTGAAAATTAGTTAATGCATTTTAGTTGAGTGTAGCTGAGAACAATTGGGAAAAAACTCTGCTACATTGGATGAATAGAAGTGATGATGTAATTTTCTTAAAGCTTAAAGAGGCTTTTCAATTTCAGGCATTGTCAGAAAGATAGAAAAGTTTGCAATAGTTATGAAAGGTAAGAAACTGTGCAAAAAGTCACTACATAGGGAGTTTCCCTTAACGTCTGCAAAGAGTAGATTAAGGGGATTAGAAGAGCGCGAGTAAATTCTTGACCAGATTAGAACCTGTGCAACCAGTAGCATATTCATTAACCTAACTGGGCCTGTAGGGGGCAGAGGTCCTTATAGAGTCGAGACTCTCAGCTGCTAGATTCTGTTTTCTGCTCTGTTCTCCATTCGCTGGTGGAAGAAACATGGCAGCACATTCCTGCATGTGGTGGGGTGATTTGATCCGACCACCGTCTGCTTTGATGGGCAAACTTATAAAATACTGTCAGTTTGCACTCTTAAATATTAAAAATTAAAAATCTATTTTGTTGTGTTCTTGTGCTTAAGAACAAAATTTTCATTAACATGTTTGTAGATGAATTTGCCTCTTAACTATTTGTATCTTATCTGTTTGTTTCTATCCATTTCTGTTTCCTTGTCATAAATATAGATTAACCAATTTGTATAAAGTTATGGATAAATCCATGAATCTATGGTAGATTAATCTTATTGTCTGACTAACCACTTAATAGATAAGTGTCAATTTCCCTAAACAAAACAAAATTTCCTCCTGTATCAAGAGGAAATTGTTCTTACATTCAGAACATTTTTGATAATATGCTGAATTAAAACATTACATCATTATAATTTAACCATTTAACCTGCCAGCTGTATTAAATATTGACTGAATAAACAAAAAAATATGTTTTTAGTAAGTAAGTAGTATCACCTTTAAACAGGTGGTTTAATGGGCCTATTTAGGTGAGAACTTGAGGAGTTTATCTAGTGTTTATATTCACAAACAGAACCACATACAGTTCATTTTGGATCTAGAATAACTACATCTAGGACAGGGCTTCCCAAAGTGGGATGATTTTCACAATCATGATGTGATTCCTGACGTTTGTGAAAGGCCAAAATATATCATAAAATACATGTAGGTGAAACGCTTCTTTTCCTATTCACTTTACAAAGTAAAATGTCCAGTTATAGAACTAAAACAATTAAATGTAATTTTAAAATAATATTTTGAAATAGAATCTAACTAGTTAACTGTTTGTGTCAATAGAGAAATGTAATGACCGGTACTTTAGATCACACTGCAGTTGGGGGGTGGTGGCCTGGTAGGCGTAGATCTTGGAATCCTGAGGTTCTCAGTTAGAGCCCCACTCCCACTGACTGCCACTCTGGGTCTCTGAGCAAAGACCCTTAACCCCACACTGCTCCCCAAGGGGATGGGTTAAACGCAGAGATTAATTTCTCCATAGTGAGCTCAATAAAGTCCAATTATTATTATTATGAAACAGGCCCTGTCCCGTAGGTGGCAGTAAAAAAAACATCCAAGCTCTAGGTTTAGGGTTGGGTGTTCAGCGCTCGGATCATTCAGTGGAACCGAGCGGTTAGAGGGAATATTAGGATGTTTTGTGATTTCAATCCAGATGTTTGTTCAGGTTCCTGTTGCTCATTGCTGGACTTCATGCTCTCATGTCTCGCCCTGCAGTCATGTCCACCAAGGTCGCCGTCGTCACCGGAAGCAACAAAGGCATCGGGTTCGCCATCGTCAGAGCGCTTTGCAAGCAGTTCCAGGGGGACGTTTACGTCACCTCCAGAGATGTGTAGGTAGTTCACCTGATTGATACCCGTCTCTGCTTTAAAATGCAGAAGTTCACTCTTTTTCTCCTTCACAAATTAATAGATATCAGTAAAAGTTATTTTTGTGATTTTATTAAATTCAAGAAATTGATTGGAAAGAGGACAAATTTGGTAAGAACAAACTTTCTCACAAATAGCAAAAGCCGATGTTATTCAAGACTGAAGAAAAAGTTTGAAACAAAATATTTTGTCATTGAACAAATAAAAGATAAATAGACATTTGAAAAATGATTTAGAAGAGGAAAAAATATTGTTTTAACTTCAAATGAAAATATTTTCTGTCAAAAATAGATTTCTTTCTCAAAAACGTTTTGTTCTCTCTTAGAACCTAATTCTTGGCGTCACTCGAGGGTTTTTTCTCTCGACGCGGCGTCACTCAGCTGTCCACTCTGTCAGCCAATAGGAACACAGGCCCCCCATTGCACATTTTTACACTCAGAGGAAAATCCTGAATTGACACCAAAGACTTGGCTCTTGAGAGTGAGAAGAAGAAGATTTGATGAGAAATTTATTTTTGAAATAAAATGTTGTAAAAAAATGTTGAGTGTAAAATATTAGAACTCATTTTTCGAATGTCAGTTTATCTTTTGTTTATTCTAGAACAAAATATTTAGTCTCAAACTTTTTCTTTAGTCAAATAAAATCAGTCGTTGCTATCAATGTGAACATTTCTTCTCTCTAAATATTTATTTTAATTATCTCCCCTATCAGATTGTTTTTTCTCTTAAATGTAATAAAAACCAAAATAACTCTGGATTAAGCTGCTAGCATAGATTGTCAATGACGTTCATCCTCCTGAACCGAATAACTGACATTGCCATGAATGAACCCTCCGGCAGTGGGCGGGGTCAGGCGGCCGTGGAGTCTCTGGCCTCCGAGGGACTGAAGCCGTTGTTTCACCAGCTGGACATCAATGACCTGAACAGCATCGTCACAGCTGCCGCTTTCTTCAAGGAGAAGTACGGAGGAGTGGACGTCCTCATCAACAATGCTGCCATAGCTTTCAAAGGTCACTGTGGAACACAGATCAATGTTTTCTCATTCATGTATCTAGTGTGGAATGAAATGGAGCAGAAACAGGCTTGCATTCACTAGAAATTAACAGACGGAAGTGAACTGTGGTTGTTTCATGTTGACTCTCTCCTCAGTGGCCGACACGACTCCTTTTGCAACCCAGGCTGAGGTCACTCTGAAAACCAATTTCTTTGCCACCCGAGACATGTTGACTCACTTCATGCCTCTCATCAAAGCTGGAGGTACAAGATCCAAACTTATTCTAGTTTATCCTCTCAAAACCACCTTTAGAGTGTTTATAACTCAGACTGCATGAAAACCAAAATCCAGTTAACACAGATATAGCAGCATGTCAAGATATAAACATGACAAAGCAGCCCCAACAAGCAAGCAGGTCTTTATTACTGCTATTCAAAAAAGACCTCTGATTTTCCAGAATAAAAACAACTTTGAGTTTTGTTTGAACTGATGCGGCTTGGGTGTTTTACTCACCCAATTTTTGTTTATATATTCAGAAGTGTTAGCTTCAAATAATGTATCACATGTTTAATTTGGGCTTTCAGTGCCTCAGTTATTTACTTTTCCATTTTGGTTTGCAAAACAGGTGAGAATTTCCCAAAATGTGGTGGATGTGAAGTTAGTAGAAAAATAGGCTTTGGCACGTACGTCTTTTAAAAACTCCTCCACAATACCTTTAAGTAAATTGCAGAGAAAGACGACAGACTAACAAGAACTAAGAAATATATTAAGATGCAATAAAAACAAACAAACATAGCATATTAGGTTCCTCAAGGTCCGTTGAGCGGCCTCTTACAATAATGAAAGTAAATGTAAAGCTTAAATATTTGGGTTTTAGGGACCCTATCCTGCCGACATTTGTAATGATTTATTTATGCTTAGTAAATACCACCGCAAGTGAATATAAACATTTAATGTTCTTTACTTGCAATGCAATACATTTACTCTGGTTTGCGCCGCTAACAATAATTTTTTCATCTTTATCAACCTATTGTGAATCAGAATAAAAAGTATTATACAACAAAAACAGGCACCTGTCCTCCCAATAGTACACATTGTAGTACTTCTGTTGATCATTATCTTTTTCTTTTTTTAAATTCAAATAGGACAAAGCAGCAGCTGTTTCTTTTTCCTTTCTTAGATCAATTTACAGGACTTTTTAAAAGCGTGTCCAAAAAAAATAATATATATATATAGAAAAGAAAACTTAACACCTATTTTTTGATTAAGACATTTTTTCAAGTTTTATATCTGGATTAAATTTTCCATTTGGGTATTGTTTTTTCTTTCTTTATATTTTCATTTACAATATATGTTTTTTAAGTTTCACTTACCGAACAGATTATTTTTATATATTATATTATTATTATTATGTTTTACATAGAAAAAAACAACAACAGATTTTTGTTTTTTATTTCTATTTACAAAATGTAGATCTAAATGTAAATTTTCCAAATTTACATTTAGAAAACAGGAGGTTTCTCTTCATATTATTGGAGAAAACCAGGTGGAACAACAATGGGATTAAAAAGCATCTCTTTCCTGTTTGGTCATTCTGTAGACCAGATTACAGTGAAGTGTTTCTATACGTCATGGAAATATGTGCCTTAGTTACCGATGGTGCAAACAGAAGCCAGTGTTCAGATAAAAGGACCTTAAGATAAAATTTTTTCAAGACCGTATTGATGAAAGCTGTAAAATGATGTTTCAGGTGCCTTAAAGTTTTAAATGGAAGAAAAACTGTGTTTATTTGCGGCAGACTTGTTGGTTCCCCTCCTGAGACGCCGTCTTCTCTGTTTCTCAGGCCGAGTGGTGAACGTTTCCAGCTTTGTCGGCTCTCGTACTTTGAACAATTGCAGCCCAGAGCTCCAGCAGCGTTTCCGCAGCGAGGACCTCACAGAGGACGAGCTGGTGGGACTCATGCAGCGATTCGTGGAGAAAGCCAAAAAAGACGAGCACAAGCAAGACGGCTGGCCTGAGACTGCATATGGCGTGTCCAAAACCGGACTGACGGTAGGATTTCCTGTTAAGCTGAATTCATCCCTCCTCACAGACTACTTTTCTTTTAATCTGTGTATCATTGTTTTTTTATGTAAAACCAAGAATAAAAATGCATTAAAACTCCATTTTAATAAAATGACATAAAAACAGAAAATATCCTTTTACATTTTTATTGTTAATTCTATATTCTCACCAACTTCAAAGCGCTTCAGTTTGAAGTGAAAAGATTTCTGCTGGTGAAGATTCTCAGTCATCCAGTTCATAGAAGTCAAAACAGTTAAACAATCCACTGGACTTTGTTTCCAAGTTTGAAGACGTTTTGCTTCCCATCCAGGAAGCTTTTTCAATTCAAAATGTCAGAAATTCTACGTTCTACATTCTATAGAGTGGACCAAAAACAAAAGCCTTATTTCTGTTTGGAAAACATGGAAATTGAACTTTACGAACGGGTCCACACCTTAGGAATGGGGGTCGTTTGGCTTCTTTGTTAGCCTGTTACACCTGAAACCTGTCTATGTCTCTGAAAGGGGGGTCGTTAGAGGGAATTGCTGAAGAGGCGGGGTCTTCTGTTCCCCTGTAAAGGGGTTTGGGCTGCCATAATAGAGTGAAGGGATCAAGTCAATTGCTGCATTGTAGGTTTTTAAAAGCTGGAATCTGAGGTCCCCCCCCTTGTTTAAGGTTGGTTTTTCTTTCTTAACATAGATGGCTTCCCCCACACCGCTCTCTAACCACCTGTCTTCTTGGTCCAAAATGTGAACATTCTGGTCCTCAATGAATGTCTTTTGTCCATAAGGTGTAGATGTACAGTCCAGAGGAGGCCATTCCAAAGGGACGGACCCGCTCGTCAGGTTCAATTTACACATTTCTAAGCCATAACAAGGCTTTGTTTGTGGTCTACTGTATAAAGTCTGACAATTTGAACTGAAAAAGCTTCCTGGATTGGAAGCAAAACATCCTTAAACTTGGAAACAAAGTCCAGTGGATTGTGTTTGAACTTTTTTGAACTGAAAGATTAACATTACTCGTTGCCGTTTAAGCTACGGGATCTAGCATATGTCATTTACCCAGAATGCATTGGTAATGTGGTGATTATATTTTTCTAATGTAAAAAAAATAAACATCTTATGTTCTTTTTACTGTATTAACCCTGACAATGAGTACTACTCACAGACTATTGTCACTAATCCAGGATCCCTTCAGTGTAAAAGAAAAACGTTTCAATTCTTTTACTCCATAAAAGAATCCATATTGTTTTGTGATATCTAAAAACTAAAGAGATGTTTATGAAGGTAACTTTATATCCGCTGATCTAAGCTAAGATGTTTAAAGCATTTGCTGTGGTCTCTGTGTTTTGTCTGCAGACGCTGTCCATGATTCTGGCTCGTCGTCTGTCTAAGGAGAGACCAAACGACGGGGTATCTCACCTCTTTGAGATCATTCTATAAAAGAGCGTTTGCATTGTCTGTGTGATTCAACTGAACTGGTAACATTTTTTATCGGTTTTTTGAAACTTCTCTCAGATTTTGCTGAACGCCTGCTGTCCTGGATGGGTGCGCACAGATATGGCAGGTCAGAAAGCCCCTAAGTCACCAGACGAGGGCGCCGTCACGCCTGTGTACCTGGCTTTGCTCCCTGCAGGAGCCTCAGAACCACACGGGAGGTTCGTCTCTGAGAAGGAGGTGCAGCTGTGGTGAAACGAACATACATGGAGCTGACGATTCATTGCGTAAAGACGGGTCATTCCTTCGGCTCATTCCATAGTCATGTATTTTATCTGTGCAGTAAACAAAGGTCCTCCCTGTTGAATAATGCTGATCCAAACACTACCTCAGGAAGCAGTTTGTCTGTGCCTGTCTCTTTAAATGTGTCCTTATTTGAACAAATGTTTAAAGTGCTGACAAAGCTTACCTGAGCTTCCCGTTATGTGTCTTACTGCTATTAAAAGGGTGAACGTGATCAAATTAGGAAAATGTTTTTCTACAATAAAAAAATTTACACTAAGTGACAAATTACATAGTTTGTTTCTAACAAAGCTTTTCTATTGTTTAGAAATGCTAATAAAGAAAAAATCTTTATGTCTATTTATTGTGGTTGAGCTTTTTTGGTTGGGTTGGTCTAATCCAGAAAACAAGCAAAGAATAAGTTAAAGATTCTTAATATTTTGGGAAATTTCTCTTAATTTGAGCAGGAAAATAAGATCAAATGGGGGGTAATGTTGGCCTAGTGGGTTGGAGCAGTACGCTTGTGCTCTGACAAGGTCACAGGTACCGTACCCGGTTCAAATCCCACTGCCTCCGCTCCGGGTCCCTGAGCATAGCTCCTGATTGCTCCCCGGGGGCCACACAATGGCAGCTCACTGCTCCCCAAAGAGAGGCCAAATTCAGAGATGCATTTCTCCAATCTGGGGTCAATAAAGTTCAATTATTACTGATGGGATAATTTTTACTCTTAAAATGGATCATCAGAAATTCTTCACTTAAAATAAGATAACGAGGTTCCATCTGATTTAAATCAGTGTTTCTTGTTCTTTTTCTGCCTCCCAGTAAAATTATTTTTTACTGTATTTTTACTGTAACTACCCTGATATGAAAACTGGCCCAGAGCTCATCCTCTGAACTGTTTCCCTCCCAGACAGAACCACACATGGAGCGAGTTAACTGAAAGTATTTTTAGATCAGTGCTTCTATGTTCATTTTGTAAGTCTGCTTCTGTGTCCTGGAACCTCCAGTAGGCCTTCAGAAAAAGCTGCTCACATTGAGCTGTGGGGGGATTCCTTCCTGTTTAGGGTTTTTCCATCTTCACTGTCACTTCATGTTTACTGTAGGATTTCTATAGAGTCAATGAGAGGAGGGAGCTGCAGTCACTGAACGACTTGATGCAATCAGCTGCTTTTCCTTTAAACCATGTGATTGAATTGTCCCTGGAAAGTGACTTGACATGTCATGTTGGGAATCAGCACTATATAAATAAAGTGAATTGAAGTTTTATCATGAAACAACAAAAAATCCTTCAGTTCCAAACCTGTGGCTTTCTACAGCTCTTAACCCAACAAATCTATGGAGTGAATTTTGTTTTGTTATTGCTGCAAGCAAAGAGTGTTTTCTTAATGGAGATAAAAAAAAAAATGCAACCATAAATGTAAGTTATAAAAAAATTAAACTTAGGTTTAAAAGGTGAACCTAGTTCAGAAAAGATTTAGCTGTTTTCTCAGATTTTTTCAGGGAGATCCGGGAGCACACAAAAATAATTTATTTCACTGCTGGATTTTTCTTTTTATATTTGATACATCTAGTGGGACATACTGTATGTTTTCTGCTTTTTTTGCTTTTTTTTCTCGGTGCCTCTGCCTGCATTAATAAACCGATTTTAATAAACACAAATCTTATTTGAATCCTGGATTCTCAGAGGTCCTCCTGCTACAATTGTTATGGAAATGCAATGTTGAATGTTGGGGTGATGTAAAGGCAAAGAGCTGTATCCACACTGGGTGCAAAGCAAAGGAAAAGGCAGCTTGTATGAGATAAAGGCAGTAAACATTTTATGTATTTATTTTCTTTCCTGCTCTTCCCCCCCACACCTTTATATAGGTTTAAAATCACAATTATAAAAAAAAATCATAGCAGTCATCGGGTCTCTTGCACAATGACTTATATAAATAGACTGTAAATAAAATAGAGAAGAAATAATGTAATAAAAAACACAAGTTGTTTAAAAAGAAAATTGGAAAATACATTTTATTAACTGATTACCAAATTTCTACAGTTAGCAATCTACAAAAAAAGGAGCGAACAGCTTTGAAGGCTCTGGATTTGGTTCTTTAGAGGTGAGATGGGGACATCTGCTGGTAAAAACTTAGATCAACATATTAACATATAACCAGCAGATTAAAGCAGCTGGCATGGTGTTTAAAGTTAACAGTGTGTGATGCCTTGAAAAAGTATGTGTATGCATAAAACATTCATGGCCTGCTGTGACCATGTACTTCTAATACATATAAATATATATTTGGCTGCCTTTAGAGTAAGCCTGCTCCTCTCTGTTTGCATATATCTCTAAAGCAACATTTCATGCAAACAGAAAAATGCAAAAAAAGAGAGCCAAGGGCAAAAAAATAATGGATATTGTTTAAAACTACATTTTGACTCAAACACTGTTTGTAATTATAAGTTTAAAGGTCATAGCTACAACTTTTTCAACAAAAAAACAATTCTTTTTTCAATGATACGTCCAAAAAACGTCTAGTGTTGTAGAATTAAAGTATGAATTTATTGAAAAAATATATACTTAGAATATATATAGCTTTTATAGATTTTGACGAGTTCAGAATATATAGATATTTACTTCAGCAGTTGAAAAACATGCCTGTTAGGTTAAACGGTCGTAGAGGAGTGAGTGTGTTCATGGCTGTCTGCTCTGGGCGTTCCTGTGTTCTGATGCAGCAGGTGGCTCTAATCCACCTTTGCCCAAAGACTGCTGAAGATATAAGCACCAGCTCCCCTGATCCTGAGGAACCTGCGGTAAAGAAGATGGATTGAAAACCTTTAACCCAAAGTCACAACAGTTACCCACACCATACAACAAGTTGATCCAGGGTTCCCCTCATCTGCACAGTTTGATGTTCTGCAGACAGAAGGTCAGGAAAAAAGTTTTAGCATGTTGGACTCTGACATCCCGACGCTGTGTCTACATTATTAAAAAACCTTATTAAATAATCTCCCTGAGGTTTTGTCATTAGAGCAGTCATGTTCAGTGCAGTTTCTACTGCTCCTCGGTTGGTGAAGCATAGAAAACTGCAAGCTGGGGTTGTGTTTGGCCTTCCTATAGAATGGAATCCCAAATATCCTGTCAAAGCAAACTCAGTTTTGGATTTATATGATCCTGACATTTCTTTTAATTTTTGCAAAGTTCCCTACAGTGGTTGACCTTGATAAGGCCCTGATAAAATCTATACTTTGAATGATTTAAAGGACAACAATTACAGAAAGAAACTGGGAATGGTATAGAGGACAGGAGAGTTAGGAGCATCTGTTGGTTTACCTGCTTTTCTCTGAGCTCAGACTAAAATGATAAATGGTAAAAAAAAAAAAAAAAAGATTAGAAAATGCAAGGTGAGAGAGAAAATGGAATAAAGAATTATATTTCTAAATGTATGATTAGGAAGGTATTCATGAATTATGATTTTTAAATATCAATTCAGAAGTAGGATTTCAGAAAAAGAAAAAAAATTTCTATTTAATAATGAATTGTTAAATATAATTTGTTTTAAATATTTCGATTTAAAATGTGCGATTAGAAAACTCTTTTCAAATAAGATTGGATTTTCAAATAAAAATTTTAATTGTATGTTCTAAATGCATAATATTTTACAGAAAGCCCACATTCATATCTTCAGGTAACACAGAGTACATGTCAGACTTAATAATATTACTTTAGTGATAGTTTCAAGGTGTTGCTTTATTGTATATCTCGTACCGTGTCTTTCGGTTGTGCTGTTCTTTTTTCATCTTGTTACAGGTAATGAAGCAGACTGAAAATGTTTTGTCATTGTCTCCTTTCTATCTCCTCTTTCTTTCATCTTTTCTCTTTTTTTCTTTTTTTCCTTTTCTTCTTCTGTTTTTCTGCTCTATTTACATTGCAGTGTCCATATAATCTGTTAAACTCCCTGCATAATTATAATAAAGCAATTTATATGCATGAAACAAGTGTAGCAGTATGGCAATTGCCATACTGCTCCACTTGTGAAAGTAAAATCTGTTGGGCTCTTTTTGGCATAAAGACAATTATTCTTATTGCCACATTGCCAGACAGGACACTGTTAAAAAATAAATAAATGCATAATATTTTAAATGCATGATTTTTTGCATAATATGGGAACATTAAAACATTTGAAAAGGCTTTTTTCCACTTTTCACTGACTCTTCTGGTCCTCCATAGTTAATAAAATGTCATGGAAACGTAAAATAGAAAAATGGAAATTCAAAAACTTTAAATGCAAATGAATTTAAAAGTACTAGGTGAAAAAAGAAAATGAAAGTTGAAAAATAATGAACTTTTAAAATGATTACTAAAGAAAGGGATTTATAAACAGATTCATGACTTGTTTTAATACCTATTTAAAAATGTGTTTAAAATATATAGATTTTTTTTAATCATTTAGAATAATTTGACTTTAAAATAAGCAATTATAAGGTGATTTTTTTTAATTGTATGATTAAAGTTGAATATTTGAAACAGTTATATTTCTTTTTCATTGAATCTTCTGGTCCTCCATAGAATTAGACCAAAATGACCTTTAGAAACTCTATCCTGAGTTTGTGTTTAAATCCAAACAGAACAATATCAGCAGGAGAATAAACTTTAGAGGAAGCTTTCTAATGTTTTCTAAACTCCTGCAAATCATAATTCCCTGCGCTATCGTTTCCATTTGAGTCCCCACTCCAGCAGACTGGGAGTCAGAGTGATGCTGATGTACATTATGTGTGAATGTGGGAGTTGTAGTCCTGTCAGACGAGACTAAAGCCCTGATTACCTTGTAGATAAAACTAATCCATTGAGTGGGAGCAGCACTAAGATGGCCACAGACAGAGGGGAAGGATGATCCTCTAATCTCTGCAGTCTGCCAGAGGAATTCCCATCGCAGCCTGGCTTTGATGCCTATAATGACCGCCACTCTCATTTTTTATATGCGCTGAGCAGGCATTATAATTACTTTATTGATCCTAGGGTGGGGAATTCCCTCAGTGGTGAACACAGACGTAATACAAATAACCCAGTCATCAATAACAACTATGATTCTGTGCAGCTAACAATTAGGATGGACAGGAGGGCGTTCGATAATCAAACACATGTATCTGACCAAGTGTAATGCATATTGAACAGAAAACATCACACTTTATGACATGAGCACTGATTTTAAAACCACTAAACCAGTTTATTAAGTCAGACAGGGAAACTAAGAAATTATTCTTATTTAAACTTCAAGGAAAAGTCAGGTCATATTCAGAACATAAACTTCTGAAAGTTCTTTAAATATGAAATTATTTAAATACTGTTCAAAAAATGATGTTTTTAATTCACAGTAATTTTCATCTGAATGTGTTTTACTGAAGACATCCATGTTTGTCAAAGAACACTACTGCCACCTACTGGTTTGTGATGTCACGGTGCGGTATCGGCTGTTGATCAAGTCCCAGTGCTGTATCTGGTGTTTGTCACAACGCGCTATTATCCAAGTCATCTTGAAAACATTCTTCTTCCAAATGTTGGCTACATATTACGTGTTTTTTCTCTGGCCAGAAGTTCGATGGCAAATCCTCCCTCTTCAAGTTGGCAATCCAACGACCAACCCGTCCGTGGAGGATCAGGAATCAGAAAGGTGGAATAACTCTTTTTTTTCTTCTCTTTTACCCGATGTATTCCAACATCCAGCTGCCATGCACGTGGGCATTGTCAGTTTCACTATACCTCTGGTGAATTTCAATGGTGAAGTCCTCTGGAAATCCTCAATAATTGTTGTTGATTGCAGATGTGTCTAGTAGCTCCCATTGATTTAGCTTGTAAAGCGGAGAGAATGGCGCTAGGCTTACCGCACCGTGACGTCACTGCTGGAAGATGGCAGGAGGGAGTTGTTGCTATATTTGGGGATAAAATGGACGCTCCCTGACTCAGTGATCGCAGCGAAAATTATTGTTTTTATTTTTTACTGATTAACGCTAAATTCATTAAATCACAGCAAACATATTATTTTTAGGTATAAATAATGATCCATTGTTTATTCCTATTCCTTGCTGACTGGACTTTTCC
Organism: Cyprinodon diabolis; assembly: GCA_030533445.1. Taxonomy (NCBI): domain Eukaryota; kingdom Metazoa; phylum Chordata; class Actinopteri; order Cyprinodontiformes; family Cyprinodontidae; genus Cyprinodon; species Cyprinodon diabolis. Next base: position 2,739,677 of record CM060083.1, on the reverse strand, counting down.
TTTAAACCTGATATCTGGTAAAGCCAACAACTGGAAATGATCCACCTGATGATAAATGTCACTCCTGTGTTTAACAGTACAAATGGCAGCTCCTCACTGTATGGGCTCTTTAATGACGATTAAGCAAAAACTGAATCTGGAAGACTCGTTATCAGCCTCACCTGGAACGCCTGCTGAAGCATCTTCCCCAAAGGTCAACCAATCGACGATGGAGCGCACCCCCTCCGAAGCCAATCACCATCCAAGACGCTCTTGGTTAAAGGGGAACACCGTTTTTTTTTAACATTTGGCCCTTGATTTTAAGTTATTACATCATGTTCTACTCTCCCATATCAGTTTTGTGTCATTTGGAGCCGTTCTGAAGATATTCCGTTAGGTTATATCCAGTAACATCTTCCTATGGGCAACGACTTGAAGGCACAAACTAAACTGTTCATAATTTATTCTTTATGGTGCACCAGCATTCAGAACATGTAGGTAAATCACTGTCCCCCAGACATAAGCCGTTATATTTTTTATATTTATATATTTTTTTAAACAAAGTGGCGCATGTATGACGTCATCTGGACCTAATCTGTGACCTCTGCTCTAGTAGTTAATAATTAGACTAGACTGGGATTTAGACATTTATTTTGTCATTTTGTATACAGAAGTGTAAACAAAAAGAAATTTCGTTAACAGCTCTCTAGACCAGAGGTCTTCAACATGGGGTCCGTGACCCCTAGGGGATCCATGGAGGTACTGCATGCAGGTTGTGAAAGTTTTGGTTGAATTTTGACTTTTTTTTTTTCCCTCCTGCAATTTTTTCCACTATTTGAAATGTCTTTAAATCCACATTAACATGAATTCAATAGACTGTAGTAAACAGATAAATGGAGGCAGAAGATGTCTTTCAGTCATCAATGCACACATTCAGCGACACACAGGAGCTCTTTCAAGCTGGGCACCGTTTCATTCACAACACCTGTCCCATCAACCAGGAATCAGAATCAGAAATACTTTAATAATCCCAGGGAGAAATTACTTTCCTTACATTACTCCATCTGTAATAGAGCGACTATAGGACCAGTTTGATATAACACTATTTCATACAGTATATATAATTAGGGGGTCCCCGCTTCATCTCACCATCAGTTTGGGGTCCTTGGCCTGGAAAACGTTGAAGACCCCTGGTCTAGACAGTTACATTATTTTTAAAGTGCAACCTTGAAAGCAGTAAAATACATAAACACAGTAATATAAACATATGACTGTATATTTACAGTTCTAACATTTCATTTCTTTTTGTTAATAATAAAATATAATAAAATAACCCATTTTACATAACATTCATCAGTCTAATGGCAGTGGGGAAGAAACGGTTATGGAATCTGCTGGACCTGCATCCAATGCTTTGAAGTCTAATTATGACTTTTAATATCATCATTTTAAGTACCATGTGCCATTTTTCACTTTCAGTTGGTGGAATTGGGCTTTCCTATTCTCACACATATTGCTTGCTGTAAAAGACCTAAGGATATGTTTAATTTTATTCTAAAAGCTAAGCTGAAGTTTAAATAACTTTAGTTTTAATCTATTAGGTAACACTGGTTCAAGAAAGTCATTTTTGGAAGCTGTCACTTCTTCTGAACTAATCAGTAAGACTCACATGGTGAGAATGAAAAACTCAGCTGGAGATGCTCTTCACAATGTTTCCCATCCAGGAAATAAGACCAGAGATGCCCCTGAATTTATGTTATATTAGGTTTTTACACATATAAAGGCAATTTTTTTTATAAGCACTGCTAAGACCAGGCTTGTATAAGCTACAGCATAAAGCTGACAGTCAAAGATTCAAGGATATAAAACAGATTTTTGTCTAGATAAGAAAAAAAAAGAAACGCACCCAACATAAAGCAACCTGTCTTCACCATCACTCACTTTAAAGAGTTTTGAAAAGTTATTAAACACAATATATCTACAGTTTGATGGCAGCTTTTGAGATTGTTTTATTTTTATAAAGAAATAAAAGACAAAATGTTTCTATTTCTAGACATGCAAAGCTGATTAGGGTCATTTACAGTCCAGAATGACTTATATAAGATGGATCTACAAACCATTTAGTCCACAAGGGCTAAATACATTTCAGACTTAGGCTACACTTTTCAGAAATATTTTGGATAAAAAAAAAAACATGTTTCAAGCTTTGCATCTTTAACCTTTCAATTGTCTAGTTGGAGACAATTTTGGGTTAACAATCAAATTCCAACAATATTATACAAAAATTCATGTTAATGATATATGATAAAATAGAAGGGTTTGGACGAGTTTTATGAACAGGGTGATTTTTGTAATCAGAGAAACTCTAATGTTCTCTTCTTGTTTAGTAACAACTTAAAGTCCTTTTTCTCACAATCGAATTGTATTTTCCACATCTAACTTTTGGAAATGAGGTTGAATCAGTCTGAGACTCGTCTTACATGACAACCATCATTTCCAGGTGCCTTATCTTCAAAGGTTTGAAGATCACGGTCTTCCTTGCCTTCCTTTCTGAGGCTAAACTTGGTGCTCCAGCTCCTCTCTTTGTTCCCTCTTTCTTCCTCATCCCGTTTAAAAGAATCTGAAAGCTTCTGTCTTAACCTCTGATATCCTCTCAAGAAAGGCTTCCTGCCAATTCAGACTGAAAACAAGATTATGGTTTAACAGACTGCAGCTTCATACATCCTTTTGTACACTTCAAAATGAATCTAGTGTGTAAATATTAGATAACTGACAATGTAGAGATAAGTGTTGCAGCTGTTGTTGTGTTGTGGCTTTTGTATTAGGATGACCCTTCAGGGCACCATATGTCATTGACTCTACAACAATCCCTCACACCATGCATGCATGCAGCAACAGTGGAGAGGAAAACTCCCCTTTAACAGGAAAAAAACTCAAGCAGAACCAGGCTCAGTGTGATCAGCCTTCTGCTTTATTCAAGCTTCATGTATTAAAAGCATGGATTCATTACAACTTTCTATTTTACAAAGGCTAACAGTAAAGTAGCTCCATAGGTGGCTAGAGAAGAAAGAGTTAAGCTGATGAACTAAGTTGGTTTTCATTGCAAAAGGGGTGAAATACTGACATACAGTTAGTCACAGTAAAAGCTGAGCCCATAGCTATCTCTAGGAGAGATAGAAAACTTAACACTATAAAATGGCATCACAGCCAACAGAACCAGACCAGATGAAGCCAAAAGGATGAGAAAAAACAGATAGAACATAAAGTTTGGAGTTCAACTAACAAATACTGCAGAATTGAGAATAGTGAGAGAGAATAAAGCAGAATGATGAAAAGTGGACCCTATGCCCTCCAGCAGTCTACGCCTATAGCAACATTACTATAGAGATAGCACAGGATAACCTAACTATAAGCTTATATACAGTTAGTCACAGTAAATGAAACAGGACTATACTACAAAACAGGCCAAGCTCCAACTCCTATAAACAAAAGTGTTAATGGCAGCAGCAGAACTGAATCCCAAACCGGCCCCTAAACACTAACCCTTTCTTTGCACGTTCCCATGGAGGGTCCGCTATATTAAGTTCCATCCCAAACCTCATAATGGGTAGGTCAAGTGGACTGTGCAGCCCTTAAACAGCGAGTCTACATCATTGCAGATCTGCTGGAATTTGGAAGTGGGTGTAACAGCAATCTAGTGGTGAAGGAATCACATGCATTCAAATGTGAGTTCTGCTGGTTTGCTTCATCTTCATCCAACTGAGTAAAAATCACAAGTTAGGAAAAATAAAAAAAAGTCTAAGGTCCTAAATGGGCCTAAATGGAAGGCCCTCTTTGAACTGGTTTGATTTGACTGGATACATTCATTTGTATGACATCACTGCGTCGGCATAGGAGCGACTGTTTTCCCTTTCAGTTGGAGGGTAGAGGCTGTCCTGTTCAAGTTTCTACAACCCACATACAATCTAGGTGTCTTCCACAGCTGTGAGTGTGACTTGAGTAGTGGTGGCGTAGAGGTTAGGGCATTGCGCTTGGAATCCAGAGTTTGTGACCTCAAGCCTCACCCGCCACTCCAGTTCCCTGAGCAAAAAGTACTCTGTACTTGTGACAGTGTAATGAAAAAGGTGGGAAAAAATGGTTAAGGGTTGGTTATCTTCCGGCAGCAGTGAGCTTGTTACAGATATCTTTGGTTGATGCCCAATACTGAAGCGTGGTCTGCATTATGTTATTCCACGCCACAACGCAAGAGGACCAATCAGGAACTAACTGTGGGGCTAGATACGGCTGAGGCGGTGAGAAAGTGGGGGCAAGTTTGTTTGACAACGGAGGGACATGAGGTCCAAAAAGAGCGGAGATCCTGACCAATCAGACGCCTCCTGTCTGTGGCACTGTCTGAGGTCACCTACAACTTTGGAGAGGGGGTCACATTTGCATACACTGCGACACAAACACAGGTGACCTGGTTTCTGAGTATAAATCAGTCTTTAGGGATTAGGGGGTGGTTTGGGATTTAGCCAACATTTCTCTCCAGGATGGAGTCACAGCCAAACAGGAACAGACTAGATGAAGCTACTATGATAAGAAAATGCAGAAAGAGCAGAACGTTAGAGGTTGAACTAACGAACAGGGGGGGATTTACCATTAGGCAATACTAGGCAGTTTTATAGGGCCCCAAGGTCCTGGGGGCCCTATAAAACTGTTAACATGCATGGTTAACACACCTATTCCTTACTTGTCCACTTTAATTATGTTTTTGATAAAAATCCTTTCGCTGAAAGGACAGCAGCAAACCATTTGAAAAAAAAATGAGCGGTGTCGCACTTTAACGACTTTTCAGGCTCCTCTAGCACTTTAATTACAAAAAAGGGCCTTGCGCCAAATCTAGCGACTTTTTTCTGCTACTGGAGACTTTGGCGACTACATTCATAGGGCCCCCTGCCTGTCTTTGCCTAGGGCCCCAATTTTCCTAAATCCGCCCCTGCTAACGAATATAGCAAAATGGGAGAATAGAGACAAAATGAAGCAGAATGATGAACCTGGGCCACTCTAACTATAAGCTTTATCAAAAAAGAAAGTTTGAAGCTTACCCTCAATGGTAGACTCACTTCCTCACTCATTAAAACTGGTAGTTGGTTCCACAGGAGAGGAGCCTGATAACTAAAAGATCTGCCTCCAATTTTACTTTTAGAAATCCTAGGAACCACTAGTAAATTGAGAGTGAAGTGCTCTCTTAGTAGCTCTGATACCGTATAAGATGGATTTTGGCCATTCAAGGCTTTACGATGTGAGAAGGAGGTTTTTACATCCATTATCTCATTTCAGGAGCTAATTTTAATGGGAAAATGCTTATTTCATAGGCAGATCATCATATTTACCTGCTCAAATTAAGGTCAAATATATTTTAAAAAGTGAGATTTTTAAATCTGTTGTGCAGTTGTGAGCAAGCTTGGCTATGGATTCAGGTTAATCAGAGAGAATTCCAAAAGTGATCAGATTCACCCGAGCTTCAGTTAGGGCCAAAATTAAAACACTATGGATTTAAGGGTCAACGACTTCAAACACCAGTGAATTAAAAAATTACACCTAATCTTCTGAGTCAGCAGTGTTTGTGTTCACTAGAGTTTCCATCTGATTTCACTGAATCACATGAGTCTACTACATTTCATTTATTCTGCCAAACACGTCTTTTGTTTTTTAAATTAATTCTATATTGCAGAGGTATAAATACTTCTGTTTTCATCAATATACTTCTCACTGGAGTGAAGATGAAGCTGTCAAAACCATCTAAGAAGGAGATGGTACAAAGCTGACTGCATTTTGGTAAAGACTTAGCAGCAGGATGCTGCAGAGGCTCTTTAAGATGTTTTGTGGAGAAAGCAGCCTGTGATGTAGACAACTGCTGGGGTAGCAGCATCCGTGACCTAAAAAAGCTGATAAAGAAAACTGGTTCAGCTCTGGGGACTGCTCTGAACCTCTGAGGGTGCGTTTGCAAAGGATGCTTCATAAAGACAAGACAATGGTGAGTATCAAAACAGCAGAGTAGTAACAAATCAATAAGAATGCCATCTAATATCCCTTCTGGATTATTAAACTATTACTGAAATCAACGGAACTGAACATGTAGTGCTACTGATTTTTTTCCTCTTCTTATCTAACATCAGTAGAAAAAACCTAAAGTACTGTCCCAGTTGGGAGGTTATGTTGCAGTCTGGCAGTCCCTACTGCTCACCACTAGATGGCAGTAAAGCAGTACATTAATCCCCTTTGCTCCTGAGTACACCTGCCCAGAATTTTAACACCCCTCTCTGCTACATCTGGTCTCTCCACAGGACCCTCCTCCTTACTCTATTCCCTCTTGCTGTTAACTTAAGTAGAATTTGACAAACAAAACGTTCTTATTCAGCTGATGGCTCTGACTACAAGAGTCAACCTCACCTTGGTGTTCTTAAGTGACCTTTTCCAGGAATTGAAAGTCTTCATAAGGTGCAAAAATGTTGAATTTCAGTCATTTTAGTTCAGCTGCCATCTTAGACCCAGGCTTTCCTGTTTGGTTTTTGAATTTAGCTCATACCAAGCTAAGGTGAAGGGTTTAAAATTAAATGTCAGATTAAATGTCATGCGTAAATGTCAGAGAAGAAGTCAAAGTCCTCAAATGTATGACAACGCTGTTAAAAAATAAATAAAATCTTGTATTTCGCCCTATGTCGTCGAGGACGCTTTCAAACAAATGTGCACACATTGTCAGTTTTCTCTTTCCATTGCTCCCCTTGAAGGGACACAAACATGACATCAAAGTCAGAAGTCACTGAATAAATGCTGAAGTGAAATGATCTGTCAGCCCCTCGGGAGGCCGGCTTGTCCACTACAGAGACTTGTACTAACAGGACTCACTTCTTATTCAGCTCTTTGTAGCAGAAGGGACACCATGCTGACATCAGATAGAGCTCAGCTTCTTTTGAGTCACAAAATGAATGGGGGGGATTACAACATCAGAAGGAGACACACTTCAGCCTAAAACACACAGCAGGGAGGAGACAATTGTTTAAACACAACTAAAGATATGTAAAATAGCAGCTCTTAGTGGGCAAACCAGGAAACTGCCCAGATATGTGGAAGAATAATGACTATCAATGCTGGAATACGCTCAACCTGCATCAAACCATCATACCAGATCTTATCCAGACTTTTTTTTTGTTTATTAAGAACATCTTATTTTAAAAAAAAGCTAAATCATCCAATCAGATGGCAGAAACAGCAAAGATTTAGGTATCTAGATGCAGAGAAGACGACAAGGGCGGAGTTACCATTGGGCAAAACTAGGGCCCAAGTTCCTGAGGGCCCCATAAAACTCCTCATACTCACTTTAATGTAGTCCTTTTTTTTCTTAACAAAAACCTTTTGCTTAAATATAAACCACATTCCTTTCAAACCACAGACCACAGAATACAACAATGAATATTGGTTGCCGTAAATAAACCTTTACTTAAGAAACTGTCTCCTGATCCAGATGACTTGATCAATTATAGACCTATATCCAAGCATCCTTTCTTATCTAAAATTCTTGAGAAAGTAGTTCCCAAACAAGTGTGACCACTTAAACTCTTAAAACCCACCGGGTCGCGACCTTAAGTAGGGGTATTATTTCAGAATGCATAAAATTCCGCCTGTAAATTTTTTACCAACAGGTAGAGCCAAAAGTTCAAAGTCCCACAGCTCTTGAACTGTTATAGCTAGAGTTCTGAAATTTTCTGTATTTGTGATTGGCATGATGTAGAACAAATATAATACAATAAAACCTGCATTTTCTCAAGAATGTCTTTATTACAGCTGTTCAAAAAAGACCTATTATTTCCGAGAATAAAAAACAACAACTCTGAATCATGTTTGAACTGATGCAGGTTGGTCTGTGTGGATCAGTGCTAGGACCAATACTTTTTACTGTATACATATGCTCCCAATTGGTCGAATTATTTGACAGCATGGGATTAATTAGGCGCGAGCAGCGAAGCGCTGCAGAGGCGTATTGCAATTCAAATTTTTATTATTATTCTCCCCAATAAATCGCTTATTTAGAGGATTTAACATATTGGAAAACTCGCCAAATGTCACAGAACATTGTCCCTCATGTGAAATTTACATATTTTAATGTAATCAGAGATGGGCGCCTCCAAATGCCTCAACAGCGCCCCCTAAAGTGAGATTGGGAATACTGTAAGTCACAGAGATTTGAAATTCGGTACATAGGTACATCTCTTAAAACCATGAAAAAGAGTCTTGAAGGTATGCCCTAAAACCCACAGGAAGTCATCAATTTTTTGGCCATTTTTGTTCATGTCAAACTTTTGCGAACTCCTCCTAGGGATTGTGAGCTAGCCGTTTCAAACTTGATATGTGACATCAAAAGTTGTCAAAATTGTGAGTTTTTTAGTATGCTGAAAGGGTCCTCCGGGGTAGCCTCGTGAGACCATCCTAATCTCGCGAGCTTTCAAGGTTTCACTCGCTAATCAGCCTTGGAGCCGTTCACCAAACGAACGTCCAATCAGCGTTGGCTTTGAGGCGGGTTGAGGTGTGACGCAACGAGAAGCGCGACAGTTCAGTCTAAAGAACATGGCGGCTTCACCCGATGAAACTAGCGTTAGCGTGGCTATCGAGCAGGTTTTATCGGAATTACAGAGTATTTCTTCACTGAAAAAAGAGCAAAACACTGCTCTGGAGGCTTTTCTCAGAGGAAAAGATGTTTTTGCTCTTCTCCCGACTGGTTTCGGCAAGAGTTTGATCTATCAATTGGCTCCTCTTCGTCGTTGCTCTGTTAGTACGTCATATGCTTCGTTGATCTGATTGGTTTATTTTGCCCGTCTATCACCAACATAGGCCAATCAGCTAACCAGTATTTTCGCCCCTTCCCAAAATTACTTCTACGGAAGGTTTCCAGATGGATATGCGGAGCAAATCCATCTGGTGGAGTCAGGGTTAGGGTTAGGGCCCCGAATGTGTCAACTTTTCAAGCAATTCAAAATAAAACTTTTACAAAAAAAAAAAAAAAAACTAAATCAAACGATATTTGGAAGTTGGAGCCCCTTTGGTAGCCTAACAGAAATGGCTGGTCAAATTATGAGATCATCAAAGCCCCGCCGAAAGGGAAGAAAGTCACTTTTTTCACTTTGTTTTAGGCTCAGAAATTTTGGTTGAATGGTGTTGCCATGCAAGTGCAAGTGAGAGCGAGCTGGCAATACATTAATTCGTGCAGCATGTGTGGATTAGAACTACTGTGATTACGCAAACAACAAGAGAGAGCGGGGTGTGGGGAGGAGGTTGCTTGGGGAGCAGGGTGGGGGGTAGTAGCTTAATCTGGTCAGTTCCATTTTGGATGACTCCATCCTGGGGAGAAATCTCAGCTGTGCTGCTGCCATCAACACCTTGTTAATAGATGTTCAAGCTCGGCCTGTTTTTCAGTGTTGTGCTGTTTCTCTGATTGGGACTAACTGGATGTTCTCTCTTTGACCTCTGACATTAGAGCTGGCTCGGAGCTCATCTGCTTAGCTGTGTGTTTTCTCAACAGGGCCGCCTTTTACAGCTGCTTTTTGTATCTCTGCTTCTCTCGCCTTGAACCCCAGTTGGCCTCAGCAGATGGCCGCTGACGCTGAGCCTGGTTCTGCTGGAGGTATCTTCCTGTTAAAAGGGAGTTTTTCCTCTCCACTGTCGCTACAAGCATGCTTAGTGTGAGGGATTGCCTTCGAGTCAATGAGTCGATGCAATCTAACTGGTTTTCGTTTGATAGAAAACTTTTAATCAGTTTGACTGGATGATCTGGTTGAATTGTAAAGTACCCTGAGATGACATGTGTTCAGAATTGATGCTATATAAATAAACTTAATTGAATTGTTTGAAGGTGTTAGCTTCATGCATTAGCTTAAGACATTAAGCTAACAAGCCAACACCCCACTTAGAGACTTTAGATGTGCTTCATTATTAACTGGGCTCTAAGGATTGTGGTGTTCTATATACAGTCCCACACTGAGGGGCACAGTGTAAAAAATCGCACACCCTAGCTGAGGAATTAAAACCTCATTTGCTATCAACTAGTGTTGCGCCGATGCCATTTTTTGGCCCCGATACCGATAAACGATACCTGGCTGTGCAGTATTGGCCGATACCTTTTTCCTGGTAGCAGGAAAAAGACTAATACAAAATGAATCTAGTATAACTTTTTATTGCCTACCTGGAATGGGTGACAATAGTTGATTAAACTTTTGGTTCTCAAAATGGTATCGGTGCCCTATTTGTTGGTACTCACCGATACCTATACCACCATTTTAGTGCTGGATCGGGGCCCCGTCCGATACTGGTATCAGTATCTGTATAATACTACAGTCAATACTCAGTGATGACTGACAAAGCAGCCAACAAACTACTAGCTACTCCTCTATCTAATAATACGATCAGCAGGAGCCCTTAGCCATGTCAAAGAACGTAGAGGAGTAGCTGTAACAACTTCCTTGTGTATGATGCTAAAAGATGCAGGCTACAAAGCGCTCAACATAATTAGTGCAAAGGTGGTTAAACAAATGTAAAAGTTGTATGTCACATTTCCATCATGGCTGTCTGTAGTGCTGTAAACAATCATGATCATCATAGTTGGTGGGTTGGAGTGAATTTTGTTCTGTTATTGGTGGAAGTAAGAGGCACATTTTGTTAAAAAAAAAAATTGCAATACAGAAACTAAAGTTTGAAAAACATTTGAAAATTTGCTCTTTTATCAAATTAGCTTTTTTCAAACACTATTTTTTTTAATGTAATTATTTTATCTTTAATCTTTACAGTATATTTATTATTATTTTTTTCTTCATTTTTGTTAGATTTTATTTTTCATTTTCTCAAATTGTGCTTTATAGATCACAGTCTCTTCACTTCTGAGTGCAGGCTTTTCTCTGGTGAGAAGAAACATTTCTATTGTTCTGTGTGAACATTGCAACAGCATTTTTAATGGACAAAAGCGAGTGTTTGTATTTGGCTCAAAATAATCTGTAAAGCTAAATTTGAAAAGAATGATATTTGTAAAACTCAGACTGTACAACATAAAATAGAAACTAAATGGACATATTAAATATGTCAAAGAAATCTGAAAAAAATAAAATATAAAAACTAAATCTTAGAAAAAAATGTTAGAAAACAGCAAGTTAGTTAGTTTCCAATTTTAATTAACAAAATATGTTTTTCTTTTTCAAATTTCTATTCACGGAACCTGTTTTTTATATGCAATAATAATGGAGCATATTTCGCTCCATAGCTTCACATCACAGCTGCTCATGACCCCCACCCACCCCCAAGTAAGCAGGGACAGTAGGACTGCATCACTTCTCTCACCCTTGCATACGCCTCAATGAGTATAAACTTTAGAAAAATTAACAGAGATGTATCTGCTGCAGTGGTATCCAGCTAAACAACCTACAATGTACTTATTGTATAATTTGCTTGAAGCAAAATGCAAATAATTTAGGTATTTAGTGTGTTTTTTTAACTGATACATTAAGATTTGAACACACAGAGAAAACTGCTTTTTTTATCTAGCTCTAGCAGTTTCAGAAGGATTATTCAGGATGATTTCTAGCCTCTGAAGATCCCTCAGCAGCACAACATGAGGCTGACATCTCATACTGTCAGCTCTTATCCTCATAGCCACTACGTCCCATTGGAAAAACATCTTGTGCTGCATTATGGCTGAGCAGACATATCTGGGCTCTCACTATGGGATCTCTCCGCCACGGCCTTTTTCTCGCTGTGAACGGGATGAACAACATGTAAACTGCAAAACAGTGAGGAAAATAACAAACCAGGTAGATTACATGAAGAGAGAGTGAGAGAGAAAAGGCAAAGTTAGAACAGCAAACCCAGACAGAAAAGGAAGAAAGCTTTAAACCACAAACCCTGCCTGCTTTGGTCCAGTCTGTTACATAAAACAGGTTGTTTTTATGAATATAAAGTTGATTTTGTTCTTTTAATACATCATCCTTATTTTTTCTTCGAGATTTGTCTCACACTAATATTTCATTTCAGATTAGTTTCATACTAATCAGCATTGTATCCTAAGGCTCTCAGGACTGTGAACCTCTTTGCATGAGTCTGGAAAGTTGAAAGATCTGAGGGCTGGAGATGATGTCACACCTGAACAATCTATTTTCTCCAATTTTCAATTCAAACAGCAGAGAGAGATGCTAAGAAATAAATAATATACAGCACTGTGAGTACCACATGAGATAAATGCTGCAGAGAATCTGTTTTCTCCACTGCCATGCAGAAAAGGTTCAGAAGATTAATAAAATAACTCCAACAGAGAAAAACATTTTTCAAGCCTAAATAATATCTTCATACATCTTTGTTTTGCACATTATTTAGCGTATTACACAGGGATGAAGTTAGCAATAGGCAAAGCTAGGCAGTATCCTGAGCCAATGGAATCCACAAATTGGGGATCAGGAGCCTCAAAATAGCAAGATATTTATGTCTGATGAAACATTAATGTCTTATGAAAGACATAAATATAATTCAACCTGGAGAGACACACAGAGCAAAGATGCAATAAGAAAAGTTTTATTCAAGTACATTTATTTACACAAGTTAACCAGACACATTGGTCAAAATGTTAACATATATGGAAAAACAGCTGATTGCATCGACTCATTGACTCTACAGCAATCCCTCACACCAAGCATGCTTGTAGCGACAGTGGAGAGGAAAAACTCCCTTTTAACAGGAAGAAACCTCCAGCAGAACCAGGCTCAGCGTCAGCGGCCATCTGCTGAGGCCCACTGGGGTTCAAGGAGATGAAAGCAGATATGAAGATATTGACATAAATGAAATAAGTTCCTTGGTGGTCCGGCCCCAGCAGAGGACTTTGATGCTTTGAATCAACATTCGCTTGGACGAGTAACCTAGGAAAGGATTAGATTAGTCTTCCCCTAGGGTCCAGATGCTGGTGGTGGAATAAGCCAGAGGGTGAGTGGGGCTAAGAATAGTCTAAGAATGAGGAAGGAGATGTGTGAAATTTTACTAAATGAACAGGACCTTAAAAGATGATTGGCTTTGGGTGGAGGTGTGGCGCATGGATAACTGGCTGAAGCTGGACAAGGGACAGCTGGTCCAGGTGAAGCTGATAAGAGTCTTCCAGATTAAGGTTCCTACGTCCCAACAAATAAATATGTTAATCTATTAATCGATGATCTGAATAGAAATTATTGTATTAACTTATGGAATTCATCAATATTAAATAACTAAAACACACTTCTAATTATGAATCAAATGATTAAGTGTAATGAATGTATTGATTTAAATACATTTATTTAATGATGTCTATAATTACAGAAATGTCTTATACAGTTATAACATATTTATGCACATTAATTATGTTACTAAAATGAAATCAGTTCCAACTACACTGGATTAGTCCATATAAATGTTCCTGTGCAGAAAGAATCCATTAAGATCACACCAAAAAACATGACATGGGGCAAAGAGACAAGATGAGAAAAGGGAGAGAAGAAGAAGAAGATAATAAGAGGCTATCCTTGTTGATATGTCACAAAAAAAGTCTACAAATGTAGGAATCCTTTTCAGTTTTATTGTTGTGTTAATAAAACAGGAAGTACTTTATTTTATGTATTTGAGAGCCGGAAGCTGATTATTGATTTAAATAATTAGTCTATGTGAGAAGAAGGTGCTTTCTGGATATCACCAGAGATGAGGAGAATGATGAGTTTTTTGCATGTCATAAAATGAAAACCGTCAGTTTCTCGACATGAATTTTAATTTCCAACATGAACTGCTACGCTCCCCTGTAGTGACAGCTTCTCTGCACCTTTCCAGTTTACTCAGCATGTTTCCCTTCGCAACACAGAGGCTGAAAGTTACAGAAGCAGATAAGAAGAGAAGTTTACCAGATATTGTTTGTTTTATTGTAAGTTTGTTTTATTTTCTTCATCCTGGCTGAAACTTATTTACATTTCAAATTGTGATACCATCTGTAAGACCTGCTGTAGTGCATTATGGCTATTAGACTTAGACAAACTTTATTGTCATTTTGCATACACAGAGTGTTCAGGAAACACAATTTCAATGCATACACGGTGAGTGGTGAATGAGCTGCTTACAACAATGAAATGAACATCTATAAAGTGCAGCAGTGATCAGAATGTAAACAGTGTAGGAGACAAGGAAAGCCAGTTTAAAGTCATAGTGCAGAAGGCATTGATATGGATAGGTTCAGTTTAGTGCAAATTAAATAAATATGGTGCAAAATGCAGTCGAATATTGAGTTTAATTAATTAAGGATTAAAGATACAGTTGCTATGTAAAGTATTCAGACCCCTTTGAATTCTATACTCTTTGCTTAATTTCAGCCATTTACAACATCAAAATACAGCTTGTTTTATTTCTCATGGATGTACAGCAACCCATCTTGAAAAAAAAAGCAAAAATATCACATGATTGCAAATATTCAGACCCTTCGCTGAGGCTTTTATATTTTACTCCCATGCTGTCCATTTCTTCTGATTCTATTTGGGGTGTTCAGCTCCTTCCTAGAGTCCAGCTGTGTTTAATTAAACCAATTAGACTTGATTAGGAAGGGCTCTCATCTGTCTATATAAGACCTTTCAGCTCACTGTGCATTTCAGAGCAAATGAAATCATGAGGTTGACGGAAAAAAGAGACAGGATTGTGGTGAAGCACAGATGCCAATAGCCAATGATGGAAAATAATTTCTGCAGGACTTAAGGTTCCTAAAAGCATAGTGTCTTGTATAATCCTTAAATGGAAGAAGTCTTCCTAAACCTTAATGTCCAGCCAAACTGAAAAATCGAGGGAAAAGAAGAACCCAAAGATCATTGTGGCTAAGATCCAGAGATGCGGATGGGAGAAAGTTTCACAAAGTTGACTATCAGTGAACCCCTCCATCATTCAGGGCTTTATGGCAGAGCGGCTTAACAGAAGCCTGTTCTCAGTGAAAATTCTATAAAACGTGCAAAAAGTTTGCCAAAAAACCCCACGAAGGAGTCCTGAACTATAAGAAATAAGAATATCTGGTCTGATGAGAATGAGATTGAACTTTTTAGGGGTTAATTTAAGAGGTATGTGTGCAAAAACACACAAATCACTGCTCATCACCTACCCAATAAAATCCCAACAGGAAAACTTAGTGGTGGCAGCATCATGCTATGGGGATGGATTTCATCTGCAGCGACAGGATGGCTTGTTAAAATTGAAGGAACGATGAATGTTCAGAGATATCCTGGAAATAAAAGCTCTTTTGGGGCCGAAGGTTCACCTTCCAATAAGAGGATGACCCTTAGCACACAGCTAAAATAACAAAGGAACAAGTCTGGGAGCGTTACTGACTGGCCCAGCAAGAGCCTTGACCTAAACTCAAATGTTTTTCTACAAATATTAACCAAATATTAACCATCTAACCTGACCAAACTGGAGAGGACCTGCAAGATAGAATGGAAGAGGATCCCCAAATCCAGGTGGGAAAAACCTGTTGCATCTGAACTAGCTCAAACTATTTCTATTCACTACTGAGCAAAGGGTCTGAATATTTAAATGTGATATTTCTTTTTGCTTTTTTGTAAATTTGTTCTAATGTAAGACGGAGTGCTGAATGTAGGACCTACGGTCACCTGCTACCTGGGATATGTCATTTACCCACAATGCATTACAGCGTAAACAACATGGCGACATCAGGGTGTCAAGCTTATTAAAAATAAACAGCTTACAGTTTTTTTACTCTATTGTATTTACATCAAAAATTGATATTTTTCTATTGCTACAACTAATCATGGATCCCTTTAAAAAAAGTGCAGATACTTTGCAGTGAAGTAACTAAACATTCATTTTTAGTTCCCGGATTTCTAATAACTGCAAATAACTCAAAATTAGCAATACGAATATTTACATTAAGAATATACTATTTATACAGCTGAACCATTGCCCCCTTTTCATTCCTTTTTTCCAGTAGAGTTGTTTGGTTTTCATTGCAAGTAATATAGTAGTATATGTGCACTTCTACAAAACAAAAAAGAATTCACTGTATGAGTTTTTGCCCTTTTCGGGACAATTTTTCAGTCGTGCGAGAATTTTTTCGATCCCCATCGTGCATCCTGCATTGTGTAGTATCCAGGGGGGTAATGAGGGCCGATCAGCCTCTCGTGACCCCCTCCCGATCAGGAATTATAAGGTCTTGAGAAAATCAGACAGGTTTGAAATCCAGTCAGCCCTTTTGAGGTGTTAATGAGCAAATCTTGCTGTTGAAGCAGAGCCACGAGCGGATTTACCAAAACATTGAGCACTGCTCATGTGCAAACAAGGGAGTTCTTCTTCTTCCAGACTGACAAGTCTGACCAGCGCCATCTCTTGGCACTGAGTCTAAAGTGTTGGTTTTGGTCATGCAGTGTGAGCAGTTACGGCTTATTTATACTTTGAACCCAGGTTGTCTGCTTGTGTGTCGCAGTGAACGCAGAGACACCCCCCTCCCCCTTCCGCAGACACTCTGCTGCACATCTCCCCAATTGTAGGTTACTGCAGACAGGAGGCCTCTAATTGGTCTACATCCACTTTACACTATGTGTATTTCCTGTTTGGGACCTTACCGGCTTGTGTTGTTTGTATGACCTTCATTGTGGAAAACTACTGGTGAAGTTTGAACAGCTAGAAGAACGACTTGTGCAAGAACGCTGGGACCCTTTTTCCACCTGGATCCCCGCTCTTTTTGGCCCCCATGTCCCTTCGTTGTCACACAAACTTGCCCCCACTTCCTCACCGCCTCGGCCGTATCTAGAGCCACAGCTGGTTTGTAATTGTCCCTCTTGCATTGTGGTGTATAACATAGCACAGACAACACTTGCATCATACCTGCGACAAGCTCACTGCGCTGTGAATTTTAAACCCTGCCCGGCTTAATATTTCAGCAGAATGCGTGTTTAGAGGCGACGCTATGACTCATGCGTGTAAAAAAAAAATGCGGTTAGAGCTTAAAGATGGAAACGCGAAAACGACCCTCGAAACGCCGGCTTCGTATGGATGAGAGGCTGGTTTGGTGAAAAATTTGTGCGTTTAGGCCAGGGTTCGGCTTCGTGTGGACGGGGTCTTAGTCTGCTATTTCCACTCTGAATAGAGGGATCATTGAAAGGGAGAGATGAGTAAGTGTCTGTCATTCAGAAAGTTCAGATGTACTTTTATGCAGAGCTCTTATTAACCTGCAGCTCTGACATGCAAGTTACTGACTCACCTGAAATAGAAAGTCTTGGTGGAAAAAGTTCTGGCTTTTTTAAACACTATTTCTTACTTTTTTTTTTTCAAATCCTCCTTGAAGTTATCAGAAAACTTTCCAACAAGTTAAGTTTCTCATTTAAAATATGAAATATAAGCCTGCAATTTAAATGGCCAATTGTGTCGGATTCAGACATAACATTTCTTCATCGACAAAGCATATTTGTTTTTTTTTTTCATTTGAAAGGGAATTTCAAATAGAGTTAATGCAATATTCTTTTGGAATTAGGTCAGCCATTTTGAAGTCTTCAGATCTTTGTCTGATTCTGAATCCTCTTTGGTAAAACCCTCCATCTATCAGTCTGAGGAGAGATTGCCAGCTCTCATTACGATGTAAGTGGGTCAATGGCAGTCTAGAAGCATTAGTGAGAGATGCTACTGACTGCTGATGACCTCTGATGTGGAACTTACAGTACATCAAGCAAGAGCGAAGCTAAACAATGCACCCATGCCTGACAGGGTGTCTGGCTCTTTGAATTGGGGGGGACATAGTTTGATGAACAGCAATGGTGAAGCAATGCAATCAAGGGTCAGGTAAGAGAAATAGAACTTAGCTCAGTACTCCGTTGACACTCTGTGATCAAAGTCACAGAAAATATGAAAGGAAAACGGTTCTACTTCCACGTCTGCTATGATGTTCTCTAGAGAAATTGCAGTCTTTTATGTGTAAAACCTTTGGGATGGGGCAAAAGGTAACTTCTACTTTTCATTTGCAAAAGAGACTTACAAAAGAAGCTGGCTCTGATTGACAGCAATTGTTGAAGCGGTAGGTTGGATAGCAATTCCTTTTTAATGGATGAAAGTGCAGGTAATTGATTATCTGTCAACAGACTGGCAAACCGTGGCTTCCTAATTAGATTCAATCCTGTGTTTTTATGCTGCGACATAAAAATGACTGGGTTTCCCCTAACTATTAATACACTCTATGAAGAAAAAGTTAAGTCAGGTTTACAGTATGGGCATGACTGCAAACCTGGTGAGTAAAAACTTGCTTCTTCTTGTTTTTATGCTTACCTGACCTTCTTTTTGACTTCTTAGAAAAAGCGTAAATGCAATAAAACAGAGATGGAAAAAGTTTTTTCTCTAAGTTCTAACATAGCGAATATTTTCCTCACATGACTGATCAGCTGTTGCTGCCTCTACTGGTGTCCTGAATGCAGCATTAGAATGACTTCTTTATCTATGTATCCAGATGGCATGAGCCATCCCTAACACACCTAATTCATATTTTATTTTATTTTATTTAAACTGATTTTTTGCTCAAAACTAACATCACATTTGAATGGAAACATGGCTTGAATCTACCTAAACTGACACATTGTATAAAGAGATCATTCTGGGCTTAAGACACCATGGTGAAACATGGCGGTACCAAAATAATAATACAAGGGGGAATAATTTTTTTTCAGTTCTCATTTTCCCTGTGTTCATGTGATTGTTTAAGTCCACAATGTCTGTCCTCCAAGGCCACCGTAGCAGATCAAGTTCCAGAGCTATGCTGAAAGTTCTCAATTCTCAATTTACAAAAACGGACTCATGTTCTCACCATGCAACTTTTTGACAAAAACACAGGAAGTATGGAGTCGAGGAGAACAGGAGCAAGAAGAAAAAATCTTTGTTTATTGGAACAGGAGTGTACTCATGTGTGAACAGGAGGCTCAGTGTGAGCGGCCATCTGGGGTTTAAGGGGACAGAAGCAGACATAGAAAAAGAAGCATAGATACAAAAGGCTACTGTCAACCAGCTCTACAGGCGGCCCCGTCCAGGAAACACAGCCAGGCAGATAAGCTCCAAACCAGCTCCCATGTCAGAGGATGAAGAGAGCATATCCAGTTACTCGCAATCAGAGAAACAGGACTACACTGAAAAATAGGCCAAGCTCCAACATTTATAAACAAAGATGCTGATGGCAGCAGCACATCTGATATTTCTCTCCAGGATGGAGTCACAGCCAAACAGGAACAGACCAGATGAAGCTACTATGAGAAAAAGCAGAGAGAGCAGAACGTTAGAGATTGAACTAACAGATTCTGCAGAGTGGGAGAATAGAGATAGAATGAAGTAGAATTAAGAAAAGGGGTCATGCATTTACCTTCAGTAGAATTGGTTGATTGGCAACAGTGTCTTCATAGGTTTGCCTAAAAAATTCATAGGACAGGTATAGCTGATCCAGAAAACTGCTCCCCACATCCTCACTAGAACTAAGAAATTAGATCACATCAGCCTTGTTCTGAATTCCTGACACTGTCTCCCTGTAGCTCAGAGAACAGACTTTAAAATCCATTTAAAAACAGTTTTTTTGTCAGTGTATCAACCTCCCAGAACACTCAGGTCTTCTAGTTCAAGCCTTCTCTGTACAACCACAGCTAGAAACAAAACATACAGATTAAAGTGTGTGGTCCAAATGTTGTATTTGCTTTACTATCTGTCATTATTAGGTTTTAAACTTTACCTGTTTTTGTTCTCTTATATTGTGTTTCAATTTTAAGGTTTAATTCATGTAAAGCATATTAAGTTGTCTTTGCACTGAATTATGCGATTCAAATAAACTTTCTTTGCCTTGAGAGTTGAAGGAAAACTAAGATATTAATAGTGTTAGCATTAAGATATGACTGAATGCAAATTAGAATTAGTTTATGCACAATACGTCATATGTCAATGTTACTTTTGGATTGAGTGTGTGAATTATGTTAACAATAAATATTACTTTCTGAGTACAAAAACAAATGAATGATATGTATAAGCTTTACAGTAAAAGTATAAACTGTTAGCTATCTGGAAAGCTAGTTTGTGACATTATAAAAGCGGTATAATCATGTTCAATCACTCTACTGTCTCTTAACACTGGGGAGAGCATATAAATCTTTTCCTATTTTCCGTTGATTAGTTCCTTTGCTAACATGCTTGTCAATTATCGATAAAACTTTTCTTAAACCATTGCTAATCTGCACATTTTCTACTTTTTTCAGTAAATACGGTTCCATTAAGAGGTTGTGTAGAATGTAAAACTCTTGTGATGCATTGGTTGGTATGGAACACTGATTGTTGATGAACTTTAATGTGGTTCCCCTGGTCAGGAGGTTGTCAACCTCTGGTGTAGAGAATGGGATATTTTAGGGCTTCAATTATTTAAACAAAATCCAATTTGATAAATGTAACAGATATGTAAATAATACAACGAAGCCTCCTTGCATTTCTCTTCTGGATTATTTAAAGGATCTTGTTCTTAACATGAGCATTAAATAAATAAATACGGTATATAAAGAACCACTCATCCTGCTTCCTCTGTGTATATAGGGATCAGCTAGCATAGAACCACGGAGACCAGCAATGGAGTACTCAGTCTCACCATTATTAATCAGTATAAGAAGAGCAACTGTGGTCATGGATGCCTTGTTAACTCATGCTGCAGGGACACTAAGAATCGTGGTTTATCACTTCCTGACTTTAAAAAGGAAAGCTTGAATTTAGCCTAGCTGAGTCCAGCAGACTCACTAACCCTGCTTGGCTGCGTCGCCCTGTGGGACATCATGCAGTGAGGCTGGAAGCCTCTCTGACACACGCACAGCGCTGCTGTCACAAAGATGTATAGACCTCAAAGGGAAGGCATTCAGGGCGGAAAATACTTTTTGGAACAAGAATACTCTACCAAAGTAAGCCACACACTGCTGCTGTACAGCATAAATAGATATTCTTTGTTTTGAAGAATGGTTTTACAGGATTTTCCCCTCAGCATCTCAAATATTCATAATGCAAACCTGTTTCAATTGTATGGAGTTAGGTAGAACACACAGAACCAATGCAATGGTCCTGACATGAAAACAATGTGTTAGACTGATGGCCACAAAGGTCAGTACATCCCTTTTCAGATGTTTTCAGTTAAATTTTTTCTACTACAATGACATATGTTAGATCATTAAACAACTGTTTATATCATATAAAGCAAATCCAATAAAAAAGAAAAAATGCTGTTTTCAAATGATTATCTTTATTATAAAAAAAGAAATCTGGCTATTTATACCAACCTGGCCCTTGAGAAAAAGTTATTACCCCATAGGCCTTATAACTGCTGTTGTCACAATCATCACCCATAACTAACAATGGTTATTTTACACAATCGATGAAGGATTTTAGCTTACTCTTTTATTGTGACCCATTTTATTCTCAGCTGCTTGGGCAGGACAGGACTGCATAAAAGTCAGATCAAAGTATTCCAGTAGTTTTAAGTCTAGTAGGCCACTCAAAACATTTGTTTAAATAAACATTGCGTTAGATAACAAACTAATGAGTGTATATTATTTTTTAGGATTTTTTGCTGCTATTTTTCCTCTGTTGTTATGTGTAGGCTCATCCTTGTGAGTATGGAGAGTCATCAAGCTTTAGGCTTTCTTTGAAATGTATTTGTGCCCTACTGAAAAAGTTATTTTGGAGTGATTTTGGAGGGCTTGCTAGTCCTGGAAGGGTATGCCATTGTTTCATGTTTCTGCGTTTTGATGAAAAGTTGATAGGAAAAGGAAATAGGAAAGGAAAAGGTTAGGAGAACCTGTTCATTCAACCTATATTTCCAGTTTATATGTATTGTGCAATTGATTATCTGTTCAATGGCTTGCTAATACAACTAGCAAATAGCCAATCATATGGCAGCAACTGACTGCATGCATTGAACATAACTTGCTCAGCCCAAATATCTGAAAGTGAAGCTAATGGGATTCAAATAATTTTGAACTTGCTATTATTGGTGTTGCCAATGATCTATTGGGATTTTAATGTACAACTGTCTTTCAGATGTGTGAAGAACAGCATAAAAGACAGGGTGTTGCTATAGAAATATTTATTGAAGATTTGAATATAATTGTCTGAACTAGAGGTATAAGTAAACCAGGTTGGTATCAGAACAGGATAGACAGGATCGGCAGGCAGTGCACAAAACCACTGGAATATCAACCTCATGGAGGCAGCAAGACAATCTGGCTGGGACTGACTGTGAGACCAGGTATTAACAGGCAGGATAACAGCTGGGGGATATGGGGGTTATTAGGAGAGATAAAGTTGCATCTACTCAGTCCAATTAGCTGGGTGGAGCAAAGCAGATTGGCATTTAGCCAGCCAGGCCTAAAAACAACAAAACAGCGATAGGCTGTGTGACAAATGGACCATTTTACAGAGCTTCGAATGTCTCAAAACTTGTTTACTAATCATGGTGTCTCTCTCCTATGGCTTCCACATTCACCTCAATCCTAAAGAGCGGCTTTGAGTTCTGCTTGAATAGGATTATGGACATGCAGTCGACAAATTTAAGCCAAATGTGATACTAGTGGTTTGTGTTGAAGCCAAACCATGATGACAGTTTTGAAGGCAAAAAAGAATCCCACTTGGTAGCACTAAAAGCTATTACTATATGTAGGGTACAGTTATATCAAATTCTCTTCTACATGTGTGGCATCAACTGCCTAAAAAAGTTTTACAGTCAGATGAGCATCATCTGCTTTGTTATTTTATTCTGCATGGTGTCTGCTTGTGCAACAACTTATGACAGTTTTGAAGTGATTACAGCAAATTGGCATGATAAACATCTTCTAACTACCTGTCTTGATGCTACATACCTCCATTTTTAAAGTGCTGACACTCAATTATAGCTTTCACACCAGGTGAAATACATTTCCTAAATAGATCCCTGCATGAAATGCCATCAGGGCTCCCAGTCCTGGCCACCAAGATCAATAATCCCTGATCCATACTTATACCAGCATCCTCACATAAGCCCTTCTCATTACCGTTGTTGGGATCACCATTGATTACAATAATTCCCACAGCCGCCAGCCCTAATCTTTTCCCTCACTTCTCTTTGTCACACCCTAATCCATACTACGATCTCAAATGGGATCCTAATTAACATTTAAGATTTACTGTGGTTGTTAGTATAAACCACAGCCATCTTAACCTTCCTTCTCCTCTTTTATTATAGAGGTTTTTTCCCAACCGCACAACTCTAGAATTGTGTCATTTCTTACATATTTATGTAAAATTATATAGCTTTTGCTTTTATCCAAAGCATCTTGATCTTTTGATTTGCACAGAGATAAGCAGATAAGGAACAATTTGAAAGATTTAGTTTGGTTCAAGGACACATTAGAAGATTAAAGAGGTGGAGAAAAGGCTCTGTGTTCTTTGATTGGAACAAAACAACAGTTAACTGCTGAGATGCAATGATCAACACCCCCTGATCTGAATTGGTATGCCTGTGGTGTTGATACAAGCCATTTTATTTCCTAATAAACCATCAATTTGATTAAGTGGATTACGCACAGTCAGTATGTTGTGCTGTTTGCCTCTGTGTTCTAGAAATGCTGTTTTTAGGGATGTCTATCTAGTGTTAAACTGGAGAGTTTTTGGCTCAGTACTAGAGATTTTTGTAGGGTTTTCTTCAGCCTATGCATCATGTACAGCAGTCTGGACTTTCTTTCCTGCCCTGTGTTACCGGTGTTACCTCAGGGTACCAAGAGTCATAACGGGATGTGTTTCCTGTGAGGGATCAGTTTCCGTGGGAGGCCAAAAGGCTTGTGAGTGTTGATAAAGATTGTGATTTTTAAAAGAATGGGGGGTTTAATGTTTTTATTGTCGTGCTTTTTCAATTTAGTTGTTTGTTTCCTTGTTGATACAGTTGATCATAATCTTATTTTAGAAATACTTGAATACTGTTGCAAGCTTTTCCTGATTAGCAGACTAAGGTCTTTTGGAGTGCAGGGGGTGCTTCAGCCAAGCTCCATCTGATATCAGAGATCTGATTGTTCCTTATGTTCCTAACAGAGCACTTTGCTCTCAATCTGCAGGTTTACTAGTGGTTCCTAGAATTTCTAAAAGTAGAATGGGAGGCAGATCTTTTAGTTATCAGGCTCCTCTCCTGTGGAACCAACTACCAGTTTTAGTCCGTGAGGCAGACACCCTGTCTACTTTTAAGGCTAGGCTTAAAACTTTCCTTTTTGATAAAGCTTATAGTTGGAGTTGCTCAGGTTATCCTGAGCTATCTCTATAGTTATGCTGCTATAGGCTTAGACTGCTGGAGGACATAGGTACCCCTTTTTCATTATTCTGCTTCATTCTCTCTCTATTCTCCCACTCTGCAGAATCTGTTAGTTCAATCTCTAACGTTCTGCTCTCTCTGCTTTTTCTCATAGTAGCTTCATCTGGTCTGTCCCTTTTTGGCTGTTACTCCATCCTGTGCTGTTCCCATCAACACCTTTTTTTTAGATGTTGGTACTTGGCCTGTTTTTCAGTGTAGTCCTGTTTCTCTGGCTGTGACTAACTGGATGTGCTCTATTTCATCCTCTGACATGGAAACTGGCTCAACGCTCGTCTGCTTGGCTGTGTGTTTTCTGTATGGGGCGGCCTGTGGAGCTGGTTGACAGTTGCCTTTTGTATCTCTGCTTCTTTTTCTATGTCTGTTTTTTCTCCTTGACCCCCAGCTGGAAGATTCTTCCTGTTAAAACAGAGTGTTCCTCTCCATTGTCACTATAAGCATGCTTGGTGTGATGGATTGCTCAATGTGTCGATGCAATCAGCTGATTTTCCTATTTATTGTGCGTTTTTTAGTATTATATTTTCTGTTTGTGTACAGTGACGGTCTATGTTGCTCCAGTGGTTTGTGTTTTTTTTTCAATTAGTCCCTGTTTATGATTCTCATGTCCATTTATTCCTTGTGATGACTGACTGAATGCTCTCTTTTTCATTTGTTCTCTTTTGGTCATTCACCTTAATCACACCCCCCAATAACATTGTTAGTTGGTAAAATACCTTGTATCGACCCTAATTGTAAGAAGTGTTCAGTGGTGATTACAAAAAAATTGTTTTTTTCCTACCTGATTGCAGTGAAGCCTCTATTTAAGTGCGTATTTTTAGGTTTTGCAGGTTTGCAGTCTTTCACCTAAGTATCAGAATTCAAATATCATATTATTTACCGTTCCCTATCAGTTTTTGGAAGAGGGAAAAGACCAACTTTTTCAATACAAATAAATAACATAAACTTCATCACTGACTCTGTTTCATCTATTTGTGAACTGCAACACCTGGATAGTATTCTTTTTGTTGACGCAGCGAAAGGTGAAAGAACAGGAGCTTGGTGCTCCCACATTGTGCATCAAGATTGAGCCAGTTTCTCGACCAGGCCATTAGTAAAAACCTTAATGGAAGGGCTGCACAGAGGACATTTGGAAGATAAGGGCATTTTTATTTGATTCCTTTATAAACATTTAATCTTTTAGAGCATCCTGTTTATGTCTTTACTTAGGGTCTGGAAAAGGGAAAAAGTAACAGGAAGCAGTTAACAGATAATATTTTGGTTTATAAAGTATAAGCTGTTAAGGAAATATTGCAGAAATTATTTTGGCTGCCTTTTGTTCAAGAACCATAATTTCCCTGTGAGGATCTATGGGAGAACTGAATAAACTAAAAGGAACCAAAACTGTAATTATCTAATCAGTATTTTACTTATATAAGTTGTCACAGAGAGGAATCACGATGTAGTTCAGTCCTCTGTAAGTGAAAGTCACGATCTTGCTCATCTTTTTCAGTAATTGGAGCTCCCACCCACATGTCCACATAAACAGTTGGCCTTGTTAAAGGAGACAGAAAAAAAAAATCCGTGGACATTCTTCCCACGGTCTTCACACCACAGGTTCACAGACACAAGGAAGAATAGACAAAAACAGAAAACTAATGAACTGAGATAGACTGTATGGAGCAACAAGTCCATTTGCAAGTTTATTGCATATCAAACAGACCGAGAACACAAATTTGCCTTCCCCTAAGATCCCGTAATGACGTGTGAACATTCACTTACTCGACAGCGTGGGGAGGATTCATTTATGCTGTGGAAATGAGGTGCAGTGAAGTTCTAAACGACTCTGGAAAGAGCTGCAGGACTTTTTTCCTTCTTCCAGTAGAGAATGGGGTAGATTTCTACATGGAAGGTCAGTTTTATTTCTCATTTTAATTGCTTTCACATTCTAGCTCACACACAAATGCTGACTCTACCCAGATTATTAAAAATAAATGAAAAGTGAGATTCTGTACTATAGTGACTGAATGGAAAATTATCAAGATAGTCCAAATTCCAACACAGGGGTTGGTCAAAACAGTCAAACACAATTGAAACCCAAGGATTTTCATAGACTGATGTCATCAGGACGAAGCCGTATGCTCCTCTGTGTGCTGAAAGTCGATTTTCTGCTAGCAATGCGTTTCCCAGCCATATGGCAGAAAAGTGCTCTGACTGCAATAATATAAAATGAGGTCTTAAAAACAGTTTTATGTTCATGCAGACAGTATTGAAAGAATAATAAAAGAAATTCTTTACAGGCTTACTTTATTCAAGCCCATTTTCACCTTCTATGGATGAAACTATGGCAACATGGTGTTGGTTTTACTGTTGTCCAGCTTGATTTAGTCTGGCATTGATTTCAAATTTGTGCTGAAGAGGTTAGCTGTGTAGAAATAAGGTATTATTAGTCAATTTTATAATCGTATACCAATGATCACAGACAAAATACCCAAGTGAGATCCAAATCAATGACACATCCGGCGTTCTTAGCCCCCTGCTGTTCACCCTGATGACACACGACTGCATCCACAGGTTCCCCTCCAATCACATCCTGCAGTTTGCAGACCACACCACGGTGGTGGGCCTCATCAGAGATGACAACGACCTTGGATGGATGGTGAGATTGCTTTGATAATTAAAGCCAATAAACATACAGGAAGACAAAGTGTGATAAAGGAGCAAAGTTGCTCTCAAAACCTTTTATTTGTTTAAGGGGTTAGTTTACATTTTTCATATTTCTGTTTTTGTTACTTGCAACAAAATAGGAAAATAACTCACTCCATATGATGTTTGCTATTCATTGAAACACATATAATGCGTTCAAAGTGTAAGAACACCTTTATGACACTGTATCATATTAGTTGAATACCTTAAATTAACCTGGCCTCTTTCTAAGCAATGCCTAGGCCATTTTGCACACCAATGAATGTAAAATTGTTATAAGACTTAACCGCTAGTGTTAGAAAGCAAACTAAAGAATGATTTCATATATTTGCAGTGTCAGCTGACTCAGAGGGCCACTGTATGATTCCAACTCTATTGCTTGACTCCAGTTCTCATGGATCTCCAGGGAACACTTAGGCTGTCATATCTTATCTCATCACAGCCTGGTTGTCCCATATGTCTCTGAGGCAGGTGTCCTCCCCTCTGTCACTTTTGTCCCCCACAGCTTCTCTTCCTACCTGGAAAGGAGAATATATTCCACACAGCGAGGCTTTATACCCAGCAGGGACGGTGGTTATAAATATATATATGTACCACATACGAGACAAAAATAGTCTTTTTTTGATGATTGCAGCATTTTGTGTTACTTACATGTATTGTTTATGTGTTAAGACATTTTACAAGAGAAAAGAACAAAAAAAGTCTCACAAAACTAAACATTGACTAACTCTGTGACCAAATTGCTTCCTATAAATAAATCTAATTCAAACACTTTGATGCCATTGTCAGATGCAGATATTTTATGCTTCCACAGCACCTTTCTTAATGCATTTTTTTTTTTCTTAAATTTTTCTTATCCTTTGACTGATAAATTAAAAGGCTGGTAAGGCAGGAGCCGAATGGATTTCTGTTCTGAAAGGAGATGATTTATTGAGTTAAGTTTTTTACCTGCTGGGAAGCTGTCAATATGTCAAAGTCCAAAAGACTTCCTTTGAGTTGTTGCTCTATTCCATTCAACCTGTTAGTGAACAAAAGGTCATGTTTGTGTATTTTGACATGGTGAATGTCTACTGATTGCTTTTAGTGTTGTGGAAACTCAATCACATAAACATTCCCAGTCTATAGTCCTTAAAGGTTTGGCCCACTGGATAAGTAATGATAATATTTTAAGCAATTTTCTACTTCCAAAATGTCCCCTCAGAGGATAGTCACCATATTTCCTTTAATTTCCAAACTTGAAACCTTTTTAACATTCTGGGAGGCCAATCCTGGGACAGATGTTTGAGTTGGATGTCTGAGTGTGAACGTGACCTGGATATTGATCATAAGTGTGTGCCATTTAAGGTGAAAACGGCACTGACTGAAGATTTAAAAGCCTTTGTGCAGCAAAGCTGATGATTATTACAACTTTCTGTTTTAATAAAAAAAATCTCTTTTCAAATAATTTTATAGTCTTTACTGAATGCATTAGCAATGTTGCCTTATTGAATTTTTACAGAGATGCTTAATCTTGTCAAATGATTTGATACATCCTTTTAAGGTTTTGGTTATAGTACAGTTTCTCCTAATAATCTTTAATTCTCTGATAGACTGACATAAAGAATGCACATAAGTAAAGTAAAAGAAGGTTATAAATCCGTCTTCTCCTGCTTATCCATCAGGGTCGTGGTGGGACTGGTGCCTATCTCCAGCAGTTTATAAGGCGGGGTGCACCCTAGACACATTGCTGGTCCATCACAGGACAAAACAGAAACACACATCTAAGGACCATTCAGAAATAACAGTTAACCTAACAGTCATACTTTTTTGACTGTAGGAGGAAGCAGGAGTACAGTTAGAGTACCTACAGGGAGAACATGGAAACTCATCGCAGAAAAACCCTAAGCCATGAATCGAACCCGGGAGCTTCTTGCTGCAAGGCAAGAGTTCCTGACACTGCTCCACTGTTTTAAAATGTATACGCCTTGTGGATTATACATTTGAAACAAATTTGTTATTATTTTTGTCAGTCCCCTTTTTCCCCCGCTACAAGCTTAAAGGGATCCAGGATTAGATGAACATTTTGGCCTAAATATGTTGCATTAGCTCTGGTTCATTAGCTTTACTAATATGTTTAATTACAACCATTTCCTTTACGATCTGTTAGTAAGATACAGTCAGGTGTATCTATTAATGTAAAATAAGGTAACTGCTCAATAACAGAGGTTTTCAAAGTCACTCCTCAGAACCCACTGTCTGCCTGTTTTGGTGTTTCCTTACATTAGGAAACAGGCCTTTGCAGCCTTTAATGGTGCTGGGCAGGAATACAATAATCAGCTGAAGCTGAAAGACATTTAAAACAGTAAAGGTGAGTCCTGTGTTTGAAAACCACTGCTGTATAATAATAGTTGGCTCTAACTGAAATTCTTACATACTAGATGGGAATGAATGTCATATTGTGAATGAATATTTTGTTCTGTACAAAGTTGATTGTGCTGACAACAAAATCTGACAAAAATCATCAACAGAAATCAAATCAGAATGCTTTCAATGGGGTCACCAGTTTCCACCCATGAGGAATTAGCCAATCCTGGTGTTCTCTGGCTAATGCCAAGCATCCTGCATGGTGTTGGTACACAGATGGGGGTGTTAGTCCCAATTTGTGGAAGTCGGGCCCTCATACTATCCTCATGGAGTCAGTTTCTGACCACTTGTGCGGACACATGGACATATTGGGCCAGATGGAGGTCATCTTGCAGAGCTCCTGTAATGCTCCTCCTGTTTCTCCTTGCACAAAGGCAGAGGTAGCATGCTACTGCGGGATTGTTGCCTTCCTATAACCTCCTCGTAGCGCCTGGACACTATGCTGACAGACACGGCAAACCTAGGGCTGGGCGATATAGAAAAAAAGCTTATCGATAAAAAAAAGTGCATATTGATCGATATCGATAATTATTGAAAAGATTTGAAACCATATTTTATGTGCAGCTCTGCCTGGACTTTTTATGATATTGCTAAATGATTTAATTTTAATAAAGAAAACAAACACACACTTCCAATTAAATCTTTATTTAACCAACATTTTTAACCATAACAGAATTGTTTTAAAGAAAAATAACTTAAAAGACCTGAGTTATGTTATTAAATACTGACAAAGAATAAACTAAAGTGACCAAAATAAATATAACAAATAAACCTAGTTCAGCTTAGTTTCCTGCTTTAACCTGAGTTATTACTTTGAAGTTTCTGGCCCCTCAGCATTTTTATCTCAATTGTTAGAACTACGTGGGAAACTGCCCAGAACTGAATATATATATATATATTTTCCCGAAATTCCCGAAGATTCCTCGGAGGAGAGTCGCGGCGGGGCCTACACAGCTCATACTCCTGCGGGTGTGAGCGGCTGAGATGATAAAAAAAAAAATAAATAGGTTGTGTTTTCGTTTTCACTGGTTCCCGACACATTTTACAGATGACTGTGGTTTGTTTTTTGTCCGACTTGCCATGACCGAAATACTGCCAGACTGCCGAACTACAAAAACCCTTCTTTGAAACAATGTCCTCTGCCTCTCCTGCTGCGATATCTTCATGTGCTCTGTGTTGTGGTTTGAGAGGGCGGCGCTTTGTGACCGCGTGCCTGGGTCCGCGATTGTGATTGGTTAGGAGGAAGTAGTGACTAGCATAAACCTACATGATAGGCTACAATGACAAGGAAGGAAAACTGCGTTTCTTTTTTATCGAACTTTTATCGACCCTCTTTTTTCTATTGCGCCACACGTCTATCGATCGATATATATCGTTATTGAATTATCGCCCAGCCCTAGGCAAACCTCCTGGCCACAGCTTGCATTGATCATGAGCTGCACTATCTGTGCCACCTGTATGGTTTGTAGAGTCTCATGCAACCATCAGTGTGATAGCACTCATCAAAACATCAGCCAGAAGGCATAG
This sequence comes from Cyprinodon diabolis, assembly GCA_030533445.1. Classification (NCBI taxonomy): domain Eukaryota; kingdom Metazoa; phylum Chordata; class Actinopteri; order Cyprinodontiformes; family Cyprinodontidae; genus Cyprinodon; species Cyprinodon diabolis. Next base: position 2,708,689 of record CM060083.1, on the reverse strand, counting down.
GTACTGAGAAATGCTCTGTAGTCTTAGTTTTTGTTGCTAAGTAAGTATAGGGCCATGAAGGAGGCTATATAAGGCAATAAAACTGCTTCAGCAGGATCAGCTGAAGGCTTTTAACTACAGTTTTTGGATTTTCTGATAGTAAAGCATTTCAATAGTCCAGCCTTGAAGTAACGAATGCATGGACTAGTTTCTCAGCATCACCCCTGGAAAGGATATTTCTAAAGTTTATATATTCCGCAGATGAAAGAAGGAAATTCTAGAAACCTCTTTGATATGGGATTTAAATGACAGGTGCTGATCAAAGATAACACCAAGATTTTTTACTTTATTATTTGAGATCAATTTAATCTCATCCAAATGAAGTGACTGGCTAATCAGCCTCTTTTTCAAAGAAGTAGTAAGAATTAAGTTTTAAATATATTTATTTATTTCATAGTTAAAATAATACCAATGCTGACCAGTAATATTAAGAATATGGAGATCTGACATTGATTTACAGACATCTAGAATGTTCTTTCTGATGTAGAGAATGTGATTTTGTTTGAAATGCTCACTTAGGCAAAGAAAAAGTTTTCAGATATCAGGAATACATATTCAGTAAAACTAGTACGTATCAAATTGGCTTGCCATAGCCTGTTGTGACCGCCATAATATTACAGGATTATTTCTTGAATGGTAGTAGATTAATGTATCTATTTAATTGAAATCTAATCTATTTAGGCGAAAATGAAGTCTAAAAACGTTGTTCTAATATATAGAACCTGTGCATCGTCTCATGCGTTCCTCCTCATGTTAATTCAGTTTTCTTTTACACAGTAAATACTAACTGGCTGGTTGCAGCCACGCTTTGGATGTTATCATCCCAATAAACAGTTATTAGTGGCTATTAGAGCCATAGAATGGCTTCAGATTGTGCCAGTAGGCTCAGTAGGTTTTTATCATCAAGTGAATCCTAACCCCAAACAAATTCCTTTTCTCCCGTGAAATTAATTAATCTATTTATGTGTAATCCAAAAATAATTTCAGTAGTTTTTTTGTGTACTGTAAATATAACTAAATAAAAATAAAATGATTTGTATCTCGCTCATAATGAACAAACCAAAAACAAGTAATCTCATGCCCTGTCAACTGAGTTGTAGAATCCTCTTCCTATAAAGATTTAATTCTCTTTGAAAAAATGCTGATCATTTTTTAATAAGATTCTCATCAAACGGACATGCAGTGTTTGTTTTAAAACGCAATGTGTGTAAAGAACCTAGTCAATTATGTAATTTTTTTGTGCACAATTCTACGACAAAAACCTGACTAAATCAGGAAATAGAACAGATCTGATTGGCTGTAAGGAGAGCGGAGACAGAGGAGAAGAAAACCTGCTACCAACCAGGTCAGCTCTGGGGAAAATGTTACTACGTTGACGAAAACAGAGGTTAAGGAAAATCTCTTTGTCAGACTTTCTCTGTTTTCAGGTTTAGAATACAGTTTTTGGTAAACCTGCTTCATGAAACGGACCCCAGTTATCAAAATGGGATTAAAAGTACATTTATAGTATATGGTTTCATGGACAAGAGGCACAAAGTGCTTTATTTTTTTACATTTTAGGAAATCATTCCTTCAACTTCAGATTTTCAAAGTGCTTTTCAATGTTAACTTACACAAAATTCCAGTGTAAAAGACTAAGGTTTGTGGTTGTAAGATGACAAGAAATGGAAGAAATTAAGGTGAATATTTTTGCATGGCATTTTATGCATCTCATTTCCTTAACAAAGGTAGAGTAGTTGTAAATCTCCTAACAAGATTTACAAATACTTTTCTCAAGTTAGTACATATATTCCAATTTGAGCTTTATTAATACCAGGTTTGAGTGCTAAAACTCATTTTATATAAGTGCTCTGGGTTCCTGAATATCTAATTGCTCAACTCACATTTTTAAATATTGATTTTAAAAACAAAACCAACATTAAATGTTTAAAACACTTGGAGGAGATTCCTGGAAAAAGAATCAAAACTTAATTACTTCTAAGTAACATCTGCATCTTAGTTAAACTTTCATGCTAAGTGATCGTGCAATAGTGAAATCACTATGCACTCAAAGGGCTTTATCTAGATGCAGAGCTCTAGTTGGCATCTTTAAGTTTGCCAGCCATTGGGAATCTTTTTCTAATAGGCAACAGTAGATCTGAAATTTGTTTCATAATGATCATAATGCATGAATTGCCTCTCAGCTTATAACTAAGTTGGGAGTGAAGTCACCGGAACCAGTGACTTCACCTTGTGCATGACTAATTTCTTCAACCACTAAATCGCTGTACATTGGGTTTAATATGTACAGTATGTGGCAACTATAGCTAGTTTGTTAACTCAGTTTGATTTGTGTTATTAGGCTTAATCCTCTCCTGTACTTATCCACGGATCGGTTTCTTCCCCATCTAGCTGTTTTCTTTCTAAGTCAGTCTGAAATCCATAAACAGTACAGAGGGTTGTCCCTTGTAGCCTTGTGTTTGTGTCACATGCAGGACAACCTTATGCACATTTCTTTGGTACTCACTTGTAATGGTAAGTCCCTATGTAAAAAGTGGTTGAAACAAACCAAAACATAATGACTTCTCAAGGAAAAAGGCCATAACACTGTGGTGCTGTCTGAAAGAACTCAAATAATTAAAAGCTATTTTTGCAGTCACATCAGCCACAGTTCGTTGCAGGTATAGTTACAGAGGCTGTGTGGCTCAAAAAAATGTTTCCGCAAGCAAGAAGGGCAATAAAGTCAACTGCTAGACAGAAAAAAGTCATGGTAATTTTCAACCCTGAACAATTTTAATAGAAACTCTCAACATTTGCACAACAACATAAAAACAACATCCTAAACACCAAATTTATACTATTTATATTCCAAGTGAGATAAATTGGAGTTTAGTTACCCTTCAAATTGCAAAGAAATAGAGGATGTCATATATATATATATATTTTCCCATCTCTTGACACGGAGTCTTGTGGGAAATCATGGTGACTAATTGTTCAGTACCAGGTAACCAGGTAACTGTTATGAGGTTGTGTCAACCACTTTCTTTAGTCCCTTGGTTTTGACTTAATCCCTGACCCCTGGCTCACACCGACTCCGGTCTTACCGTTGCGGTGCGGTGGGTGCGGCACCGCAGTGATTCCAAGTCATTAAAAAGACGTAAACCTCTCTCACCGGCTGCTGAGCTGTCCGGCTGCGGTTACCGAGACACTCCGGCGCTGCAGAAAATTCCGCAAGAAAGCTATCCTTGCGGCGTGCCGGAGCCCTCCGCAACAAGCTCTCGCAAATATCCTTATTTGGGCCGTGTTATCGCGTGAAGTTACGTGAACTCAAGTGAACTTCTGTTAAATCTCCAGACCTGTTGCCGGAGCCGCAGAGCCGAACCGCACCGTAGTCAAAAGGGCGGTGTGAGAGGGGGTGTGCGGGAGTTGCGGTCTCCGTCGGCTCGGTAACCGCACCGGAGCCAGTGTGAGCAAGGGGTTACCCTCAAAATCTGGGTATCTAACAGCAGACACCTTAGATTTTCCTTTGAATGGATGGATTTAAGTTGTCACAGGGACAGCTTCGGTTAATCATGTCTTGGTTTGGGTTGGGGTACCATGGTGCTTTGTTGCTGTCTGTTGGCTGGGGTGTCATCACATATGGCTGTTTCCTTGCTGTATGGTTTTGGTGAGGGGAGGCTGTGTCGAGAGCAGGCTCTGTCTAGAGGTCCTCTTTCTCACTTGTCACTGAAGCGGAGCTCTCTTGCTGAGGTGTGCCACCGTGGGAAGATAGTTGAGGCATTTATATTTGAGACACATGTCCTGTGTAATTCTGTTGCTCTCTGGAGGGAGCCCATGCTTGGGTTTGTGGTGGGTGGAAGCCTCATGGTTTCAGGTTTGGGATCTGTTGGGGGAGGAGTATTTCATCCTATGCTCTGTTTGGCTAGCTTGTTGGGATTCTGTTGGTCCTGTTTCTGGAAGGATGGGTTCAGGGTCATTGTAGATGGGGGTTTGGGGTATTGGCCAAGTTTACCAAGGCAAGGGCAGCACTTGACCCTCTTCTTGACTGGTTGCTTTCAATGGTTCGCTCTTCTCCACCCCAGAGAAAGCGGTGACCTTCCTAATAAGGGGGCTAGTAACCCTCTAGGATATTGTTAGCTTAGAGGGTTGGTGCAGATGTGCAAGTGATGTTACAGCATCAATTCTTGTGTGTCATTACATTATTTGTAAGGAGGGAACATTTAATTGTGACTCTGTGCCTTTGTGCATGTGCCTGCTTCCTTGTCAGGTCACACACCCTCATGTAGCTTAGATGTTTGGATCCAAGTTGATTGTTTGTTCCTGCTTTTCTGTTTATTCTGTTCTATCTCTCCCACAGGTTTAAAAGCTTCTTTTGTAGTGACCTCAGAACCTTGGACCTAATATTCAAGCCGACAGGATCTAGACAATTTTCAAACACCTTAGACTTAGACAGACTTTATTGTCATTTTGTACACACAGGGTGTATACAAAACTAAATTTCGTTCAGTACAGCTCTCAAGACATTTCCATTTCTTAAAATGCAGCCATGATCAAATGTAAACATGGTGATCAGATGTAAATATAAGACTGAGGTATGATTTACAGTTTTCCAACATTCATTTATTTATACTTTTTTTTGTTTCATTCAACATTCAGTTTAAACAAGCTTTATTATTACAAAATACAGCAAGTGGCTGGTTGTTAGCGGGGCGGATAACAGAATTCTTTGGTAAAGAGTTCAGTCTGATCCCAGAGGAAGGGAAGAAATCAGAGAGGGAGATTGTCTACCGCTTGTGGCTGTAGTGGCTTCCATAGTTCAGGACTATAGGTTGATAGACCAGAAGATTAGAGAGGCAAAGAGGTCCCGAGGGAGAATCCAAGCTGAGGTCAATAATAGTGTTGCACCGATAACGATACCAGTATCGGCTGGGCCCCGTCCAAAATGGTGGTATCGTATTGGCGAGTACCAACAAATAGGGCAGTGATACCATTTTGAGAGCCAAAACTTTATTCAACTATTCTCACCCAGGCAATGAAAAGTTCTACTGGATTCACTTTGTATTAGTCTTTTTGCTGCTTCAAAAAGGTAGACAGCAGCTCGACAAAGCCATGATGGCAATTATTTTACATCCAAGTAGTATGCAGTTATTCATATATACACACACACATCAATTTCAAACAGATGGTATTACATTGGTGCATTGGTGCAGTAATATAGTCCAAGTTAGGTAAACCAGGAGAATCCAGGAAATCAGTCCAAAAACAAAGCTGAATGAGCAGTGTTATGATTTCATATTATATGCCAATCGAGATTGGATGCCATAATTATGTTGTGAATAACTGTTATATTCAATTCCCAGCCAGCTGGGAATTTATATTTCTGATTCTTTAAGATATTTATTGCCCTCCCCGGTAGGGGTGGTAACCAGTGTGCGAAATACCTGTCAATATTTGGGGGGGTCCCCATCTCCCGATTGTTGCGCAATACCAATCTAAATTTTCTCAATATGCAGTAGGCCTATAACATTTCAAAGTCAAAGTCAGCTTTAATGTCAATTCTTCAGATTCACCAGACATAAAAGGACTGGAGAGGACGTTCGTTTCTCATTCACCAACAGTGAAAGAGATAAAGTGCACAGGCACAACAGATACGATCAGTTTCAAATACTAAAATTTAAACATTCAATTTCACAAAAGGTATAAAATGTACAATAATATAAAATATGCAATACTTATGCTAGTGCAAATAGGCAGATGGTAATGGCAGCAGAAAAAATATTATTATTATTTTTATTATTATTACCAATTATGTAAGATATAGCATTTGTAACAGTAACAGTGCAAAAGAACAGTAAATAAATATAGTATTAATAGTAGTGCAGGAGAGGGGGTCAGCTTCCTGACAGCTTGGTGGATGAAGCTTACTGTAAATCTGATGGAGCGTGCAAGAGCCTGAACAGACAGTCTATAAAAAAACACACACACGCACAAAGACTGTCTGTCTGTCTCTCTGTCTGTCTCTCTCTTTCATGCACGCACATGTCCTGCTTTAATCCAGTTTCTGAAGAATGGAACTGGGTCGAATTTGTCCAGAGGAGGTCCGTTGAGGTCCACAAACAGGAGTGAAGACCTGCTGTCTTCGTGCAATCTTCTCCGCGTTGCCAGTGTTATTAACTGCGGAAAAGCACATGGCTAATTTGCATACGCGAACAGGATTGGCTGGCTCCACTTTGCAAGAAACAGAACATATTTGTGAATAAAGGTTTTGAATTTTAATACTGGACATGTTGAGACATAGTGACCATTAGTGACAAAAAATATTTTACGTTACATTTTTTTGACACAATTTAAGACCCCCTTTAAATTTTGCTTTTGAGCCCCCCCCCTATAAATTTGGAGGCTAACACACATCCTACTAGCAGTGTGTTAGAACAATAAATGAGTGATTCGAGCTCAAATCATGGTCAAACAGTTCATTCTGCACGTACATGGAATAAATTCACCACTTCTGTTCAAAATATAAGAGTTTATTAACAAAAATCATTCAGCTCCAAGTCAAACATATTTCAGTTAAAAAAAACTCTTAACTAAGACTAGTGAAATTCAACTAGTGAAATTCTGTTGAACCAGCATACTTCTCCTCATTAATAGAGGAGAATAAGAATAATCCTAGATTTCTTTTTAATACAGTTGCCAGACTCACCCAGAGCCATAGCTCTGTTGAACCGTCCATTCCACCTGCTCTTAGCAGCAATGATTTTATGGGATTCTTTATAAATAAGATTGATCTTATTAAAAATAAGATCATAAGCACTCCTCTATCCGCAATTGTACCTGAGGTAGTCATGGAATCTGAACCGGGTTTAGACTGCTTTGATCCAGTTGAACTTTCTGAATTAGCAAAATTATTGTCTTCATCTAAGCCTTCAACTTGTATGTTAGATCCAGTTCCAACCAGGTTATTTAAGGAGGTATTCCCTTTGATCTCCTCCTCCATTTTAGATGTGATTAATCTATCTCTGTTACAGGGATATGTACCTAAAGCTTTTAAGGTTTCTGTAATTAAACCTCTGCTTAAGAAACCGTCTCTTGACCCAGATGACTTGGTTAATTATAGACCTATATCCAATCTTCCTTTCTTATCCAAAATTCTTGAGAAAGTAGTTGCCAAACAAGTTTGCGACCACTTACACCATAATGAACTTTTTGAAGAGTTTCAGTCTGGCTTTAGAGCTCATCATAGCACTGAAACAGCTCTGGTGAAAGTCACTAATGATATTCTCATGGCCTCAGATAATGGACTTGTATCTGTGCTTGTCCTGTTGGATCTTAGTGCTGCATTTGATACAGTTGACCATAATATTCTTTTAGAAAGACTTGAATATTTTGTTGGAATTAAAGGAACAGCACTAGACTGGTTTAAATCTTATCTATCTGATCGAATTCAGTTTGTTTATGTTAATGATAGATCTTCAACACGCTCAAAGGTTACCTGTGGAGTACCACAGGGATCAGTGCTAGGACCAATTCTCTTTACTTTATACATGCTCCCAATTGGTAGAGTTATTAGACAGCATGGGATTAATTTCCACTGTTATGCTGATGATACCCAGCTATATCTGTCTATAAATCCAGATGAAGCTAACCCATTACATAGATTACAGGCATGTCTTGAAGCCATAAAAACCTGGATGACTCTTAACTTTCTGCTTCTGAATGCAGACAAAACAGAAGTTATAGTCTTTGGACCAGAGTCTCTGAAAAAGAAGCTGATTAGCCAGTCACTTCATTTGGATGGGATTAAACTGATTTCAGATAATAAAGTAAAAAATCTTGGTGTTATTTTTGATCAGGACCTGTCATTTAAATCCCAGATCAAAGAGGTTTCTAGAATTTCCTTCTTTCATCTGAGGAATATTGCAAAAATTAGAAATCTCCTGTCCAGGGGTGATGCTGAGAAACTAGTCCATGCATTTGTTACTTCAAGGCTGGACTATTGTAATTCTTTACTATCAGGAAGTCCACAAACTGTAGTTAAAAGCCTTCAGCTGATCCAAAATGCTGCAGCCAGAGTTCTGATGAAAATTAAAAAGAGAGATCATATCTCTCCTATCCTGGCTTCTCTTCATTGGCTTCCTGTTAAATCAAGAATTGAATTTAAAATCCTCCTTCTCACATATAAAGCCTTAAATGGCCAAGCTCCATCTTATATCAGAGATCTGATTGTTCCTTATGTTCCTAACAGAGCACTTCGCTCTCAATCTGCAGGTTTACTAGTGGTTCCTAGAATTTCTAAAAGTAGAATGGGAGGCAGATCTTTTAGTTATCAGGCTCCTCTCCTGTGGAACCAACTACCAGTTTTAGTCCGTGAGGCAGACACCCTGTCTACTTTTAAGACTAGGCTTAAACCTTTCCTTTTTGATAAAGCTTATAGTTAGGGTGGCTCAGGTTATCCTGAGCTGTCTTTAAAGTTATGCTGCTATAGGCTTAGACTTTTGGAGGACATAGGGACCCCCATTTCATCTTTCTGCTTCATTCTCTCTCTGTTCTCCTATTCTGCAGAATCTGTTAGTTCAATCTCTAACATTCTGCTCTCTCTGCTTTTCCTCAGAGTAGCTTTGCCTCGTCTGTTCCTGTTTGGCTTTGACGTCATCCAGGAAAGAAACATCAGCTGTGCTGCTTCCATCAACACCCTTGTTTGTAGATGTTGGAGATCGGCCTGTTTTCCAGTGTGGTCCTGTTTCTCTGGCCGTGGCTGGGTGGATGTGCTCTCTTCATCCTCTGGCATGGGAGCTGCCTTGGAGCTCGTCTGCCTGGCTGTGTGTTTCCTGGACGGGGCCGCCTTTTACAGCTGCTTTTTGTATCTCTGCTTCTGTCTCCTTGAACCCCAGTCGGCCTCGGCAGATGGCCGCTCACACTGAGCCTGGTTCTGCTGGAGGTTTCTTCCTGTTAAAAGGGAGTTTTTCCTCTCCACTGTCGCTGCAAGCATGCTTAGTGTGAGGGATTGTATTTGAGTCAATGAGTCAATGCAATCAACTGGTTTTCCTTAGATAGAAAACTTTGTATCAATTTGACTGTATGATCTGGTTGAACTGTAAAGTGCCTTGAGATGACATGTGTTGTGAATTTGGCGGTATATAAATAAACTGAATTGAATTGAACTAAACTAAAGTACTATGTACAAAGAGGAAGGGGAAACATGGTTGGAAACCATATTACAGTTTAAGATGGATCTTATGGTTGAAAACCAAAGTTTATCTGCAAGAATTTCTGATATGATAAAATTAGCTTTTCACTAATTTAGAGAAATTTAGAGAAAGAATGTTTTCAGACCAGTTGAGGTGAATAAAACATTATTTGGCCAAATGATGTTTTATTAAATTATTTGCTTGATTAGGAACCAATAACCTCTAGTTAATAGCTGGCAGTGAATAGACATGAGGATTCCATTAAATTACTCTTGGTCATACTTGGTAATCGAAATGTAATGTGCATATGAGGAACACATGAACACTAATGTTATATCAGTGTATAAACCCTTAGTCACACAACATATTCTTATAGCATACCATGCAATCCATCCTGTTAACTTTGTCTTTACTCATCAGTAAACATATGAAATGATCAACATCATCAAAAGACATATTGTTCTGTCCCTAACTGTGCCAGACCTGCAAACCTTCTTGTCCATGTCCACTTGGAAGCCCTGAGCTTTCATCCAGCAGAGGCTGACAGCAAGACAGGCTTTCTTATTCATGCAGCCACACCAGGGGTTCTCTTTGTCTCAGTGGCTCAAAGCAAGGCAGGCTTTCTCATCCAATCTGGCTCTATAAGTTCTGAAACTCAAGAGAAATATGTTGTAAAAAGTCTGTTTTTCAGCAGTTTGGTTCTGAAAGGTCACCACGATGACTTATCCTTGATAATTCTGGAGATCTGGGACTTTTTGGGCCAGGGTCTCCAATTTGGTAAAGACCCTGCCGAGGTGGACCCAGGCAGCTTCATGGGAAAGAGAGAAGGGAAAGAGAAAGTACATCGTGTGTGTTCTGTGGTTTTCCCTGTACTCACACAGAGGGGGCTGGCAAGTCACACCTCTATGACTTACCATGTGAAGGGCTTGTGACGGATTTCTGAGGCAGTTGGCGGAAAAGGGGGTGGGGGTGGGGGGGGGTGGGGTGAATTGTCTTAAAGCTGTCTTAAAGCTGTTTATACAAACTTGTATTCTCTTCTCTGGCCATCATGTCAAGACGAAATATGGACACTGGTTCCCAATGTCCAAAAACCATGATCATGGCATATGGCACAACAGCAGACAAGGGCAAAGCAAAAACTTGAATATCCAAAGGCAGAATACTCTGAATCAGAATCAGAATTACAGAACAGTTACTTGAAAAGCTAGAGTTACTCTCACCAAACAGCTTGAATAATATGGCACTGATGGTAGGCAGACAATCAGCATAAATAGCAGAGGGAACCAGGTGGAAACGATAAGCATTAATGAACCGCCGGGCCAGTTAGACAGGTGAACAAGAGTAAATGAAACTGCCAACCTTCAGCAGAATGACCAGGACATCTTTTTTGCACTATGAAAACAATGCTGAGTAAAGAAAAGAAAAACAAAATGAAAAAAAAATTAAGCAAGTAGCTATAATGGCTATCTTCAGGTACTAAAATACAATCCTACTGCAGATGTCCCATTAGACTCTGAGGTTCACCTGGTTTCAGCACACTTCAGTCACAAAACCTCAACGAAACTGAGTGTCTCATTTCAAAAGCACAATGACTACATTTCAGGAGTAGATTTCAGCAATACTACAAGAGCCTTTTCACTCCCCCTCCTGATTCTTACAACCACTACAAAAAGTTCACAATCACTGAAATAAATAATCATGCTGCAAAATTTCTTTAGATATGCTGTAAAGAAGCACCATGGGGAATAGAAGAAATTACAGAGGTGAGTCACACTATGCTAAATTGCCTCCCTAATGCATCAAAGTTATCCTGTACTTAGGATCACAAAATGGGCCTATAGCCCCAACATGAGCTACATCAGTGCTGCCAGGATTTAAGCACACAGTAGTCTTTTGTCTACATTATTCTTAACTGTTTGCATATCAAATATCAAACTAATTACTTGTTGACCTGTTTGCAGTTATAGTGAGTATAAAATGAAACCTGGGCACAAACACAAGCTGCAGATGGTATTGTTTTATTAGCATCAAGGTAGGACCAGTTTAACATAACCATCTGAATGAATGGTGTATGCTCAGTTGGCAGATTTGGCAAAAGTCTCACTGTGATTACCCAGAGCTTCTGTTTGATGGGGATGTTTTCCTAGCAAAAAAAAAAGATTCACTGTTTTCAGTTTCTGTGTTTGCATTCATATTCATATCACAGTGTTGGGCCCTTTACAGATGATGATCCTTCTTCTAACTCATTTTATTCTTTGTCTTTTGGCACACCTAAATGTTTTGGATCTGTATTTGATTAAGAAAACATAAATACAAGATACAGTTATTGTAGTGATTGTTTTAAAATTTAATGGTCAACTATTTTTACACAGGAACATATTAGTTTGATTAGCCCTTTATTACCTAAATAGAATTTTAGTTTTGTACTGGTCATCTTTTATGGCAGATTTAAAACATTTGTGATCAAGGCAAGGGCAGGCATGCAACTTTCTGTAATAAGAGAGCAACACATATACACATGCATAAGCATAATTTGTTATATCTTTAGTCCATCTCTGCCTATTCCATTTCCCCGTTTTCTCTCTCCTTTTTACTTTCTTTTTCTCTCGATTTTTTCTCGTATTTTTTCATCTTCTGTTCCTTTTACACATCTTCCTGTTCCTCTTTTTTCTTCTCCACCATTCTCTGATGTTCCTTTTTCTTATAGTCTCTGTATTTTCTCAATTTCTCCCTAAAATGTTATTATTATATTGTTATGTTTGTTTGCTCTGTTTTTGTGTTTCCTTTCCTCCTCCACCAGGTGGTGCCCCGTCCTCATTGGGTCTCCCTGCACACCTGCAGCTCATTGCCTCATTACCTGTGGAGTGTTCTTAAGCTGCTGACTGCCACTACCTCGAGACCTAAGATTCAAATTTCCCACTGAGCCTGAACTAACCGCTGTGTCTTCCCCAGTGTTGGGAAAGTTCTCTTTCTACGTGAACTAGTTCAAAGTTCAGTTCACACATTTTAAAATGAACTAGTTCAGTTCATAGTTCATAATTCAAAATTTTAAACTAAGTTCACAGTTCCAAAAAATCAACTAGTTAATAGTTCTTTTTTTTCATATATTGCTCAATTACACCATAGCCTACTGTAGAACCACAGACAGCAATTGTTTTATCAGTTGTAACACTGAAACTGTGCATCAGATTTCATCTTCATATCCAGTTTTGAATCCTTATCCAACCTGGGTTTACATTAGCATTGAGGGGACAGCATTTCCCCATGTTACTTTAACGCTTTGTTGCTGTCCATTCACTTCACACTAGTAGCAGCTGCAGCTTTCACCCCTACAGTATATTCTCAAAAACATCAGGAAAAATTTGCTGCTTGAATGGTCTTTTTATGAGGAATTATTAAAAGAAAAACAGGAAAGTAGTCTTTAAAGAGCAAATGTTTTTTTAATTTTAATATTTTTTTCCATTTGAAATTCCATTTCAGTTCATATGCCGTTTCAGATTTGCTTTGGATGTTACTGAAGTGCGGATTTTTTTACTGAAAGCTGGCGGGCAAAGTTTGCAGAGAAATGTAAGATTGTTGCCATCACCCTCACCGACCACCTGGTCATAAAACTGTTTTAAGTGATCATACTGCTGCTTTGTCGCCTCCACGCTGCTGTGGCTTCCACGCTGCATTTTGTTTTGATGACCATGCGGCTGTAGGCTATGACACTGGTAGCTGGTGTTGCCAGATTGGGTGTTTTTCCCGCTACATATCAAGGCCTGTTTACGGTGTGATTTAGTCGGGGTTTCGCCTGGAGGGCTCTATGGAAATCTGGCAACCTATTGAACGAAGTTGAACTGAAAGAGCGTGCCGTTCACAGACACCAGAATGAACGAGTTCACAATAACGTTCATCAGGCAGTAATGCAGTACGTTCAGTTCACGTTCGCCCAAAATATGAACGAGTTCATGAACTTTCGTTCGATGAATGCGTTCAGGCACAACACTGGTCTTCCCCTCACCTTCCAGTTCCGGTTGAGCAGTGTTCAGAGCAACACTGGGCTAATTTCATTCTACTCTGAGCAGTATTTGAGTCATCACCATACTCTTAATAAACCTGTCAAACTTTTCCCCGGTCTATCTGTTTGGTCTTCTGCATCTTGGGGTCAGACCTTAGATAAAAATCATGACACTTAGAAAACATCCAGATCCATATCTGCTCAAAATTAGCTATAACAACAAACTTCATTCAAGAAATATTTACTTTTTATGTAAATACAGTGCAGTAAAAATACTGTAAGCAGTTTAGTTGTAATACATTTTAATAAAATTTTGTCACACGGATGTTGCCATGTTGTTCAAGCTGCAACACATTCTAGGAAGAGATATATGCTATGTCCTGTAATGCATGGCCCAACACAGAAGCGCTACCTCCTCCAGACAAGACTCAGCAGTACATCTACAGTTTATGGACAAAGGAAATTCTTTTGAGGACCAGAATGTTCACATTTTGGACAAAGACAACCTTAAACAGAGGGGGTGGACTGGAGTTCCAGCTTTCAAAAATCTACAATGCAGCGATTGAGATGATACCGTCCCCTTATCATCGCAGCCCCACCCCTCTACAGGAGAGTGGACGACCTCGTCTCTTCAAGTGCCTTGAGATTACATGTGTTGTGAATTGGCTCTATAGAAATAAAATACATTAAATTGAATATAGTAAACGGTAGATTGCATACCAACCAAATTTGTTTATTTCAACACCATCTCATGTAAACAGCTTATGAAAACTTTGAGGCAACGACTCAGTTTGGGATTGCCTACATTTACATCAGTCAAACATATGATAAAAAAACCACTCTGATGCCAGCCTTCCTGTATTTACACTGTAGGTTCCAGTCCAGTAAGACTCACAGCATCATCAACCCAGCATGCATTGCACAGGTGAAAAAATGGCGACTTCCATAGGGGAAAAATGTAAGATATATAACTTTTTTAACTCATTATGAGTTTTTAAATATTACAAACTGCAATTTTTAAGTCAAAATGAAAAGCACAAAATTTTTATGTAGTCTGATGTGTTCAACTAGTAATGGATCCCTAATGTTTTCCTGATAATTCAACTAGAAAAAAAAGAACAAATAGCTCAATGAATGATTCCTCATTCTCTTTCCCATCTTTAATGGAATGAAGAAATAATTATCAATATAGGGGGGAAAACTCCCTTAAATCGGAATGATACTACTTATTAATCTCAACAAGACACTCCTAAAAAAGATTCTGATTTTGAACAAAAAAAGGAGAAACATGAATGAGTTTTTATACGGCTGTACTAATGTAAAATAAAAATGCAAACACTCATATGTCAAGGGAAATCTTTGTACAACCTTTTATTTAGAACAACTGCAGTTTTTTCCCTTTGTTTGGTAATAGATTTTGGGGTGGCTGTGAAACAAACCCATTTGTCAATGTCACAGTTATGCCAGGAGTAAAGCACTCTGGACTGACTTATGAGCTTTGGGATCTGGTGGGAGGGACTCGGCCTGCAATTTCTCTGCCTAAAATCTTCCACCTCGAACGTTGGACAGTTAAGCTCAGGAGAGCCAAAGAATGTCACAGGTTTATGTCAAAGGAAAACAGAAATGACCAGCCTATAAACTGAAAAGGGCAACAAGCAACAACACTTCACCTGTGAGCTCTACTTAAAAAGTTTTATTTCAATTTCATGGCAACTTTTCTATTAACTATATGAAAAAAAAGAAGAAAGCAAAAAGAACTCAGCAAAAATTTAGAAAAGGAGGTAAAAAGGCCTCTCAAAGCAGCTGAGAATTCAACCAGCAGATGCTGGAGATCAATGTCAATACATATAAATCAGTAAACTTAAAAAATGATGCATAACAATAACAAAAAGCGGTGAGTTGCAGCCAAGAGGTTTGGGCATTTTGCTTTGAATCCAGAGGTTCTGAGTTCAAGCCCCACTCCCACAGACTGCCACTCTGGGTCCCTGAGCAAGACCTTTAAAGCCCACACTGCTCCCTGGGCACCGCACACTGGCAGGGTTAAATACAGAGAGTTCATTTCAATGCTCTGTACTTGTGATAGTGTTATGAGAATAAAAAAGCTGAAAAAAAACAACCTAGAGAAGTCAAAACTACAGAAATAAGACAGTGACAACATTGTGGAGGAAGAAGTCAGAAGAAAAGTTGTATGAGAAGCAGCAAGTTGGAGGAAACAGTACACACTGGCACCCTCTCAAGCGCTCTATGGTGTGGCTGGTCTGTCTGTAATTAGCCACACTGGTAAACGACTGCTACTCGGAGCAACTATGCTAGAAGCATTATTTAAATTATTAAACTCAGCAGTGCTTTTATGAAACATAGTGACTGAAAAATAGAAAAAATATGTTTTTTTAAGTTGATTGTGTATTTTATATTATTGTTCAACTGCAATGCAGTCATATATCTATCAAAAAGCTGCTCCAACTCTATAAGTGCTTCAGTATTTAGTTTTTTCCGACATAAACAGGATCCAAAATCTCCATAGTCAAATGGTACCCATGTGGAGATTGGGAAAGAAAGTTAAAGTAGACAAACATTGTTCATTTGGTCCTAAAAGACAGAGGGGAAAAAAATACCTGTATATTCATATAAAAATATTAATATTTTTATATTTACATTTTTTCGGAGGGGGGGTGGACTGAGCCGGACACCCCCTTTGGTACTGCCAGTTTTAATTACACCTTAGAACAACACGCAAGAACGCCACATTCGAGCAGGCGCAGGGTGGATCGGGGTCTTTCTCACACCCCTGTTCTGCGGCTGCCGCCTGGAGTCTGGGACCTGGAGGAGGCGGGGGGGCTGTCTGCGGAGGAGGCGGGGACGTCCCTGTGTTCACTGCGACACACTCAGACAAACTTGTTTCGAGGTATAAATCAACCTTAAGAGGGGGAAAATGGCTGGATGGAAGGATAACTCAAATGAAGCCAAAGGGGGATTAAACTAATGACTAGAAAATACAGAATGATAAAGGGGAAACTAGAGATAACTTAAGATAAATATGATGCCATGGGAAACATAACCTAAAGAGATCTGTAAACAATGAATGACAAAATACTAACTAAATTAGAGCAAAGACTAAAGAATAATGAAAAGGAGAAAACTGACAAACCACCAAAAAGGAATAGTTGAACTAAGATGTAATTTAAAAGTGATATAAATATTAACAGCAAACAGAGAATTGCATAAATCAAAGCCTCACTTAAAACCCAAAGTGAAAACTTGAACCAAAAACCGAGAACAGTAGAGGCCTGCACCAACGTAGTGGGATTACTTTCAGCCCATCCAGTTGAACCAATCCATAACAATGGAAATTAGGATCAGCAGTACCTGGAACCTGGTTATCAGCTAACTAACTCAGCTAACTAACCAGCTTCCACTGAACGTGAACACACACATATAAAGGACCGGGTTCAAGATAGCAGACCAACCACAACCATGAGCGCAGAAGAGAGAGCACCGTATTTCTCCTGTGAGGAACAAAAACTCATATTACAAAAATACGAAGAAGAAAAAAATCTTATAAAAAAAAAAACATAATCAAAAACTTTGGCGGTACGAAATTGACGGCAAATCACTTGCCAAAGGATTGCTAACTACGTAAATGCATAAGTTACTCATCGTCATTTAACACAGCCATGCATCCCAATCACTGTCCAGCATATTAATCATGTCTTGGCCCCCAGATGTAACCCCCCAGGAGGGAACAGGACATGGGAACAGATAAAAATAAAACACTAAATATAATTTAGTTACTTAGACTTTTGAATTCAATAAGGTATGAGCTACAATAAAGCTGGAAGCTGATGTCATAATTGAATCATATTAATCGAAGTGATCAGTCTCAGTGAAATCATCCTCACACACCACACACACACACACACACAAACACACACACACACACATATATATATATATATATATATACAGTGTTGGGCACGTTACTTTGAAAAAGTAATTAGTTATAGTTACTAGTTACTTCTCCCAAAAAGTAACTGAGTTACTAACTGAGTTACTCCGCAATAAAAGTAACTAGTTACTAGTAAAAGTAAGTATTGCGTTACTTTTGCGTTTCTCGCCCCGTAACCCTCACCACCCAGCCCCCACCTTCTCGCAGCGTGTTTCAAAGCCAGCTGAATAGAGCGGACGACAAAGACAAGAACCTGCAGAGAGTTTAGCATTTATTGCAACCCAACGTAAATGACATCAGGGGGGAACGCCATGTGAAGTTTTTAACAGGGCATTCAGATCTGGTGAGTTTATGAAATTAATAACTGGGGATGTCTAATTCTGAAATCCTGTGTGTTTGGGTTGTTATAGATACTGCAACATCTATCTATCTATCTATCTATCTATCTATCTATCTATCTATCTATCTATCTATCTATCTATCTATCTATCTATCTATCTATCTATCTATCTATCCATCCATCCATCCATCCATCCATCCATCCATCCATCCATCCATCCATCCATCCATCCATCCATCCATCCATCCATCCATCCATCCATCCATCTATCTATCTATCTATCTATCTATCTATCTATCTATCTATCTATCTATCTATCTATCTATCTATCTATCTATCTATCTATCTATCTATCTAGATGTATACTCTGTGTGTGACATAAAATATGGATCTCCATCCCTGCCACAAAGGCCATCAAATAATGTTTAAAATAAAAAATACAGTAGGTTGAAAAGTCAGAGTATCCATCCATCCATCCATATTTCTCCCTTTCTCCATATAGGCTATCATTTCTGGCTGTTGTCAGGTTAATCATTTGATCGTTCACGCTCTCCATAGTTCTCCTGTTGCGCGAGCACAGGGCGACTGGTGCGCGCCTTTAGCGAGCATGCGCATTTCCTGTCGCTTGCGCGGTGAATCTGCCGCCTGCGCTGTGCGGAGATGCAGGGGAAACCGTATGTGATGGGGAAACGCAGCTCGACGTAACACCGGTATTTCCATCAGGAAATCGCTGTTTTGCTGCTGGAGTCCTCCTCACTCTCCATCTCTTTGTGTGTGCTGTACGTTAACACCCACCAGCGGAAACACCCACCTACCCAACTGACAGACGGAATCTCACTATACATCAGCCATTCTCATCCTCCCCTCTCTCATGACAAGGCGCGCACCTCTGGATGACCTAAAAAATAATCTTTAATATCTCTTAAACAAAAGTAGCACAAACAATATTTTTTCTGCACAAATCTGCACTAACGTTGCACTAACCATTCAGTCTATTTGCAGAGTTTTTTGACGTGGGTGGGGTGTCAGCTTCACGCAGCTGCGCACGAGTCCTATCATGAAAAAAGGTTCATTGTGCGACCTGAGTAACGCGCAGTAACGGGGTGTCTGCAATGGTAACTGCGTTATAGTTACAGTCAAAGTAATTAGTTAGATTACTCGTTACTAAAACAAGGTAACGGCGTTAGTAACGCCGTTACTTTCAACGCCGTTAGTCCCATCACTGTATATATATATATATATATATATATATATATATATATATATATATGAAAGTTGTATAATAACTACCTGATTTTCATAAATAGAGAAATATGAATTTTTTAAGAAATCCAGCTATTGACATCCACTCACCTGGGATGGCATAAAATCCTTCTTTTTTACGATGCCCAGCAGGCAAGTGGCCAGAAAATTTAAATGAATTAATTCATCAACTGCATCAGGGATCTGGACACTTGACTGTCAGTGTGACAGACTGTATTTTTCCTGAGCCTCTCAGCAATCCTGCTGGTCACACAGCCAACACACAGTACTAGGATCTATATAAGTACAGGTCATGTACCATTTTACCATTTATTTGTATTAATTGTTTTAGTTAGTTAATTATACCAGAAACAAGTGAATGCTGAGAGTGTATGAGGGCATTATACAAGGGGGAAAATATATATATATAAAAAGTTGCTATGTCCAAATGTAGGAAAAAGAAAAATGAATAATTTGAAAACTATTCAATTCAATTTTTTAATTTTTTTTTATTGTGTTTTTAAGTTCTATTTGTTCAATGAAAGGGCATGGCATTTTCCAAAACAGCTGATTGGCTGCTCAGTGGAGCATTTTTTAGGATTTAGATTAATCCTAAAAGCTAGCCTGCTCTGGTGCAGGTTTACCTTCAGAGTATGTTACCATGGTTACTAGCCTTGCTAAGAATTAATCCAGCTTCATGGTAGTGGAAAGTCAGGGTTGAGGCTGAAGTAATCTGGTAATCCTACTACAGGCCTCGGATCATGACAATTCCTTCCTATTTCTGTATAAAGTGGCCACTAGTTTAGTTGAGTTTCACTAGTTTGGTCAAGATATTTTAAATGAAATATGTTTAAATTACAGTTTAATCATTTTTGTGTATGAATTCTTAGATTTTGAACAGAACTTGTTGTGAATTCATTCAATGTGTGTAGTTAACAAATCATGTGACTTTGAATCACACTTCCATATGTTGTCCTAAAAGACAGTTAGTTTGCTGTGTGTTCACAAAACAAAATATGACATTCTGAAAGTTATTTCATGCAGTGTTTACAAATATAATGATGCACTAGGATAATAGCTTGGCATTGTGTGCACTAATTAAGTTTGCAAATTTGTATGCCTTTGTGTACTTTAATTTTTTTCTACTTATTCTTCATATTTTAATGATTCTTTGCCTTTTTTTTCTTTTTTTCTGTACACAGACCCCTTTAAAACATTTCAGGGTTTAAAAAAAAGAGAAAAAGGTTGAAGATGATAGATTTAGGTTTCATCCATTGAAAATCTTTAGGTTCTCTGGCTTCAAGATAGGGTGACAAATGCACTTTGAATATAATGAAGTCTCTCCTTAAAATAAGATCTTTGATCTCAGTGAAAGTACCTGTATAAATAAGGTTTAATAAAAAAGAATAAAGATTATAAAATATGTAAAACCAAAAACAATGAAAGTGACATATAGAAGTTTATTAAGTGCGAAGAGTAAAAAATAGTCTACTGTCAAATCAGACGACCTTAACAGGAGTAAAATCCAAATATGAGGCAGGCTTTTAATGTTGAAACAGGCATAACTCAAAGGTGGTTTATTTTTAGGTGGGGATTTCATCAAAGAATGAAAAGTGTTGTGTCAAGTAGCAAAAACAAAAATTATGATAAAGTAAAAAAAAAATAAAAATAGCCATACAGCTGTTAGCTCTGAGAAGTAATTGTTCAGTTTCTTAAAAATAAAAAAAAGTAAAGGAAAAGGCACAACAGCAAAGCAAGATTAAAAAGGAGCTGTGTAATTTCTGATTTCAGGCAACACGCGGCGTACAGCTGTAGATCAGGCTGCGTCAGCAGCGGCACCAATACCGCGGTTTCAGCGAGGGTTCTTACAGCTGGTTGGAGATGCAGCTGCTACAGGGAAACTGTAATTCTGCCAAACCATGACAGACCCAGACTCTTCTTTGTGTTAGAGTAGAATTCACACTTCTGTTTGCAGACAAAGGGTCTTTTTACTGTTGTTTTATATTTTACATTAAATCTAAACTACTTTCAACTAAGTATGTATCACAAAGTCACCTCTAGTTCAGTATCTTGCCCAGAGACAATTTAGGGCTGCAACAAATGGGCTTGGAAAAGCCCGGGGTTATGGTTAGATTGATTCCACACTTCTTGACCATCCGCTCTTCTATTACGAATAAATAGTTCAGTAAAAAAGCTAATTTTATATTTTTTCTTATCTTTGCCATCAGCAGACAATGACAGCCATTGTTAACTGAACTTCGTTTGAACTGATAGTGGCGGTGTTATGCATCCAACAGATAACACAATTCCCTACACTAAGCTAATGAAAATGAAGCAAGTGATTCAAAATCAAGGAAAAGGATTCATGTTTTAAAAAAATCTGTCAGTATTTAATGTGTCCAGTTTTGTCTAATTTACAAACTCTGTTTCTTCTATTACCAAAAAGTCTGTAATATGGTTCTTTTTGTGGTTTACAAAGAGAATTAATGTTTCTTAAAGGGATCAAAGACTAGTTGAACAGGTTGGCTTTATAATGTTGCCATGCTCCTAATGTGATTTGTGTGGTTTTTGTATCTCTGCTTCTTTCTGTATTTCTGCGTCTGTCTCTTTAAATACCAGTCGGCCTCGTCAGAAGGCCGCTCACACTGAGCCTGGTTCTGCTGGAGGTTTCTTCCTTATAAAGTTTTCCTGTTAAGAGTTTTTCTCTCTACTGTCGTGACATGCATGCTTGATGTAAGGGATTACTGTTGAGTCAGTGTTGAGTAAACGCAAGATGATAGAAAACTTTCTACTAATGTGACTGTATGATTTGAGATGACATGTATTGTGAATTGGTGCAATTCCAACAAAGCTAAAAACTAAACCACTGGAATTTTTATTTCCAAGTTTGAAGACATTTCACTTTCCAGCCAGAAAGCTTTCTCAATTCAAAATGTCGGGAGTAGCATGAAGCTCCAGGCTCAACAAAATCCTTGTCATGGCTTAGAAAAAAAGCACATTTTTACCTTTTTGGAATGACTATGCCCTGGATGACAGAGAATCTTCACCAGCAAGTGGCGTAGTATAAATAAACTGAATTTAATTGAAATGGAAATTTATAAATTGATAATTACTTACAAAATTATACTTTATGTTTTTCACCCATGGAGATCTGCTAACAGTTTTATATAAGCTGTTTTACAAGAGATATCGGTGAGAACAAAACATATGGGATCAGTTAATTTTCTGCTGTTTACTAAATTACAAAGAGCTAATATGAATAGCAGAAGCTAACATGAAATCAAAATCTAGTCAGAAGATAACTAACAACTTGACAGTGGTGCATCCATTCTAATGTATCCTAGAAAATATTTTGCCATGGTTTTAGTGAGCGGTCTGACCCACATGCAGGAATCACTCAGGAGACTCAAAAAAGGTTTAAGAATTATTTGTGAATATTGTTGTGAAGTGCTGAAGCAATGGTTACATACAGGCTTACATGAGTGGTCAAGGTTTCTGCCAGGGGGAGGGGGTCTGGGAAGTGGTCTGGGAGGATTAATAGGGGTAGATAAATCAGGAACATGAGAGGAAAAACCAGACAGTGCGAGTTAGTCAAAGAGGGAATAAGACCTGCAGCTGGCAGCAGGTTCCTCTTGTAGCCATTAGCTGATGGGAAAAATTGCCTGCAATTAGCTGATCGTACCAATGACATCCGGTTGGAGACAAAAGTGGTGATGCTGCAAAAACCACAAAAAGAGACTGAAAGAGTTTCCAAACAGAACGGTTTAGATCATGATCCTTACCTTAAAGGGCCTCAGTTGAGGACTGGAGCTTCTTAGCATAGCTCTCCATCTGGGTAAGCATCTCCAAGCAACTGCCACACAAACACCTAGACTAACTCTCCCCTCTTCCCCCGTTTGGTCCTCCACATCTTTATCAAGTCTTGTGATTTCTATGTAGCCATCAATTTCAACATGGATTCAAACTAGAAAAGGTTTTATGCAAGTATTTGCCCTTTTGGCTGGATGGAGCTTTCGCCTAGAATTTGTCATTCAACCAGAATGCATTTCAGTTTAAACAACATGGTGACCTCTGCATGACAATATTTTGCATACATTTATTAAACCTAAACAGCCTACAGTATTTTCAGTGTATTGTATCTACATAGAAAGTAAATATCTCTCTAATAAAGTCTATTGTTACAACTAATGATGGATCCGTTTAAAGCATTTTGCTGGATCCTTAATAATTTCTGTTTAGACTAAAATCATCTGGCTCAGGTTTGATTGGTATAAAGTTGATTGATTTTAAATTAGGGCAGATCAAAGTACTTACACTACTAAAGAGCCTTTTCATCTGGCACTAATAAGAAGCTTTTTCTTGCATATAGTTACTCTATCATTATTAAAATAATTGTGTGCCAGGTGCAGTATCCTTGCAGAGCTAATCATTTGTGTAAAAGTTCTTATTTACTCTGTAAACTTTGATTGCCTTTTCCTTTGGGTAATAAAATGGTGTCAAAGAAAAGATTTAGTGGTAGGGGTAAGCATCTGCGGTGCTTGTTTATCTCAATGTGTAACAAGTATTCTTTAATGAGAGAAAAATGTACAGGTGTGGAATATCTAGCATGAAATAAATAAATCCATACTTATTTCTTTTACACAACCATCACCAGCAGTGTCTGGTTGGCAGCCAATGCTTCACAACATGCGGTAACCAGTGAAGGATATGAAGAGGTACACAACATAGAAGAATCTAATTGCTTACCATTGCTGTTGGGCAAAAAGTTGTATCTCAGTTTTTTGAAAAATTGTTTTTCTTATGTAACTCAACTCTTCCAAAAAAAAAGTAGCGTTCTTGATGCTATAAGGTTTCTTTGCAACAGCAGTGATAGTTATTTTCCCCCTTTTACCTTGTAAAAGTATTCTACTCCTTGGACTTTTCAACCTTTGCCGCACTTTGAACATAAAGATATAAAACTGTGATTTATGTTTAGAATCAACAATTGGGACACACTAATGAAGTGAAACGAAATTTATTGAATATTTTATGCTTTTTTAACAATAAAAAAAGAAGAAGAGGGGTACATGCAAAATTTATCGACCTCTCTACTCTGCAAATGCTCTCCAGAAGTTCAGTGAGGATCTTTGAATGATCCAATGCTGACATAAATGACTGGTGGTGATAGAAAGAATCCAGAATATAATAAAGTCTTTATATGAATGCACCTGCTCTGTGAGTATCTCAGGGGTTTGTTTAAAGCAGAGGTCTTCAACAGGCGGTCCGCGACCCCTAGGGGGTCCTGGAGGTACTGCATGAGGGTGGCAAAGATTTTGGTTGATTAGACTTTTATTTTATATTCCCTCCTGCAATTTTTTCCTCCAATTGAAATGTCTTTAAATCCACATTAACATGAATTCAACAGACTGTAGTAGACAGATAAATAGAGGCAGAAGATGTCTTTCAGTCATCAATGCACACATTCAGCAACACACAGGAGCTCTTTTAAGCTGGGCACCGTTTCATTCACAACACCTGTCCCATCAACCAGGAATCAGAAATACCTTAATAATCCCAGGGAGAAATTACTTTTGTTACATTACTTCATATGTAATAGAGTCACAATAGGACCACTTTGATAAAACACAATTTTATACAATATATATGATTAGGGGGTTCCTGCTCCATCTCACCATCAGTTTGGGGGTCCTTGGCCTGGAAAACATTGAAGAACCCTGGTTTAAAGCAAAGAGAGCATTATGAAGAACAAGGAATACACCAGGAAGGTCTGAAATATTGTTGTGGAGAAGTTTAAAGCTGGATTTGGATACAAAAAGATTTCCCAAGCTCAAGCTTTTTTTCTTCCTTGCGTGTTCTGCTCAGTATCTTTGCAGTTCCTAGAACTGCACTCTTCTGTACTGAGATGTCTGATGTAATTCCAGGGATCTGCTGTAACCACTCTTCGAGTTTGGGGGTCACTGCCCTGAGGGCCCCAATGACCACAGGCAACACTCATGCCTTGACCTCCCAGGTTTTCTCCAGCTCTTCTCTGAGCCCCTGGTATTTCTCTAGTTTCTCATGTTCTTTTTTCCTGATGTTGCAGTTACTTGGTATTGCTATGTCAACCACAACGGCTTTCCTCTGCTTTTTGTCCACCACCACAATGTCCTTTTGGTTTGCCATTACCATTTGGTCCGTCTGTATCTGGTCCCACAGGATCTTGGCTTGGTCATTCTCACCCATCTTTGGAGGTGTTTCCTACTTTGACCTTGGGGTTTCCAGCCCATACTCTGCACAGATGTTCCTGTACTCTGTTCCAGCCACTTGGTTATGGTGCTGCATGTAAGCTTTCCCTGCCAGCATCTTACACCCTACAGTTATGTGCTGTTTTGTCTCAGGGGCCTCTTTGCAAAGTCTGCACCTGGGGTCTTGTCTGGTGTGGTAGATTCTGGCCTCTATTGCTCTGATGCTTAGGGCCTGCTCCTGTGCAGCCATGATTAGTGCCTCTGTGCTGTCCTTCACCCTGGCTTTGTCTAGCCATTGGTAGGATTTCCTGATATCTGCCACTTCGATTATGTTTTGGTGGTACATTCAGTGTAGGGACTTAATCTCCCATGACGGAGTCATGTCCCCCATTGTTCCCTATTGTCTGAGAGACATTCGCTCAGCATTTATCTGTTGGAGCCTTGTCCTTGATGTACTTATGGATCTAGGATGTTTCATCCTGGATAGTGGCTCTTATGCTCATTAGTCCTCGGCCTCCTTCCTTAAGGCTGGCGTACAGTCTCAGGGTCCTGGATTTGGGGTGTTACCCTTCGTAAGCTTTCGCGTATTAACATCTGTGGCCTGTACCTCCTTCTTTGGCCAGCTTATTATTCCTGTAGGGTATCTGATTATTGACAGAGCATACCAATTATAAACCCTGAGACTTTGCCGTTGAGCTGGCTCCTTAGAACCTGCCTTACCCGTTGTAGGTATTTGGCCATAGCCGCTTTCCTTGTCACCTCTTCGAGGTTGCAATTTGCTTGTTCAATTCCGAAGTACTTGCAGCTGTCCTCGATGTGTGCTATTGTTCCTTTTGGGAGTGAGACTCCCTCTTCTTGGACAACCTTCCCTCTTTTAGTCACCATCCGACCACACTTCTCTAGTCTGAAAGACATCCCGATGTCTGTGCTATAGATCTGAGTGATATGGATCAGTGAGTCGATGTTTCGCTCATTCTTAGCATACAGCTTGATGTCTTCCATGTAGAGGAGGTGACTGATGGTGGCCCGGTTCCTTACTCGGTATCCGTAGCCAGGCTGAGGGGGTTCAGACCTATGCAGAACAGCAGTGGGCACAGTGCATCTCCTTGATATATGCCATATTTGATGGAGACTTGTGCAAGTATCTTGCCATTGGCCTAAAGGGTGGTTTTCCACAACCTCATTTAGGTTGCAATGAAGGCTCTTACAGTCATATTCATTTTGTATAGCTCCAAGCAGTCAATGATCCAATTATGTGGCATTGAGTGGTAGGCTTTCTTGTAATCAATTCAGACAGTGCTCAGGTTAGTGTTTTGGGTTCTGGAGTCTCGAGCGACTGTTCTGTCAACCAGGAGTTGGTTTTTGCCACCTCTGGTATTTTTACTGATTCCCTTCTGAGCTGTGCTCATGTATTGATTCATGTCCACGCTTATCTTAGCATCCATTAACCTGGAGCTTCATGAGCTTCCACGTTGTGGAGTGGCAGGTTATTCGTCGATAGTCAGATGAGACTGTACCCTTTGAGGAATCCTTCAGGATCAGGATTTTGCGCCCTTCAAAAAGCTATTCAGGGTGGTTCCCATCTCTCAGCATCTGGTTAATTTGTGCTTCATGGAGTGCACTGAATTTCTTAAGCCAGTAGGTGTATACAAACATGTGGAAGAAGGTGCTCTGGTCAAATGAAACCAAAAACGAACTGTTTGGCAACAAAGCAAATTGTTATGTTTGGCGTAAAAGCAACACAACTCATTACCCAAACACACTACCTCCACTCTCAAACATGGTAGTGAAAGAATTATGGGTTGGAACTGCTTTTATTTACAAGGGACAGTTAAGGTGATTAAAATTGATGGGAAGATGGATGACGCCAAATAAAGGACCATTTTGGAAGAAAACCTGCTGGAGTCTGCAAAAGAACTGAGACTGGGATGGTCCAACAAGACAATGATCCAAAAATTAAAGCAAAATCTAAAATGGAATGGTTCACAAATAAAGTAATCCAGGTGTAAGAATGGTCAAGTCAAAGTCCAGACCTGAAACCAATCAAGAATCTTTGGAAAAAACTGAAAACTGCTGTTTTTTCCACACCAAAATTTTCCTTTGTTTTGTTTTTTGTTAAAAACATTCAATATACCCCATAAATTTAATTCCACCTAACGATTGTTTCCCAAATCTTTGTTGATTCTTCAGAAAAATGTACAATGTTACAATGTTAAGCTTGAAATCTGGCAAAAGGTCAGAAGTTCAAGGGGGCGAATATTTTGGTTTATTTAAATTTTGCCTTTTCCATCGAGGTTTTCTGATGTGACGATTCAAATAGTGCATCAGGAAAAGCTGATGGAAATGCACCTAAATGATGGAGTCACAAAATTTAGACATTTCCAGTCATGTTTTTGCTCCAAATTCACAGGCAGAGTAAGATATTCCTCTGGCCTCCATCCTCAATCATTTCTGTTTCATTCAATTCTGATTATCGCAAAGGTTACATCTCATAACTTTTGTAACACATTCACAGTAAAATTTATAAATGTATTTAAGTACATGCTTGTCACAAAGGGGATAAGATTTGTCTTTGCAATTTGATATTTCTAATGTAAGAGAAATGAAAATATATAACATAACTTTACATATGTCAGCATCTGAATGTGTTTATCAAGGGTTGACTGAATATCTGGAAAACATAGAAGCAATATAGTAAATGGCCTTAGTATGTGGGCATATAAACCATTGGTGCAAAATTTTGTAAATATGTTTTTTTTTTAAGTTTTATTTCTCATCTTAATTATTACAACTGGTAATTATTGATTAAAGTTTTAAGGCCAATTTCTCCTGTTTTCCTTTTATGAAATGGACCAAAAAGATTGTTTTTGCTTACAAAAAATAACATAAAGTACCTTTTATTTAAAGATAACTTTTATTTAGATCTGTTTTACTGTTGTGAGTAGCATTTTGCACTGGTACCTTTACTTGTATTTGAGTAAATGTTCATATTGTGGGTTGTTTTGCTGCACCTTTAAAATAGATGCCATCATTAGTTTAGAAAATTGTGGAAATATGAAGCAAGACATCACCTGGATAATATAAGCATTCGCTCAATTAGGTCTTCAATATGGACAAAGACCTTAAGCTGGTTTTGGAGAGATAAAGTAGATTACTGTGAAAAACCAAAAGGCTTTCTACCAAATTCTACAAAGAAATTCTGTTTCACCTTCTGAGCTACAGAAAGTAACAATAATTTCACTAACAATTGGATCAACTTGACTCAGGAATTTTTTTTTTATCTAACCTAGTGTGAAGAATTTAAAAATATTTCATTGTAAAGATGTGGTTCCATTGGAGTTGCGCCAGAAACGTTGCAGTATTTTTTTACATTTTTTTTTTTTTTACATTATTTGCATTTCTTTAAACTCATTACAGCCATATGGAACTCCATAAATAAGCAGCCTTAAGGAGTCATCTGTACTCTGAATGACCCCTTCACAACTTGGAAAACTGCCGTCTTAGAGCAACAAAAGCAAAAGCTTGTCCCTTCTCAAAATGCTGCCGTATTCAAATCTCCATCAAGGTCAACCTTTTTCTGTTTTTCTTCTATTCTTTATCTCTGCTGGAGGAAATGTATTTTGTTGCTGTATTGTTTCTCAAAACACAGTTTGCACAGTGAGTGTCTGAACGCCGCAGTGACAGCTGATCCCCAAGGCGGCTTGAGTTAAAGATTAACGGCTGCTGAACCTCATAGCTAGAGGCACATTGTGCAAAGTGGAAATGTTTATTGCTTTGAATATTGATTGCTTGACAGCCAGTGATTTCTAAAGGCTTTGTGTGTGGTATTATAAACCATATTGTTTAATGGGCTGCTATGTGCTACACAGAGAGAAGAAAATCATCCCTACTTTAACCATCACATTTTTGCTGTGTTTCTATGCGATGTATGCAGGAAGTGTCTTTGCATATCCTTGCATTTGTAATAACCAGATTTAGGAGGGACTGGAATTATTTAGAATAGCATCCTTTTTTTCTTCTTTAAAATATCCCAACCTGATTAAGATGAAAAAGCATGAATGGTAATTATATTACGTATCTTCAGAAAGCACATGGGTGGCAAGAAGAAAAACAATCTGGTCCTCCTGCTACTTTACAGCTCCATGAGATGCCTGCAAGCTAAACCACTTTAATCACTTATTGTAATGCCATATAAATGACAAACTGATTTCACAGGGTTTTTGTACATTGCTCTTGATGATGATGAACAACTGTTTTACAGAACTTGTGTCATTTACAAATGATCGAAAGTAGGAAACACTAATAATTAGATTTTACTATGTACATTTCCAAAAGAGAGAGAAAAAAAGCCCCAAACAAGCAGTAATTATGGGCAAAAATATTATATTGATTTTGATGCTTTTTCTTTTATCAGGCTGGCATTATCATTGAATATAGTAGCAAGGGAAACGTTTATTACTGGCTTAAAAATATTGTACAATTCTCAAAAACAGAATATAAAAAAAAGATTAAACATGTAAATCCTTTATTGTCCCACAATGGAGAAATGTGCACTCTGCCCATCCTATTGGGGGCAGTGAGCTGCCATTGTGCAGCACCCAGTTAGAAGTGTGGGGTTAAGGGTCTTGCTCAGGGACCCACATGGGCAGTCTGTGGGGCTTGAACTCAGAACCTGTGGATCCAAAGCACAATGCTCTAACCACTAGCCTACCACTACCCTTAAATAAGTAAAACTGGAACTAGTAGCAGAGATGTAAACATCTTATTGAGCTTCTTCATGGCTACAACATCTAATGATACATTTACTCCGGACAACAAACCAGTGAAAAATCAATACTTTCTGATGGTTTTGCTCACCAAACATTTCACCAGATCTTCACTTGGTGAGTGACAGCATTTTGCACGACTGGCAAAAGGCTCCGGAGCTTCATCGAATCTGCTGGTCGCCAGTTTTACTGCAACATGGAGGGTGTGTATCTTAAGGAACAAGTTGCCCTCCTTTTTTACTTTACTTTCTGGGTCCAACAGGTTATTTAAGAGATTCTCCCACTTTGTGGCATCCAGAAAATATAGCTGGAACATCTCTGCTTTCTATATAGAGACTGGGTTTACAACCAGTTTGAGATGATTTGAGCTTTCTAATATGGTCTATTATCCTGGCTGAAATGCCTATGAGAAAATGATTAACACTGTGGTCATAAAGAATGGGTATGCAAGCATGACAGCAACTCAGCTAAACTGTGGCAATTAAGTAATATTATACCATGCTCTAATCTTAAAAAGCCTTTAAAACAATTCCATATATTCAGCCGAAAAGAGTGGGCACAATAGGGAGTCCAGTTACTTATGTTTTTTAACATTTTTGAGATTCCAGATTTTATCTGCAACCTACAAATAGCTGAAGGAAATTTCAATAATTGTCTTATATTTTTGTTCATTAGCAATGAAGTAAAGATGTACTGGGCGTTCTTACTGTAGGTGGTGCAGTGGTTAGCGCACACAACCCATGTAAGGAGGCATTAGCCTTCGACACCTTTTCTGTCAGCCTACTGTCCATTAAATTAGCCACTAGTGCCGTTGTTCGGTCAGATGACATCAGATTTGTGATTATCCCTTTAGTTTTGTACGAGATGTAAACTTTTAACTACCTCAACGGGCTTGTATCCCTTTAGTCATGTACAAAAAAAACCTATTTAAGCTGAGATTGCCATACGCTTGGAAAAACATCAAAAAGTAAGTAATTAAATTGTTTTTTTTTTGTACATGACTAAAGGAATTCAACACACACAGACACACACACACAGACACACACAAATAAAAATTGTATTTTCATGTAAGTAAAAAAAAAACCTGCATGTTTTTATCTCATGACTAACAATTTCATTTTAGTTTATGTACACAAAATCTCATTTGTTCACATTGTTGTTTAAATAAATGTTAATCTGCTGATGCAACCAAACTTTGTGGATTAATTCACTGTGGTTGGTATAATGCAACATTTTCTTATGCTGTAGTAATTATGATGTTTCTGATTGTTTAATAACAATAACAGGACCACCCTCTGCTTATATCTTCATGGTGTTTTAAATAGCTGTAATATAGAGTGAGAACTATAGATTTTTAGCTTTAAAGCTGAGATTGGAATGATAAATAATAAATGTTGTGTGGTTCAGAGATTCTGTATTGAGACAATTTGGTTTCTGAAACTTTTCTAGTTTTATTCTTGCAATGTTGCCAGTGCAAATAATTTTTTATGCAATAGATCAAATAAGTATACCTATCCACATAAAAGTAAACCAATTAAACTTCATCACTTCCAAGTAAGTTTTGAAAACATCCTTCAGTTTGTCAGCTATTCTTCCCAAATGTTTGCAAGGCTAACATATCACGTAGAGAATAAATAACAGTGCTCTCTTCGGCGACCCTTAATGGCTCCTCAAAAGGGATCTTGAAGTTTCCTGGACCTTATTACCTCATCCACACCATTGTGGATATTACCTTGAGCTGCTCTTCTTGTAGAATTTCACTGGAAATCTTCCAATGAAGGAAGTCTACTCTTCAGAAATCAAAAGGATCCACATCAAACTAATAACACAGTAAAACATAATACACAAAGCAAGGTTATTTCTTATATTTTTGCACCTTTTTTTAAGGTATAACATGTGTTTGGAGGAGGGGTAATAAACGGACAAAACAAACTTTCTCAAGTTTTATGGCATCTAATTTCTTTATATCTAACTTTAGTTATTTTCATCTCACCTACTTTTGTTAATGGCAGAGATAGGCTAACTATGTAAAGTGCTCCAAAATAACATTTTGTATTATAATGATTATTTCTTAAATGTTTATTTTAAAGGTATAGTGGAGGATGTTCTTTTTCCGGATGGATCATCAAAATAAGTGGTCCTCCTAATTGTCAATCATTCTGGTGAAATGTTCACATAAGGCCATCCTACGTGCTCGTCCCCATTTTCACGTAACCCTATGCTGAGAATGACCTGGCTGCCGAGAATTACCTCCCCTCTCGCACACTGATGAGAAAATGGATTGAAATATGAAGGAAAAGATAACTTTCTTAATGTTTTCATATTTCTTAAGCATGGATGCCCTAAAATTTAGAGTTTTGGAAAGATACATTTGAATGAATACAATTTTTTACTTGTATGAAGACACTTTTTAGTTGATGTGACAATATGTTTAAAAGTTCCCTCTTTCATTCACATTTAAATCTGTTTTCTTATCAATGTGCAACAGTTTAGGGCAGGCACACTCGCGCCACAGGGGAGGTAATTCTTGGCAGGAAGGAATTTCTCTGCACTTATGCACCAAAATCAAAATTTCAGGGAATCCATGCATAAGAAATATGAAAATATTAAGAATATGTTTAAAAGCTCCCTTTTCATTCATATTTCAAACTGTTTATCAGTGTGCCAGAGGGGAGGTCTCGACATAACACCGGTAGCGAGTCTGATATAGTGGAAAAATTGCAAAATCGTCTTTTGGAAAGTAAGCTTGTATGTTTAAAAGACGCAAACAGCAACTTTTAAACAGAGTGTGCACGAGGAGAAAAGGGTTCCTGCATGCTCTACCACGCTTTTAATAGGCGTTCCTTCTCGGCAGTGGGTACAGGTTTGTTGATGTGCATTTCTTTTTTAAAAGTGGAGAGGACGGGTCTGTTCAACAATTTGTGTAAATCCTTTACTATACCTTTAATCATTGTTATCTCCAACTCCATGGTTTGAACTAAAAAAAAAGATATCCACATTTAACTCCCAATAATATTAATCTTTAAAGATCAGGCCCTTAAAATGGCCCAGTCCAGCCAAATACCTAAATCAGGTCTTACACAATTTCAATTTGACTAAACTTTACTGTAACTGCAGTGAAATGTGGGCCTGGAGAAGTGCATGCAACACTCTTTGACTTTTAGCTTCCCTGCAGCTACACTACACAACATATCTATATATATATATATATATATATATATATATATATATATATATATATATATATATATATATATATATATATATATATATATATATATATATATATGTCATTGCACCAGTTGGTGATAAATAACTTGTTGCCAGCCGAAAGATCATCGCCCAAGCGGTAATTATCCAATAGGAGGCTTGTACGCAGTGTATATATAAACAACCCTGGTACTGGCTTAGCACATAAAACTGAAATTGCAAGGAGGTAGTAAAGTGTTATTGGTTATACATTCATTTATTATATATTACATACAAGTATTCTTGACTAAAAAGGTTTTAAATCCACTGAAAGGGGTTAACAGCTTTATAATACAGTTGGAATGTTTGTTTTCTTTTGCTGCATATGTAAAAATCCAAAAATTGATTTATGTAATGTTGCTGTGAAATAATGATGGATAGTTTAAAGCTGTCGGTGTGATTCCCAGTACTTCACTGTCTTTGCTTACGTTGTCAAATGATTCCTCCTGGGCAGCGAGATTCATCCTCTCTGAAGCAGACTTCTCTTGTCTTCTGTCCGAAGCTATGACACAGCGTCTCTCTGGCATGTTTACGCCACAGGAGCTGTTGGCTTGCAAAGCTGCCACTGAGGTTTCTGTCTTTTGTTTGCCTGTCCTTGGACTTCTTAATGATATGGCAGAAAAGTCAGAGTTGGAAAACATAAACCTCATGGCTATCCGTCACACTGTGCTACACGTCCTGTCAGCTATTCACTGTTTGCACAAATGGAGTCACTTTCATTTGTTTTAATGCTGAAAGTAACAAAACAGATTGTAGTATAAGAAACAAAAGACACACTTCACTGATCTGCTCTTATCAGAAAATACCTGCTCAGGTAATAATACGGTTGGTTAGCTCTCAGGTAAAAGCACCATAAAGCTTAATGGATCTAATATGTGCTTAACATATTCAAATAATTCATTTCAATTCAGTTTATTTTTATAGCACCAATTCACAAACATGTCATCTCAAGGCACTTTACAGTTCACCAGATCACCCAGTCAAATTGATTCAAAGTTTTCTATCTTATAGGAAAACCAGCTGATTGAATCGACTCATTGACTCAAAGGCAATCCCTCACACTAAATAAGATTATAAAACCTCAATAAAACATATAAAACATTTCAAAAGTACACACACCCCATGGATCTTATGCACATTACAACTATTAAACTAAAAATAAAGTTACACAGCCAATACATCGGAAGCTAATTTGATCAGTTTTGATCAACCTCTAATTCTGGATGGATTCAAATTGATCTTTCTCACTTAAATTATTTCACAAACCTGTGATATTCTGAACCATCAATATATATAATAAGGAATGTGTAAACTATTGCATTGCAAAGAGTAACTACATGACACTTTTGTTAGACTTTGGTCAAACAGGATTCATAGGCCATTATATGTAAAGAATTTAAACTTTGTTTTTTTAACAAATGAAACTATTAGCTAAATATGTCCTTTTTAAAGATATCTAACAAGTTTAAGAACCTCAAATGCCTTAAAACTTTAAAAGTTATCTTCTTACCTGGGGGATTTCTCTCCCAAACTAAGTTTTTTACAGATCAGTGCTTCTATGTCCCTTTTCTGCTTCTTTTCTCTTCAACCCCTGGTCGACCTTGGGAAAAGGCTGCTGACACTCCCTTTCCTGATAAAAGGGAAACTTTCCTCTCCACTGTCACTGCAAATGTGCTCAGTATGGGGGATTGCTGTAGAATCAACGACACTGAGCAAGCAAATACTATTGCTCGTGAATGCTCATCCAGGAGGAGCAAATCCTGCAATGTCAATGTCTGGATGCAACTGATCTGACTGTATGATGTGACAGTCTATATCAAAGCCAACAGTGAGCGTTGGCCATTTTGCCAATGAGAAATACCCCCCCATAGACATGCAGATGTAAACAAACCAAAATGTGATTCTATTACAAATAGATTCCATGCCTTTCAGATTTTTATAGGTAATTTTTTAACAATGGGCAGCAGTTGTTAGCACTTTTGCCTACCAGCTTGAATGTCCTGGGTTGTTTCTCGGCACTTCTTACCACAGTCTGGCTGTTAGGTTAATTGGTCTCTCAAAATTTCCCCTAGGTATTAGAGTGGACGTGTTGTCTGATGGACTGGTGACCTGTCCAGGGTGTAAGCAATCATGTACTCAATAATTGCTGAAGAGAGGCACCAGTCCTTCCATAACCCCGCAAGAACAACCCAGTAAAGGCAAAAGATGGATGTTTTTACTAGATCCATCTCTTTCCTTCCACTTAAAATCATGTTACTCAAAGTTGATCTAAATTCGCACAAAAACATTTAGAAAATGTCAGTTGCAACATCAGAAAATATCAATAGTGACAATAATTTAGTAACACACTGCCTTACTTGACTTTGCCAAGTGGTATGTTGTGAAAACTTTAAATGTTACTCTAAATTGGATCAGAAATTTAGCTGCACATTTTTTAAAAATAATTAAAGGCAGCATGAAAATCCACATATTGTAGTGCATATTTTTACATTTATGTAAATCTGATGAAGTAAAATATTTTTTTCTTGTAAGCTTTTCAAATGCTCATGCTTCATTTTGACTTTGTGATGCATTGTTCTATTAGCAGTGTGCTTTTTACTGCAAACAAATACAATCACCTGTAGGAAGACATGTTTCTTATTAGATGTGAAAGTGAAACAAAAACAAAGAAACTGTTAGTATTGAATATAGCCTACAGTAAAATGTTTAATTCTTTTTTGTTCTCTGTAGAAGTAATGTATGTAACTTGGTCAAACATTAAGGTTTCTGTCAAGAAAGTCATGTTTTGCCTTTTGGTGCTGTCTTTGTAAGGCAACGGTGCAATATTACACATTGATTTTACTTTTCTGTTCATCATCAGGTACATGATTCTTGCAATGAATTTTAAGGATTTCCAAGCTTTTGCTTGGAAAAGTTCTGAGGCCATAAAGTATTTTCAGACCATTATCTGCTTGGTTGGTTTGTCTTCATATTCTGCCTGTGGCAGTTAAAAAAATAAATACCCATCAGCCTTTTATAATAAAACATTACAACTTATGGCTTTTTAAACGCTTATTTCCAATCTTCCCAAAGCACCTCTTCACGCAACAGGAAAAAAAAGAGTGAAGACAAATTTGCAGCAGAGGTGATCAGAGAACATAAGAGAGTTAAATGAGCTCAGGGAAATGTAGAAAGAGGAAAGATCAGAGTGGAAGAGAAAACATGAAAAACGGAGATCGATGAGCTGTAAGGATAAAGGAAATGCCAGCAGATTGCGAGGATATGTAGAATCAAGAGATCATGATGCCGATTCTTCAGGACCCTTACCAAAGTCACTGCAAAGAACTTGGATAGCAAGGGGAGATTATGTTGATTATTGTTTAATTATATTACCAATAAATTATAAGTTTGAGCTTTTCTTTCAGTGCTTAATCCTGTTTCTTCTCTAGACAGAGCTATGGGATCAGCTTTTACTGTGAGTTACCATGGCGGCGCTCCAAAGCAGTGGCCAAGAACAGCTCCTCTTGACAATTACACAAAATATGCCACTTAAAATTATACAAACAAGACATCAAACCCGCATCTATGATCGCCAACGCCTGCTGGAGCTACGGTCACAAAATGTTTTAAATACTGACATTTTTGATCGTTTAAAAAGCTGCAGAGCGCTACGGATGGATCTCAACAAAACAACAGCGGAACGTAACTGTTGAAGGAAGAGATGCGCGAGACGGAGAAAGCAAGGCTGCAGAGGGGGGCTAACCGTGAGGCTAAAGAGAGATCCTCACAGACCTTCACTTCCATCAATCCTGCTCTCCGACGTCCGCTAGCTGGAAAACAAATGGAAAATCTCAGACTGGAATTCTCATCAAAGAAGGAGATTAGTAACTGTTGCACCATCATTCTGACGGAGTCTTGGCTGCATCCAGCAATATCTGACAATGCTATTAACCTGGAGTGGCTAACGCTATATGCGCCAATAGGAACAAAGAACTAAGTGGTAAGACTAGAGGGGGGGGGG
Organism: Cyprinodon diabolis; assembly: GCA_030533445.1. Classification (NCBI taxonomy): domain Eukaryota; kingdom Metazoa; phylum Chordata; class Actinopteri; order Cyprinodontiformes; family Cyprinodontidae; genus Cyprinodon; species Cyprinodon diabolis. Next base: position 2,671,716 of record CM060083.1, on the reverse strand, counting down.
CTCTGTGTTGCTGTTGTTAAAATTCTAGATCAGTCGCCAGCTTCTGCTCTCCAGACATCAGGCTTCTGACTGTTAACTGCAGGCCGTTCTATCTACCCAGAGAGTTCAGTGTGGTTAGCATCACTGCTGTTTATGTGCCCTCCAGTGCTAATACAAAATAGGCCATGAGGACTCTATACCAGGCTATCTCTGAGCTCCAATCTGCACACAGAGGGTGTTTTCATCATTGCTGGGGATTTTAACCAGGCTAACTTGAAGACTGTTCTCCCTCATTTTTATCAACATGTGGACTTTGCAACTCAGGGTGAAAACATTTTAGACCTGGTTTACTCTAACCCCCCCAACATCAACAGTTAAACAGGTCAGAGTGTGGTCTGAGGGTGCCATTGGAGACACTCCAAGACTGTTTTGAATGCTCTGACTGGAACATTTTCAAGGCTGCAGCAACATATGACAACTTAGTAAATATTGATGAGTATGCTATGACTGTGTCAGCCTACATCAACAAATGCATTCAGGACCAACTAACAACCTGGATAAATGGAGAGGTTCGGAAATCGCTACAAGCACGGAACGCAGCTTTCAGGTCTGGTGATAAGGAGGCACTGAAACTGTGCCATCAGATCAGCGAAGCAGAACCAAAGCCTAAACCAGGATCTTTTACACAACAACAGCAACACCAGGAGGATGTGGAAAGGCATTTGGATGATCACGGACTACAACACACCCTCCCCCCGGTAGATGAAGCAAACACTGACTTCCTAAATGAACTGAACAACTTCTTTGGAAGGTTTGAGGCACTAAACAGCCTCCAGCAGTGAAAGCTGTTCCACACCAGGGAGAAGAGACACTAAACCTGGACGTAGGTGAAGTGAAGGAAACTCTGACGAGAGTCAACCCAACAAAGGCCCCAGGGCCTGATAACATACCTGTATAAGGAGAGTGCAGATCAGCTGGCTGGTGTCCTAACAGACATCTTTAACACCTTCTTTGACCAATCCATAGTGCCAGCATGCTTCAAGTCTGCCACCATTATTCCAGTCCCAAAGAAGCCTCAGGTCACCTCACTCAATGATTACCAGCCTGTCGCTTTGACTCTAATCATGATGAAGTGCTTCCAAAGGCTGATTAAAGAACACATCATCTCCAGTCTGTTGCCAACATTCGACCCGTTCCAGTTCGCCTACCGACGGAACCGCTCCACTGAGGACGCCATCTCTGCTGCTCTCCACCTGAGCCTGGCACACCTGGAGGAGAAGAACACCCACGTGCGGATGCTGTTCCTGGACTTCAGTTCAGCTTTCAACACCATCACCCCACAGCATCTGATGGGCAAACTGGAACAGCTGGGATTCAATAAAACCCTTCGAAATTGGCTGCTAGACTTCCTCACCAACAGACCTCAGTCAGTCCGGGTTGGACAGAACACCTCTGATGTCATCAGTCTAAGTGTAGGCTCCCCTCAGGGCTGCGTCCTGAGCCCCCTGCTGTTCACCCTGATGACACATGACTGCGTCCCCAGGTTCACCACCAATCACATCTTGAAGTTTGCAGACGACACCACGGTGGTGGGCCTCATCAGAGACGACAACGACCAGGACTACAGAGAGGAGGTGGAGCAGCTGGTGGACTGGTGCACAGATAACAGCCTGATCCTGAACGTGGAGAAGACCAAGGAGATCATCTTGGACTTCAGAAAGAACAGTCCTAACCACGCTCCACTGGTCATCAACAGCTCAGCTGTAGAGGTGGTCAGCAGCACCAAATTCCTCACCTGGAATGTAAACACCACCTCACTGGTCAAAAGGGTCCAGAAGCACATGTACTCCTTGCAGAGAATGAGGAGAGCCCACCTGCCCCCACCCATCCTCCCAACCTTCTACAGAAGCACCATAGAGAGCGTTCTGACCAGCTGTCTCACTGTGTGGTGTGGAGGCTGCAGCAACTCAGACTGGAGGAAAGTGAGAACAGCAGAAAAGATTATAAAGGCTCCTCTTCACTCCATTAAAGACATTTCATTCCAGCGCTGCGTGTCCCGAGCCCGTATCATCATCAATGACCCCTCACCCCCCCACCATGGACTGTTCTCCCTGCTGCCGTCTGGGAAGAGACTTCAAAGCATTTGATGCAGGTCCAGCAGATTCCACCAGAGCTCCTTCCCCACTGCCATTAGACTGCTGAATGTGATGTAAAATGGGTTATTTTATTTTTATATATATATAAAAAAGTTAAAAATGTAAATATACAGTCATATGTTTATATTACTTTTTTTATGTATTTATTACTGTTTTCAAGGCTGCACTTTAAAAAATTAAATTGTCTAGAGCTGTTTTGTTTACACTCGTGTATACAAAATAAAAAAAATAAATTTGTCTAAGACTAACTGCCTGTGCTTTCTTTCATCCCTTTTAAAAATACAACAGTTATATATGAGAAAAACATCTACAGTTTACTTTTTAAAAGGATATATAAATAGTTACGTACAACAATATAATTTATTTAAGAAATATACATTTTTCATGTAAATACAATATGGTAAAAATACTGTTTAGTTTTAAAAAATCGGAATAACATTTTGTCACACAGAGGTTGCAATGACTTACACTTAGTCTTTCATAAACTTTATTGTCATCTTGTATATACAGTGTATACAAAACAAAATTTCGATGCATACATTTTACATACATTTTCAACAGTGAAATGAATATTACCATTTATAAAGTGGAGCAGTATGTAAACAGCGTGGGAGAAAAGGGAAGTCACGTCATGGTGCAAAATCTATTGTTGTGGAAAGGTTTAGAGCAGTGCAAAATAAATAAATATGAGTTGTGTTCTATTTAAAGGGATTATGAAAAAAAACAGCACACGGTAGTGCACATATGATGTTTGCCATGTTGTTTACGCCACAAGGCTTTCTGGGTAAATGACATATGCAGGGTCTGTCCAACCAAAACAGCAATGAATAACGTGAAACTTTTTAAAGTCTGAACCGGATCACTTTAAAATGAATGAGAATGCAGAAATCACTAGAGTTGATGAAGATGTGGAGGACCAAACAGAGGAAGAGTAGGCTGAAGGAGCTGGTGTTTGTGCATCTGCTGCTAGGAGAAGCTAACCCAGATGGATGGTTATAAAATGTCTAATTTGAAAATGTTTTTGCTCCTCTGCTCTAAGCCTGGCAGCAGCCATAAATGGATCAGGCTGTTGTTTTGGTGTGTCTGCGAACTGTAACCACCTTGCTATTAAAAGTTCCTGCTTCCACACTTTCAATGCCCATTGTAAAGGAAAAGGAATTAATCTGAATAGATAAGTTATTCATGGAAAAGAGAAATAATTCATGTTGTTAAAAAGAAAATGTTATGTTCCATATTTTCAGAAGTTATAGAGTTTTGTGGCTCTACATTACACTATTGACCTTCAAGAACTTCCAGCTATTTTTCCACTTCTTCTAGAGCTGCTAATTAGCATGAAAGTTGGAGCATGATAAACTCTTCTCAACATTCTGAACTTTAAATTGTTAACTACAGGGATTATAATAACCTTTCAAAAACAAAACGGATTGTGTCATATAAGAGCAAAAACAGCAAGTGGATTTATTTGATACAAAACTTCTTCTGTATCTGTCAGAAACCCCTCAGGACAGCTGACTGTAATTTTCTTACCAGTATCACATGAGAGCAACAGCTGCCTGAAGGCGTCTGGCTGCTGATGAGATTCTCCAACAATCGGGCTCAGCCATCCAAAAATATTATTATTGATTCTGATTTTGAGCTACGGGCTGGTGAACGCAGCGACTTGTGTTGTTGAATGGGAAGCAACACGGCGGGAGCTATCGTTCAGCACTAATGACACCATTTTATGAGGAAGCCTTCTCTCCCTTCCTGAATAAGTGCTATAAATGTATTTATATATTTGTTTCGCAGGCAAATTCCAGAATAGGAAGGAGATTACCTGTCGAGATTATTCCCAATGATGAATGCTTGTTTGGGCACTGCAAGATAATGCAAACTTGATTTAATGACTAAAATGAAGTGCTTCATGCAATTTCCAAGTCTAAATAGCTTTTTTAGGAGATGAAAAAAGTGAAATATCTGTATTTTCAACCATTTGAAAGAAATTAACTGCCCCCCAAAATATGACTAAATAGAGTTTTCCTTCATATGCGCCTGTCAGTGCTGCCTATTACATGGAAGAGTTCAATAAAAGAAAAACAAATGTATCACAGGAAAACGATAGAGAGAACGTGACAGTGGAAAATTAAGGCTTTTATGTGAGCATAAAGGATCATTTTTCTCTTACACCCTTTCATATTTAGATTGTTTTACATTTTTCATTTCTTATCTCAAGCTTAGCAAATCAGCAGCAATTTATTGGGAACACTAACAAATCCTATAAAAAAAAACATAACTCTAGAACAGAACTTCAACAATTTAGACTTCAGTTCTTGGAAAAACTTAAATTAGGCTTCTTTAAAGCAATTAACCTTTGAATTTGAATGTTTTCACAATCTACTGATGTTTGTTAGTTTTAGTTCTTTTATGTTTTCACCTACCTGTTTCTGTTCTTATTTTTGTTTGTTTGTTTGTTTTTTGGTTATCTAGAGGTTTCTTAATTAGATTATATTCTTTGCTTTACTACTTTCTTACTAATACTGTAGATTTGTCCTTGCTTTGATACTTTATGTTCCATTTGTGTTCTTTTAGTGTTTCGTCTGCCATCTTTCTATGTTCTCTTTGCCCCATTTGCTTCTGTTATCTTCTGATTAATTTTCCTTTTTTTTGTCATGCTCCATTTGTCGATTGGTATATACTTTTTAAATTGTTTACTTCTCATTGCTCTCCACATAATCCTCCCTTTACCCTCTCTTTTGTTATCCAGTTTCTCTGTAGTCCCTGCTCTTATGTCATCCTTGTATTTTTCTTTGTTTTCCATTTTTATCTATAAATCTTTGTTGTCTTTCTCCCACCAACACTCTCTACGTTTTGGTCCTGCTCCAACAAATCTCGCATCTTGACGCCCGTTTTCTCATCACCTTTGGGTTCCTAAACAAATATGCATAAGGGTTTTTGCAAAAAGATTCTTTATAATCATATGCAGACCGCCCCATCAGCGACCCAACTTTTGACCTCCTCAAAATACCTAAAACCATTTTATGGGCTTCCAGAGGGTTACCCATCAACTGAAACATCCTTATTCTATTTTCTGTGTCCCTGCTTGTAGCTCAGGAGATGACTGTATTACTTTCCTCTTGTTTTCTGTACCTCCCATCCTTTCACATTTTAAGAGATGCTCTGATTATGCCCTGTCTGCCCATGGACTCACATGATTGGTCAATTTTTCAAGCTGGTTGCTTTACCAATCTAAGGACGTCTAACCTCTGGTCATTTTCCTTGACACAACACTGTTTCTTTGGGTCACAAATAAATCATTTGTGGGACCAATGAAAATTAATAACCAAACTATAACTGCTCCTTCACAAAAGTTTTTTTTTAATAAGTTTTAGTACTAATCAAAAATTAAAAATAATATTTAATGCTCAGTAATGACAAAAAACAAACAAACATTTTAATAGGATATTTTCTCAGGTGTAGATAAAAAAGAAATTATAGCATTGTTTGGTAGCCATTACCTGTGAGCTCAGAAAGAAACATGGACAACTTTTTGCAGTTTTTTTTTTATTTTCTCCAGGACTTTTATATGGAAACTATACAAATATATATAAAGTTGATAGTCTTTATGTAGATTTTTTTTTTGGGTTAACGTTCATTTTACAAAAGCACATACACATTGTAGTGTTGATCCTTGTGTGAAAGGTTATAAAACAAAAAAACATAGGATTCTGCTTGTCAGGAGTGGTATCTGGCTTTCACCTCTGTATAATATATCACATTTCTGACTGTATATCCCTGTAATTATTACACACTGTAGCTTTAAGTCATCTCAAGGCACTTTACAGAGACAATTAAATCTGATCATTCACTTAAATTAGTTCAAAATGTCTCATGAAACTAGCATCCAGTCAGTGGCCTGCAGGATTTGCACCTCCTGGATTATATATATATATATATGTATATATATATATATATATATATATATATATATATATATATATATATATATATATATATATATATATTTTTTTTTTTTTTTTTTTGCATTTAATGACTAAAATAAACATTGTAGAGTTCAATATATTAATGTCAGATCTCAAATTTGCTAATATTACTGGTCAGCATTTGCATTCTTTTAACTATGAAAATATGTATTTCAAATATTATAAATAAATGTTAATTCAAGCTGATTAATGTCAGAATGGCCACTCAAAATGTGTAAACATCTCTAGATATATAAAACTTACTTCTTACTGGTATATTGTATTCAGCTTCTGCTAAAAAATACAATTTAGAATTTTTTTTATTACAGTTCAATATAGAGGTGTGGTTTTGAAAGAATCCTATTTTAGTGATCTACAAATAGAATAACAGAGAGGAGAGAGCTTTTGATAGTTGAAAAATTGGCGAGCTATAGTTCTTCTTTGTAGCTGTAGCGCTGTTTCTCTGTCTTATAAACACATTTTCCCTTCTTTTTTCTTTACTTTTTCATTTCTTCATTAAAATCTCTAGATCCAGTGGGGTGAAATAGGCACTTCCTGTTGCCTGTTGTCATGGTGACTCTTTGAATCTGTGCCCCGCTGGTAATGGCTTTTGATAATTGTTGCACTGGTGCTAAACTCTGAATAGTTCCACTATGAGATGATTGAACTAATTCATAGCAGCTGCTGTGAAACCGAAAACTCAATCAATTTAGAGTTGAGGGTTTGAATCTGAGTTTGTTAAACCTGCTTTGTGAAATGGACCCCAGGATGGTGTCAAAGCCACAAGAACAGACTAGATGAAGCTGCTATGATGAGAAAGAGTAGAGAGAACATAAAGTTAGTTGGTGAGTTGGTTCCAGAGGACAGGAGCTTGATAACTAAAACATCTGCCTCCCATTCTAATTTTAGAAGATCTAGGAACCACTAGTGAACCTGCAGATGGAGAACGAGGTGCTCTCTTAGGAACATAAGAAATGACCAGATCTCTGATGTAAGATGGAGCTCCTCTTTAACAGGAATTTAACAGGAAGCCTCTAACCGACAAGAAAGAATTATTTGTTTAAAGTTGTTTGTAAAAAGCTATTATCTTTACTCTCTCATAGCAAAACATTAAGAAGGGTTTTAGGATTATTTTTATGATTTGTGTATGTGCTTAAACTATTACATGACTTCTACTTTTTAAGGCTAACATTTTCCCAAGAAATGTATCTTTTATAAGGACAAGATTGGGGAATGAAATGGGAGCATACAGACAGGGGGGATTATTGTTCACAGAGAGTTCTTACACTGTACATTCGAATTGTCCTTGATCGAAAAACACTGCAGTATCTTGATATGGCTGAAGCCAGTGATGTCTCCTCATTTACAAACATGTGTATGATGAAATGATGTGGCACAGTGAGACCCTGGAGATGATTAAAATGCTCTTTAAAAGTTATTCTAGGCTGACTTTCACAAGAAGTAAGATTGCGATTTCTGTCAAATCTGTTGTCATGTATCATAGTCAGTTAATACATATACATTATAAACTGTTATTTAAATACATTGTCCTGAGTGATCACTTCTCAGGAAAGACTCAGGGAGGGAGAGCTTTCCTTTACAATGGTAAAAGAAAAAATAGTTTATACAGGGGCTGTGTGTCAGACAGCAAAGTAAAGATGTGGGATCAAATTGTTTGATCTTTTAACTACCTTGTCAACCTCCACCCTGCATTTTGATGAGCAAATAATTCACCAATTTGGCTCACCCAGCAGTTAAAGTTTAAAGAAATTATTTCATTCTACATTTATGTAAAAACAAACTGGAGCAGCTATCTCCAGTATCTTATGGCCTGGTCAGTGCATAGACTAATTGGTTTCAGTGAGACATTACAAACTAGAATAGCACTTGGAGAGCACATACCACTGCCAAGTACCTAATTTCCCCTGACCTACTGAGTCTTCCACCTTAAGTTAAGTAGTTAAGTTTAGTAGGTAAGTTAATACCTGTATTCACCGAATTTTTCAAAAATAACTGCTGGATCCAGATGGTTCTTTGGACCTTTCGTAAAATGTCATTCAATTAAATTCAGTTTATTTCTATAGCGCCAATTCACAACACGTCATCTCAAGGCACTTTACAGTTCACCAGATCATCCAGTCAAATTGAATCAAAGTTTTCTATCTAAGGAAAACCAGTTGATTGCATCGACTCATTGACTCTTCAGAAATCCCTCAGACTAAGCATGCTTGTAGCGACAGTGGAGAGGAAAAACTCCCTTTTAACAGGAAGAAACCTCCAGCAGAACCAGGCTCAGTGTGAGCGGCCATCTGCTGAGGCCGACTGGGGTTCAAGGAGACGGAAGCAGAGATACAAAAAGAAGCATAGATACAAAAGGCAACTGTCAACCACCTCCACAGGCGGCCCCATCCATGAAACACACAGCCAGGCAGACGAGCTCAGAGCCAGCTCCCATGTCAGAGGATGAAGAGAGCACATCCAGTTAGTCAGAGTCAGAGAAACAGGACCACACTGGAAAACAGGCCGATCTCCAACATCTATAAACAAAGCCTTGAGGTAACAAATGCATGGACTAGTTTCTCAGCATCACCCCTGGACAGGATACTTCTAACTTTTGCAATATTCTGCAGATGAATGAAGGAAATTCTAGAAACCTCTTTGATATGGGATTTCAATGATAGGTCCTGATCAAAAATAACAAAATGTTTTACTTTATTATCTGAGATAAATTAAATCCCATCCAAATGAAGTGAGTGACTTATCAGCTTCTTTTTCAAAGACTGGTCCAAAGACTATAACTTCTGTTTTGTCTGCATTCAGAAGCAGAAACTTAATAGTCATCCAGTTTTTTTATGTCTTCAGACATGCCTGTAATCTATGTAATGGGTTAGCTTCATCTGGATTTATAGACAGATATAGCTGGGTATCATCAACATAACAGTTTAAATTAATACCATGCTGTCTAATAGCTCTACCAATTGGGAGCATATATATTATGCTCCCAATTCTCCCAATAATAGCATATATTGGGAGAATTGGTCTTAGCACAGATCCCTGTGGTAATTAAAATCAATTAATAACTTGTTAAGTTATCCTGTACACAGACAGATAAACACACAAAGGAAGACAAACTCCCCTAAAACATAACTTCCTTGGCGGCGGTAATGATTGTATAATGATGATAGGTGAACGGTAGCTTTGCATGGGAGACTTACATTCAATCAGCTTTTATATACTGTTGTGTTTTAATTATTGAACTGAAAAGGTAAGTGATATTATTTTTAGAGGTCTGCTTTCTCTGCCATCGTTTAAAGGAATGTGTTGTTCTGGAAGAAAACTGATGGTGCAGTGCCCTCTGGATGTTTTTCCATCTAAGGCCTAAAAACAGCTCACTGAAACAGATGGTCAAAAGATATCATGAATCATTAACCATTGTCGTCTGGCTCCTCACCTTTTAAGAAATGTTTCTAAAAAGTCTCTAACAGATTCCAACTCACCAGTCACATACATAGCCTTGAAATTCTTCATTTATGTCAATCCTATTCCCCTGAGTAAGGTTCATCAATAATAACCCCCCACAAACTCTGGGAAATTTTAGTCAGCTTCTCGGTTTCACATAGGCTGAGTCCCTTTCCACCACTTTGCTGCTACAGCTCCCATACATCTTGTGTCTGGGCTCCATTTTTCATGGCAGAACCATGAAAGCGGACTTAATATCCTGAAGAGTGAGTTGTTACTTTAGTCCAGAGTCTCAAATGGTTCAGATCACACCTTGCTGCCAGGCAAGTCCCTGATGTTTCAAGGACTTCATCATTTTCTGTAGTGGCACTGTTGGTCTCTCAGTGAATTCTTTCAGAGCAAAAGCCTTTTTTTTTCTTGACAAAATCAGTCTCCTTTACAAATAAAACAGTTGTACTAATCATGTTTTACAATTAATGTATTTCACCCCTGCATTTTGAGAATGATGAATCAATAACTATATATAAATATTATATATATATATTAAAATATCTATGATGTATGGTATGTGTATATATATATATATATATATATTTCAATCTGAAAAACTCACAGAGAGAGAAGATGCAATTAGAAGAGTTTATTGATACAATAGTTTGAACTTTGGCGCTCAGGCCTCAGCAGGAAACATAAACGCTGATTTATACTTTAATGCAGATAAACTGATGTATGAGATTATGGATATTTCCCCCGGGCCTGAAACTGGTGGTGGAGTTTAGATAGATGAAGTTTGGTTAATCCATAGAGGCTGGTATACGAGGTGATGCTTGAGTTAGTTGATGCCGAATGAACGAAGTTGCATAAACTGTCCATGAACTGTCCATGAAGAGCAAGCATGAAGCGACTGTGGAGAGAAAAAAACTCCCCTTTTGGGAAGAAATCTCTGGCAGAACCAGGCTCAACATGTCTTCTGCCGGACCGTTTAAAGTGACAGGGTACTCTGGAAAGTCTTGAGGGACTACGCACTGGAGGTGGAGAAGGGGATGGAGGTGGGTTGTCTGAATCAAAGTCCGACATAGCGACTGATCTTGCGCTTGTTGAAGAGCAGATCCAGAGATGATTTGGAGTGGCTTTTAAGGAGAGTGCTGGAAGATAATTGGGCGTAGCTTGAAGCGGATTGGCTGCATCGGAGGTGGATCAGGCTCAGAGAATGAAAGTAATCAGAGTTTCTTCAGTTGAATTTCCGCCTTAGCTTCATTTAAATCTGAAAAACTCACAGAGAGAGAAGATGCAATTAGAAGAGTTTATTGATACTATAGTTTGAACTTTGGCGCTCAGGCCTCGGCAGGAAACATAAACGCTGATTTATACTTTAATGCAGATAAACTGATGTATGAGAGTATGGATATTTCCCCCCAAAAATTTGCCGAGGTGCAGGCCAGAGCGCCAGCATAAGCAGAAAGTAGAGGGAGAAGGGTGAGTAGAGAAGGACTTCATTATGCACAGGCTGATATACGTGATAAATGAATAAACATTACAGGGATCATAGCAGTGAGCAAGGTAGAGAAAAAATAGGGTGCTTGCAGAAGGCATAGCAGGGTCCATAGCAGGAAGCATAGGAAACATTGCGGGAGCATAGCAGAAGGTAAGGCAGGAAATGACGGGACGTGGCGAAGAACATGACGGGGCACGTAAGGGACTTGCAGGGAATATGCAGAGCATGGTAGGGAGCATAGCAGGGAGCATAGAAGGGAACAGTGTAAGTGGCAGGGCAGAAGCATGGCAGGAATAATGGCAGGGACATGGCAGGGAGCAGGGCAGAAGTATGAGGGAACTCGCAGGGAGTATGCAGGGAACATGGCTGGGAGCATGACAGGGAACACACAGGGAGCATGGCTGGGAACAAGGCAGGGAACATACGGGGAGCATGGCTGGGAACAAGGCAGGGAACATACAGGGAGCATGGCAGGGAACACACGGGGAGCATGGCAGGGAGCATGGCAGGGAACACACGGGGAGCATGGCAGACAGGTAATATGGCAGGGATCACACGGGAGGATGGCAGGGAGCATGGCAGGGCGCATGGCGGAATGCAAGGCAGGGAATGAGGCAGGGAACATGGCAGGGAACACACGGGGAGCATAGCAGGGTGTGTGGCAGGGAGCAATGATGATGAGCAAGATTTAGCAAAGATAAGAATAAATTTTAAACCACCACCAGTATTCGAAGTTAGCTTACCTTATAGACAGAGGGAGCGTTGAGCTGCTAAGATTGAAGAGTGTTTGGGGCGGATATAGGAGGTATAGGCTGAAGAAGTCCATCGGCCCAACTGCTGGAGAGAAGCTACAGGGACTCCACGGGCGGCTGCTGTTGTGGCTGCCCCTATATCCTAAATGAGTGGCTGGAGTAATGACTGGATGAAAAGCCACAGGATTCTAATAGCATTCGGAGATGATCTTGGAACCAGCGTGCTGACATGGGAGAACCCTCAGGCGTGACAAAAGGGCTTTGGAATGAGGAAAAAACTTTTGGCGCTTTTGGACAAATTTAAACATGATGATAAACGGGCAAAAGGGGCCATCTGTACGAGCGATAGAAATAGAACATGGGCCTTTCCCTTTAGAATGTTTCAAAGATATTTTGTAATGATCAATATGGAAACGAAGATCTGAAAGAGACAAATGTCGGGAAGGATCGAAACGACTATTAGTAGAAGTGAATTCACCTACTCTCAAGAAGCCATAGAAAGCCAAAGAGAAAGAAGCTGATAAAAGAGACTTAACGTAGGAAGAGTAGGGGCTTAACGAAAGTGAGGACAAAAGCCTCTTGAGGATAGGGAAGGTTATGGGTTTACGTGAATCAGATACATGAGAAGAATGTTTTGCCAAACATTTGAGAAGGAGCTTAATGGAGGGGTTTTTGAAAAGACTAGGAGAATCAGGATTATGGCATTTCGAGAAGAAATTAATGCCAGCTAGTAAGCTGCGGATATAAGAAAGTTTAAAATTGCGTTTGTCGAAGCAGTACGAAATGAAAGCCAAAACAGATGTAATGAGTAACGGATATAAAGGAATGTGGAGGCTCAAACAAAATTTGGCAAAAATTTGCCATGCAAAATTATAAGGTGTGAGGGTTGAGGGAGCTAAACCTGATTTTATGTAGAAACTGGAGGAAAGTAAGTACGAACGAAGAGAGTGAGTTAATTGAGGATGAGTTCCTCTAGCGGAGGAACGGGGGTCGGATGGAGATCGGCAGAAGGACGAAGATGATGGAAGGTCTGAAATTTAAAACGACAAAGAGCATCGGCAGCATGGTTAGAAAGACCAGGAACGTGTCGAGCAGAGATGATGAAGTTATTGGTGACTGCTTGCCAAGTTATGCCTCTTATAAATGGCATGAGAGACTGAGAGGAGGAGCGACCTTTGTTGATGGCGTCAACGACTGCCATGTTGTCGCAGAAGGCGGATATACGCTTTCTCCTCCAAAGCGGGTCCCACAGACGGCAAGCTACGGCTATAGGGTAAACCTCGCATAGCGCAGATGATTGAGAGTTAGTAAAAGAGGGAGGCCACGAACCAGCAAACCACCTGTCCTGAAAGAACCCCCCAAAACCTACGGATGGGGCAGCATCCGTGAAAAATTGGAGCATGTCAGGGGATTGAATGATGTCATCATAGAAAAATGATTTGCCGTTCCAGTTACAAAGAAGTCTAGCCCATAAGGAAAGATCGGAACGGCAACCTTCGTCCAGAGAAACCTGATCTAGGAGAGAGGCAACAGAGTTAGCTAGGTCAAGCAGTCGGGAAATGAAGGAACGACCTTGTGGAATGATGCGCATGGCGAAATTAAGGTGACCAAGCAAAGAAAGCAACTGACGTTTGGAAATAATAGATGCAGAGCTATAAGACTGAGAAATCTCACGAATCAGAGACAGCTTGTCTGCAGGCAGGGATGGCATCATGGCCACTGAATCGAGAACTATGCCTAGAAACTAAATTTTAGTAGCAGGGCCAATGGTTTTTTCTTCGGACAGGGGAACACCAAGTTGGGTAAAGAGCTTTTTTAGTTTGAGGAGTGACGAACTGGGCTGGGTGGAGGGAGGATCTATGAGTAAAAAATCATCCAGGAGATGAAGAACGCAAGGCAAACGAGTAACGTTAAGAAGAATCCAGCACAGAGCTTCTGAGATTTTGTCAAACAGACAAGGACTGCTCCTGCAGCCGAAGGTGAGATGGACAGCAAAGTAGAACAGGGATTTCCATTTAGCTCCAAACAGGTGCCATTGAGAAGGGTGAATGGGAACGATTTTGAAAGCATCAGAAATGTCTGCTTTGGCCAGCCAGGCCCCTTGGCCGGTGATCTTAATCAGAGAAATAGCGTGGTCTACAGAAGCGTAGTGAAGAGAGAAGGCGGAAAGAGGGATGAGGCTATTTATGGAGGAGTGAGGGCCAGAATGAGGGGCAGATAAGTCCAATATGAGCCTCTTTTTCCCCGAATATTTGCGGGTAGCTACCCCTAGAGGGCTCACACGGAAAGGAGCAAACGGAGAAGTTTTGAAAGGACCGATCATGAAACCCTTAGACACTTCTTTGTGAAGCAGCTGATCTACAACGTCTGGTTCTTTTAAAGCGGATTGGAGATTGGGGGAGACGTGGGTGAGGGAGGAGGGGTTGTAGACTCCGACATGAAAACCTTGAGAAAGACCGGTAAGAATGAAGATGACGAAAGTGCGGTCGGGATGATGGGTAAGACAAATCGCCAACTCAGAAATAATGATGGGCGTGGAAAGATGAAGGGCTATTAATATTTGGAGGTACGATTTCTCATGGACAGAGCACGGCGGGGACAGACGGACTTGGGATGCGCGTCTTTGCAATGGCTGCAAATGTGGAGAAAATTGCAATTAGGAAAGGTGCATAGACTTTCATTAAACTTATTGCAGATGGGTCTGGAGTTGAATACCTGGACGTTTCTACCTCGGCGGTCTGTGGGCTGGGCGAGTGAAGAACAGAACAGAGGAGGAATAGATTGAGTGCTAGACCTAAAGGGTATAGATGGGCAGAACGCACTGAGGTGACCGGTTGAATGACAGGCAAAACAGGGGATGGACTGGGTCAACATGATTAGTAGATCTGTGTCCAAAACCGACCAGTCCAGGCAGACTCCGGATTGGGCCAAGGTTGCAGCTGCTTTAGTGGCAAATGATTTGTGATATTGATAAAAGAGGTTATTGCCGAATTTGATATGAAGATCTGCTATTAATGCGAGATAATTATCTAGCTCAACCCTGCGGTCTGGATAAACTGAGCAAAGAGTGTCTCGGAAGATGCTGAAGGCTGCTAGAAATTGATTTGAAAACGGCTGTAATGTCACCTGCTGAGGCGACTTGATGTTCGACTTCACAGGAGGGGAGGATGAGTGAAACTAAATTAACATATTTCCCTTCAATAATATTGGAACGGAGGCGAGGAGAAACGTTAGAGTACATAGGAATATATGAACTGCCTGGATAAAAGGGGCGGGGATAAAGCATAATGAGCGGAATGTATAAAATAAAATTATAATAGAAACGTGGTTAGATACATCTTACCTGAAGCTGGCCCGGGGCGGGCGTTGGCGAGTGTGAATGTGGGAGGAGGAAGGAGGGGATCCGACTGTGAAGCTGAAGGCAGTGATGACATGGCAGTGTGGGGATTTTCCAGGGCTTGAACGCGTGCGGACAGAGCCAGAACGGAGCGATTTAGAGAGTCCAGGGTGGAGCATAGAGAAGCCGAAAACTGGTCAACGGCGGGAGGATTGTGGAAGGATGGTGCCGTTATGGATTGAGAAGCTGACATGGTGGGAATGACTGAAGAAGGACCTGGGTTGGCGTCAGAATGAAGAGAGGGACCGGGCACTGCAGCGGGTGGAGCTGGGGTAGAGCTGGGACGTCCTCTGCTGCGTTTGGCGGGGGGGCGGAGGATTTGCATGACCGCTTGCGGCCTGGATTCGGCGCAGACGGAGGAGCGGATGGAGGGGTGGGAAGGAGATGAATCTTGATGAGGCAAGAGTGAGGCTAACTGAGAAAGTTGAACTGAGTCTAAGTCGGAGCCTGGCAAAATTCCCCTGGAGCGCAGTGCGGAGGATGGAGATGAGAGAGCGGCTAGACGGGAACTTCTTCGAGCTGGAGGATTTGGAGGTAGGTTGATTTGAGGTTGGTCATAGAGCAGGGACCCAGCAGGGTCGTCTGAATCAAAGTCCGACATAGCGACTGATCTTGCGCTTGTTGAAGAGCAGGTCCAGAGATGATTTGGAGTGGCTTTTAAGGAGAGTGCTGGAAGATAATTGGGCGTAGCTTGAAGCGGATTGGCTGCATCGGAGGTGGATCAGCCTCAGACAATGAGTTTCTTCAGTTGAATTTCCGCCTTAGCTTCATATGTTTACTAGCATATATATATATATTTATATATGTTAGTGTAAAGACCAATCTTCTTTCAAAAGTATATATATTAATATATATATATA
This sequence comes from Cyprinodon diabolis, assembly GCA_030533445.1. Classification (NCBI taxonomy): domain Eukaryota; kingdom Metazoa; phylum Chordata; class Actinopteri; order Cyprinodontiformes; family Cyprinodontidae; genus Cyprinodon; species Cyprinodon diabolis. The sequence goes on along the minus strand of CM060083.1, from coordinate 2,655,659 downwards.
CCGGTATATATATATATATATATATATATATATATATATATATATATATATATATATATACCGGTATGTGTATATATATATATATATGTGTATATATATACGGTGGCTGAGAAGTGCAAAACACATTTACAATCCAAAAACACATTAACAAATAAAAAACAAAATAACATTTGAAGAAACAAAATTATATTTTATGAAACAAATGTATTTTTGAAAAAAAAAGTTTAAATTTTTAAAAACAAATTTACATTTAAGCAAACAAAGGAAACAAATTCACATTTTAAGTAAGTTAGATTTAAGGTAAGGGAAAGTTTCATTTTAGAGAAAAAAAAAATACATTATAGGGAAACAAATTTACATCTAAAAAAAAAATTGACCGTTCGGAAACACTTGTACAAGTGCAAAGACAAAACTGCAAGGGGCAAAACACAGTTACATAGCCAAAAACAAATTAACAAAAGACGGCTACACGGAAAGGGAATGTCCCAGTGGCCGGATGTGACGTCACGATTACCCTGACTTGTAGTACAAACAGCTCAATCTGTAGTCCTCCTGCTTTACGTGGCAAGTCAGCGGCGAAAATTAGATAGAAAGAATTGCACTGAAGCTGTTTTTACGCTAACCGAACAATGTTTTGCCCTTATTGTGGAGCAAATTTCAGCCAGTTTACACCATTTTGTTGTTCGTGCGGACGGTCTCTGGAACTTTTATGGGACACGGACCAGATGACAGGACCAAGCGCGCGGATTACATCAAAGCTACAGTTAGACAGTTCTAAACAAAGTAAGTGGGATATTGGTTTGCACTAAGTTTAATGTACCTCCTGCATATATCAATGAAATAACAAATTCATGGGAACGTTTGTTTAACATGCGGTTAAACCAAATGTTTTCTGTTTTGTTTTGCTTGTTCTGTTTTAGCATGCTATAAGTAGGGGCTGTTAATAAGCGTGTTTTCATGTAAAGCTTTCTATTCCAGAAGAACAGACATGCCCATCATACAAACAGTTCATTGAGTACAGGAGCTCTAAATCAAAAGAGCGACAGTCTTTTAGCTACGGGTCCAAATTAAAATGTCAACAACAGAGCAAACCTGTCCAGGTAAGTAGGCTACTCAGCTATGTATGGGATATGAGGGGATACGATTTCTGTCGGGGATAACTACCTTGGCATGACACCGTCTTCTGCACCTGTTGACAGGTATTTTGCTCCACTCTTTATGAGCAAGGTGTATTAATTTGTGGGGGACAGTTGTCTTTTTCATATAAATGAATGATTTATTTAAACAAAAATTCCAAAAATCAATATTTTACTTTACTAAATTATGATTTAGTAAATTGTACTTTATTTATACTTTTTCAGTTTATTTTTATTGGAATTAATATTGTGAATTTAACCTTTTCTTTAATGGGTGTGCAAATATTCAAGCACAACCGTATGCTTGTGTTGTGAACAATTTGAGCGTGGGAACAATACAAACTGTCAGAGCTTATATTTCACAAGGCCATGTATGTATAAACATATTAATACAGTGTGATCAGGCAGTGACATCATGTGTTCATTCTTCAGATTTAAAGATGGTCTTTCAGCACTGCACTTTTTGGATGCACTTCAGCAACATCCCACTAGGCTGTCCCCAGTCCTGTGCCACATTGAAAAGAAGCTCACAGCTCTTGAGCTAGAGCAACTTTTCAAACCTAACTTCAGTCCAGTCGGGAGTAACAGGAGACTTCTAGAGAGTCAAACTATGGGCTACTGGGCAGATTATCTCCTTGACTGTGAAGGTTTGTAAATCTTTTACAACTACGTGTCGAAAAAACAATGTGAAATAGTGTCTGGAAAATCATATTTTTTTTTCTTCACAGAGGGCCAGGCTGCTGTGTCTGTGGAGGATGTTTTGATGTTTGCAACTGGGCTGACATCACTTCCCCCTTCTGGATTGGACCCACTGCCAAAACTACACTTCCTGGATGACTCTCGATTCCCAATGGCTAATACATGCCTGAACACATTGAAACTGCCACTGATAGATTCATACCCTGTGTTTAAAACACAAATGGACTTTGGCATTCAGAATTCTCCAGGGTTTGGCTGTTTTATAAGTCATGTGACTAGATAACCCCAGAGATCAAACTTGTTTGGTTGTACCACTACAGATGCAGATTTGTACCCATATTTTTCTTTTCTTATTTGTTATATGTTTTGAATGAGAGAGGGGTGGGGACATGGTGGTATCAACGCCAAAAACAATTTCAGTTTCAAGAGGTCACCTTGACTGTCAACAAGAGCTGCTCTTTATTTTTTCTATTCTTTTAGAAGACAACATTGTAAATTCAGTTAATACTGTAATCGTGCTTCTGAATTTAAATATTACTCAAGGTACAAATTTATTTCCTTACTGTTCTTAAACTAGTTTCATGACAAACATTGATTTCTTAAATGTCACTATTTTTACATTGGTTTAAAAAGGAAGCTTTTTAAGGAGTAATACACTCACCGGCCACTTTATTAGGTACACCTGTCCAACTGCTCGTTAACACTTAATTTCTAAGCAGCCAATCACATGGCGGCAACTCAGTGCATTTAGGCATGTAGACATGGTCAAGACAATCTCCTGCAGTTCAAACCGCGCATCAGTATAGGGAAGAAAGGTGATTTGAGTGACTTTGAACGTGGCATGATTGTTGGTGCCAGAAGGGCTGGTCTGAGTATTTCAGAAACTGCTGATCTACTGGGATTTTCACGCACAACCATCTCTAGGGTTTACAGAGAATGGTCCGAAAAAGAATAAACATCCAGTAAGCGGCAGTTCTGTGGGCGGAAATGCCTTGTTGATGCCAGAGGTCAGAGGAGAATGGCCAGACTGGTTCGAGCTGATAGAAGGGCAACAGTGACTCAAATAACCACCCGTTACAACCAAGGTGGGCAGAAGAGCATCTCTGAACGCACAGTACGTCGAACTTTGAGGCAGATGGGCTACAGCAGCAGAAGACTACACCGGGTGCCACTCCTTTCAGCTAAGAACAGGAAACTGAGGCTACAATTTGCACAAGCTCATGGAAATTGGACAATAGAAGATTGGAAAAACGTTGCCTGGTCTGATGAGTCTCGATTTCTGCTGTGACATTCAGATGGTAGGGTCAGAATTTGGCGTCTACGACATGAAAGCATGGATCCATTCTGCCTTGTATCAACGGTTCAGGCTGGTGGTGGTGGTGTCATGGTGTGGGGAATATTTTCTTGGCACTCTTTGGGCCCCTTGGTACCAATTGAGCATCATTGCAACGCCACAGCCTACCTGAGTATTGTTGCTGACCATGTCCATCCCTTTATGACCACAACGTTCCCAACTTCTGATGGCTACTTTCAGCAGGATAATGCGCCATGTCATAAAGCTGGAATCATCTCAGACTGGTTTCTTGAACATGACAATGAGTTCACTGTACTCAAATGGCTTCCACAGTCACCAGATCTCAATCCAATAGAGCATCCCTGGGATGTGGTGGAACGGGAGATTCGCATCATCGATGTGCAGCCGACAAATCTGCGGCAACTGTGTGATGCCATCATGTCAATATGGACCAAACTCCCAGAGGAATGCTTCCAGCGCCTTGTTGAATCTATGCCACGAAGAATTGAGGCAGTTCTGAAGGCAAAAGGGGGTCCAACCCATTACTAGCATGGGGTACCTAATAAAGTGGCCAGTGAGTGTATGTTTATTCCTACGCCATGAGTATATAGTACATTACTGTGCAATACTTTTCATTTTCAAATGTTTGGGAAGGTGATATTTCTTGATGTTCGCCCACTTTGTTCAGGTTAACATTTAAGCATTACAGTAGACAAGTGCTAATGCAAAGAAACAGTGAAACTGTAGCCAATATTCAGCTTTTTCAGTTTTCTAACCAGTTGTTGGTGATTCACACTGATTTAGAATTGAGCAATTTCTTTCAGCTTTAAGTAAAGTTCTGCAGCAGACTCCCAGTTGTGTGGTGTTTGTAAATTATTATGCTCCATAACCATGTCCATGTACTCCTGTATATTTGAGTTCCCACAAGGAGGTAGACACAGCCTGGACTCAGGGAAAGCATCCAACTCAGCTTATTGAATGGGGAATCCACAGTCCCTGGAGCCCTACCTGAGAAAAATGAAAGACAAAATAGTGTTTGTATACATTCAGGCATTTAAAATAAAGAAAAACAAAAAAAAACAAACAGTTACCTGTGTGGTAAATAGTACAGCTCATTGGGCACTCCTCTTAGACATGAAGCTGTTCTTGAAGGACGTATCCGATGACTGTTCCACAGTGTCACACACTCATCTAGGTCCTTTTGAACAATCTCACCAAAGCAAAATCTCAATAGGCACTGATGCTCATGGCTTCCATTGAAGTGTCCTGCATCTCTCAGGTCTGCAAATAGCTCCATCCAAAACTGAGCCCTATAAAAATGTATATAAGTGTTAGCGATTTTAGTTGTGTTTGAAAGTTTACATCCCCTTCCATAAAATAAAGGGCTAAATTCACAGTAATGATTCAAAATAATTAGAAACTGTTAAATGTACTAATAAATAAAAATGTAGTAATATATAATTTAATAAAGTAAAGTATTGATTTTTGGAGTTTTTGTTTAAATAAATAATTTATATATTAAAAATTAAAACTGTCCCCGACAAATCAAAACAACTTGCTCATGAACAGTGGAGCAAAACACCTGTCAACAGGTGTAGAAGTCTTATTGAACATTACAGAAATAAATCTCTGATTGCAGTGGGTTGCTCAACAACATTTTAATTTAAGAGCTCCATCATGCTTGTATTCTTGTTGTATTTTTTATTTTTTTGCTTCATCTGTTGAAGTAGCAAACAAAATCAATGTCATGATGTTTCTAAAAATTCTTATTATTAATTTAGTCAATCTCAACATTTTTCACTCAGCTGATTTTTTTTTCTGTAGGTTATTTAATGGGAGGATAAACTTTCAAGCACAAATATATATGAATTTCATACAAATGAGTCAAACCAAATATTATATTTACCTCCCCTTTCTGTATATGGACCACCAGGACTCAATTCGCTGGTTGTTGGTAGATGAACCAAACATGTGGCTTGATTCACCTCTGCAGTGGTCATCATGATGGTGATGTAGCGAACACTGAACAGCAGCCATGATACCATTTTCCGTGCCACAATCAGTTCTCAGTCTCATGGGGACAACACCAAAGTCTCGGACACACGACAAAAAATTGTGCACGATAACTGAAGGGTTATTGTTTGTTGGTCCACATTTGAGCCACAGGACTTTCCGAGAAAATCCATCTACGCATCCTGAAATGGCTAACCCAAATGGTTTAAGTTTGTCATATCCATCGGCATGCCACATATAGTTGGGTCCAAGTGAATGATAGGTTCTCCTGATGAATCGTCGGCGTGCTCTCCTCTCGCATCCTCGAGGATTAAGCGTCCGGAGTAAATTCATGACATCGTCTCTCTTCACTAGTGTTAATTTTAGCAGCCATTTTTAAATTTAGTTTTAGTCTTAGTCCAGTTTCAGAATCGCTTGTTAGTTTTTATCACATTTAGTCGACATCATCCCATTTTTATTTAGTCTAGTTTTAGTCGACTATAAGTCAGAGCATTTTAGTCTTTATTTTAGTCCAAGAAAACATAATTTGATTAGTTTAGTTTTAGTCAACAAAAACCGTCAACATTTTAGTGTAGTTTTAGTCAGGACATAATTTTAACCTTTTACTTTTTTGTCAGCAGATAATATTTAACATTTCCTAAAATGATTTCATATTTCAACATTTTCTCTCATCTTTTTGATTTAAAAAAACAATTTTAAGGAACACATGCAGACATGGAAGATGTTCTGACAATATTTGCATATTTATTTTGAACATTGTTAAGGTTTAAAGACACAAACACAAATGCTTGCATTAAAACAAATAAAATACACCTGACAAAGGAAACAAATAAATAAAATAAAGTGTTTTATGAACTTAACACAAGTGCTGGGTGTTTAAAGCTAGTTCACATAGAATAATAAAATAAATAGATTTGAGATCAATGTTGTGAAAAAAAATAACTCCAACTGATACAACAAAAGTGCTTTCCTGCCAGCTAGTTCACATGGTATATAAAGGTACCGTATTTATGTGAAACAAGGCATAGCTTGCTGGTCCTGAGAGTCAGCTTTGTATTTGGTGTGGGCAATTAAGGAAGCTTGTATAGCTGGCCTCTCATTGTTTCTGGGTGGTTGTTGGTGGTGGTGTATCTTCAATCTGGAACAGAAATTAATACAATGTCAGGATAGATGCACAGCGTAACAGGAATTCCAAGTGTATAAGTAGCATATAGGTCTGTTTTTTTACTAAACAAAAACTAAGTCTCTGTAAAAACTACATTTGACAATCCATTTCAAACTCATACAAACAACCGAACTTTCATTTTATGCAGGAATAAATTGCAGACATTTTTATGTTTGCATGCATTTTGGTTGTATTAATATTGATTAATATGGATGTTTGCATCCCAATCCCTGCAGTGGTTCCCCTAGCAATGGCTATTTTGTGTATGAAAATCTAGGTTAAAGTTGTTCTGAATTATGTGTGGCATATTATTTTTATTTTCTTTTCCTGATAAATAGTTTCAGTTGCTTTTAGCATTTAGCATACATGTGTAGCTGCCGAGGTGTTTTGTGTTAACTATAGTTCACTTGCAGCTCCTAGATTACCTAAAGCGTCTGTCTGCTTTAATCAAACTTGCAATTTAACAGAAACTATAGTTGCCCGGCCAGTATAACATATCTAAGTTCTATCAACAAGTGGCTACGGTCGCTACGTGCTAACAAGCTAACGTAACGTAGCCAGCCTAGATACTAAATGCTATGAAAGTTAGCCAACATTAGTTAGTTTATCATTGGGACATTATAGCCGTTGATTTAATGTTACATTATAAACAATCACCACCAATCTTTCTGTTAACTTACCGTAATGTCTTTGTGTTGAACTGCGACGTTTCTCTTCAGGTTTGTTGTTTTTTTTCCAGCTACCATGTGGCCACATTCCTTCCCTTCGACTAAAATCAAGCATTTGGTTTTGTTCTCCACTTCAATGAAGCGAAAATGTGTCCATATATCACGTCTCCTCTTTCTCCCGAGCCCCAGAGTAGGCTACTCTGTGCCGCCCGCTCCAGGTTTGAAAGTGGGTGTGTGGGAGCTGACAAGGAGGAGGCGGAGCAGGAGACTGGATTTGAAAAAACCATAAAATAATAATATGTAATTTTCGTCTCGTCTTTGTTCGTGAACTAAAATGTCCATAGATTTTAGCCCAGTCTTTATTTACCAAACTGCATTTTCGTCTCGTCTTTATTAGTCAACGAAAATTATTTCTGATTTACTCCAAGTTATTGTTTATTAGTGGGGATTTTCGTCTCGTCTCGTCTAGTTTTCGTTCGGTGAAAAATGTGCGTTGACGAAAATATTTTCGTTTAGTTTTCGTTAACGAAATTAACACTACTCTTCACATTGAGATGGTGCTTTTGTCTCAGTACTTGCCACATGGTTCTATACCCAAACAGTTGTCCAGGTCCACGAAGTTCTTCCCTGATTGCGTTTATTACAGTGGCTCTGGGGCTATAATATTTTCTCCTGTACAAACTAGCATTATTAAGTTTACTTTTAAGAGTTCTCAAACTCATCTTAACACCGTGTAAACTTGACATCATGTCCAAGATTACACTATATGAGTGACCCTCATTGAAATATTCAGTGCAGTATTGCAGAACATTGAATCCTGCCACCTGGTCCGTGTCCCATAAAAGTTCCAGAGACCGTCCGCACGAACAACAAAATGGTGTAAACTGGCTGAAATTTGCTCCACAATAAGGGCAAAACATTGTTCGGTTAGCGTAAAAACAGCTTCAGTGCAATTCTTTTTATCTAATTTTCGCCGCTGACTTTCCATGTGAAGCAGGAGGACTACAGATTGAGCTGTTTGTACTACAAGTCAGGGTAATCGTGACGTCACATCCGGCCACTGGGACATTCCCTTTCCGTGTAGCCGTCTTTTGTTAATTTGTTTTTGGCTATGTAACTGTGTTTTGCCCCTTGCAGTTTTGACTTTGCACTTGTACAAGTGTTTCCGAACGGTCAATTTTTTTTTAGATGTAAATTTGTTTCCCTATAACGTATTTTTTTTCTCTAAAATAAAACTTTCTCTCACCTAAAATCTAACTTATTTAAAATGTGAATTTGTTTCCTTTGTTTGCTTAAATGTAAATTTGTTTTTAAAAATGTAAACTTTTTTTTTCAAAAATACATTTGTTTCATGAAATATAATTTTGTTTCTTCAAATGTTATTTTGTTTTTTATTTGTTAATGTGGTTTTGAATTGTAAATGTGTTTTGCACTTCTCAGCCACCGTATATATATACACATATATATATATATATATATATATATATATATATATATATATATATATATATATATATATATATATATATATATACACATACCGGTATATATATATATATATATATATATATATATATATATATATATATATATATATATATATGTATGTATATACATATACAGTGGGGCAAAAAAGTATTTAGTCAGCCACCAATTGTGCAAGTTCTCCCACTCAAAAAGATGAGAGAGGCCGGTAATTTTCATCATAGATATACCTCAACTATGAGAGACAAAATGAGAAAAAAAAATCCAGAAAATCACATTGTCTGATTTTTAAAGAATTTATTTGCAAAATATGGTGGAAAATAAGTATTTGGTCAGTTACAAACAAGCAAGATTTCTGGCTCTCACAGACCTGTAACTTCTTCTGTAAGAGGCTCCTCTGTCCTCCACTCGTTACCTTCATTAATGGCACCTGTTTGAACCCGTTATCAGTATAAAAGACACCTGTCCACAACCTCAAACAGTCACACTCTAAACTCCACCATGGCCAAAACTAGAGATCTGTCAAAGGACACCCGAAACAAAATTATAGACCTGCACCAGGCTGGGAAGTCTGAATCTGCAATAGGTAAACAGCTTGGTGTGAAGAAATCAACTGTGGGATCAATTATTAGAAAATGGAAAACATACAAGACCACTGATAATCTTCCTCGATCTGGGGCTCCACGCAAGATCTCACCCTGTGGGGTCAAAATGATCACAAGAACGGTGAGTAAAAATCCCAGAACCACACGGGGGGACCTAGTGAATGACCTGCAGAGAGCTGGGACCAAAGTAACAAAGGCTACCATCAGTAACGCACTACACCGCCAGGGATTCAAATCCTGCAGTGCCAGACGTGTCCCCCTGCTTAAGCCAGTACATGTCAAGGCCCGTCTCAAGTTTGCTAGAGAGCATTTGGATGATCCACACGATGACTGGGAGAATATCATATGGTCAGATGAAACCAAAATAGAACTTTTTGGTAAAAACTCTACTCGTCGTGTTTGGAGGAGAGAGAATGCTGAGTTGCATCCAAAAAACACCATACCTACAGTGAAGCATGGGGGTGGAAACATCATGCTTTGGGGCTGTTTTTCTGCTAAGGGACCAGGACGACTGATCCGTGTGAAGGAAAGAATGAATGGGGCCATGTATCGTCAAATTTTGAGTGAAAACCTCCCTCCATCAGCAAGGGCATTGAAGATGAAACGTGGCTGGGTCTTTCAGCATGCCAATGATCCCAAACACACCGCCCGGGTAACGAAGGAGTGGCTTCGTAAGAAGCATTTCAAGGTCCTGGAGTGGCCTAGCCAGTCTCCAGATCTCAACCCCATAGAAAATCTTTGGAGGGAGTTGAAAGTCCGTGTTGCCCAGCGACAGCCCCAGAACATCACTGCTCTAGAGGAGATCTGCATGGAGGAATGGGCCAAAATACCAGCAACAGTGTGTGAAAACCTTGTGAAGACTTACAGAAAACGTTTGATCTCTGTCATTGCCAACAAAGGGTATAAAACAAAGTATTGAGATGATCTTTTGTTATTGACCAAATACTTATTTTCCACCATATTTTGCAAATAAATTCTTTAAAAATCAGACAATGTGATTTTCTGGATTTTTTTTTCTCATTTTGTCTCTCATAGTTGAGGTATATCTATGATGAAATTTACTGGCCTTTCTCATCTTTTTAAGTGGGAGATCTTGCACTATTGGTGGCTGACTAAATACTTTTTTGCCCCACTGTATATATACATATATACATATATACATATATATATATATATATATATATATATATATATATATATATATATATATGAATGAAGTACATATAATAAAAATAATCAAAGCAGCTACTTATGAGTTGTTTTCCCTTTTATTAACTTATCATGAATCATACTTGTCATGTTGGTTTAAATAAATGGGTGAAATGTGTCCAGATTTTTTATGTAAATGCCAATCTTCTTTCAAAACTGTCGAACTTGCTGAAGTTCTTCCCCTCTTCTCAAGTAACAACTGTATTTTATTGAAAAGGCATCTCAGAGAACAATAAAGCAAAAAAAGTACATAGGAGAAAAAAATTCCCATTATGGTTGCAAGCATTCTATTCAAATTTTGTTTTACAGATGACATTCTCTTCACTTCTGGGCGGGCTTTCTTTTTACCTGCATCTTCTTGTTAACTCTTCAGCAATCCCTCATACAGACCAGGTATAGTTCCAGATCAGTGAAGTATAAGATTTAAATGCTACTTCTCCATGTTCTGGGTGAATAGATTTAAAACTAGAATACCTAAGTGGTCTGGGAGGGTGATACACTGACAACAAATCTGTTGTGTATTGAGATAATGTAATTAACGGATGACTTTAAGGCGAGAACCTGGCTCATGTGTTCTACTTATTGCTATGAGAACATGAGCAGCAGCGATTTGGTCGGCTGCAGCTGTCTGATGGACTTTTTAGGTAAACCTATAAAGACTATGTTGCAGTAATCAAACCATTATGAATGTAAAATAAAGTAAAAGTGGTTTAAGTTTCTTAAATTAGTCCTTGAATCAAATGTTCTTCAGGTAATAATAGTGAATACAGTGTTGCTATGCTTTTTTAAAATAACTGACCAGTAGATTCATATTTTTGTTAGGTAAACAGAAATGGATACAGTACAACTCAAAGTATTTTTGTCTTTTATCAGCTATATTTTTTTTGCTTTGTTTTTAATAATAACAATAGTAATAATTTAATAACTGAACATTATTGATCACACAGAAATTTAGCCCTGCATTTAACCCATGCCCCTTGGGGAGCAGTGGGCTGCCATTGTGTGGCGCCCAGGGAGCAGTGTGGGGATAAAGGTCTTGCTCAGGGACCCAGAGTGGAGGCTGTGGGGTTCGAACCGGCTACTTGCAACCTTCTCAGAGGACAACCCACTAGGCCAATACTGCCCAATCTCATAGTAAATCAGTCCAAAAAACTGAGATACCTTTTAATACAAAACCTGCTTTGGCACAATCTGTTTTTTTTTTTTTTTTTTGTTGTTGACGAGAAGGTTTGTATTCTTCACCTACAAAGTAGGAAACATTTGATACAGAGAGTCAGAAAACTTAAGACCTCCTAATAATAATTTTCTAATTTCCTATTACCTTCAGCTGTTTGTTCTCTAATTTGATTTTTTCCTGAGCTGATAAAAAGAAAATAATTCAATATAAAATCTTTTTGCATTCAATGGTGAGAAAAGTCTTCTTTCAGCTTTTAAAAACCTCACATAAGACAAAGATTAGCTGAAAAAAGGAAAGTTAAGCCAATGCTTTTCTCACACCTGCAGCTCATAGATCAGATTCACAGTCGGGCTATTTTGCTGCTGGAAGCATAAGATGAGACCATTATTTTGAAGAAGAGGCTTATATGATGCCAGACAAATAAAGGAAAACAAACAATGCTGTAAAAATGACTGTTTTGCTGATATCACGGTGGGAATGTGCTCCTGGTCGTCTTATCCGTGTTAGGATCGAAATTGTTTGTGAGTGATAGAAGAAAATAAGTATTTTAAATCAAAGAAACAGACTAAAGAAAAACAGACTAAAGAAAGCTATAAAAAGTGTCTCGGTTGTGTTTACTTTGCAAAGGTTGACTCTACACACATTTAACACTAGTGAATGATGAGACACATAAACTTATACCTTCATTTTCTCTTGGTATAACAGGGTGCATAGTCATGTCATTTCACTTTTCTTTTGGTTTACACACCAGTTACTCAATCTGGTGGTATACAAAGATTTTATGACAAATTACAGCATCCTGTGTCATGATCTTGGCACTGATGGTTGGTTTTTTTCCTTTGCTCGTTGCTCCCCTGTCTAATTAGTTCTATGGCTGATTAACGCTGATCATTTCCACCTGGTTCTTCTCCTATTTATGTTTTGTGCTTGCCTTCCATCAGCGCCAGGTTATTCAAGCATTTTGGTGAGACTAACTCTAGCTTTCTGAAGTCTGTTCTGTTTTCCTGATTGTGACCAGTTTCTGCCCAGTGGATCCTAAGTTTTGCCTTGCTACTGTCTGCTCTGTTTGTCTGATCTGTTCTGGACTGATTCCTGGATTCTACCTGTTTCTGAACCTGCACCTGTCTTTTGACTCTAGCTCTGGATTTCCTGTCTCTGCAGAGATCCATAAATTGTGGGGAACATCAAAGTGGCTGAACAATCCTGGACTTTGCGGCTCTTACAATGATTTTTCTTTGGAACTAATCTGAGTTTTTTGCCCAGTTCTTCCTAGTAGGGAAGCCTTCAGGGGACTTTTGACACTCAGGCAAGGAGACCGGTCCGTAATGTAGTATATTACCCCTTTAAAGCCCAATCCAAGAATAAAACAAAACAGAAAAAAACTTTTTTTTTGGTTTGAAGTCCTTATTTGGCCTTTCAACAAAATATGTAAAAAGAAAAAAACAGAAATACATTTTTGATATGAATAATTTATTACTATGCGATAAGTCAAGATTATTTTTTGTGTAGTCTTCTACTGGCTGTTATCAGGTATATCTGTGTACAATAGGATTTTATGCAAAGTTTTTACCATTAAATTATGCAAAAGGTGTCAGACGTAAACCATTTCAGAAACCGTATGTATCAAATATGATACATTTGTCATTACAGGGTTACTGACTTCCATCTGTTGTCTGCGGACTGTTCCTGGAATGAGGACGCTCTCATGGATGTATTTTTCTGTGGCCTTTGTGAAAGCATCAAGGATGAGCTTTTGACCTGCGACTACCTCCGTACTCTGTACCAGCTGGAGGACCTTGCCAACCAGATTTACCTTCGCCTCACTGAGCGTCGCAGGGAAAGGAGAGCATTGAGGATGGCTTTTCCTCAACCTGCTCTTCACCCCGCCCCCTTTGCACCTACGTCGGTCCCTGGTCCGGCTCGGATGCCGGAGCCCGAACCGATGCAGCTGGGATGCATATTCCTCTCCGAGGAGGAGAGGGCACGTCGCATCAAGTTTCATCTCTGTCTCTACTGTGGCAGTGATGGATATTTTCTCAGGTCTTTTCCTGCAAGGGGTTAATCTAGGTTGGGACGCACCAGATTCTCTGCCTCCCCAGCTCTCCTGTTACCAAAGACTAATGTGGTTACTTCCAGACCCTAGATCCTCCAGTAACTTCGGCCCCAGAACCCCTGCAGCCTGATTATTTTTCTCCCCCTTCTTCTGAGTCTGGTCTGGTGGATATTTTTTATGGGGATAGGGGAGACCTTTTTCCCTTCCGTTCACCTTCACCCATCCGATTCAGAGAGGGGGATCCTGCCTTAACGGTCAGCCATTTCCTGAGGTCTAGGAGGGCAAGCAGGAGGCTCTAGTGTTTGGTCGACTGGGAGGGTTATGGATTCCTGTCTGTTTGATCCAGGATAAGGACCTCCATGGGAATTATCCTGACCAGCCCGTTGGGGGTCTGGAATCCGCCCTTGAAGGGGGGTTCTGTCATGATCTTGGCACTGATGGTTGGTTTTTTCCTTTGCTCGTTGCTCCCCTGTCTAACTGGTTCTGCGGCTGATTAACGGCGATCATTTCCACCTGGTTCCTCTGCTATTTATGTTCTGTGCTTGCCTTCCATCAGCGCCAGGTTATTGGAGCGTTTTGGTGAGACTAACTCTAGCTTTCTAAAGTCTGTTCTGTTTTCCTGATTGTGACCAGTTTCTTCCCTGGGTATCTTTGAGTTTTGCCTTGCCCCTGTCTGCTCTGTTTGTCTGATCTGTTCTGGACTCATTCTTGGATTCTACCGGCTTCAGAACCTGGACTTGTCTTCTGACTCTAGCTCTGTATTTCCTATCTGTGCAGAGATCCGTCCCACAGCTGACAAGCAGCCCTGTATTCCTGTTTGTTTTTAATATACGTTTTTGAACGTTCTGAGATCATTATATCCTGCTGATGCAGTATTAGTTTTTTTTTTTTACTTAAAAGCTTTTTTTTAATTCAGTGTGTTGGTTTATATAATTTTTCTGCGTATATTTACCATAATGCCATTACCTGACCGGAATTATGCCACTGCTCATGCGTGCAAAAAAGAAAAGTCCAAGATCAAGAGTAAAATGTCTTGCAGAAAAAGTAAAGATAAAAAAAAAAAATTAAATATTCCTAATTAATTCTTGATATATATAATTGTCCTAAAATTAAAGTTTCTTAGAAAACTACATAAGAGCAAGAAAAATTATATTGGGAGGAAATATACTTTTGATAAGTTAAGAAATAGTTATTGTCTGTGCATATCATTTTGTTTATGTTCTGTTTGACCTCCTTTTGCATTAATTTCTGCATCAATAAGGTGTGGCACAGTGGTCAGTAGCGTGGGCTTTACTGATGAAGTGTGTTGAAAAGCCGGGTTAGAGTAAATGGGGCCTTAACTTTTATTCTAATACTTTAAAAACAAAACTTTTCCTAGATAACTTTTTAGAATTCAAATCCTCTTCTACCTCCCTGTGTTTCTTTGAAGTAAAAGCCCCCTGTGTCTGGCCTTAGACCCATAACTTAGCTGGTGGACAGAAAGCCTATTATCCTATTATTCTCTCTTTTTTTTATATGATTCCAACAGGTCAAATTATCAGACAGCAGAGGATTAATGTCAGCTATTATGCTCAGTTATATTTGTCCATAAATGCTGGGGAAACTCACCCATTACATAGATGTAAAACTCATATGACTTCTGCTTCTGAATTTAAACAACACAGAAGTTGTTGCCGTTGTAACAGAGTATTTGAAAGATGTTTTTTCAGACATTCGCTTCATCTAGGTGGCATTAAACAATCCTTCAATAATGATAATATAAAACACCTTGATGTCATCTTTTTTAATCAGGACTTGACATTTACTAACTGTAAGTAATTTATTTAACATTTTTTTTGTATGCCTTATTTCACCTTAGAAATGTTTCAGAAAAAAAAAAGGCTCATCTAAAGGTGAAACTGCAAAACTAGTTCAAGCAATTTTTACTTCAAGGCTGGATAATTGTTGTCCTTTATTAACAGGTTATTCACCAATTGCAGTTAAAAGCTTTCAGATTATCCAGCCAGGGTTCTGATAAATTTAATGAGAGATTACACTTCTCCTGTTTTAGCTTTTCTTTATTGGCTTTCAGTTTAAACCAGAATGAAATTCTAAATCCTATCTCTCAAGTATAAAGTCTACCAGTTTTAGTCTGTGAGGCAGACACCCTGTCTATTTTTAAGGGTAGGCTTAAAACTCTCCTTTTTGATAAAGCTTATAGTTAGGCCTGCTCAGGTTATCCGGGGCTATCTCTGTAATTGTGCTAATGTAGGCTTAGAATGCTGGAAGACATAGGTAACACTTTTCATCATTCTGTTTTATTTTACATCTATTCTCCATTTCTGCAGTATTTGTTAGTTCAATCTCTAATGATATGCTCTATCTGCTTCTTCTAATCATAGTAGCTTCCTATCCGGCTTTGACACATACTGGAGAAATATATAGGCTGTGTTGGCTGCCATCGACAGCTTCCATTATAGATGATAGAGTCAGGCCTATTTTTTTAAGTTCAGTCCTGTTTCTTTACTATGCATAGCTATGGGCTTAGCTTTTACTGTGATTAACTGTATGTGTTCTCTTTCCTTTCTTTTGACCTGAAAAGCTGCTCAGAGCTTGCCTGCTTAACTGTTCCTTTCCTACTGTAGACAGAGTCACCTACTGTATGTAGCTAATTTAGTGTTATTTGAATTGGTACCACTATTTTGAACATGCAAGATTGAAAAAGAAAAAAACAAACAAACAATAAAACAATGCTTAAAACACTGGAGATGGAAACAACAAAGAAGGTACCTTTGTTTCCTGAGTTAATATACCTCTATTACATGTGCCTTACCTTTTTTAATGGTAATTTCTAATGTTCATTTTCTATATCTACTTCCGTCTCTTTGAACCCTGAGTCTCAACAGATTGCCACTCTCACTGAGCCTGATTCCGCTGAACAAGAGTCAATTTTGTTATTATTAAAAAGGGATTTTTTTCATCTCTTACTGCAGGCATTCTCTGTCTGAGGGATTGCTGTATAGTCAACGACACAATGCAAGAGAATATTTACGGTCTCTACATGCCCATCCAGGAGGGGCGAATACTGCAAAGTCAATGACTGAATACAATCAGCTGGTTTTACGTTAAGCTGGAAAATTTTAACCAATCTAACTGGACGATCTGATTGAATAGTCTGTAAAAGACTTTGAGGTGACATTAATTGTCAATTGATGCTATATAAATAAACTGAATTTAATAGTCCTTTGAACCATATAAAACTGTATAAAAATATTTATCAGTCATCTACATCGTGGCTCAACAGGCAACATAACGGAAAACAGGTTTCTCAGATCTTGTCTCTGGCGCAGCACTCCCTTGGCATTAAATCTAAATTTAAAATGTTAAGTATGATGATAAAAAGTCAATTAGTATTCTGTTACTAGGATATATTGACTATATGTCCTCCTGCAATGTTAAAATTTGAAGTTGTGGATTATGCCAGCACTGGACATGAATGTATTTCTAATGACTTTGCATTCAATTATTCTTGAAGTTAGTTTTCTACAACCTTGTTGACCATCGGTAACAAATTCTGGGTTTTGCATAGAGAATTCATATGTTGTTTAGATAGCACACGGAATAAGTGTAATATTATGATTTGGGCTTTAAGCTTACCGAAATATAATATGTGCTAATATGAAATTTTAACAGCTTATCTTAACTGTTTCAAATTTACCTTAGGTAACTTTGGGTCTCAATGTCTATTCAGACCAAATGATTCATATTCTATACATACAATTATAATGGAAGTTTCTTTTGCTTTTGACAGAACCCAGTTATCAACACTTTGGCAGTGTTGATAAAGGTTGAGGCTGTATACAGATGATCCTTTGCTTTAAAGAGAGCCAAATAACTGAGTCCAGAAAAAGTGAATTACTGTAATGGTTTTCCAGGTATATACACACCAACAACAAGCTGGAAGAGTCATATATTCCATCTCAGCTGAAAATGTATTTAGAGCTTCATGCAGGAACCAGAGCCAGGGGGGTGTGGAGGGGAGACATCGGACATCTGGTGGTGATATCTCAGCCTGCTGTTGCTTCATCCTGGACAGGGACTGACAGAGAAAATGCATGTGTGATCCAAAAAATGTTTGCAGCTGTGCCTAGAACATTATGAAGAACATGGCAATTAGCCTCAGACTGTTTTTTTCTTCTGACAGTATGATACATGAGCACAAAGAACAGCTTCCCTGTAAATGCAACTATAATCATTAATTATATTCAAAAATAGAAATGCAGCATCACATGTTGACATCAAGCTGAACTTTTCATTTCTGTCGTTGTTCTGTCTAGTTTTCTGACCCACATAAGCTGAGGACTCCAAGGAGAAGGTGGAATGAAAGTGAAAAGAGGTTTATCGAACAAAGCAGTATATTGATGAAGATGCAGCTTGGAGACATGGTGCAGGAAGGACCAGGAAACTCTATGAGAAGAGACAGCATGAGGAGGTTGTTTGAGAAGGACTGGGGCATGGAAATTAAAAAACTAGTCTTACTGAAGGTGGAGGATGAGGTTTCTGAGATGGTTTGGCCGGCGGCCTTTGCAGATGATCAGCGGGGAAGACGAAGGAGCAGCATTTACCAGTTGTAGGAAGTTTGACAAAGTTTAGCCTGAGGGTTTACATGTCAGTCTGGCATAGGAGTCCAGGAGACCAAAGCCCCAGAGGGAGAGCCAGGAAGTCATGACTCTGCAACAACAAGCCTGTGAGTAAGTGGCGGCCGGCCCATAGGGGGC
Organism: Cyprinodon diabolis; assembly: GCA_030533445.1. Lineage (NCBI taxonomy): Eukaryota > Metazoa > Chordata > Actinopteri > Cyprinodontiformes > Cyprinodontidae > Cyprinodon > Cyprinodon diabolis. The sequence continues at coordinate 2,637,398 of CM060083.1, read as the reverse complement.
GCTGGGGCACCGCCCTCCCTGATAAGAAGAGAGAAACGTAAAATATATTTTTAGAAATTAACTCATAAATGTCAGTTTTACTCTCTAGAGTGTGTACCTATAAGCAAAACAAATTATATAAACTACATTTCCCTATCTACTGTCATTCATTTGTGGATTTCCACGGACAGACTCCTACCGTCTCTGTCTTGGGGCGCTGATCAGACTGACCCACAAGTGCATAGAATCTGCCAATCATGTACTATTGCTAGGAGAATTTAATAATTTAATGGCCAATCAGCGTCTCAGAACTTTATGGTCTTGGGGCTCTGAAAATACTGCCCTTTAACAGGCTTCTGCACCCAATGCGCAGGTGCAGACAATTAGAGGGATGATGGCGAACGTAACGAGCGAGGTGCAGCTTCCACCAAATTCGGTGAGATCCTTATTTATCTACCCGTTTGCCAGAAGGACATCCCTGTTGTAGGGTAGGAAAATTTCATGTCATGGTTATTGTGACTGTGACAAATCCACCTCGTCGCTTAAAACATCCTCTAACTTTGCGTGCCACACACACATTCCTGTTATACTGTGTTTGTGAGGACCAATCCGCTCGCGCTGAGCCCAGTAGCTCAATTAACTTAAAAAACACAAGCTGTTCCTGGTTACCTGCTGGCGTATTGAGGGTGCACACTTAATATTTCAGTGGGGTTAGCCGTGTGTGTGTGGGTGTGGGGGGTGTGGGTGTGTGTGTGTACGTGTTTATGCTACGGGGACTTGTCATCTTCAGTCTGGCGGCGTCTTTGCTGGGTTCAAACCCGAGGCAACGCTCAGTAAGCGGTTAAAAGGCCAGAGTTTTTGGAATGCGGAAGTGACGTCACCAACACGTGACTCACTAAATGTTTGTCAGATTATTATTTTTTTTATTTTATGTTTAAAAGTTTGGTGTAATTGAATAAATCAATGAATGTGTGTAAAGGAATTAGGTTGTAAAAATTATTTGTTTTTGTATATCAATTGTTTGTGGAGGTAATATATGGACAAAACTGATTTATGAGAAGAAATCAGAAATAAAAGAGCCTGAGGGGCTTAAACTATTTAATGAGGGCTGTGGGAAGAAGAGCGGCCATTTCTGTTTTCTGTTTCTTTGTTACATTGCTGGTAACTGGAGGGAGGCTGAGGCCCAGAGGATCTTGTACATGTTTAGTTCCTTTTGCACCCTGTTTTGAGTTTTTGAGCACAATAAATCACCAACACCGGTAACCCGATTGAGCCTGGATTCTTGGAGGCCAAAGAACCCCGTCACAGTGACCAAAATCATCACTGTTACTGTTATTATATAGTAAATTAAATCATTACTTTTAAATTGTATTTATTGTGCAATTGTTTATTTGAATTCTTATTCCGGATTAGTTGGAGACATACACTAGGCTATATCAGCCCCACCAAAAATATTTTTCACCAGCCGCCACTGCTGTGTGTTACTGTTGAACTGCTCCTCTTATACAAGGAGATGATGAGGTGATGAGATCCACCTGGCTGGGAGCAGCAGGTGGAAGGAAATCAACTGGACCGCAACAACCAACCAGCGAAAAAACAGGAACAAGATCCTGACAGTTTCTGACTATAGTAGGTCAAGTAATACTGTCAAAAACCACTTGCTAAATGCCAGAATAGTGAGGAATGACTTTCTACTTCTTCTTTAGAAGTGCAGGATATTCAATTATAGATGATGCATTTTGCAATATTTGAAAGAAAGAGTTGTGAAAGAGTTTTGATAGCTGTCAGCTTAATATGTTTTTTTCTTCAGCTTTTTAAAAAAGCCAATTCCCCTGTGATTGCTTGGCATACACACCAGCAGCCCAAATATCTGCAGGTCTAAGAGGTTACCACTTACAGGTGGATGAATTTATTTTGGAAGGGGTATCAATAATTATCAACAAACCAAGGGAAGATTTTTTTTAATGCATTTTCATTGTCGAGATGAATTTTAGTGATTATTTTTTAGAAAAATCTTCCAAGTCTGATTTTAAATACAAATGTAATAATTTTCTACATTATTTTAATCGAAATCCCTCAGTAGGGATCATGTTTGGTTAAAGATAATATCAACAGGAATGTCTTTGTGCCAATGACGGTATTGTGTTATTCATGACTGAAGGTTGAATAAGGAACTGCCTGATGAAAATCAGTGAAATTATGTTGACATAGAGGAATTCCAGCCCGGGCATACATGAACACAGACAACACATGAGCAGTTACATGTTATGTAAGCAAATATACACTCTGGCAGAGATCTCCCACCCAGAGGCCTTGCATTGTCCCTAAGGATTAGCCTTCCTGTCACACTTAAGAAGCGTTCTTTTCAAAATGAAACCACCCTGAATTACAATCACGCTGCGCTTTTCTTTGCATCCCTTTCTCTGCCCTTGACTCTGTGACTGGCCCAATCTACGTGAGGTTTTGTGAGGAGACCAGTAGGCGTGTGTGAGTAATGGTAAAGAAAGAAATGTTTGAACACCAAATTAAACATAAGCACATAAATAATCGTTGGGACTCGCTGACAATCGTTTGCTATGCAGTTCAGATGAAGGCTGATGGGCTTGGACGCTCTACCGATGGAGTGTTTTTTCAAAGAATCAAGCTTTAGCTCTTATCTCTTTGGCCTGATGCTCTGAACTCCATTGCTGCCATTGGTGATTTTCATACAAACACATTGGCAGACCGTGTACTGATAGTTGTCACTTTTTTTTTCCTCCTGTGAATGATGGGAGCCGAAGCAGCAAAGCTTCAGTGGAGGCCGTAAAGCTGTGCATGGATTCAGGAAAATGAAGTAAAACAGCCAGAGGATAAAACTGTGGAAAAGCTTAGCTGAATGTCTCCTACAAATGCAGCACAGACAGGTGGAAAATTTATGGAAAACCCAACATAAAAGGTACTGGAAGGGAGGCTGTCAGAACAGCTTTAGCCTGCCTCGGCTTTAACTTTTAAAGAGTGTTGAGCTGAACTGGAAAGATGGAAAAGCATGCTCACTTCAGATATATGCTTACTTGGCATGTTGATAATGTTGAAGAATGCGCCATAGTACCTATTTACATAATATCCAGGAGTTAAATGGGTTTAAATCGAGTTTCCTGCAAGCACACAAGAGAACCGGTGGTCATTAGGGCACTGTCATCTAGTGTAACTGTTTGGGTAAGAACTTGTACATACATTGAAAACTAAAAAAAACTGTTAAATTCATAAAGGTTCTGCATAACGTGTCAGTCTAAACTGTGGCAGCAAGAGAGAGCACACGAAAACAACCTCTGTCTGATGTACGATGGTTTTATTTGATATAAAGTGAGTCCTGGAAATCAACAAGCGGTTCTCTGAGTGGGCTTTAGGAAGGGAGGATGGGAAGATTCTGTTTGTGGAAAATCTATAGTAGTTGTTTCTTAGTCTTTTTGGTTAAATAAGGATGAATCCCTGAGGAGTTGAATCTGTGTTCTGCTGCATTTGAGATTAGCAGAGCGCAGCATGGTATTAGTGTCCTTTTTCAAAGTTGGAATGAAGGAAGGCAGACAGGCAGCTGAGCAGTTTGCAGGAAGTGGAGCGAGAACTAGTGAGGGACTAGGGAAGATCTTTGCTGCAAAGGAGGTAAGATCTCCACAAGGTGATGAAACTAGAAGGTTTGAAGGCCAACATTGGGGCTTGGGAAGTAAAATGCAAATACAAACCAATGGAGTAACAGCATACAGGTGTATAATCAAACCTCAAGAGGGAACTGATTACAGAAATGTGGAGTTTATTTTGTGTTTTGTTAAAAATGTGTAAAAATAAATGCATTGTAGAAAAGAAAATTTGAAAAACTTCTTTATTAAAGGTTTTTAGAGTAACTCTGTTGTTGTTAATAATTTTTAAATGAGTTTTGGCTAGATTTTTTATTTTTTCAACATTTTTATTTTTCAGATTTTAACGTTCTTAAAATTTTTATTTCAAATTTCTGTTTTTCAGATTGAGTTTTACACATTGCATTATTTTCAAATGGTGTTTTACACACCAGGTTTTCTTCACTTCTCCTTTGGATGATCTAAGACCCAATTTTATTGGTCTACATGGACATTTGCAAAATTTGACTGATCAGAAGCGAGCGTTTGAACTGGGCTTGAAGTTTGTATTGAGCTTCTGTTTGGCTTTAAGAGAATGTGACTTTATCACATCAGTGATTAGATCAGATCCAATTGGTGTTGGTCTCTGTGTGGTTCTTGCCAGCTAGATCTCTGTCTGACTTGCTACCGTCTGCGTCTGATGTTCGGAGCACGTAAGTAACTGAAACTTTCAGATTGAGACCAGCTTTCAGAGCCTGCAGTGTGTAGTGCATGATGGGAAAACACCCTCCTATCACCAGTGAGTGGACAGATGGTTGGATCTAAGTGTTGTTTGTAAAAGCACCCCTTTATGCCCTCTGCACCCTTCAAATATTATTTGTTCTAAATATGCATAAATACGTACATAAATAAAAATTGGGCAATTAATGAAGTATTAGCTCTTTATAAGCTGTGATGGCCAAACCCATGGCCACACCTTAAGTCTGGACTATACATGCATCTTTATTTATTTAATCCATACACATAATTTAGTTTGCAATAAAACTTTATTCTTAGTTCAAATGTGTTCATGTGTTCTATTTGCAAGCGCGCACATTTAGTTCACTGTATTTGTTTGCACTCATTCATATTTCTTTCTGTTTTTGTCACTAATGTTTCTTATGCCTAGGTGTTTGGCCAGACAAAGATGGCAGCTAGGGTTCAGATCTGCTAAATGCAGAACACGAAACACTAATATTTTCCAGAACGTTTGTCGTAAAGACGGAGACGTAAAATAAATGTGATCGACCACACGAATGCATGAAAACGCTGCAAAATGTATGCCAGGCCTGTAAGTGGCGCTGTGGTGCCAAAGCAAAAAAAGGCGAAAACAGGCAACGAAATGTTGGGCATGCGCACTAATATTTATACAACAACAAAACCGGAAAATGGCCCTGCGGGTCCATTTTCGTGGTTCAGTCAAATTCAGGTGCTGAACTATGTGGTCGATATTGCTCTGTTCTTCCTGGAGATATTCCAGAAGAAGAAGATTCTGTTGTAAGCCCGACAGCAGGGTTAGTAGCATGAGCAGCAACCATTCAACACAGTACGGCGCCATTGTTGTTGTGATACTGTGTCGCGCATGCGAGCACTGGAATGCGTGTAAGAAAAAAAATGCGGTTACAGCTTAAAGATGGAAACGCGCAAACGGCGTTTCAAAATCTTCCCACTCTGAAGGCTTAATAAAAAAAAGATCGTTTACAGACCCCCGAAACGCCGGCTTGGTATGGATGAGAGGCTGGTTTGGTGAAAAATTAGTGCGTGTCATGATTGGTTACTGAGTAAACCCAATATGCAGAACACACACGGAGGCTGATGAAAAGTTTAACAAGGTTTATTGTTAACACAACACATGAATATTGCACAGGAACTGGTTCGGGCCTGGGGGCAGGTTCACTGGAGTCTGCAGGGATGACAGTTCAGTTAGCACATGGACTGAAGGGTTATTAGTCTTGGAGTATGCTGATGAATACCTTGAAAGAGTCCGGGTTTCTCTTTGAGAGAGGAAACTGTTGGGTCCAGAGACTGTTTGTTCAGCAGAGTCCAATAACTGCTTCAGCGTCTTACTTCTGACTTTGAGGGCAGACCTTGATTTGGGTTTCCAGCTCTTAGCCAAGAGCTGCAAGGGAATCCAGAGAAGAGTCTTCAGGTTTGGCTCACGAGGACAGGCTAGGCAGGTTAAGCTCATCCAGAGCTTTCACGAAGAGACAGGATTCCTGTGAGGCAAAAACAAGGAAGAAATAGAATCTTATCTCAACAGGAGATAGCAAAGATTCTCAGGTTTACTAGGCTCTGGTTGCTAACCAAACTAGATCAACACTGCGGAGTTGAGGCAAGGTCTGAAGGCAGGTTATATGGTGGTGGGTCTTCTGATGATGAGATGGGCCACAGGTGTGTTGGAGGCTCAGCTCAGAAGGACCCACGGCGCACTCTGCTGGAGGAAGGTGGTACAGCTCCAGATCCCAACAGTACCCCCCTCTCAACGAACGGCTCTTGGCGGTCCAGAAGATGTTGACGGGAGGGAGCGCTCGTAATCCTCTATCAGAGACGGATCGAGGATGTAGGAGCAAGGAACCCATTGGCGATCCTCCGGACCGTAGCCCTCCCAATCGACGAGGTACTGCCATCCGCGACCTCGCCGACGGGAGTCCACGATCCGGCGGACGGTGAAGGCAGGATGTCCATCGACGTCCAGGGTGGGTGGAGGGGAGTCGGATGGAGGGCACAAAGGACAGGTAACAACTGGTTTTATCTGGGAGACATGGAACGTGGGATGGATGCGGAGACTCGAAGGAAGGTGCAGGCGTACGGCGGAGGGGTTTATAATCTGGGCAATCTTGTAGGGGCCAATTAATCTGGGAGACAACTTACGAGGCATTCCCTTGAGGGGAATGTCCCGAGTGGAAAGCCATACCTCCTGACCAATGACGTACTATGTGGCAGGGCGTCTTTTGGAGTCTGCAAAGCGCTTGGAAGTCTCAGATGAGCGGTTGAGAGTGGCGATGGTGTCCCTCCAGATTCGCTGACAGCGACGGATGTGGTGATTGACAGATTGAACCGAAATCTCTCTCTCGTCTGCTGGAAAAAGAGGAGGCTGATATCCGAGACTAACCTGAAATGGAGATTGACCGGTGGAAGCAGACTTGAGGGAGTTGTGGGCGTATTCGATCCATGTGAGGTATTGACTCCAGTCAGTGGGGTTTTTGGAGGTCAGACAGCGGAGAGTCGATTCGAGCTGTTGGTTCATTCTCTCTGTCTGACCGTTGGACTGTGGATGATAACCAGAAGTAAGTGATGACCAGTGATGGGACTAACGGCATTGAAAGTAACGGCGTTACTAACGCCGTTAACTTGTTTTAGTAACGAGTAATCTAACTAATTACTTTGACTCTAACTATAACGCAGTTACCATTGCAGACACCCCGTTACTGCGCGTTACTCAGGTCGCACAATGAACCTTTTTTCATGATAGGACTCGTGCGCAGCTGCGTGAAGCTGACACCCCACCCACGTCAAAAAACTCTGCAAATAGACTGAATGGTTAGTGCAACGTTAGTGCAGATTTGTGCAGAAAAAATATTGTTTGTGCTACTTTTGTTTAAGAGATATTAAAGATTGAAGTGCGCGCCTTGTCATGAGAGAGGGAGGATGAGAATGGCTGATGTATAGTGAGATTCCGTCTGTCAGTTGGGTAGGTGGGTGTTTCTGCTGGCGGGTGTTAACGTACAGCACCACAGAGAGATGGAGAGTGAGGATCACTCCAGCAGCAAAACAGCGTTTTCTTGATGGAAATACCGGTGTTACGTCGAGCTGCGTTTCCCCATCAGATACGGTTTCCCCTGCATCTCCGCACAGCGCAGGTGGCACGAGTCACCGCGCAAGCGACAGGAAACGCGCATGCTCTCTAAAGGCGCGCAACAGTTGCCCTGTGCTCGCGCCACAGGAGAACTGTGGAGAGCGTGAACGATCAAATGATTAACCTGACAACAGCCTGAAATGATAGCCTATATGGAGAAAGGGAGAAATCTGGATGGATGGATGCTCTGCCTTCTCAACCTACTGTATTTTTTATTTTAAACATTATTTAATGGCCTTTGTGGCAGGGATGGAGATCCATATTTTATGTCACACACAGAGTATACATCTAGATAGATAGATGTTGCAGTATCTATAACAACCCAAACAAACAGGATTTCAGAATTAGACATTCCCCCTGATGTCATTTACATTGAGTTGCAATAAATGCAAAACTCTCTGCAGGTTCTTGTCTTTGTCGTCCCCTCTATTCAGCTGGCTTTGGAAAGACACCGCGAGAAGGTGGGGGCTGGGTGGTGAGGGTTACGGGGGCGAGAAACGCAAAAGTAACGCAATAGTTACTTTTACTAGTAACTAGTTACTTTTATTGTGGAGTAACTCAGTTAGTAACTCAGTTACTTTTTGGGAGAAGTAACTAGTAACTATAACTAATTACTTTTTCAAAGTAACGTGCCCAACACTGGTGATGACTTACAATTCAGGGCAGCGCAGAAAGCCTTCCAGACTTGGGAGATAAACTGCGGTCCGCGGTCGGAGAGTATTTCCTGGGGTATTCCATGAAGCCGGAAAACATGCTTCACTAGGAGCTGTGCAGTCTGAAAGGCCGTGGGAAGTTTCCTGAGAGAAATCAGATGACATGACTTCGAAAATCGGTCGACGATGGTAAAAATAGTTGACATACCTCTGGAGATTGGGAGACCAGTGACAAAATCGATGGCGGTGTGAGACCAGGGACGAGTTGGAACAGGAAGAGGATGCAACAGGCCAGAGGGCGGTTTATGTGAGGTTTTGTTTCTGGCGCATATGGAGCAAGCCAAAACATACTCCTTCACATCCTTGTGCAACATAGGCCACCAGAAACGTCTAGAAATCAAGGCGATAGTTCGGCTCACCCCCGGGTGAGCGGAAAACTTGGCTGTGTGCATCCATTGAATCAGGCGGGATCTGACAGATGAAGGGACATAGATTCTGTTAGGAGGACCGTTACCTGGGTCAGGTTCAGAAGCCAGGGCGGAGTTTATGAGATCGGAGATCTCCCAGGAAACCACTCCAACAGTACAGGAGGCAGGAAGAACGGGTTCAGGCGTCTCGGATTGATCAACAGAGTATAGACGAGAGAGAGAATCGGGTTTGGTGTTCTTGGATCCGGGTCTGTAAGATATAATGAGGTTGAACCGAGAGAAAAACAGTGACCACCTTGACTGACGAGGGTTAGCTTGTTTGGCAGACTGGATGTAAGCTAGGTTTTAGTGATCAGTCCACACTAAGACTGGGTGTTCAGCTCCCTCGAGCCAGTGTCTCCACTCCTCCAATGCGAGTTTGATGGCTAGAAGTTCTCGGTCCCCAGCGTCGTAGTTTTGTTCCGCCGGTGAGAGTCTACGGGAGAAAAATGCACAGGGGTGAATCCTTTGATCAGAGTCGAGTTGTTGGGATAACACGGATCCAACACCAGAGTCAGAGGCGTCCACCTCGAGAATAAATTGCTTGGCAGGATCAGGCTGGATTAACACAGGAGCTCTGGAAAACAAAGTCTTTAATTTATCAAAGGCACTTTGAGCTTCGGGGGTCCACTGGAAGGTCTTTTTGACTGATGTTAGAGTTGTGAGAGGTAGAGCTGTCTGACTATAATTCCTGATAAAACGACGGTAGAAGTTGGCAAAACCCAGGAATCTCTGCAGCTGTTTTCAACTTTCAGGTATCGGCCAATCCAAAACGGCTTTTATCTTTTCTTCAGATGGTTTAACCTGCCCGCCCTCGAGCACAAACCCTAAAAAGGTGACTGAAGGTTGATGAAACTCGTTTTTTTCAGCCTTTACAAAAAGTTTGTTCTCCAACAATCTTTGTAGGACCAGGCGGACATGTTTTTTATGCTCGGAAAGGTTCCTTGAATAGATTAAAATGTCGTCAATGTATAAAAACACGAAGATATTCAAAAAGTCTCTGAGGACATCGTTGACGAGGTCTTGGAAACATGCGGGAGCGTTAGTGAGACCAAAAGGCATGACCAGATATTCAAACTGGCCCAACGGGGTTTTAAAGGCTGTCTTCCATTCGTCACCTTCTCTAATTCTGAGAAGGTGATATGCGTTTCTTAAGTCGAGCTTGGTGAAGACAGTAGCCCCTTGTACTGGTTCAAAGGCTGATGCTAGTAACGGAAGTGGGTATTTATTTTTAACAGTTATTTGGTTAAGGCCTCTGTAGTCAATACAAGGTCTTAGAGAACCATCCTTTTTGCCCACAAAAAAGAAACCAGCACCCAACGGAGAAGAAGATGGACGGATTATTCCAGCTGCTAGGGACTCATTTATGTATTTTTCCATGGTTTCTCGTTCTGGTTTGGAAATGTTGTAAAGTCTACTGCTGGGCAGAGGAGCTCCTAGTAATAGCTCAATCGCACAGTCATATGGTCTGTGAGGTGGAAGAGACGTAGCACTGACCTTACTGAAGACAGGAGCCAGATCATGGTACTCGGAAGGGACAGAAGTAAGGTCAGGAGAGTCCTTCTCCCCCCTACCTCTAGGAGACTGCACCGCGGGAGCTGCAGAACGAAGGCATGTTTCATGACATGAGGTCGACCACGATTCACTGTGGCGTTCAGCCCAGTTTATATGGGGATTATGTCGTTCCAGCCACTCAAAACCAAGCACCAAGGGAGAACATGTAGAAGGATGAACAAAAAATGTCAGAGTTTCACGATGATTTCCAGAGATCAAAAGCTCAAGAGGTTGTGTTTGATGGGTAACCTGATGGAGTCTCTTCCCATCAATAGCAGAGACACCAAGTGGCTTGGTCAAAGGGACAGTCTCGATCTGTAGCTGCAGAACCAGTTTAGAGTCTATCAGATTACGCTCACATCCAGAGTCGATAAAAGCTGATAATGTGAGATTCTGGTTAGAGAAAAATAGGGTGGCTGGAAGCATCAAATGAGGAGATTTTTCAGTTTTCAAATGGCCCGTCAGACTCCTCAGTTCCTCTGACGGGCCCCGGCTTTTGACTTAGCTGGGCAAGAAGCAATGAAATGGCCAGTCTCACCACAGTATATGCACAATTTGCCCCTGAAACGTCTTAGCCTTTCCTCAGGGGTTAGCCTTGTGTGTCCAACCTGCATGGGTTCGGCTTCCGTCTCAACAGAGTGAGAGACCTGGACAGGCATAGAGAGAGACTGGGTTTTAGGCCTCGGCTTGGAAACGGGTTCTGTGGATCCAGAAAAAACAGAAGCATTATTCAATGCAGGGGCTGACACAAAAAAACTTTGACTCTTTCGTCTCTAGCACGAAGTCTGTTGTCCAACCTAATTGTTAGGCGGATTAAATCCTCCAGACTAGCTGGTTCATCGAGAGTAGCAAGTTCATCCTTGATATTGTCATTCAATGCCTTAAAATATGCACTTTTAAGAGCACATTCGTTCCATCCGGAAGCTGCGGCTTTGACCCGGAAGTTGATGGAAAAATCCGCTACCGAGGAATTTCCCTGTCTCAGATTCAGCAGAGCTCTAGAGTAGATTGTTTGATCAGAATCTTGATTAAACACCTGGGAGAATTCAGAAACAAACTCTGAAAAAGTTAGTCCGAAACTGGTCTCGGAGGAAAATCTGGCCTCCGCCCATTCGAGGGCTCGCCCAGTGAGTTGGGACAAAATAAAAGTTATTTTCTTTTTATCCGTAGGGAAACTGCCAGGAGAGTTCTCAAAAATAAGACGGCATTGAAACAAAAAACCTTTACAGTCTTTCTGATTACCTGAGAATTTTTCAGGGAGACTAGGACGGAACTCAGGAGATGACGTCACAGCCGGTGACCTTAGAGGCGGAAGTGGATCCGGAAACTGACGTGCTGTTGATGCAGCGTTAGCGCTACCCATGTAGCCTGCATACTTTTGAAGCATTTGGTTTTGATATTCAATCTGTGTATGTAACTCACGGAGGGTTTGAGCGTGTCCATGGATCTGAGCGTCTTGCTCCTCTAGCCTCCGACGGAGGTTGCCTGCTGGGCTTAGTGTTTGGCCGCAGTGTTCTGTCATGATTGGTTACTGAGTAAACCCAATATGCAGAACACACACGGAGGCTGATGAAAAGTTTAACAAGGTTTATTGTTAACACAACACATGAATATTGCACAGGAACTGGTTCGGGCCTGGGGGCAGGTTCACTGGAGTCTGCAGGGATGACAGTTCAGTTAGCACATGGACTGAAGGGTTATTAGTCTTGGAGTATGCTGATGAATACCTTGAAGGAGTCCGGGTTTCTCTTTGAGAGAGGAAACTGTTGGGTCCAGAGACTGTTTGTTCAGCAGAGTCCAATAACTGCTTCAGCGTCTTACTTCTGACTTTGAGGGCAGACCTTGATTTGGGTTTCCAGCTCTTAGCCAAGAGCTGCAAGGGAATCCAGAGAAGAGTCTTCAGGTTTGGCTCACGAGGGCAGGCTAGGCAGGTTAAGCTCATCCAGAGCTTTCACGAAGAGACAGGATTCCTGTGAGGCAAAAACAAGGAAGAGTTAGAATCTTATCTCAACAGGAGATAGCAAAGATTCTCAGGTTTACTAGGCTCTGGTTGCTAACCAAACTAGATCAACACTGCGGCGTTGAGGCAAGGTCTGAAGGCAGGTTATATGGTGGTGGGTCTTCTGATGATGAGATGGGCCACAGGTGTGTTGGAGGCTCAGCTCAGGAGGACCCACGGCGCACTCTGCTGGAGGAAGGTGGTACAGCTCCAGATCCCAACAGTGCGTTTAGGCCAGGGTTTGGCTTCGTGTGGACGGGGCCTAAAGGGGAATTTGAATTTTCCTTTTCTAATTTTTTGAATCTTTCACTTAGGATTTGTTTGCAGTTGGTGTGTTTTCATTTTTCATAGATATGGATTAGTTTTTTTTTTTGCCAAACCTAACTGTACTGCCAATGTTCGTCATTTGTGGTTGTTTGTTTAGCTTGAATTACCCCTATTGTGTTAATGGTCTGATCAGCCAGTGTATATTTATACCCTTGTGTGTCATTTCTTTGTTAGGTCGGTTATGTTTGTTTATGCAGCCAGTTAGTTTGGGCACAGTTGCTTGAGTTAAATTTTGTCTTTTTGGTCTCTTTTATTACTTGAGCCCATGTATTTTTTGTAAGCTTCTTTTTTGGGATAAAAAAAAAATATATATATATATAATTCTTGTGACTCCTCATGCTTTTCATCTCAGTCCCTCACATAAGCTTATCAGGCTGTTTGGATGGGGGATATTTATTGTGGTGAATGTTACACAGATAAATAACATGCAAAATAATCCAAAAAATGAAATTTCTCTTTTAAATCATGTTATGACTTGTCTCAGGTTTTTTGGACCAAGGACACATCTAAAAGTATCATTGAAAATCTTTTTGCAGTGACATAATGAACCACATTACATACAGTATTTCAAGGTAACAGTGGGCTCTTTTAACCTGTAAATAAACCCAAATCTTAATTGCATTTGCTAAGAAAAGCTATTATTCATTATTCACCAAAGGGATAGAAACAAAAACAGTTATAATGAAGCCATCGAAGAAAAAATCCAAACACATAAAGTGCAGAGTGTGCTGTTTTATAATCATAAACATAACAACTGCACACATGGACACTGCCACACACCTCATTACACTTTACATAACATAATAACACGAAGAAAGGAAGATATGCTCTCCAAATCTGTGACTAATATAAAGACAGAACAATTTTTTTTCCTAATCAAATTCACGTCTTCATTTCTTCACCACTGCTGTTTCTCATCATGTTTAACCAGCAGGCTCCAGCTTAGCAAGTGAGAAATCTTCGACCACTTGCACATAGGAGAGAAGGCCAGAGACGTCTGCTCTAAATTAGTTTGTCCCTCTCCTCTCTTGTATAATTACAGATACTCACAGGCATATTGTGCTGAAGTACCTACATGATCAAAGCAATTGTTTTTCTTCTCGAGATGTTGTAATAACTTTTTGTTATGGAATGTCAATAATAAATACCTGCTTCTCAATGGAGCATGACTCACTCTTATATTTTCACTCTGGGAGTCTTCAGCCTCTCTTATTTTTCTTAATAGCGTTCCATAAATGAAAATCTAAACGGAGGATAAAGAGTAGAGGCAGGCAGAGGTTAAAAAGTTCTCAGACTTTTATCCAATCTTTTCCAAAGCTCAAAGAAATGCACAGTGAGCAAATAACCTACAAATATTAAGTCACCATTTGTACAGTGGAAACATTTATGACTGTATATAACTAATGATTAAGGCCTTCAATAAAGAAAGCAAAAGGTGAAAACCTTTTCATTTCTTTTAAGATACGCATTTGAAAGAAATGCAGATAGATTGTTTGAAAGTCTAGAAAGAAAAGAAAAAATCAAATGCCTCTTCGATTATCTTCACACCAAATATGTTTTGGTTTAAATGCAAGGTCTATTGGAGACGGCTTCAAGAGAGTCCAAAGATGACTCTTTTGACTTTCCAGGGTGGCTCTTATTAACTTTGGCTAAAGAAAATACAGAACAATCGATGATTTTAAACATAGATATCATAAACACTCAAGGTATTTTTCCCATCGCAGAACTGTTCTGAATTTCTGGATAGCATCTTTAAAAAGTATCTACAGGTGATTCCCATTTTGACCAATACCAACTTTTTTCAAAGCAGTTGTTATAAGCTCACAATACTTCTCTAATACTCCAGCCATAATATTGATTTAGATTAACCTGAATGTGTTCAAAAAAATTCACACTGCAAACCCAAGGAGGAAAATTAATATTATTCTGTAATAATATAATATTGAATGATTTAACTCAACCATAAACCAATAACCACATATCTAATTGATTCTTAATCTTCTGTGATTGTTCCTGAAGGTATATTTAAAGGTAAAATGTGTAATAATTACAGGGATTTACTGACATAAATGCAATATTGTGGAGTAAATATTTTTGAGGTTTGTCTGTTTTTAGCCTCACAGGTTCCAATCGAAGGTCATGAGAGATAAGAATGAGTTAAAAAGCCTCCTCATGGCATGAAGAGGAGGACTGCTGTTTTAAAGGAGATTAATCTGGCCAGTGAAAGATATATTAACCTAACAGGGGATGGCCTTGATGAACCCAAGTTGTTTTGCTGCAATGTTCAAGTGTGAGGAAGTTCTTTATGCAGGGGGTGGGTTGGTTCCCATGGAGGGAGTGTGTGTGTTGGAACATTGTAAGGTATAAATGTATGTGCCGTGGATGCCTCAGTCAGAGCCCTATCTCTCCATCTGAGGACATTAAATAGATTTTAACCTTATTTCTTACAAGACATGCCTCTGTCTCAGCTTCCTAACTTCACAAATATATTATCTACATGTATTTTATTTATTGTTACCTATAAACTGAAGGTTTCAATCTTTATCTTTGCCTTGCATTGAAAAATTCCTATTTATAATTGCAAAGGAGTGAGTTTGCATTTATGGAGGCAGACATCTTGAATTAATAAATAGTGACTATGGGGATCACCATTACGCTGTAATGGGACGGAGGCAAGTTAAGCCTATATGCAATCCTACACAGACTCATAAGATACTATTTATACAATTACCTTTGAAGGCCTGACTTACGCCGGGGACAACCGGCATCCGCCAAGTTATTATGAAGACCCGCTGTTAGCCCAGGAAGAGAGGTGAGGAGCAAAGCAGTAGCTCGAAGAATCCTCAACCGCTATCTTGCATGTTTTGATTCTTTGCACTGCAGGTACTTTCTGCCACCTCAGCCTGTCCAAGTCCTGCTTATGGTGCTAGTGAGCTACCATTTGACCCAGACATGTTGAAAAAGAGAGATACTAAAACATCCAAGTTATCTGTAATTAAGGATGAACTTTGATTTTTGCACAATAGCATTTCAAGAAAGCAAAACAGCAATAGTTCATAGCAAAGCTAAGCTGAGAAAAAAGGAACAAGTAACAACTAGCTCTCTAGCCGTTGACTTTGAGATGTAGTTGATTGAAAGTTAGAAGTATACCTCCTTTACCCAGGTAAGGTAAAGACACTCAAAAATCTACTTAAGTACATTAATGAAGTAAATGTACTCTGTTAACAGCACCGCAACACTACATCTTCCTCCACCAATGTTGAAAGTTAATATCAGCATAGACATTCATCCCCAGTTTCCAAAATGACTACCATGCCTTATGGCATGACACCTTTATGTTATTCAAGTTATGCATTAGGGATAATTATCATTTGTTAGAGAACATTAAATACGTTTTTTTTCTTCTATTTTGCTCATATACTGTAGGTCAACTATTATTTTAGAACTTCTGCTGACAAACCAACCGTTTCCCCCTTTTTTGTAACGAGAACAGCAAAATATAATATAAATGTGATAATAACAAGCATTATCAAATTCTTCACTCAATATGTTTGTTTAGGCGTACTGAAACAATGACTTGCATTGGTTGCAACAATTTGGTGGATCTGTAAGCCAAAAGTAGGTGTCAAGTTGTGCCTCAAAGGTATCTCAATTTCTGTGTACTCTTTGTAACTCAGGGATAATGTCCGTTCTCTTCTTATTCAATTCCTCTTCTCCAAGGAGCAGTCATACATACATTCCCAACATTGTGTTATTGCAAATTGCCTTTGAGATGCACAAAATAAATCAACCCTGCTCTTCCATCACTCATCATGGTAACAGTTAGCATGACATGCAACAGTCTTACTTAAATAGAGAAGTCTGTATCACTTTGAACAATTGTCACCAATAGTTCATTCAATCGTAGGAGACCTACAGCAACATGTCCACTTATTGCATGTGCAATTTTCTGTTTAAATTAGTCGCTTCATATTTGGGATCTAAAAACCCTTAATCTACCAAGCTGGTAAAGACATACCCCTCAAGCCTAACTAATGGTAATGCAACATTAGATGGTCCTTACATGTTTATTATCAGATCATCTTATAAGAATACATAAAAGTTTTGGGTAGGGCATAATAAATTATGTGAATAACTTTCTAAGGTACTGAAGAAGTGAAGAATCTAGATTTTTACCCTACTTATTGTTTATTGACTTAATTTTACTGCATCTGTGGAACAATATTGGCTGATTTGATGAAAGACTTTGAGGAAAAATAAGGGAAAGAACAGCATGAATCAGCATTGTTTACAACAATGGACAAAAGAAAGAAAAAAAGATATGACACTCATCTCCTAAGTAGAATTTACTTTGTTAAAATTAATGAAAACCTTCGATCACAGCTAATGAGCTGAACCCACGAAGAACCACGTTAGTTGTTTTCACCCTGATTGAAACTCTGCACCCTCAAGAGACAGCCAGTCCGACTAGTCAGTCAAGAATTAATGAGGCATGGTAAACTTTGCCTTGCAATTCCAGCAGGGAGCAGAATGTAGAAATCAGCGGCACCTTTTTGGTACTAAAGGATCTGTGGCCTTAATTGGTTGTAGAGAAGTCCAGGTTTAACCTGTTGTAGCACTTTGACTCTGCAGTGTAAGCCTTCATTACACACTTTACCCTAAAGATGCGACTCTTCCACTGTACAGCCTACATATACGTCTCAGCAGGTAAAACTGGTGCAGGGCAGCCATTACATACAATCCATGGGATTCAGCGGTGAGTGACTGTTGTGGGAAAATTTATATCTTTCTCCTATTATATATTAATATTCATATTTACTCACTATAATAGATTTCACTCAGTCTGTTTCTCTCTCAAGGCCACACCATTCCCTGCAGGATGATGTTTGTAGACCAGACAGCTTCTTCCCATAACAATCCAGATTCTTTCTCAAGGTTTATTCATAACATGTTACTGTTAACCAAAGTGTCTGTAATTTGTTATGACTCTGACTGCTTTCCATTGTTGTAAGTAGGGGGGGACGAACGCTGCCCAGATCAGAACAGAGCAGAATGCTGTGCCATGAAGGCTTCATGATGACTGTTCTCTCTTTGCAAAGATTATTAATTAATGTGCCGACTGAGTGAAATCCATCAATCTCCGTTTATTTAACTAGGATGAATAGTTGAATACTTTTTTCCCACGACAATTTGGCGTTGTCAATGCAGGATTCTCTTTGACTGATTTTTTCTGAGGACAGCGATTGTCAGAAGTTTCAGGCACCACCTGGAGGAAGCAGTCTTCCAGCCTCAATACCCCGGTTAGAAGGTTAAGGGAGTGAGGACTTCTGGCATCGAGGTCCCTGGAGGTCAGCAGGAGGATCAAAACGAACCATTTTATTGAGACGGTGAGATGAATCTTTTGTCGGCACAATTTATATTAAATTTCAAAAACTAAATTACAAAACAACAGATTGTTTACAGATTTAAAGATAATTAGAAATCAAATACTGGAAAATTTGTTCAAACAAAGTCTTCTTCTTCTCCATCGAAATTATAATCTAGCAAGAAACTAACTAAATTAAAGATTAATAGGTTAATCATTTAATGCACTAAAATTAGTATAATACTAAAGAATATACATACAAAATAAAAGATAACTTTTCTTTTTGGGGAGCAGAAAGGCAGTTCAGGTTTTTTTCCACCTGTGAACCAAAAGACCTCGCATAGGAACGTGAGGCTCTCTCTAAGGGTGAGAGGAAGGTTGTAGGTGCCACCAGAAGGCATTTAATTTTACTGAGACGTCGGTAATCTAGAGTGGGATCCCCCCCAGTTATCCAGGTTGGCACCAGAGGATTGGTGTGTATCGGGCAGAGTTAAATTGCATATCGGGCAGAGTTAAATTACCTGTAGATAACGGGAAAGGTTTTGCAGTTCCACAGTATGGTAGTAGAACAAAAGCAAGGTTCCAGGGAATTGTCAACTGCCCAAGGAGATTTTTGATCAATTGCAAAGAAAACAAGGTTCTTTTAATGTTGCAATAAACAAAAATGTTAAAGATAAGATAAACCAATATCATGAGAAGTTAGAGGCTAAAAAGAAGGTAAGGTAAGAAAATTACAGATTTTGAGAAAAAAAAATGGAAAAAGAAAAAAGAAAAAAAACAGTTTAAAATGATGGATGGTTAAAAGGAGAGTTCAAAGAAACTCTCAGCTTCAAAAGAAATGGGTTAAAATAAGAAGTCAAAAAAGGCAGTGTTTAAACCTGATACTAAACATATTTACACTGTATTACATATTAAACTTACACTATACTAAGTAATAATAATGAATTTTAATTTCAATGGTGCTTTTAAATAAACAAAACTCTAAACTCTTACAGGAAATTAATAACTCATAGCTAAAAATAAAAAACTTTTAAATTATTAAAGAAAAAAGTAAGTAGGGCATAAAATAAGGTCAATTTAAAAGTTTAAAAAACTGAAAAAACTTGTAAAATGGAGGAATTAACCTAAAATGAAATAAAAAAACAAACAAAATTAAATAGAGAAAAGTAAGGTTGATGATAAAAGCAAATATGAGAAAATTAGATGAGAAAAGTTTGTGACAAGAGGGGAACGTGACTTAAAGTGACTGAAGGATGAAGTGGGGCGACTGACAAGACGACATTTCCTTCCTGAAAAGGCTTCTTCTTTTATATGGTAAAGACGAACAACTTTATTTTTTATTATTATTATTATTATTATTCATTTGAAATATTGAAACTTTTCCTTAAACTAATCATTGTTTTTTTTACTCCCTGCCCTTCAAACATGGACTCCCTGATCGGAGCCGCTCCTTGTGGAATTCAGACCTGGAGGAGTTGCCCCCCCTCCTATCAGCCCGCCGGAGAAAGACAGGCTGCTTCAAGCATCAATCTCCCCCCACCCCCCAACGCACACACACCGACACAGCAACCGGATGGAAATGATGGGTTAAAGTCTGGGGAAAGCAACACAAAAGGATTTTCATCTGCTCTGAACCCCTGACCCTAATAGCTCACCTGAGCTGCAACCTGCGCCACAATGTGTGTGTGTGCAAAAACCATGAGGACAGAGACACTGGGGAATTTATTTTTGTGGGGAAACAAGGAGGAGGTGCACCAACATAAGGCTTTCCTTCTCTCCGGTGCTAAATTATTTTTTAATTATTGACCTTTTTGACTGAGGTGGTGGAGCTCCAGGACTGAAACCGCCTGTTGGCAGCAAACAGTAAAGGGTAAAGTGATTGATTATATATTTTCTTTTCTTTCCTTTTATTTTATTTTATTCTATTTTCCATTTCCATAGACTTCCAACTATTCAAGAAAAGCTTGATAACTTTCTCTTATTAGATTCCTTTCTGCATCTTGCAATGAAGAAAATGCTTGCTGACAGACATGACTTTATCTATCGGAAATGTCTAATGAGGGTGATAATGAACGGCTTGGTTGGCTTTCACTAAACCATGATTGTTTTAGAGTAATTTCTAATCAAATTAGAACCAACCTTAAGTATCTAAACCAAAAATTATCTTTTAGGAGAAAAAATCAGCAGCAACTGTCTTTTCCTATGTCGGCTTCAGGACTGGAAAACAAAACGTTTTTTATCAGGCCTGTGGTTGTCTAAAAACAGGACGGGTCTCGTTTTGTTAATTTCCTGCTGTCACCATGTTCCATAATGTTATGGACGGACCTGGAGATGAAAACTGAGGCAAATCCAGAGAGAGAAAAGGGTCCAAACATGGTCTGACACAGTAGTAGAAAATGTGCACAGGTTTTAGTCACAAACCAAATGCTCTATTTCCACAGCAGCCACTCGGAGAGATTAGCTTCATCTCTTCATGATTTAGTGGTATGTTGCTTTGTCCCTGTGCCATAAATGTCTGAGGTTCTGACTAAAACAGAGAAAAGCTGATTGTTGCTCTGACTTATGAAAATGCAACAAAACAGCAACTTATAGAGGAAAAAGAATGAATAATATAATCCAATGGGATAAAATCTAAAGTTATGTGTCAGTTTAATCTGAATTAGATTTCACTGAATGAAAACTAAAAGAATTAGATTTTCCTTTCCTCCAAAATAATATTAATACACATGTATATCATTTAAAACATATAAACAATGAAAACAGCAATTTTTATCCCTTAAGTGTTTAAAATAAATAAACCTTACAGTTAACCAAATATATGGGATGTAGTTTGGGAAAATGCAACTAAAATACATAAAAGCTATGAGTTTATTAACTAAAATTATAGATTTGCAAAAATAAATAATAAATTCCTGAAAGATTTAAATCAAAGTGGCATATTTTCCTGAGAGAGTAAAATAATAATAATAATTTTTCGGCACATTTAAAACAAGTATGTTTAAAAATAAATAAAACCTAAAACCTGCTTAATGGATTTAAATCAAGGATGATAAAAAAACAATAAAAAAAACATCCTAACTTTCAGAATCAGGACTGAAATAGCACCTGACATAAAGTTATAAATGGTTGGTTGGCTTACAGCAGAATAGTAACTGATTCGCTGTTTATAGACTAGAGTTAAAGTACCTGCGTATAAATAGACAGAAAAGCGTCCATTTTACCGTTGAACCAGTTACAAGAGGTTCGGTAAAGATGGGCGGGCTAAGGGTCCCCCCCCAATGAGAGAAAAGGGCCTGACACACATGAAGGTTTGCATGCAACAATTACGTTTAATCATTTATGTTATGGCCATTTGTTTGTGTTTTGTTTGTCTTATCTGTTGTCTGTAGTGTCTGTGGATCCACTCTAACTATTGTATGGTGTCCATTTTGTGAAATGATAGTTTAGTTATTTTTTTGTCTTGGTAAAATAGAAATGAGGGAATAATTAAGGTTAAACTGTAAAATAAGGACAGTTTCTAGTTTCTGTGGCTCATTCTTCCCCCTAACCTGTTTTCAAAACAAAGCGGGAGTTAAATGTGTTAAAGATAACGCACAGCTGTTTAAATTGGTAATAAAGGGGATTGACATAAGGTTCAAATATCACAACAAATAAAGTTTAATGAGACAGATTTAAAAAATTTTTTAAATCAAATGAACAGATTTGCTTGTTTAACAATAATTGGGCATTTCTTCAAATAATCAAGGACCTGTGTCATTATTTAAATGCTAAATGCTAAAGATTAATTTATTAACCTTAATTCTTTAAGATTTAGATTAAACTTTAAGGATAAATAAATCTATATGTGTGTAGCGCAAATAACTTGTATAAAAATAAATTAGGCTGGTTGAATTTGCTTTTAAATTATTTACAATTCTTTAAGAAGTAAATCTATCTTAAGCTGATCTGGAATAAATATGCAAATTTATTTAACATAAGTATTGGTTAATAATTATACGGTGTTCAAATGACTCAATTGGAAATAATGATGATAATAACATTATTTGATAATAATAATAATGATAATATTAATAATAATGATTAAAATGACAGAGGATATAAATAACAGGATTTAATTCCTACATTAAGATGAATGGTGGAGACTTTAAAATGACCTATTCTCAATGAATCCATAGCTCAGATATATCTGGAGGTTAAATTGACTGAAAATTTATGGGTTTTCTTCAACAGAACATATTTTATTTGTTCTGATGAAGAAAAGGGTGGAAAGAAGATAAAACAAGAGAAAAACAGCAAAGCTAAACTCATAAGGATCCATATAGATGCTGTTTATTTTTCCATCTGGAACAGTCCATGTGGAATCTGGGTAGGTAATTGAGAGCAGAATAAATAAACAACCTAAATAAAATACTAAATTATTAGTAAACCAGTAAAGTAAATAAATAAGGGAATAAAATGGCCTTATAAAGGAAAACGATCTATTAAGGTAATTCTTAGCAGCAGAGGACAGAAACGACTGCTAGACTGCTGGATGAAGTTTAAACACCTCAGCCTGACTGTCTGATGCGCGTTTGGGAAAAACAGCTTTGTTGATGTTTGTTGATGGTTCAGCTTCTTGCACCCCTGGTTCGCTGTTTCTTCACCTCATGAAACTCTTGTTTCTGGTTCTTTGATTTTGCTTCGCCTTGGAAACATCGTTCTTGAAATCAGATAGAAAGCCTATATTCTTCTTCCACACACATCATGTCTGGTGGAAGCAACAGAAGGCTGTGCTGCAGCGTCTCCCCTTGTTTACATTGCTGCAGTCCACTGACACACACTGTCCTCTGCTGAGGAGAAGTTTGTTTGGATTTCTGCAGGTGCAGAAGTGATATCGAGTACCGAACACTAAGGAAGTACATTTACTGGGTAAGTTTGAAATTATGGAATAATTCAATGATTTGTGACAAAGTCCAAAGTTTAAATTTTATTCTAAAGTTCTTTAAGCTACATGAACTTATTTTATCTACTATTGTTTGTGAAAGGGTAAGATAACATCTGATCTGTCTTTCCCTCAGCTCCTTTAATTCAGCATGTTGGTAACTTTGACTCCCAGTTTTCCTCCACAGGAGCTCATGACGGGTCGACCCGTTCCTGGACCACAGAACGGACAAGACCACTGACCTCTGGCCAGACTAGGACTGACAGCTGACACATCAAAGTGACCTACAAGACCTTTTTCCCTTAGAGACTGCTTTACAGAGGGACCAAGGTGCCTGGAGACCCTGATGGGGGACCTTCTCAGCCATCCTTCCATCCTTCAGCAGGAGGAGGTGTGGCTGAGAGTCATCAAAAGAAAGTGATCAGAGCTCATCTGAGCTCATCTGGAAGGAACCAGGAAAAGCTTCATCATTCAGAATAAAGGGGCAGAATAATCCCCTCTGATTGGTTAATCAACACATCAGTCGTCCACCTGATGTGTTGAGGACCAGCTGCTCTGCAGACCACCCATTGAACCGCGTACAAAATGTCGCCTGTATGAGGGACCAACATCAACAGAAAGATGAAGACGCCCACCTGAAGATGTCTGACATCAGTTTTGGCTTTTTGATTTTTTAATCATAAAACATGAATGAGAAGGGAAATGTGTTGTGATGTGTTGTATTTTAATCAAAGATTAACATTTTTAGTATCTAAGTTTTTGATATTACTTTTCTTGATAATAAAAGAAAGTCCAAGTGTTAGATGAGCAGCTGATGGCTGATGGTCAGTATTGGCAGAGATTTCTGGATTAGAGAATGAACTCTGATGATCGGGTCATCTCAGCCACCATTGGGAAAGAGGAGCGCTGAGATTAAATCCTCCAACTCTTCAATGTGTGCTTTGACTGACCCTGATTCTGAAGAGCTGAACTCATCATCTGCGTGAAACATCTTTGTGTAATGATTTTAACATTTTGCATAGAGATTGATCCTTTTTACTTTTAATGAAGCTCAGATTAATAATTTGACTTACAGTTTGTAGACATGAAGGGGTCTATTGTTTTGACTGATTTGAACTTTTCTCTTTCCAGGGAAACAAAAAGGGTAACTGATAATGATAAGAACTAAAAATTAAAATTTTCAGCAAATAGATATTTTACCATAAAAGAATCATAATGGGGAAAAACAGTAAATATTTTTGCCAACTAAGATGTGATTCCAGGGCTCCTTTTATTGGCAACATATTTTAGCTATCATAATCCTTTCCATAATTTTTCCATTTATTATAATCATTTATCATTGTCCACCGACTTAATGCAGTTGTGGATTTTTGATTTATTATTTTTAAATTATCATTATTTTTCTTAATTTTTATTTTTTTTAGTTTTGTAGTTTTTAGCTTTCTTTACATATACTCACAATTTTAGTTTCTTAGTTTTTTATATTAATAAATTTTCCTTTTTTATATAATATCGATTACACAAGGATAATATCCTTTTATAATCAAAAGGGTGGACTGTTGTGGGAAAATTTATATCTTTCTCCTATTATATATTAATATTCATATTTACTCACTATAATAGTTTTCACTCAGTCTGTTTCTCTCTCAAGGCCACACCATTCCCTGCAGGATGATGTTTGTAGACCAGACAGCTTCTTCCCATAACAAACCAGATTCTTTCTCAAGGTTTATTCATAACATGTTACTGTTAACCAAAGTGTGTGTAATTTGTTATGACTCTGACTGCTTTCCATTGTTGTAAGTAGGGGGGGACGAACGCTGCCCAGATCAGAACAGAGCAGAATGCTGTGCCATGAAGGCTTCATGATGACTGTTCTCTCTTTGCAAAGATTATTAATAAATGTGCCGACTGAGTAAAATCCATAGAACTCTGTTTATTTAACTAGGATGAATAGTTGAATACTTTTTTCCCACTACAGTGACTCAGAGAAGCATGTAGAGAACTGAGCTGGACCTGATGAAAGAAAAAAATACTTGATTTTTAAAGCACCATGAATGAGACATTTTACGCAGACTTTCTTGTATTTGTACAGTTCAACATTTATTGTTTTAGCAAAGTTTATGTTTGATTTATGTTTAACACCAATTAACAATATTATTATTTTTATATTATTATTTGACGTTTCCCTGCAAATATATATAATATTATATATATATATATATATATATATATATATATATATATATATATATATACTCAGAAACATGATTGCAATTGTTCTTATATCTGTAATTTCAATTTAAAAAATATGTTTCAAAATGGAAAAACTAATTGTTGAGAAATATAAGAGGGTTTAATTCCTGTTGTGCCGTTCTGTGCTGACAAATATGAATGTGGAACATTTGGTCCATAGACCAAATATTTGATATTGCCACAGCAGAAAAAAGGAGTTTGTTAGGCTGTTCCTGTTCCTACACTGTTCCTACCCTCTATGTAGGAACAGTTGTCACTGCTGGAAAGGTTGTATGAGATAATGGAAAAGAGCCCATGACATTTAGATTTAGATTGGTTAAACATATCTGAATCAAATGACAAAATTACCTCTTAAGTACGCAGTCAATTTTCCAGAGTCCCTTTAATTGTCTAAATGCTTGATCTAGGTGCATTGGACCAAAGGACATGAATAAAAGTTGCAGGACACCAGCCCACAGGTGCTGGAATTGCCCACCTCTGTCCCAGAGCATCAAAAAGCACTAGTGTAAGGTATTCTAGTTTTGGGCAGGTTTGTCCAAGTTCACCAAAGTTTTGCTAACCTTACAATTAAAATTGTGCTTGTTCCTCCTGGTTCTCTGTTTCTTGTTAGGGGGATGTCTTAAAGCCAATGATCGGAGAAAATACAGTATCCCTGTTCAGTAATACTCCATGACCTTGTTATTCCTGTATAGATCTGAACTCAGAAGCTTTAATTTGATTTAGCTAGCTATGCAAAGGTTCTTAACAGACCGTTTGAACTCTGTTTTTGGACAGAAGTTAGGGGTAGTCAGTCTTTGAAAAATAGTTATCAGAAAACAAACACACCTATACCCACAGTTTTTTTCTCATGTTGTTTTATAATATTATGTCAGATGGGTTCCTATTAAAGCAAAAAGGCTGAATTCTGGTAGGCGTGTTCCTTTACAATGTTTTAAATCATCCTGTAAATCTCAAGTCTCCATGTTCTAAAGAGAGGACAAATTTGGCTCAGGATCAGAGCACCTCTACCTTGGCAAGTGTTCCACAGCTCCTACCAGCCTGGTTCTCTGGTTCATCCAGATTACTGAAGGTCTAAATATTCAACTACCTTGTCAGCAGCAGAAACTACAGACCCTCACTTTATAACCTCAAATTTTGGGATGCCAATGTCTTGGTTTCTCATAAGGTTGTTGGCACCACTAATACTACATTTGCCCTTTGGTACCACTCTATGAATGCAGTATCCCTTATGAGGCATTAAGTGGTGCTAACAGGCATGAAATGAGGGGCATGCAGTGACACTGAGGGGCAAATCAAGGCCTGTAACTATAAAGGAATTTGCAATGACCCCACAACTGCAACCTAGTACTTTGTGTCCTTTAGCACCAATTTATTCTCATATTTCCCTCAGGAGGTATAGATGTATTGGTTGGCTAGAGTACAAACAATATTTAACTAACACCTGCTGTTGTGTAAAGTGTTAGACCTGTTCTAGGTAGCAAAAGGTACATGTAATGGGATTCTAACATTTCTAGATGACTGGTGAGGTGAAAAGTGAAGGCTGTGAAAAAAAGCTTACGTATGTGTTTGTAGCCCAGTCCTATCTCCTAAAAAACAGCAACCAATCTCCCACAGGTTGGTTTCAATCAGACCATAATTAAGCAGCTGAAATGACACAACTGGAACTTTTCTAAAAGAGAGACTTGACGGAAAAGGATGCTTCTGAAATCAAGTATGCTTGATCCTGTTGCTGCAGAGCAAAGTCCGTTTTGACATACTTGGCACTGTTGGGGGTGGCTAAATGAGATGATCGCAACCTGCACACGCTGAGCCTGGCTGCATCCTTCGAGGCATACAGAGTCCCAGTGCTTCAGCTGATAGGCTTGATTGACAAGGCAAGGAAAAATCCGGCCAGCCTTTGAAGTACTTACCAGAGGTGGTATCTTCCTAAGTAGTTGAGAGAATAGAGATTAGTTTGTGTGGTTGCACTTCCACTTCTTTGTAGAAATTACCGATTTTTTTAGATCAATTCTGTTGGAGACCTTCATTGTTTTCTTCTATTTTTAATTGTAATTTGGATTTCTCTGGGATTAAAACTTACCGTATTTTCACGACTATAAGGCACACATAAACGTCTTTTTTTTCCCTCAAAATGTGCGGTGCGCCCTTTGGTGCGGTGCGCCCTATGTGTGTTGTAACTGCGGCTTTTGAGACCACCTCATTGAGGAGATGATGAAAGAGTGACTGAGGGAGGTGAATGTAAGGAGACCAGGTGGGTTTTTTCACTCATCACCATCGCTGTTAATCTGTAACTCCTTGCATGCCCATCTCACAGCTGATGTGAAAAATATGGTGAAACAAATAAATGCTGTGCTCGCTGTTATTCAACCGCTTGACATCCAGGCGCAGCAGAAGCAGCGAGTTTACATGCAAAGTCAATGGTTGACGCGCGTCAAGGAGCAGCAAAAGCTCCCGCAGCGCGTTTTGAGCAGCAGGCGTAGCGCGTCGGGAGCGTTTAAGCATCTGACGCGCCGCCGTCGCGCTGCTGCTGCTCGAGATGGAAAAATTGAAGTTTTGCTGCTGGATGCGCCGCATCAACCAATCAGAGAAGCTGATCTGGGAGCTGACAGCGAGACAGACACAGCGCTCTGATGACATATGATATTAAGGCAAATGAAAAGGGCTGGATGGATGAGGAGATGATGAAAGCATGGCTGAGGCAGGTGTATGTGAGGAGACCAGGTGGTTTTTTCCACGCATCACCATCGCTGTTAATCTGTGACTCCATGCATGCCCATCTCACAGCCGATGTGAAAAACATGGTGAAACAAATAAACGCTGTGCTCGCCGTTATCCCGGGAGGTCTGACAACTTCAACCGCTCGACATCGGTGTGAACCGGCCGTTCAAAGTAAGGCTGCGAGCGGCGTGGGAGCGATGGATGACAGACGGAGACCACAGTTTCACGAAAAGTGGAAGGCAGAGCCGGGCAAGTTACGCCACAGTTTGCGGATGGATTGTAGATGCTTGGACTAACGTGTCTGCTGGCTCTGTTGTTCAAGCTTTCGCAAAAGCCGGCATCATTTCTGAGGAGCCGCCCGTTATGGAAAGTCACTCTGACAGCGAAGAAGGGGAAATTGGCATGTCTGATTAAGCGCAGCTGTTTAATTCAGAAACAGAGGATGATGACTTTGATGGGTTCGATTAATACTTTGTAATAAATACATGAATAAAGCACAATCATACTCAGTTTTGCTCCCGCTCTATTTTTCTACCTGAAAACTTAATTCAACAGCAGCCTCCGGGCCGGGTCTCCTCCGGGTTCACCGCGGCGGCTGGCAGGTGTTTTTTCATCTAAATAATCTACATCTTGCAGCTATATTTGCTGTGATCAGTGGGAATAAAGTAGTTTTAATATGTTTTTAAGTGAGAAAGTCCACCTGAAAACTTAATCATTGCAGTCAGTTCATCCAGATTATCATCCTGCCTATACTATTTCTGTCGGAGGCGCTCAGACTCCCACATACCAGCGGTGCGCCGACAGTAGGATCCCTTCAACAGCAGCCTCTGGCCGGGTAGCCTCCGGGTTCACCGCGGCGGCTGGCAGGTGTTTTTCATCTCAATAATTTAAACTGCAGGCACCAGGATACCGGTAATAAAAGCGAACATATTCCGTCGGCAGGTTTCAGGATTTTAAGTTAATTTAGGAGCAGATGTGTCTGTCTCACGGCCAGCTCCCAGGTTTGATTAATACTTTGTAATAAATACATGAATAAAGCACAGTCATACTCAGTTTTGCTCCCGCTCTATTTTTAAATACGCAGTAGAGGTATTTAAACGTAGTAGAGCACATGAACCTGTATATAAAAAACGCGCCCTATAGTACGGTCCAGATCTTTAAAAAACTTCATTGACAGTGATGAAAAATTACATTTTCTGACATAGATCCACCAAGCTAGTAGTTTATTAGCTGAACGAGCAGGCAGTAAGGTATGCGAAGGAAGACTAGATGCTGTTTAGGAACAACTAATGGGGGTGCTGGTCCATCCTGCTGATGCCAACAGGCACACTGGACACTTAGTTGAAGAGTGTCATTATGAAATTAAAAAGTGATGGATAAAATAATGATTGTGATATATAAACTTAAAAGTTTAAATAAAAACTGCTGGAATGAAATAGAAATATTTCAAAATGGTTTTAGATTAAAAAGTTTTAATTAGCTACACCAGGCCCTTTTTAGTCAATTAAAGATTATTTTGTATGTCAGCATGCTACCCTGTCATTGGATGGAAACCATTGAGGATGTTTCTCATCATGGATGGATGTTTTTTCTTAATGCTACTTGTTCTGATGCAGAAGATTTTTGATCATATCACCTTTTCAAACCAGTTGCAGTTCTAGTTTGGACTGAATTTTGTTTCATTATTGTTAAAAACAAAGAAAATATTTTGTAAATAGATGTTTGAAAGAGATGCAAGCAAGAAATACAACTTTAAAAAAAAGTTTTCATCAGAAAAAGGTTTTGAGAGTAACTGCCATTTTCTTAGATTAAAATTTTCCTTTTATTTTCTCATTTTATTATTTTATACTGTATTTCTTCAATTTTTTTAAGATTGAGTTTTATGATTTGCGTTTTTTTTATTTTTTTTCAGATTGTTAGGACTCCTGTCTGTGTGGTTTGTGTTTTGTGTGTTTGTCTTCCTTCCTCCACAAGGCGGCTCCTGGTCCGCCTCCTCATCACACACCTGCGGAGGGTTACCTCGTTAACGGAGTGTTCTTAAGCTGCTGACTGCCATTGCCTCGATGCCAGTGTGTTTGCCAGTTTTGGGTACTCTAGCCAAGCAGAGTTTTGCTGAGTCAAACTGAGTTTTTGTCACCTGAGTCTTAACCTCGCTGTTTTTGTCTTTGCCTCTCGGCAGAAAGTCATCCTGCAACTGGATGTTTCGTACCTTCTCTCCCCTGGAAGGATCTTCTGACCCTCTTCATCTCCACAACAACCCGTTCCAGTACCGCAGGAAATCTAGTCAGCTTCTCGATTTACCTGCAAACAACCGCATTCTGGGTAAACCCTGTCCGCCCTCCATCAAATGAGATAAACGCTGGAACACCCCCACACCGACTGGAGTCAAAGAGTCAACCATTTTCTAGAAACATGAGTCTGCAATCCATTTCTCCTTTTCAAGTTTGAGAATCAAATTACCCACTGAGCCTGAACTAACCGCAGTGTCTTCCCCTCACTTTCCAGTTCCGGTTGAGCAGTGTTCAGAGCAACATTGGATTCATTACAATCTTCTCAATACACCTGTTAAACTTTCCCCTGGTCTCTCTGTATTGGTTTTCCGCATGTGGGTCCCAGCTCTTGATAAAATCATGACACAGATTTATTTTGTTCAAGAGCAATTATTTACATAAAAAAGAGATTATTTAGACCTGTCCAAATATGAACGTAGACGTTTGATAACACAAAAAGTAAAATAGGTTCTAAGAAATAGGACTTGTTTTTTGCTAAGAGTGTTCTGGCCTTTTTGAAAAAGTGAACTCATTTGTGAACATTTGATGAATCATAAATGGCCTAAATGGTCTAATAGGTCATCAAACACCAGGTCATGTTGACCTATGAGGGAGTTTCAGGGTAAAGGAAAAGTCTCTGTAAGGATGTTTGGAATGGATGGAGGATGGAGTGGAAACACTCTTACACACCAACTTGTCTCTTTTTAGGGCATTTCCATTGAGTTGGATTCATTTATACAGCCTAACCAGAACCCTTAGCCTAACCCTAACAGGTTCATATCCTCTCCACTGTCGCTACATGCATGCTCGATGTGAGGGATTGCAGAAGAGTCAATGCAACCAGGTGGCTTTCCTTAGATAGAAAACTTTTGACCAGTCTGGTTGTATGGTCTGCTTGTATTGAGTGCCTTGGTGTTTTACGTGTTGTGGATTGACACTATGAATAAACTGAACTGTATAAAACTTTTTAATTGCAGCTTTTCTCTGTGTGACTCACACCAGGTTGAATTTTACTCCATAGATTAGACGACACATCTCAATCAATCAACAAGCCGGGAAATATTTTGAAAAATCTTTACCAGAATTGCCACCATGTTTTTTTTTTTTTTTTTTACTTTTTGACACCAAAAACATTTGGCTGTGACTTCATACAGAAATTGAAATGCTTCCAATTCATACATTAGGATACAACATAGAGACATTTATTTCTTGTTTCAATACCAAAACAACAGGGTTCTCCCTCCACCATCAACCCCAGAGAAGCAGCATTGTTCATTAGTAAATAAAAATGGACAACAAACTAAAAAAATATCAGATTAAATCCTGTGATCTGTCCGTCTTTAACCTGCAGTACTTTCTTCTCAAACACCAAGCCAACAAAGTAAAGATGCACAAGTAAGTGGGTGGGTGCGTGTGCCTCTGTGTGAAAATATCCTTTGTAACAAAAAAATTGACAGAAGAAGCATAAGTTTTCTGTCCGCTGGAAAACAACAGGCTGCAGAAGTTTGCCTCCTCTTCCAGCATGTTTCCCATCACAGACGCACGCTTTGTTTTTGTGCCACAAATCCTCCAGAAAATGAGAGAAAAAAAAAGCTGATAACCAAAGAGGGTGTTGGTGTAATTCTTGGCTGGGTCGCAGTTTTCAAAAGGCAAAGGGGGTGAAGTGGAAAAGGAGAGTCCTCCTCCTCCGACAGTGACGTTTGTACTCTGAACGGACCTTCTGGATCCACACACTAATGAAGCTGTTTGTACCAAATGTGTTAATCCATACAAAACAGGAGGGGGAAACAAAGAATAAACCAAAATAGTAACATCATTCCTGTGTTCTTCAACTTTGTACTTGGTCACTTTTTAAATTCCATATATTTATTTTTAAATATATTTATATATATATATATATTTATATATTCTTTTTACAGTTAAAAACATCATGGATTTGACAGACTATTTGGTTTCTTTTTGTCTAAGTAGAAGTGTTTATTTTATTTTGTAGATGAATGCATGAAGATTTTTTTTTCTTTTCCATACGGTCCGTCTGTGGAAAAAAAGGTGACCCTCAGTGTTTGTACACTAGTATCCATACAGTATGCATATCATTAGGATTTCCCATGATGTATTTTTTTTTTCTATTTGACATTTTTCATTCAAATATCACAGATACTGAACACCAGAGTCTGCCAACAGTGTCACACCAGAAAGTGCACATCCTGGACTGATTGGTCTCATTGGTTGTTTTGGGCCGAGTCTCTGTGTGATAGGCTCAGGGTGAGTAGCTGGGTCTGTGTAGGTCCACTGCCGCCGAGTCCCCCAGTGTTTCCTCCGTTAGGGGTCAGGAAGCAAACAGTTTCTCTGGCTTCTACCGTCACGGCTGTTGATCCGCCTCCGACGATCCCAAGCTCTTCCTGCTTCCTGTGGGCGAGCGCCAACGCTCTGAGTTGCTCCTGCGCCTCCTCCAGGAGCAGCGCCACAGTGTTCTGCTGCTGCCCAACGCCGGCGGAGCAGGAGGAAGAGAACGGCCTGCCTTGCGGCATCTTCTCCCTCCCGTCTTCCTTGCAGGTTGTTGACATCTCTGTGGTTTCTGGGCTGGTTTGCATACAGGACACCTCGTTGTCGTGGTGACTCTGGACGGAGGGAATGATAGGGATGGAGCAGGAGCGAAATGGGGGAGGAGGGGAGAGGCTGTGGGGATGGCCGGGCCTCCTCAAGCTGCGATTGCTTTGCGGAGCACAACCCACGTCTTGGCGATCCTCCCAAGGCAGTGCTGATGGCGTCTCCTTGGAAACAGGAGTTTGCATATGTACAAAGGCATCTTGTTTGGTGTCACAGCCCTGCTTCTCCTCCTGGGTGTGGAAACTGAATGAAACGAGATGGAAGGAGAGGAGAAAAAGAGGGAGAAAAGGTTATTCATCTGGTAAAAACTTCCACCCTTCATTGGAGGAAAAAAAATCTTTGTCTTTGTCTGTTTTCAACTCAAATGCCTTTTCAAACTCCCACGTGGAAACTGGCAGAATATAGCTTTCCGCCCTCTGCCATCTCGCAGCTGAAACCAAGGATGGGGGGGAGAGAGATGAGGCTGACATCTTTCTTTCATCCCTTTATATCCAAATCCACACACACATATAAACACACACATTCATGTTTTACTATATGTAACGAGGACTATTTGTTGACTTCCACTAATTTTAACCCTGAAAACAACCTTTAACCGAAACATCATCTTGCTAAAATGGAAGAAAAGACTTCAGCTTTTTATTATTGTCAAATATCTGCTACAGGAAATCTGCTTCAATCTTAGGTTTCATGAAGAGGAAGCATGGATTTTCTCCTATAGGATAATGATATAAAAAAAACAAATGTCATTCTGTTGTGAAATTTTAATTCAAATATTCTTAAATAACTGGTAAAGCTCTATAACTGGAAATTGTTCTTCAGGAATTTTTATTTATATGCTGCAGAAAATGAAGTAGGCTATAGGTAAGTAAATTTTTCTTGAAATGAGTGTATTTTCCCCTAATAACTAAGTAAGTAAGAACATTTGCCAACGGAATAAGATTACATATGTTTGAAACTGGAAATAAAACAACAAATCCATTCTTTATTTCCAAATGCATTATACATTGATGAAAATAAGTATTTGAACACCCTGCTATTTTGCAATTTTTCCCACTTAGAAATCATGGAGGGGTCTGAAACTGTCATCGTAGGTGCATTTCGACTGTGAAAGATGTAATCTGAAAAAAAATTCCAGAAATCACAAAATATGTTTTTTTAAACTCTTTTTTTTGTATGATACAGGTGCAAAAAGTATTTGAACACCTGTCTATCAGCTAGAATTCTGACCCTCAAATTCTCCGCCAATCTAATCGAAATGTCAGAAAAAAAAATCCTCATTTGATTGACAGACCGTATTATTTACCTGCTCAACTTAAGAGCAAACATTGTTTTGCTTCTTTATAGATCTCTTTTACAAGAAGACTCAATAGGATGTAGAAGAGAAACAAAGAATAAGAAAAGTACATTCCAGTGGCATAGAGCCATTGCAAATAATTAGTAGAAGAACAAAAGTGAACCACAAAAAGGATGATTGTATAAAAGCAGAGATAAGAGGATTGGTATAAAAATTGACTGAAACCTTAACTAGTTAATATCATTTGGTTCTTTGTCATTTGTAGTCCCTGATAAGCGCCATTATAGTGCAGTGCAGAGAGCGGCATTGGAGGGATGCAATGCCTTTAAGTGGTGAAACTGCAAGCTAAAGAGAAGGTAACACCATTGAAGTACTTCCTTATCCCCACAGAACCTGCTTTGTTACCTTGAGATAATTAAACAAGTTGCTTGAGATTAGTAAGATAACAGAAATAAATGCAAAGTGTGTTACACAGATCCCGAGGAGTTTGACCCCTTCATCCAGCTCAGACTCCATCCTTTTATCAGTTGCAGTGTAAGCTCAACTCACTCTCCAAAGCTTTGTTTCTTCCCCCAATCCCTGCTGCCGCAAGGACCCGCAGGCAAACCTCTCATCTCTGCTCTGTATCTGGTTTTGATCTGGCTGCACAGACTCCTGGCTTAATCTGTTTCTAAGACCTACCGCTTCCCGCAGTGTTATCAGTGTTTAAATCCAGTGTTGATCTGCAGGAAAGCATCATTATCTCTTACTAATCATTCATAGTATTCCCTCAAAGAATGAGGGCTACACTGTCATATCATGTAATCAGCTAAACCGGTCCTT
Organism: Cyprinodon diabolis; assembly: GCA_030533445.1. NCBI lineage: Eukaryota > Metazoa > Chordata > Actinopteri > Cyprinodontiformes > Cyprinodontidae > Cyprinodon > Cyprinodon diabolis. The sequence goes on along the minus strand of CM060083.1, from coordinate 2,602,675 downwards.
CCCCACTTAAATTCTCCTTTTCACCCCCAGTTATTATAGCAGTAGGTTAAGGGGGCTTTTTAAAAACTACTCCCTTGTTTTCATCTCTGCCAAGTATATTCTTTTATTTATTCCAAATCAGACGGATGAAAACACTTCTAAAAAATAATATGAGAGATCTGGGAAGCCCACAGAGAGGATCCTGCAAAAGTGGAGGATGTGAGGAGGCTAAATCACAAGATAACATTCACAGACAAATCTCTCTTTTGATGTGGTGAAACATAATCAGATTGTAAAAATCTATGAACAGCGGTTCAAATAGAGACTCCGGGGCAAAGCTGGAGCAGCTGGAGGGAGAAAAAAGCATGAAGATTGTGTGCAAATGAGGAAAGATAAGGGACCAGGCTTTTATCTTAAATGGGAGCTCATTACAGAAGTGCCTTTTTTATTCATCACCAGACCAAATGATTATTTCTTGATGCAATGATGATGAGTTTGCATGAAATAAACAAAGCAAACTCATTCATGTGAAGCAAACATGCATTTAGCCTCCCTTCCCTCTGCAACCACAGGGGTATTTTAGAGGACAGAGGAGAACAAACAGCTGAGCCTTGATGATGAAGGAATGCAGCACTCAGGAAAAAGGAAGATTTTAATAAAAATAAAATGAAGATTGTATGCTTAAAGCTTTCTTTTGTTCAATCCATCATCCAAACCTGGATTGGGTGTTGGACAACTGTAAACCTATGGAGTGAATTTTGTTCCATTATTTAATTGTTTGGCACTTTTTTTGTGAGACTAAGAACCAAAAAATTGATCTCAAACAACAGCTACTTGTAATGCTGTTTGAGAGCATTATTTTGTGCAGCTAAAACACAATTTTATCATTTCGTAGGTATGATTATTGGTTTTCCATTTGTTGTCCTCTGCTGCCCTCTTGTGTCCTCTTTCCCTTGCTCTGTTTTCTGTTCTGCCCTCACCTGTTTTCAATTCCCTCATTAGCCCTCTCTTTGTCTCTGTCCCCTTTAAAAGCACTCCCTCTTCAGTTCCTGTTTGCTGGATCCTCGTCTAACGTCTGTCTGCTTACCTCGTCTCTCCTTGGCTCCAGGAGTTTTGGTTTACCCCTGATGTCTCCTTGGTTCTGGTGCGTTTGTTATTTTCTGTTGGATTTTGATTCCTGCCTCAGTTCCTGTGAACCTTAATAAACCCACTTAAATTCACCTCTGCCTACTGGCCTCTGCATTTGGGTCCTCCAAACCAACACCGTTTCATGACAGTAACATTCAACATTCAAGTTACCTAGTGTTACCTATTTAGTACAGAATCCATAACACTGTCTAGAAGCGCCCATGAATGAAAACTGAGAACAGTGAGACTGAAGTTCACACAATCAAGCATGACGATAATCAAGCATCATTACGGTCTAGAAGGGTCCCAGTAAAGTCCAAACCTCAGTCAAATAGATCATCTGTCAGAAGTCTTTCCATCTAATTTAACTTGGCTTAAACAAAATTATAAAGAAAGATCTCTTGAAAAGCTTAACTAATAAAAAAAAAAAAACCTAAGACTTAAATCTGTGGTTGAAATGAAAGATGATTCTTGGTCTAAGGGAAGAAGCTGGACGATAAATCCACTCATTCTGTAGATTTAATTTTGCAACACAAAGAAATCATAAAAACCTTTTCTGCCCACATAACATTCATGCAATAGTTTATGTTTCACTGTTACCTAAACTCCAGAAAAACACAGGTGTGAATTTGCAGTGTGAGGACATGGAATATTGTTTCAGACAATAATCCTGAATGAATAAATGAAGCATTTAGAGCATTCAGAGGTGCCAACTTCTCCATCAACCGTTTTGCACTCGATTTATCTTACAACCAGTGGCGGCTGGCCAATAGAGGACGCTAGGGTGCCGCCGCACGCATCCAATTAAGATTAAGGCATTCAAAAAAATTATAATTTTCAATTTATATGTGAAATATTTCAAAATATATTGATAGATATTTTTCGGATGTGCAAGTGAAATTTTAACCTTAAGGATGAGTAAAGCTTCTTTTCATTTTTCATCAGATTGGTGACCCAATCCGATTGGTGGCCAATTGACTATTTTTAAAAGCTGTACATGCGCAGTAGCTCCTGTGCAATGCAAACATATTGGACGGCCCAGGGTGCTGCTAAGCAGCGACCTGAGGTGACAGGAAGTGTATTTGCTCACCACCTCCCACCACAGCGCAGACATTTTGCGGGTGATTGACAGGTCAAGTCACGGGATTTGGTGACGCATTAGAGAGAGAGAGAGAGAGAGAGAGAGAAATGGTGCAAAAACATCCTTTTTCAGGACCTGGTTTAGCAAGAAGGCTAGGCTAACTGCATGGAGGTTAACAGTTTAGTCTGCTGCCTTGACTGCCTGCCTCCTTTTTCAAATGTCAGGATCTGACCCAGCATGGATAAAGACAGCTAGGACTGATTCAAAGCACTTTTAAAAAAAGGCAATGGTAAAATTTGTAGAAATATTACTAAGTAATATTAATAGAAAAGGCAATATAGTGTACTCTTTGTAGGTGTTTGTTCATTTGCATAGTTGCTCTTAAATAAACACATTCTCAGAAAATAAATAATTTTTATATATTGAAAAATATAAAGCTGACCAATAGTTTATCCATTATTAAAGTGGTACATTTTTTTAAGGTTTATGACGCCATATTGGACCATGCAAAACACAGATTTACCTTAAAAAAGCCTCAGAAGGGCAAGATTTATGTACAAAAAGTAAACCTGGACATGAAATTATGTTTTGTTTTTATAAAGTGTTTTTCACAATGTTTTGTTGTTGGCATACATATAAATATACCAAATATAAATATAAGTTTGAATAGTTATTGGTATACGTCTATTTTGAATTTATAGCTCCCCCTGGTGAAAACTCCGCCAGCCGCCGCTGATTACAGCAGTCGTAACAACAGGGAACTTTTCATCTCCCTGTCAGCCATTTTGCTGAGACGACAACAAGCTTCCAAATCAGGCATATAAAGGACCCGCCATCATTTTATTTCATTTCTAAATACACCTTCTAACTGTCATAATGTATCCGCACACTCATCTTTTAGATCCTTTTACTTTTCAGCCGCTGCTTGCTTTCTTCTTTCAACAATCTCATATTTTTAGAGTCGCTCCCCTGCTATTTCTGTATCCATTTCTCGCAGTTTCCATGCAGCCCTGGTCAGATGCCTCCATGGCAACCCAGGCCTCGCTGCTACAGTAAAGGGAAGCTGCCGTCTGTCTGTTCATCTGCTCTGAAAAGTCTGGTCTCTTAGATAGTAAATGTGTCTGGATGGCCCAGGGATCCAGAATGTGTGGGTCAGTTACTGAGTAAGCTTGGTTGTGTGGATCTGTTTGGACAAACACTGCATGAATTTGGGAAAACGTCTGAGCATTAGTGTGTTTTTGTCTAGGAGAGCAAGTGAAAGCTCCACTGAGTGAAAATCTGAATAAAAGTGGCCTAAATTTGGATTACTCCTATGATGTTCTGCATAAAACAGAACCATAATGTAAACATTGTCTGATACATCAGATGCAGATCTACTTCAGGCAGATTCCTTATTTCTGTATGTTTAAAAGTGGGAGGTGCCTAAGCTGCATCTGCTATTTAAGCTGGGCAGTAACTAGTTTAAGTAACATATAGAAGATAATGTCTTTTTTTGGGAGCAGTTTCACTGTACTTCTTACTTTTACTTGAATAATCATCTTGTAAATAATCTCCTCTCACAGGAGACTATTTCCTGTGTTATTCCAGGATGTTAGGAAGGTCAGGGTGACCATCTGGATCAATCTAGCTGATTAGCTTTGACATGTCTGGCCATAATTGTGTAATTCAGAACAGAGGATATATATAGGTGCTGTTTTTGTGCACCAAGATACCTAAAAAGCTTCTATTGTCTTTCTCTTAGAGAACATTTGCCTTGTTTATGGGCTGTGTCCATCCAAAGAGAAACAGAGCTGCTTTCATCAGGAGGGAGGACAGGCAGCCTGCCAAACTGAGTGAGGATGGGTCCGTCTTTTCTCTGCAGGTGGGCTCGGCTCAAATGGTTCTGAGACCAAGAGGTTGCTTCATTTATCTCCCGCTGAGAGAAATAAACCTCATCACTGCTGTCAGGTGTTGCTGGATAAAAAAAGAGAAAAGTGATGGATTTCTCCAGGCTGATGGCTTTGATTTTGTAAACAAACCTTCATTTTACAGATATTTTTTCATTATCTTTTTTTAATCCCAGTCTGAATATTAATCCTATCCACCAAAGTTTGAATATGCAGTTTTTATCCTGTTTAAAACATTTGTTGTTGCAGCTTTGAGTTACAGCGTCTAACATTTGGCTCTTTCCGACCGCACTGTTCAGCATCGTGATCATCAGACTATATGTCAGGGTGTAAATCCAGTCTCTGTGCTGGACGCCGTTTGAAGGATGAAGTTTGTGTCGCCCTGTCAGAAGTATTAACAGAAAGCCCCAAATCAATCATTTTCAATCAAACTATAACACATAAATTAGGAGGAACAGTGGAAAGCTTTTACTTAAACGTAAGAAATTATGAAAGTATTTCTGATTCTGATTCCTGGTTGATGGGACAGGTGTTGTGAATGAAACGGTGTCCTGCTTGAAAGAGCTCCTGTGTGTCGCTGAATGTGAGCATTGATGACTGAAAGACATCTTCTGCCTCCATTTATCTGTTTACTACAGTCTGTTGAATTCATGTTAATGTGGATTTAAAGACATTTCAATTACCGTATTTTCACGACCATAAGGCGCACTGTACTAAAAGGCGCAGTCTCAGTTATGTGTGCCATTTCTGTATTTAACACACACATAAGGCGCACCGGACTATAGGGCGCGTTTTTTATATACAGGTACATGTCCTCTGCTACGTTTAAATACCTCTACTGCGTATTTAAAAATAGAGCGGGAGCAAAACTGAGTATGATTGTGCTTTATTCATGTATTTATTACAAAGTATTAATCAAACCTGGGAGCTGGCCGTGAGACAGACACATCTGCTCCTAAATTAACTTAAAATCCTGAAACCTGCCGACAGAATATGTTCGCTTTTATTACGGTATCCTGGTGCCTGCAGTTTAAATTATTTAGATGAAAAACACCTGCCAGCCGCCGTGGTGAACCCGGAGGCTACCCGGCCTAGAGGCTGCTGTTGAAGGGATTTCTACTGTCGGTGTACCGCTGGTATGTCGGGGTCTGAGCGCCTCCGACAGAAATAGATAATCTGGATGAAGAGACTGCAATGATTAAGTTCTCAGGTGGACTTTCTCACTTAAAACATATTAAAACTACTTTATTCCCACTGATCACAGCAAATATAGCTGCAAGATTTAGATTATTTAGATAAAAAAACTCCTGCCAGCCGCCGCGGTGAACCCGGAGGCTGCTGTTGGATTAAGTTTTCAGGTAGAAAAATAGAGCGGGAGCAAAACTGAGTATGATTGTGCTTTATTCAAGTATTTATTACAAAGTATTAATCAAACCCATCAAAGTCATCATCCTCTGTTTCTGAATTAAACAGCTGCGCTTAATCAGACATTCCAGTTTCCCCTTCTTCGCTGTCAGAGTCACTTTCCATAACGGGCGGCTCCTCAGAAATAAGGCCGGCTTTTGCGAAAGCTTGAACAACAGTGCCAGCAGACACGTTAGTCCAAGCATCTACAATCCATCCGCAAACGGTGGCGTAACTTGCCCGGCTCTGCCTTCCACTTTTCGTGAAACTGTGGTCTCCGTCTGTTATCCATCGCTCCCACGCCGCTCGCAGCCTTACTTTGAACGGCCGGTTCACTCCGATGTCGAGCGGTTGAAGTTCCTTTGTCAGACCTCCCGGGATAACGGCGAGCACAGCGTTTATTTGTTTCACCATGTTTTTCACATCAGCTGTGAGATGGGCATGCATGGAGTCACAGATTAACAGTGATGGTGATGCGTGGAAAAAACCACCTGGTCTCCTCACATACACCTGCCTCAGCCACTCTTTCATTCTCTCCTCATCCATCCAGCCCTTTTCATTTGCCTTAATATCATATGTCATCAGAGCGCTGTGTCTGTCTCGCTGTCAGCTCCCAGATCAGCTTCTCTGATTGGTTGATGCGGCGCTTCCAGCAGCAAAACTTCAATTTTTCCATCTCGAGGAGCAGCAGCGCGTTGGCGGCGCGTCAGATGCTTAAACGCTCCCGACGCGCTACGCCTGCTGCTCAAAACGCGCTGCGGGAGCTTTTGCTGCGCCTATACGCGCGTCAACCATTGACTTTGCATGTAAACTCGCTGCTTCTGCTGCGTCCGGTTCACACCGATGTCAAGCGGTTGAACAGCGAGCACAGCATTAATTTGTTTCACCATGTTTTTCACATCAGCTGTGAGATGGGCATGCAAGGAGTTACAGATTAACAGCGATGGTGATGAGTGAAAAAAACCACCTGGTCTCCTTACATTCACCTCCCTCAGGCACTCTTTCATCATCTCCTCAATGAGGTGGTCTCAAAAGTCGCAGTTACAACACACATAGGGCGCACCGCACCAAAGGGCGCACCGCACATTTTGAGGGAAAAAAAAGACGTTTATGTGCGCCTTGTAGTCGTGAAAATACCTGGAATAGTGGAAAAAATTGCAGGGTGGGAATAAAAAAAAAAAAAAAGTCTAATCAACCAAAACTTTCGCGACCCCCATGTGGTACCTTCGTGGACCCCCGAGGGGTCGCAGAACCCTGTTGAAGACCTCCAAAGTAGAGCATTAATTCATAAAAAAGTTTATATGAATTCTATGAATTCAAGTTTTCTGCCCAACAGCAATGATGAACTGCATGGCAGCGTTCTATACCCAGCTGTTGTAGCATCTAGGATAGAGCTGTCAGTCTGGGAAAGAATCTGTTTTTTATTTGAAATTGTAAAGGTTAACCTTTTCTTTAAACATAACACTGACTAAAACTTACTAAAACTGGCTAAAACGATCACATATCGTAATGACTAAAACGGAACTTAAACTGATAATAGTTTTTGTCCTGAGGTAGCCTGACGTAGTCCTACTCAATTCTAGTCAGAATATGAGTCTGATGCTGCTCCATAGAGCTGTGATTATGGGGCGTGTTTCGAACGAACCAGGAAAAAAAATACCTCTGCACTCAATTGGATAGACCTACAACCAATAAGAGCAACGGAGTGCGTGACGTATGTTAAGCGACGCATAGTTGTTGTCAACAAAAATCAAAGCGTGCAGTTGCACGCCTAGAATAAGAAGAGGAGCCTTGATCGCGTTTCTCTGTTCCTATTTTAAAATTAATTTGCTGTCGATATCTTCTAGAACAGACCTAATAGCAGAATCTACTCACCTCAACTCTCCAGCGGCAGCCATTGTTGTTGTCACCCAAGCGCACTTTGGTGACGTGGTTGATTACGTTACTGTTGATCATCTGTCCATCATCGTATAAAGCCCGCCCTGACAATTTGATTGGCCCGCCTGATATTGTGCGAGTATACTCGCGCTACTATGGAGCAATGCCAGACCAAACTTCCCGACCTCAAACCTTGTGGGCGGGACTAAGTTCGGAATGGCACCCAGGCTAAGACTGAGCTAAGATGGCTGTCAAAAACAACACTACTGGTATGGTGGAGTAGAAACGAGAATGGAGTCCAGTTCAGGATTATTTACACGGTTTAATGGGAACAAGGATGCAGAATGAAATGTATGCCCTTCTGTTTGTAAATATAAACACTGGATAAATTCCTGAAGTTATCACTTAAATAGGCCAATTTAACCAGCTGTTTAAAGGCGCTACTAGCAGCTCAAATCTGAAATAATTAGAAACAGAGCTGCTGTTTATTGGAACAACTACCAGCCGCATCATTGAACCAAACAGGTAAATATTCTGACAGTCTAATCAGAATGTTAATGATAGTTTACCTCTCTGTTAATTGGAAATCACCAATGCTTCACATATTTTACCCTTTTTTTAACCTTATAGGTTCCTGTTTTGTTATATCTAATGAAGCAGTTTAATACATGTAAGGAAAAAAATTTTGTTTATTCAGTCAGTAATAGCTGGCACAATAAAAAAGATAAACCTTTATTATTCATCATATATATAAAAAAAATCCTCTCAATGCAAAAGAAGATAAATTTTTTCTTTTTTCTTTTTAAAGGTATACTATGCTACCGGTGTTGATTTTCCAGCGAGGCTCCCCCCAGAGGGAGAAAGTATAAGTGCACTGTCGTAAATATGCACAGCTGTTCTCCTGGTTTCTCCGTCAAGCCAGGTGCGGTTTTTTGAGCTTAGCAGACAGGCGAACGCAACGAATGACTAATGCTGCGTTCACACCGGACGCAGCTGGCGCGACAGAAGCGGCGAGTTTACATGCAAAGTCAATGGTTGACGCGCGTCAAGGCGCAGCAAAAGGTCCCGCGGCGTGTTTTGAGCAGCAGGCGCAGCGTGTCTGAGCAGCTGAAGCAGCGCGTTTAAGCATTTGACGCGCGTGACGCGCCGCAAACGCGCTGCTATTCGAGATGGAAAAATTGAATTTTTGCTGCTCGACGCGCCGCGTCAACCAATCAGAGAAGCTGATCTGGGAGCTGGCTGGCAGAGAGACACAGCGCTGATGACACAGACCGCTCTGATCACTCCTCTGAAACAGTTTATTAAAGCATAATTAACTTAAAATGCAGAAATCTGCCGGCAAAATATGTTCGCTTTTATTATTCTGGTGCCTGCAGATCGGATTATTTAGATGAAAAACACCTACCAGCTGCCGCGGTGAACCGCGAGGAGGCAACCCGGCCAGAGGCTGCTGTTGAAGAGATTCCTACTGTCGGCGCACCGTCGGTATGTGGGGGTCTGAGCGGCTCCGACAGAAATAACATTGGGAGGCAGGATGATAATCTGAATGAACTGACTGCACTGATTACGTTTTCAGGTGTATTTTCTCACTTAAAAACATATTAAAACTACTTTATTCCCACTGATCACAGCAAATATAGCTGCAAGGCAGAGAAAGGATAGTGAAGCTCCGCCCAACGCGCGTCAGACACACTTTTTCACCGCGCAGCCAGAGCAGCAAAGCTGCTTCAGCCGCGTGTCAGAACTAACTGGTACAAGCAGCAAAAGGGAAGCAGCAGACGCGATTTTGCTGCTTTTGCTGCGTCCGGTGTGAAAGCAGCACTGCACAAAGATCGCCACTGTGCTAGCAACGAGCATGCTTTTAACTGGGGGGTGTAGCAGTTCTCGCCGTAAAGCAAGACCGACTCTCGCGAGACTTCTGAGCCTGTGGGTGCGGGTCGGTGCTCCTGCAATTGCAAGTGCGGTATTTCCCCCACAGACCACCAGGGCGGCCGAGAAAACCTTTGTTCAACCTGAAATGACTCATTTAATCATCCAAAACGTTATGGAACACATTAATTAACTGAAAAATGTTGCATAGTGTACCTTTAAATGTCCGCATATCACTGGATCGTTAGTTTTTCAATAAGATCGCTCAGCTTTAAATTAAATAATTACCTGATTGGCACCAATAACTACCAATGTACGCCCTTGTTCTGCTATTTTTTTGGTTGTCATACATCAACTTAAACTGCTACCTTAGTGTCTGAACGACTCTTTTTTTGGCATTGTGATCAGAGGTAAATACAGTAAATATTTCTATATTTTGGACACATTTATAAAAAAAATTATATATATTATAAGGAGATGCCCACTTCCTGGACCTTCTCCTTTTAGCCACAGGGAAACAAAGACTCCAGATCGCCACATAAAGTCACTCTGTTTCCAATCAGATTTTAGTAGACTGGAAAATAATAACAAAAGGATGCAGGGTAGCAGGAGTATTAAAATGCTGATTCTCTTTTTTTAAGAAAAACAAAACAAAAAAAACAGAAAAAACAAAGATCTTCAAAAGGGTTGGCTTTGAAAATAATGCTGCTTGAAATGAGATCTGAACCTTTGTGTGAGGCAAGTCTGTATTTTTCATTTAATGGTTTTCATTAGAATGAGTCAGTGCTGGGAGGAAACGGCAGAGAAAAACAGCAGAGACTTAAAGATTGAGAGACGGAGGTGTGAAGAGAACCTAAAAATGCTGCTGGTTTGAAAGCTGCTCTTATTCCCAAATCAGCCCAGATTTATTGAAATAGCCCTGTGCTCATTTTATTTGACTTTTTTTATTTGACTGTTTTTAACAAAAGTGAAAAAGAATTGATTTCAAGATATTTTTTTTAAACTATGAGCCCAATAAAAGAAAGAGAGAAAGTATATTTGAAAGGTGTTCATATCTAGGCTTTATGTAAAGTGACATTTTGTTCCATTATTGTTAGAAGCAAAAAAGAAAACTGTAAGCTGTTTAGTTTTTTTGTAAAGGGAAATTTGAAAAAAAAAAAGAAGAAATCCAGAAATGTTGAAAAAAGTCTTACTCAAAAGGCTTAAAATGTTTAAAGAGAAACATTGCTGTTTTCTCATTTCTTTTTTTCAGATTAGTCAGTTGCTCTTTCTCAAATTGACTTTTTGGGATTTTATTCTTTTTATTTTCTTGGGACATCCTTTTCCTTGGAGCAAGGGTGTAACTTTGTGTTGAAAGTTGGTGGGGACGGCTCATAAGGAAAGGGAGCTACCTGCGCGACGCCTTTTTTTTTGTTGGAAAGGATAAAGCCAGAAAAATGTGAATAACATTTATCAATTTAATGCTTACAGTTGAAAACATAACTGTTACAATATTCACTTATATATTTTGTGCAAAAAATATCACATAAATCTAAACAGACAAATCAAAGAAATCAAATAAATATATCAATTTTGTAGAACATTTATTGACGGTCAATTTTAGGTCACCATTTAAAATTTATTTACTTTTAAACCAGGAATCGGACAAGATCTTATGGGGCCTTAAGCAGAATATGATTAAGCAACTCCGTCTTTCTGTCAAGAACATCCACCAGCAGGGTATCCAGGGGGGGATTTACCATTAGGCAATACTAGGCAGTTGCCTAGGGCCCCAAGTTCCTGGGGGCCCCATAAAACTCTGTTTACATGAATAGTTAATACAACTATTCCTTATTTGTGCACATTAATTATGTTTTTGATAAAAATCCTTTGGCTAAAATGCCATCAGAACGCTGATAAATAGAGAGGAAAAAGGGACAAGAAGAGAGGGACAAAACCTAGAACAAATAATGGATGTCTATCCTATTAACATTTCTCTATCTGTAGAATGGGTCTGTTTTATGGGTTTTCTTCTCAGGGGCCCCCTGCCTGTCTTTGCCTAGGGCCCCAAATTTCCTAAATCCGCCCCTGAGGGTATCAATACTGATTTGATAGAATCTGGGAGAGCGGACCATGTTCAACCATCCATTTTCTTTAACCTTATCCCTCAGTGGGATCAGGAGGTGCTGGTGCATATCTCTAGCCACGTTCTGGGTGAGAGGTGGGATCACCCTGGACAGGTCACCAGTCTGTCGCAGTATGTTCAACCAGCTTAAAAGTAATCGGTAATCAGATTTATTATTTGCACTTTTACTAAGTGAACTTTCTAACTCCCTTAAATCTGAAATTCCAATGCCAAAATTGTTTAAATCTTTTATCTTTGGACCCCCTGCAGAGTGACGTCACACTTGCAAGATCCTATCCTTACCTCCCTGCTAGATTGCAAAAAGCAGCTTGCTCATAAGTTGTCAACATAACACGCTAAATCTTAAATGTACGTGTTCATATAAAAGAAAAAGGGGCGCAGTGCTTGCTACTGAATGTCAACACTATGACAACTATATAACAAGGTCAGGAAAAAGCTTTAAGTGAAGCCGGGATTAAAACAATAGCTACAAGAAGCTTCAAATAAAAGGTGTTCTTTATGTTCAACCTAAACACCAACTCCGATAGACCATCAGTAGAGCAGGTGTTTAAATTAATCAATCACTGCGAAAGCTTATAGCAGTGAAAGCTAATATACCACAGCCATCACTTAATAAACGCAAAACAAACAACCCTCTAAAATCGGAAAACTGCAATGGACTGAAAGTCCTGTTTTTTATGTGGGAAATTATTTGCGTGTGTTTTAGTATAATTCTGATATATTGGCGCTGTTGTCTGTTTCTATGGCAACGATACTGAATGTAGTGTAGCTTAGAGACCCGACCCGTCACACGCGGATATCTTCAATTCAAATCCGAACCCGACCCGACCCGACCCGTTGATATTTAACCCGCAACCCGACCCGTTAACACATCATAGGCTATTGTACGCTGCGCTGCACCCAGTGCCTGATTAATATTACATTTCTGATGTCCATAACAACACACACGCATAAATAAAATCAACAACTACCCGCCCGCACTAAAAAAATATCCGCCCGACCCGTTTATTTTATTTATGTATTTTTCGCGGGTACCCGACCCGTTGCAGGACTCTAGTGTAGCTGACATAACAGGGCCGAAAAAAAGTGGTTTGAGTTGTTTTTTTTCAACGGTTCGGTTATATTTTAAATACGGTATTAACTTATTTTTACACTATTCTCTATTCTTTTACTACTTTAAGTCTCTCCTGACTAAAATTAGGTCTTAATATTTCCACAAGTCCCTCTCACCTGCAAGTCTGAGTCCAGTGCTGTCCCTGAATGGGTTAGCATTTTTGGAGGGAAGCGACAGGTGTTATGGGGAGAGGGCGGAGGGGGGGGATGGGGAGAAAGCGAGAGTTTCTGAGTTTTTTTGTCGGGGTTTGTGGACAGTGAGCAGCGGGGAGAACTTTTTTATTTTCTTTCTGAGGAGCGGCATGAATGGGGTTTTAATCAGATATACACAGCACCGAAAGCAAAATACGTGTACAAAATATTGGTGGGGACTGTCCCCCTACCGGTCAAGATTGGTGGGGACATGTCCACACCAGTCCTTAAGGAAGTTACGCCTATGCCTTGGAGTATGGAGGGATATTGCTTTTCTATTGGTGTGCAGGGATAAAAGGAACATTTATTTCAGTTGTAAACTTTAAGAGTGAGCGTTTAGAAGTGAAGGGGATATAATCTGTAACAATTTGTAAAATTCAACCTGAATAAAAGAATTAAGAGAAAAAAATATTAATAAATCTGTCTGAAAAAAAATATGAAAAACAATATATATATTTTTTTTTTGAGGAATAATGTAACAAAAAATTAAGTAATAAAATCTCAGAAAATAACAAAGTTTTTTTCTCAAATAATCTTTAATTAACATTTACTTCTGCAGTGAGTTTTCTTCATAATTCCCTTTACTATTTTCACTCTAAAAATAATGGAACAAAATTGACTCCATAGCTTCATAGCATGTTCTATCTAAACACAGCAAATGCATACTTTTATTTCTCACCCAGTTTGTGCTTCTGCTTCCTTTTCCAAAGGGCCTACTTCCTGAAGGTGTTCGTAGGCGGGGCCTGAAAATTTGGATCCTCCGATTGGGTTTAGCCTCCCTCTAGGTGTAGTTGAGGTTCTGCGAGGAGCTGTCCAAAGTGCTGGCCGTGTTCTCTGGTCAGGGCTGTTAGACAACGAGCAGTTTCTGCAAGCAAAATAACACCTAATTCAAAAGCTTACATCGTGCATCTCAGGGTTCTTCTTTCATCATGCTGACCACGTTTTTTCTGTTAGAGTAAAACACAGAATGAGTGTGACTTTTTGAAGATTAGCTTTAACATGTAAACAAAAAATAAAACAGGATCATCTTATTTCACACAATGTCTAAAGATCAACCATCCTCATTAGCAGGGAAATGAAACCTGGAATAACGAATGGTGATGATAACACGTTCCTCTGAAACAGCTGTAAAATCATTTTTTTTAGTAGTGCAGAATTCCAACTTGGCTGCATGAGTCTCTTCTACGTACATTTCTGATCCTAACAATTAGATGTCTGCCAAAATAAAGCGGTTTTTGATATTACTAAGATGTGAAAATACAGATAAATCAAACATCTTTTCTTAAGTGAGACTGAATGGTTTGAATGGTTTTTTGTTAAGTATATATCTGAATCTGATGTCTGTCAAACTGATTATATTGTTTCCTATATTTATACAGTGGTATACTGAAAACTTGATGGTAAGCAGTTTTTGGTCTTTGATCCAGCTGTGAATAGTGCACATGGATTGGGATTGAGGATGTGGGATTCCCATTGTTCCTCTGAATCAGAACTAGTTACTTTACTTTTGAAGTGATGCTATCATTTACTGTAAATTGTCTTTCTTCTATGTCAACCAATGTGTTCAACATTTTTAACCAATTTTTAACTCTTTAAAGAACAGCCTTTACTCTAAAGATGCTTTGCTGACGTTACTAGGTGCAATAAGGAAGAATACTACTGTCAAGAGGCAGGAGTCCCTGAAAAGTAGCCAATCACAGACAGTTTTGTTTCTCAGGTTGGTTGCAAAGAAAGTTGAAAGTTAAAAATGTGCTTGGAGAGCAGTTCTTTTTAAAGAAAGCCTTATATTTATAATTGTTTATGCGTGTGCAGTTTCTGAAGACACCGACTTTAAAGAAAATGGACATTCGGTCTAAGTGAAGCATGTTATCATATGTTATTATTGCTCAACACTATTTCCATGGTTTCTATGGCAACAACTTATCATCTATTTACTTTCTATTTTGTGGTTTGTTGCTTATTCAATTTGAAAGATGTACGGTGTATTTTAAAGTGAATTGATCTTGCATTTTTTGTAATTAAACATAATTTTAACTTTACCAAGTCAATTAAGTTTCTTTAATTAGCTCCTCTTAGTAAATATTCAGGAAAAAAAACAAGTTTGTTCCTCAGAATATTAGTCTGCTTTATTTAGAAAAAAAGGTGAGAGTGTAGAAATGATCAGATTTAGAGCCAGTTGTTGTGCAACAAACAAAGAATCCATGAATAGTTTTTCTTTTTCTGCTTCACACCTGTATGCAGGATATATTTGTGAAGAAGTCAGAGTAAAGCTGGGATATTGCATTAACTGATGATAAGGGGGAGAAGAGGTGCAAGCTCCAGGTGCTTCTGGAGGTTTTGGATCATTTTCTGGTCGTCCTGATGGAGTCAATCTTCTTCTGTTGTTATTGCAGGAAAATAATACGTTTTGTAAATGGAAATTTGTCAAAATGCAATCAAGAAATGAAATGTTTATAATCAATAAAAGATTTTCAGATTTCCTCTGCTTTTTTCTTATGTTTTCTTTTTTCAAACTTTGCCACATTTTCTTTTTAATTATTTTTATTATTCAAATTTGTTTTTCATACTTTTGTTCTTCAAACTTTTTCTGTCTAATTTCTCCATTGTGTTCTACTAATTGCATTCCATTTAAACTGCTGTTACAGAACACATTCTTTTCACTTCAAGCTCAATGAAGATGTTATTGCTAATTTTCTTTCAGACCAATAGAAAAACATCTTCCCTCCTCGGGCCAGAGGAATGAGTAGAGATTCTGATGTGGAAAACTTACCTTGAAAAAAACCTTAAAAAAATATAATAAAATTAAATCTCAATTTATAAAATAAGTAAAAAAAAACTTTTTTTTTTACATTTCTGATTTGCAACAACAATGCAAATTTCTCTGCATACATCTTTAGGTAAAGTTGGTATAATTTTAAAAGGAACAAATAAATAAAATGACCTTCAGCTTCTAAAATTAGAGTTTGCAATCACCAGGTTTTCCTCCAGTTGTTGCTAAGTTAAAGGAAAACAGTGTTTTACCAAACAGAGGCTTCCAGGGATCAACTTCCAATGAAACAGATTTTAGCCACAGGTTTGTGATCTGCAACTGCTTTCCTGACTGGTCCTAAAAAAGACTGACTGGATAACGTGCTTTACAGTTCAAAGGTTTATACAGCAATAAGTGCACTTCTTTACAGAAAAGCTGTAACTTATTGTGGTCATATAAACCTCTTACAAATCCATTCAGCCTAGAAATATGTTATGGACTTAGAGATGGTGTGGTTTCTCACAACAATAATAATAAAAAAAAACTCCCTTCATGCCAATATTATATTTTGAGCTTAGGTAAAATTTTTCAATGCCTCATTCATGTTTAAATCCGCTGTTGTTAGAGCTAGATTTGTCTCAAAAAATGATCTTTTTAATCACAACAACAGAAAGCTTACAGATGCCTGTCTGAAGCTTTCTGCTGTAAGAAACGAAACAACCCTGGCAGAGTTTTCTCTCCCATTTCGTCCTATAAGTGAAATACTTTCGTTAAAGAAAAGGAATCTTGGGCATTTTCTTCAGCTGTTTTGGGCCAAGTATAGACTGCCAAAGCTCACTGCAATAATAAAAACATAATACATCAATTTGTCTGGAAATGCGTATATTTTCCCTTCTTTTGATCAGAGAATACAGTTTGGAAAGAGAATAAGATGATTTATATTCAAAACAGGAAGGAAAATATCGACATTCTTATATTTGAAGTGCATAATATCTAAATATCTGATTTTATGGTCAAAAGTACTGATTTAATTGGGAGATCATTTAATTTAAGGTGAAACACGCCTATTTTAGGACATTTTTACAGTGTGAGTGCTAACAATAAATCATGACTGTCCATCACAAAATGTGACTAATAGTTCTTTGAGTAAAATCAACTCTAAAACAAATCATGTGAGCAATAACACTGCTTCTTACAGAGTCGTTTTAGGAGAATAAATTGGAATAAAATCTTTTTTAACAGCCTAGCGATTCTGCAGGGAGGAAGAAAGAACGATGGGATTTTGAATGTGAGTCACATTGAATAATTAAAACTTTCATTGGAGGTTTGTTTGTCCAATAAAAAGTATAAATTCAGTTTATTTCTATAAAGCCAATTCACATCATGTCATCTTAAGGCACTTTCCAGTTCACCAGATCATCCAGTCAGATTGATTCAAAGTTTTCTATCTAAGGAAAACCAGTTGATTGCATCGACTCATTGACTCTTAGGCAATCCCTCACACTAAGCATGCTTCTGAGCTTGTAAATTTAAGGGAGAGTAGTTTATATGCTTGTATTTTGAACAAAAATGCTTGTAGGAGTATTTATCTCTTTTGTGCACTTTTGAAAGACTTCTGACTTCATATTGCATAAAAGAATCAACTGCATGGAATGATAACTACTCATAAGTGCTCTACAAAACCCTGCATACATCCACCGTATGCTTTTAGTGTTGAAACTTAAAGTATATTGCACCAGCATAAATTCCTTAATATGAAAATGTGCAGCACGCTTTCTCATCCTATAAGGTGCATATTTCTTTAAATGCTAATGTACAGAAAAAGCCCTGATTACTTTAAAGAGCGAATCATGATGTTTCCTTTTGATGAAAAGCAGCCATGTTCACTTTTCCCAGCATCACAAAGTGTCAAACAGAGATATAGGCTTTCTTAAAGGAAGGATGCCAACAAGCTGGTTTGATGCGTGAAGCGGACCTGCAGGAGCTTGTCCCCCTATGTCACAGCTCTGTAAATGGTGCTGTTCTTGTGTTCCCCATCAGAAAGCTTGCTTTGGTAGTAAAAGTAATATCTCTGTGTTTCTGAGTGTAAAGCCATGCTGAATCCTCGCCAAGTCTGAGAAAAGGTTATCGAGCTCTCACATGTCTGCACTTGCTCTGATTTCATCTCTGTTCCATTCCTACAGTGTTCATGACTGTAAAAGATATGCCTGTTAAAGTGTTTATACTTTAATTATAATTAGTACCATCCTTCTGAAAATCAGTAATTAGCCTTGGCGGCACTGTAGTGTGGATAATTCAATCTCCCTCTTCGCGGAGTCCTTGCTCATTACGAGGAACGACAAAGAAGTTCTACCTTCTAGGTAGAATCTACACTCTCCTTCTGGAGCGAAGAGAAGAGCTCGCTGCGGTTCTGATTCTAGTTTATCTGCTGTTCAATGTTTGTACCTGGTATGTTTAGCTGTGCATCTGAAGCTGCTGGGAGGCAGGCCAGCCATGTTGCAGTGTGCGAAGCTGGACTCACAAATGCTTCCTTGGCTAGACGCTGGGGGATGCTTGCAGTACTGTACAGTAAGAGAGAGAGAGAGACAAAAAAGCATGTTTAGCTTAAAATATTGCCAGCCATCCTCCTAATTGACGATAGACATGCAGTTCTATTAGTTTGGTATTTTGGAAACTTTCATTTTTTTCTCTCACATTCAGAGCTCTCTTTTGCAGAGATATCTCTCATTCAGTGAGTCTAAATGCATTAATTAGAAATAAGAACTCTACATTTTATTCTGGCCCTTTCATAGTCCCAACTATGTAAAAATGTGTTGACAAGAGAAGATCCGTCTGAAAGCTGAGAAAATGAAAAAGCACAAGCATTCAGATGTGTTACATTTCTCTGAGAAATAATTATGTTTCGAGAGAAGACAATGGCTGCCTCATCTGCAGCAACTTGCCAAGAAAAAGAAAGCTATATTGTAGAACTGTAATAATAAAATAGACTGTTGGTTAAAAAAACGAACATTATTTCTCAGTCTTTTCTTTTTGTCTAACAAATGAAATAACTCAAAAGAGTGAATTATTAAGTTACACGTATATGGAGGGAAATTTGTTCCCTTTTTATTGTTGTTGTCAAAAAGTATGTTTTGTCAGTGGAAATTTGAATAAAAAATTAGGAATTGAAACTTTCTTGATTTTTTTCTTGAATAGAGCAATCAGAAAAAAAATGTTAAAAAAACGATCACACTTTTTTCCATATTCAATCTGTGTTCAAAGTTATTTTTTCACTTCTTTTTGACAGCAGACTGACCAAAAAACTTACTTAAACCCGGGAACAATTGTCTTTTGGTGACCCTTGTCAACCCAGGTCAAACAACCCAGGTTAAAATCGCCTCCAAAGGGCTTGGCAATGGGTTTACAGTGGCAACATCTGGCACGGGTTACCCCATTTTATGTGACAACAATGAGTGCAACGTACAGACGTCAACCCAGTCCTGTCTGATCTAACAAGTCAAAACAACTCTGCTTACATTCAATAAACATGGCACAGCACTGGCTAGATTCGGAGGGACAAAAGAAGAAAACAATAAAACCCACTGACTATGCCCCTGTTTCCTTCCATGTTGCTCTACGTTGTTTACTTTCCTGATGTTTGTCATACGCAGAGGTATGGGGACAGAGACAACACAGCTTACAGGTGGGGGATTAGACCCAGCTTTTTTTGCCAATGGGAAGGGAGTCAAATGCCGATTGTATGGATTTGAAAGCTTTCTGCTCTGGGTACACTCTCTGGCTCTGCGGTGGAACATGCATCAAACACTGTTTCCCTTTAAAAACATTTACAAAGACAATATTGATCTTCTCTTACTTTATTGAAACTATTTTAGTCCTTAAAAATTAACATTTCCATTACACTGTCAACTTTGCAATTCAATAAAAACACTGATTGCCTGAATAGTACAAAAAATTTTCCTCCGACCATGAATATCATAAATGCTAGTTGTAATGCAATGCGAGATTCCTTTATTTTTGTTCATATTTTCAAAGCCCATAATTTGTTAAATTGGGTGAACATAAAATGGGAAATGTGCTTAAATAGGCATGCAATTTAAAAACAAAATGTAGTAATCTCTACTCCCAATGTGACAAGATGCAGTCAGTTCACTATTAAATTAAAGCATTACACCAGATATATCATATTTTAAAATATTTCATATGGACTTAATAGCAGTCTTGATTAAAAGTACTGATCACCAGTTTCCTGTAGTGTTATGCTGTAGATGAGAAGATCAGTTAGCCTTTCATTGTGTCACTAAAGAAAGAATCTGTCTGTTTAAAAATCATATTCTTTCTTTTATATTATAAAATATTAAGAAATGGATAAAGAAAGCAAGAATTAGAAAACATGCAAGTAGAAAACCCTGGAAGTTACCTGTAAAAAGACTGTAATAAGACATTGGAAACAGAGGGTACTCCACTGTAAATCGTTGCTATGGATTGATAGGAATTGTTTATGTCTTTATTTATGACCTGATGAACATGACGGCTGAAAATCTTGCACAGTCATTTAGCTTTTTTTCCTATAATACTGCTGTATGGATTTTGCTTTACTGCTTTGGATCCTTTTTGAATCTTTTCCATCCACATAAATCCTTACTTTACCACATTCATCTAACTGGGATGCTTATATCCCTCTTGGAATAACCTTGGAGTGGCACAATGCAATCTACTTTCTTATTACTTTCTTTCAATGCCCTTCTGGAACATTTACCATCAAAGCAACGCTCTGTAACGTTTAGCCACTAGGGGCACTAGATCTTTCATTTCCCATGTTTAGAGCCTCTGAAAGCAACAGTTTTCTCTGGTGTTAAAGCAGACTGCTTCGGACCCTCAAATGAAGAAGTCTGGGAGTTGACTTTAAAGACAAGGACAAATCCACCAATATAAATGAAATCTTACATCGGAGAATTAGATTAATGTCATATCTGTTTTTTCAGCTTGTAACATTTAACTTAATTAGCTTTTGTGTTTAAATGGAGCTTGGTCTGCCATGAAGAGCCTCTGAGTCACATGAGCCATTCAGCGATGGATTCCACCCTCTCAAGTTACATAGGTGAATTTTTAGGAATCTGCTGACCTGGAAAATCGTCTAAAGCGATCTATAAGTAGTTGAAACAATATACTTTATCTAACAAATAAATCTTTTTATGTGAATACAATACAATAAAAACATTGCAAGCTATTTAGTTTAATAAATGTAAATAAAACATTGTCATGCTGACTATGCCATATTGTTAAATCTGCAACGTATACCAGGCAAATGACCTATGCTAGGTCCAGCAGCAATAGCTCTGACCAACTATAACTGAGATTGATGAGAGAGTTGAAATCACAGGAGGTAATGAACATGAGGATGACCAAACGGAGGAAGAAGGGAGAGTTGGAATCTCTCAGATAGAGAGCTATGCTACAAAGAGCTCTAGTTTCTAATTAAGGCTCTTCACACTAAAAACCTTTCAAATGCAGTATTATAAAAAACACCTCTGGTAATTTTAATCTTCCTGTGTTTACTCTGAAGGTTTCAGTCAAGTAAAACCTAACCAATTATCAACCCAGCATGCATTGCACAGGTGAAAATAAGGAAAACTCTGTGGGGGAACAATATGAAAAATAAAATATATGTTTTAAGTAATGATGAGTTTTTACACATCACAAATGGCACCTTGCCAGAAGGAAAATTACGACATATTTAGGCCAACATGTTCAGCTAGACGTGGATCTCAAATTATGGTTGAATTCATTCATTGAGATTTTCTTTCTTTTCTATTTTTTCCCCCAACTTTCCCTCTCTAACTTCTTATCTCTTCTCTAAATAAGCTGTGGCTGACACAATGCCTTTTGAAGAAACTGCAGGACACAGCCTTATTATTATCACACATTCTGTCGTGGTGACCATCAGGTGTTTGATTATAATTAGTTCTTAAATACATGACTTTTGGTCTTATAAACAAAACAAAATGTATTGTTTGTAATTGAATTGTCATTTCCAGAACCAACACCAAGTAAAGACTGATCATCGACATGTGTTGCTTTATTAAATCCAAGAAAAGGTTTTATAAATAAACACCTGTGTTTTAAACAAACATGTTTTGAATAATTCAACATAGATTGGTTAATTTCATTATAGATTAATTTCATATATTGTGGTTTTACTGATTCCCTAAGTTTAAGAGGGTTCTATTTCTAAAAAGCAAAAAAAAAAAAAGTATATTTTTGGGATTTTCATTGATAGAATAAAGATTTTACAAACTAAAATTCTTGTAAAGAATCTATGATAAGTAATGACTTTTCTTAAATTCAGGTTTGATCAATCTAAGTGATTTGTATTAAAACTAACCCTTTAGTAGAGTAGGTACAATTTAATTTAATTAATCTTTCAATTGAGCTAACTTTGTCTAAATTGGGTCTATTTGACATGTTAAATGTGTACAAAGTGGCATTCTATTTGACTATTGTGCACAAAGTACTTAAAGAAGTAGGTCATCTTTAACGACAAAAGTGTTTCTCTTGGATGGACCAGGTAAGTAAAATAATCTGCCAATTTATGTTTAAAATGAGAAAAAACTTCTTATTTTAATAATTTTATTTTAAAGGCAGGTATACTAATTTCGTTGGAAGATCATCTAATTTAAATGCTCAAACTGAGGGTAGATATACAGGTGCTGGTCATAAAATTAGAATATCATGAAAAAGTAGATTGATTTCAGTAATTCCATTTAAAAAGTGAAACTTGTATATTATATTCATACATTACATACAAACTCATATATTTCAGATGTTTATTTTGTTTAATTTTGATGATTACAAATGACAACAAATGAAAATCTCAAATTCATCATATCAGAAAATTAGAATATTGTGAAAAGGTTCAAAATTGATGGCCCCTGGTGCCACACTCTAATCAGCTAATTAACTCAAACCACCTGCAAAAGCCTTTAAATGGTCTTTCAGTCTAGTTCTATAGGCTACACAATCATGGGGAAGACTGCTGACTTGACAGTTGTCCAAAAGACGACCATCGACACCTTGCACAAGGAGGGCAAGACACAAAAGGTCATCGCTAAAGAGGCTGGCTGTTCACAGAGCTCAGTGTCCAAGCACATTAATAGAGAGGCGAAGGGAAGGAAAAGATGTGGTCGAAAAAAGTGTACAAGCAAGAGAGATAACCGCACCCTGGAGAGGATTGTGAAACAAAACCCATTCAAAAATGTGGGGGAGATTCACAAAGAGTGGACTGCAGCTGGAGTGAGTGCTTCAAGAACCACCACACACAGACGTATGAAAGACATGGGTTTCTGCTGTCGCATTCCTTGTGTCAAGCCACTCTTGAACCACAGACAGCGTCAGAAGCGTCTTGCCTGGGCTAAAGAGAAACAGGACTGGACTGCTGGTGAGTGGTCCAAAGTCATGTTCTCTGATGAAAGTAAATTTTGCATTTCCTTTGGAAATCAAGGTCCCAGAGTCTGGAGGAAAAGAAGAGAGGCACTTCATCCACGTTGCTTGAAGTCCAGTGTAAAGTTTCCACAGTCAGTGATGGTTTGGGGTGCCATGTCATCTGCTGGTGTTGGTCCATTGTGTTTTCTGAGGTCCAGGGTCAACGCAGCCACATACCAGGAAGTTTTAGAGCACTTCATGCTTCCTGCAGCTGACCAACTTTTTGGAGATGCAGATTTCATTTTCCAACAGGACTTGGCACCTGCACACAGTGCCAAAGCTACCAGTACCTGGTTGAAGGACCATGGTATCCCTGTTCTTAATTGGCCAGCAAACTCTCCTGACCTTAACCCCATAGAAAATCTATGGGGTATTGTGAAGAAGAAGATGCAATGCACCAGACCCAACAATTCAGAAGAGCTAAAAGCCACTATTAGAGCAACCTGGGCTATCATAACACCTGAGCAGTGCCACAGACTGATCGACTCCATGCCACGCCGCATTGCTGCAGTAATACAGGCCAAAGGAGGCCCAACTAAATACTGAGTGCTGTACATGCTCATACTTTTCATGTTCATACTTTTCAGTTGGCCAACATTTCTATAAATCCTTTGTTTTTATTGGTCTTCAGTAATATTCTAATTTTCTGATATGATGAATTTGAGATTTTCATTTGTTGTCATTTGTAATCATCAAAATTAAACAAAATAAACATCTGAAATATATGAGTTTGTATGTAATGTATGAATATAATATACAAGTTTCACTTTTTAAATGGAATTACTGAAATCAATCTACTTTTTCATGATATTCTAATTTTATGACCAGCACCTGTACTTATTTTAAGATAAGACTTTTTAGATCTGTTTTTGTATGAAAGGCGACATAATATCCGTTTGCCTAGGGGTTAGAGTGGCGGCCTCGTACCCTTAAAAGGTTACAAGTACCCAGTTCAATTCCCACAGCCTCCACTCTGGGGTTCAGAGCAAGAACCTTAACTCCCAACTGCAACCTGGGTGCCACACAATGGCAGCCCACTGCTCCCCAAGGGGATGCGTTAAAATGCAGAGAGTGAATTTTCCAATTGTGGGACAACAAAGGATTTGCATAATTTCCAACAAGTTATATGATAAACTGTTTAACCACTGCTAAAATATTTCTGCTGCTTTTATTATTGATTATTTTTTAGTTTTTGTAGAGCAGGAAGACACTTTAATTTTATGTAAAAAAAAAAAAAAAAAAAAAAAAGATGGACCTTAAAGCACTGATTGATTCAGAGTCATGGATAAAAATAACAGCTAGAGACCACCTGGATCTTTCTAACATCTCTGTGTTTCCAAGCTCCTAACTAATCCTGACTGAAAGTGGATGAAGCTGGCCTGTATCACCACAAAAGCTTCCTCTCTCCCTCTGACTCGCTCCTCCACTTCTCCTCTCAGCAAGTTAGGATTTTTGGTAAATAAATTAAATCCTAAGTTATCACATGTGTTACTTTTTAAATTTGTTATAGAGACAGGTTGTAACGAATTGGGGGCTCGTCCGGGATTTTAGACTGCCTTTATCTATTATTTGTTTATTTAGATGTTTTTTTTTCAATTGTGAAAAATTTGGAAATAAAAAAGAATAAGAAGGTCAACAGCCTTGTGAAGATAAAGCCATCGGCTCCAAATATGAAATTGGATCTTGTGAAACCTGAGGAAATATATATATATTTAGTTCCTTATTTATATATTTAGATGCAGATACAAAGAATTATAAATAACTTTCTCAATATCCATGCTCTCACTATCCAACTAGATAGGGATGGGTAGCTTACAAAATGGTTACTATTTTTTAATAACTGCCAAAACAGAAAAGTTCTTTCCAAAGATCTCATAATCATTATCTGCCAAAAATGTCTGAAGAAGAAAACGAGCAAATTAACTGTAAAGAGACCTGGGATAAAATCTATAATTACCTTTTAACTGCTGGGTAGTCCTTTTCACCCATGTTCCACCTTAATAGAAACCGACCCGAAGTGACCGGCAGCACATCACAAGGTGTCTATTCTGATAAAGCTTAACCAATAAGATTCAATGGCTTAACCATCAAGACTGTACCCAAGAAATAATACCAGACATCCCTGTCAAAGGTTGTTTGGGATATTAAGAGAGACAGAGCTTAAGTGGATAAGTTTCGAAAGGGAAACTAACCCCTCAAACTTTTTATAACTTGGAACAAAAAGCTTTCCAGACAGTCATGATCATCCTGCAGGATTAACCGGCATTGAAATGAGTCAGGTTAGGGCTATTAGTGTGTAGAAGAAAAAGAGAAACTACTTTGGTTTGGGGGATTTGTGCTTATGTTATACAGGTATTTCAACAACCTTTAAAGTATAAACAGGACCATGTAAGCCCAGGCATGGACCAATCTGCACTAAGGGGCATGGCTGAAAACATACAGGTGCCAGAATCAGTTCTGCTCCCTACCAAGAGGAAAATAAATTAACACATGTGTATTTTCCAATTAAATAAATAAAGACGATCTAGCTCGAGCAGGAAGTTATTCAATTCCTGAAGAAGAGTTTCTATTTTAATTAGCAGCTTGAGGTTTTTATGGTACAGAACATCAGAGAAACTGAGATTTTGACCGTACACACCCACAAACCTCAATGCATTTCTATTTTAAATAAAAGGAAATATAGCCGAAACATGCAAAATTTTTAAGCTATATTTCCTGTTGAACCAGGAATCCCCATCTAGGGCTTTAGGGTTTTTAATATCAAACCTGAAACCATCGGAAAAATAGCCACTTTCAGTTTCGCCTTACATTTCGTCCAAAATTTCCCTTGGTGAGAGACAAAAATTTGCACAGTGTGAAAAAGTCTTCACCACTTCATCAAATCTGTTGGTTGTTGGATTCACCTCAACATAGCGGACCTGGACTTTACGTAGAGGGTTGCAATGTTTTATTTACCCTAAAAGCCAGACAAAGAAACTGGCATTACCATCTCAGGGTCCACCAGATCATGGCCGCTTTCCACAGGGCTTCTCTCTGGGAAACAACACTATCCCACTTGGGGATAGATCACCTGGAAAACTGAGGTATACTGACACTGCATCCCAGAGAGAAGGTGGAAGCTGGGTCAGGTCTGTGGAGTTAAGGAAGGATGATGACTACTAATGATTCAACAGTCCCTTTAGGAATAAATGAAGATAATGTTTTGTAAAGTCACCTACAGAATGCTTTGGACCTTTCCCTACTTTATCCTTGTCAACATATTTTTCTTTAAATTTTGTTTGAAAATAAACAGATTTAAGGTATAAAACTTCTTTAGTCTTGAGGTCCGGGGTGATCATGTTGCATACTGGTTTTGACATGCCAATCTTTTTGACATGCTTATCCATTCATCAATCATCATTCATATCAATCATCAATGCATTTACTCTTACTGCAAAAAATTACTTTAATCTGGTACATAGTTTAAATGACTTTTTTTCAGCGATGCTTCCATTTTGAGAACCTCTTTTATTTGAGACGTTCCAGAGAGGAATAAGGCATTTTCTTTGGCTCATCTAAGTTTTTCTCTATGCTTTTCTGAAACCATGTAAACCCCCTAGCCGCTAATTAATACAGACACTTTTCGTAGGAAATGCTCGTCCTCCTTCCTGTGTTATAACAGAACTTCTACGTTTTTAACAATTCGCAAATACGTTTGAGAACAAAATATTGTGTTCATGCACAACAGAGTGTGTTCATGCTTCAATGAGTTGGAAGTAAGCAGATTATTTTCTAATAAGTGATAGAGCTAAAACTGAAATGTTTTTAGGTTGATTATCCTTCTTGTTTTTTCATGGTAATACATAACATGCTTCATACAAATAATGAGCACTCTACCAGCCCAAAAGATTGCCAATTTCTGACATCTAATGTGGCTCAGGATCCACCCTATTTCAGTTTCCAAACAGCTTTAGGCTTCAGAAAGGTTTGCCTGGGGGAAAAACTGAAAATTGTCTTTACAAATCATCCTGCTCCACTGACAGCTTTTAAAGGGCATCAATATAAATGCAGGAAAAGAACCGATTCAGCTCCAAAAACACATCAGACACATTCATAAGAGCGTAATCACCACTTTGACTGTGACTTCATGCCAGCTCTGGACATTGGTGGCAAAAAAAAATGCATGAAATAGCTTACATTGATGGAAATGTGTGCATGTCTGAAAGTGGTGTAATGTGAGCATTAATCTCAGAAAGAGGGACTGACACACACCACTGCACTGATTTTTTTTTTTTTACTTTCAGACCATCTGGTCGATCAATAATTATAATAATTTGCAGATGCAGATTTCCAAATAAATTGAGGTGTAGAGTAAATAACATAGAGCGTGATCCAAATTTTACATATACTACAGTAGTTTAAATTTTTCTATTCTTATTTTATATGATAAATGTATGCAGTCTACATTTGTAAAAATGTTACTGCTGCAGGCAGTATTGTACGGAGGACCAGCTCTACCATATTTAAAAATAAATACATAAATAATATATGCTCAATAAATAAGTAAGCATACAATTAACTGCCCCCAAAAATACAATAAACAAATAAATGTAGGTAGAAATTAATTTATACAGACACATAAATGAATTTCTTTTAATTAGCTTCTTTATTTATTTACCTTTGTAAGAATTACCTTAATTATTTATTGTCCATTATAATATTCACCTTTTTTTTATTAATTACTTATTTTTTAAAGTATTTATTTATGTACATGTTATAATATTTTTTTCTATTTTATTCTTCCTTTGTATTTTTTTTATCCTATTTATTTCTTCCTGTCGTTTTTACATTTCTGTCTGCATTTCTGCCTCATTATGCAAATGAGGAGCGGCTTATCTTTTATATTTATTTATTGAGCATTTATTTATTTATGTATTTATTTTTAAATATGGTAGAGCTGGTCCATCAATTAGATTACAGATTGAATGTGATTTCAGTAGATTATGTTTAATAAGACTTTTTTTAAAATTTGCCCATTTGTTTTCTGTTGCCAAACTGATATCCTATAGTAGAATTACAAAGGTGTCTGTCAGGGAAAGGTCAGTAACTAAAATCCAAAATCTTACATTTGTATCATAGAGCAGGGGATAAAGTTATAAATGATGCTTTAATATCTATCACGCTCCATATGTTAATTATTTACCATATTAAAAATAGATCAAATTTCAGCATCCCAGTGAGGCTAAACATGACATTGGAATGACTGCAAAGGGTCAAACAATCTGCTGGGTCACCTGAAGAGAAATGTGTGCAATGCCTGTCCTGCAGATATCACACATTCAAGGAGTATTTACTGGATGAATTTAGTTAATATTTTCAGGTTGACATGATTTGAGTGTGAGGTTAAGATATGAGTTGATAATAGACTTGTTTCAAAGAAAATCTGAAACCTAAAAAAAAAGTGCATAAAAATATCTTAATTTCAGTGTTTACACACTTCTACCAACATGTTGTTGCATTTTTTCACCTCATGATTTTTTACAATGATGGTTTTTCAGTAGAATTGTACAGGATACATATCTGGTTAAAGAAACCGTCTGTAATTGAAGAACAGTAGTCCTTGGATGCTTGAATGGACGACACCCTGCGATGGAGCGGTGACCAGCCCAGGGTGAACCCCGCCTCTCACCCGTAGACAGCTGGAGCGGGACCAGAACCCCTCGTGACTCTACTTGGGATAAGCGTGACATGTCATATTCCATGTTCCCATTAGGAGCATATTCTGAATGGTTTAACATGATCTGATATTTTAAACAGCGTTTATTTGCTTTATCAGATTTAACAGAGTCCTGCTAAAAACACACAAATAATTCCAGACTTAGCAGTAAAATCTGACTGGAAGAAAACAAGTGAGTGCTCAGTGCTGCTTTTTTTATTCATTTCCTAATCAAATACCTTCCAACAAAAAGCCCTGCAGTGCTCATCAGAGGAACTCCTTCCTAACTCCCTGAAATTACTGTGACATTCAGCTGCTTCTTTCCTGATTCAAGCCACCTGGAAATCTGTTTATCTACCACAGGGTGGTATCAAAAATCAAAATCCAAATTACCCGGTTAGCAATGTAAAAGGCAACCAGTACCTTATACTAAAGCGCACGGTAAAAAAGGAAACAAATTCAGCTGTCTGTTGCAAATAGGTTATGAAATTCAACTTCCTGGTTCAGAACGACTAATTCTCAGTTCAGGACTACAACTCCCATATCAGTGAACATCAGATTCCAGGTCTTTTGTGACACAGTCCGCCCGTCTGATGTGGCATCCTGCTCCCTCCCCTGTGGCTCCTTTAAATCCACAGAGGGAAAAAATCTTTCTCTCTTCCCCCTGGACTTAAGTTCTGGACACTTGGAGAGGCCCAACAATCTGGTCATCGCATGCGGTGCAATTCCTGGAACCTTAATCCATTTTTGCAAGCAAGAGGGACTGTTTATCATCCGAAATCCATATAAACAGCTAGTTTATTGAACATAATATTAATGTGAGCAATTATTAGAATCTGAATTGCTTTATTAATCCCTTCCGAGAAATTATTTTATCTTGCAGTGCAACCTTAAGGGATTTGTACAACAGAGCAAAATAAAATATAGTATAATAAGATAGAATAAAATAAGTAAGTAAAATAAGTAAAATTGCAACCCACACAGTAAAAGCGCCCTTCCCATTTAAACAGTGTAAAATACAACATAGGAATAAAATAAGATAAGGTTAAGAATAAAATAAGGATCTCACTATGTACAATCAACAATATCAACAGTATTATTGCAAAGTACAGTGTTATAGTACATAGCGTATGTTAAATAGATTATTAGTTTAAATAAATAAAGTGGCTCTCTTTTTTAATTGTGGTCATATTTGGATTATTCAGCATCTCCCATTTGGTTAAAAACGGGAATAGACAGAAACACAAATTTTGTGCTAAATGATAAATACTATACTTAATTTGTAAACCAAATTATTGATATTTACCGATAGTGAAGACATCTTAGATTTGAACAGCAGGGTCGGGACTTTCAGCCACAAAGATAAGCTGGTAGTACCGGTAACACCTGGTAATTGAGCAAATTGTCAGTTATAATCATTTAAGTTAAGAAATTACTTGGGTTTACCCTTGATCTGAATGACATATTATCTAACTACAACCCCAGTTCTAGTTAATAATATATTCCTGCACTCTATGTACTCTCAAAACAATTTGTTGGTGCTCCTTGTTCAGAGATTTAAGCAAATCTCTTTCTGCAAAACAATAGAAAAATCCAGTTGACTCATCGTGAGAATGCTCCAGACAAACAAATGTAATTTATTTGCATACAAGTTCCTTCCAGACTTAGGCAAAGAATAAATACATATAAAAAAGCAAGCTCGCTGCACAAAGGATAAGATGTGTTGTTTTTCTCAAGAATACACAGTGTTGTGGGTAAATGTACAATTATAGGAACAAAAAAAGAGATTTTAGTTAAAATATTTTTGTTGTATGCATCATCTCTGAGGCTGCTTATCTATTCCAATGACTTACTTCAGTCATTCATGTTTACTTTTTTTGCTGCAAATTAAATTGATATAATCAATTTGAATGTGGCACATACAGTAGAAACAAAATTAAGTATAATGTTTACAAATTATTGGGGATAGCGCGGACCCCCATATGGAAAAAATATGATACTAATGCAAGATCTTTTGAGAGTAAATTATGCATCGGCCAGCATTAGTGAAATGCGCCACAATCCTTAATTTGAATTAAAACTGAATCAGATTCAAATAGTTTAATCATTCCATGCTTAAGTTTAGAAGTATGCATTTTGTGAAGTAGTAATCACTACCCTGTCTGTAGAATTATTCTCGGCCCCTGCTATGGTCACTATACTAAAGACAATAATAATGAAGACAATAATGCTAAACTAGTTTCGGATGATGATGTGCGGTGGCCCAGAAGATTTAACTGATTTACAATTTTAACAGTTAAGAAAATGATAAAAAATTGATTAAAAACATTTTTTAATAGCTTTATTTTATCTGGTGACATGTCCAGGATGAATCCTGCCTTTCGCCCATAGAATGCTGGAGATAGGCACCAGCCCCATGATGACCCTAACGGATGAAGCGGGAGAAGATGGGTGGATGGTTGGCTTTCTTTATCAATAAAATAAAATGATGTGTTGCACTTGTAGCTCCCACCGTACAGTATTAATATGAGATCAAAAGTTTCAGCGGCTAACTCAACGGTGTTCACATTGTAGCTCCAAATCCCTAAGTGGCTCTATAGATTTGTTGCTCACTTACGATATTAAACGATTTTTCAACCTGTTTCTCAACCTGTGTACTTGTGCGTTCTCGTGTACTCGTGAAACGTCATCAGCCTCAGCCATAGTACTGTTCCAATTCACAAGAACAAGAAGACAGGGAACGGACAAAGTCCCTCTTTACCCAGCATGCATCAGAGCAGACTTGTCCGTCCTCCAGATTGACAGCTATCCCATCATGCACTGCTGCAGCAGCAGCTTCCAATGGAGCGCTCACAGAGCTCAGAGTATGAAGTTAAAAGTTCTCTTTTCTGTTGTTTCTGTTTTCTGTTCAATAAAAGTACATTTTAAGATCATTTAAGATCACTTCAACGTTATACTTTTAAGCCTCACTATTGAAAAATCATTTTCCAAAGTTGAGAGGTCCGTGGCAGCCAGCGGACCTCCAAGGGTAACAGCAGCCGGGTCTAATTCTAACCCGTCTGCAGCAGCCGTCTCTCTGCATAGCCGTGTGAAGGACCGCTGGCTCTGATGAAGATTTTTTATTCTTATTTGGCAAAATGTTAATTTGATTTTTGTTTATCTGACTGTGTTAATTATTATTTCCCCAATAAATGAAAAAAGTCATAGTTTATTATTATCTAGAGACTATTAATAACTGGAGGTGAAATTCAGCTCCAGACTATCTTTGAATGTGGTGATGTCATCAGTACGCTTCTGTTCCAGTTGACCCAGATTTATGCTTTCAGACTTTCCTCTGTTCTTCGAACGTACTTGGCGAGGACAAAAGTCCGTACTTGTGTTCTTGTGAATTGAGAAACAGCCTCTGGCCTCACCCTGGCATGTGTGGTAAAGTTAATTTAGAACCACCAATGAATACAAACACTACAATGCTTGAAAAAAATCTATCCTTTTATTTATTTGTTCTGTTTTTTTTTTAGTTTGTCTCCCTTTATATGTGCTAGTTTATAATCCCTAGTTTAAAATATGACAATGATAACCCGAGTAAATGCAGATAGCAGTTTTATGAATGATTTAATTTATTAACAGAAACTTAAATAAATAAATAAAAGATTATAGAAAGAATTGAAATAAAGAAATGAATACCTACAGTGTACATAATTAGTTCTGAAATCTGTCAAGGGATTTTATGACATATTTGTATGAAGCACATTTTCTCCATGTCCAGTTGTGAATAAACATGACATATTTTTTAAATACAAAACACATGTTGGTGTCTCGATATTAAGCCGTTAACAAACAAGAAACTAAAATCCATTTATAATCAGATGCTGCGGACCAAAAAGATGTTGATTTTTCAGCACACACTAAGCACAAATAATTGTTTTGGTAGTCATTGTGTGTGTTTGAGAAAAGTGTGTGCCCTTGACAGACCCTTCAGCTTGAGGGTAATGTAAGAAGGCACTGTGCATTCGTCCACACAAACAAAAGATTTTACAGATTACTTTCAAGGCCTGTTTAGCTCTGCTCCACGCTATCTCTCATACATCTCACACTCTGCAACTGAAACTCAGGAGCAAAGCCTCGGGCGAGATCATCCCATTGCTTTAAATTCTGATTATGCAGCATTGGAATTGACAGGGTCTGTGCATTCCTGCTCCGTTCAGGCATTTTTATTTCAGCGACCTGTTGCTTCATGGAGGGATTTTAAACTTTCTTATATGGAACGGTGTTATTTTTATGATCTCGACCTGACACACTTTATTATATGTCAGAGTTCAAGAGTTTGAGGCCTTTCAAAATAAATTAAATATGATTTTCAGAAATCCATTCTCTTCTATATTTAAAATATTATAAAAAATATATACCTCAATGTAGGCTTGCTTCTTTATGTTCCACATAGCAAACGTTGTTAAATTCCAATGACGTTGTATGCTAATGCTATGACTGTTTAATTATAGTTGGAGACTTTAACTTTCACGTTGACAACCCTGAAGACAGAAGTGCAAAAGAACTGAGTGACACACTTAGAAACTTTGGTTTAACTCAACATGTTAAACAACCAACGCACAAACAGGGACATATTTTAGACTTGATCATCACTAAAGGTCTAAAGGTTACTGATGTTGCCCTATCCAATAACTTTTCTGTTACCTTTGAGGGCATCATTTCCAGTGAGTCATTTAGGTCATCTCAGGTCACTTTCCAGTTCACCAGATCATCCAGTCAGATTGATTCAAAGTTTTCTATCTAAGGAAAACCAGCTGACTGCATCGACTCATTGACTCTTCAGCAATCCCTCACACTAAGCCTGCTTGTAGCGACAGTGGAGAGGAAAAACTCCCTTTGAACAGGAAGAAACCTCCAGCAGAACCAGGCTCAGTGTGAGCGGCCATCTGCTGAGGCCCACTGGGGTTCAAGGAGACAGAAGCAGACATAGAAAAAGAAGCATAGATACAAAAGGCAACTGTCAACCAGCTCCACAGGCGGCCCCGTCCAGGAAACACACAGCCAGGCAGACGAGCTCCGAGCCAGCTCCCATGTCAGAGGATGAAGAGAGCACATCCAGTCAGTCACAGTCAGAGAAACAGGACTACACTGAAAAACAGGCCAAGCTCCAACATCTAGAAACAAAGGAGTTGATGGCAGTAGAACAGCCGGAAATGTTAACTGCTGAGATGGTCAGCATCACAGGCCCCTACAGATGATATGTGGATATCACAAATTTATTCTGCTATTGTCTCAGAAATCATCATCAAAAGCCGGGCAAATTCTGGAGGATCTGGATCCCACCGCATCTAGCCTTGTCCTGCCTTGACACCTTGAGATGACATGTGTTGTGAATTGATGCTAAAGAAATAACCTAAATTGAAATTAACTTGTAAGAGATCCCAGAGAGCTGAGCATAACTCAACAGTTTATAAATAAAACCAGTAACTTAGTGTAGAATATCAACATTTCATGCTGGAAAATATTTGATTTTATACTCAGGAATTCACCGTCTTTACCTCATAGCTAACACACATTTATACCTATTTTTCTGCAACCACAAACAGCTTGCACAATCATTTTGCTGATTGCTGTTTTCAGAAAATTAACCAAGAAATTCTGAGTTTAAAAAAAGGCTGTTAAGAGAAACAACAGCCTTGTCATTTATAGAAATTATACATTGACGTTAATAAAGGGGAAAAAAATATAAATGCCTTTTGTTGTGTTTTATATTTTAGCCTTTAGTCTAATGTGATTAATGCTGACTTTTCAGCCTGAAGCTGTCAATACTCACTACTACCATCCTCTGCTTTATGGGGGAACAGCTAGTTCCATCATATTCCACTATCTGGCAATGTTAAAGAATCCTTTTACAAAACTTAATCTATCCCAATTATGATCAGATTTAACACCAAAATAGTAATAGCGTTCCTTTGCCTGAGACGCTTCTCTGGTAAAAATGTAATTAAAATCTGATTAATGTAATCAGGCTAATAGACAGACAAACACAGAAACACAACTAAAACATAACTTCCTTAGAGGAGATTAAAAAAAGCCAAGCAATTGATGTATGAAATTAGGATTCCACCCTAATAAACACCATGGCAACGTTTTATATATTTCAAATAAAAGCCTTTAAATTCAGGAAGGAATATTCCCTTATACTGTTGTTCTGTTGATAGAACAGTAAACATTCTGTGCTTTGTTTTGATTTAAAAATAACCCTACTGGGCCATCAAGGCCTTATGACATCACCATAGAATGATGATGTCATACATTCCTTTGATCCCTGTTATATATATGAGTGGTTAGAATCTTTGCTTCATTCCAGCTCAGATCTCTGGTGTGCTAGCTGTGGTTATTTTGCTCTCAAAGCGTTTATTGATTTAAACTGCAAGAAAACATCTAAAAAATGAATTTCTGGGCAAAGAACGTTGATCTCGCTCAGGTAACAGAAATGCGTAAAACAAACAGCAGAAACGCACTAGAACTCTGTTTACTCAACGAACATCTTGAAAAAGGTTTTCGTGAAATGATCTCACACCCTGATGTGGAAAAACGGATGAAAGCCGAAAAATCCTTAAACAAAAAATTTGAAAAGTGGATCAAGGAGCTTCAACACGAGCTAAGAGCCCAGAACAGTTTTATGGAGATCCTCGCTGCAGAAACTCAAAAGATAAAGGCTTTATGCTTGAGGAATATGGAACTTCTAGAGCAGTGGGAAACTATGAAAGAGGAAATAGAGGAGGAAATAAATCTAAACACACTGAAAAGTCAGTACAAGATCGCAAAACAGCAAAAGAAAACGCTCAAGGAAGCTAACAAGTGTATAGAAAAACGGGTGAAGAAGTTGAGCAAAGAAGCTTCAAATCAAAGTGAAGTGGCTATGGAGGAAAAAAATAACTTGCTGGCTTGCTCTCCAAGCAAACAAAGCCAATCAGAGGAAGTTAGACATTCTGAATATTTATCCAATGACTTTCCCTCAGAACTCGTCATTTATGAGAGAGAAGCAACACCAGCTGACCAGCAGACCAAGGAACAAGAATTACTACACTCAGTTTTAGAGTTGTCTGACAAAATATGTGAGGAACCAGGTCAGTTAGCACGGAAACAACAACATTCAGACCAGAGGACTGATTTTGATAGCATTTCAATTGACTCGTCCTCAGAAATGGAGGAATGTGAAAGCGGACCTCAGCCTGCTGACCAACAGACTGAGGAAAAAGCTTTTTTAGAGCCAGTTTCTGACAATGTATGTGAGGAACCAGGTCAGTTAGCAGAGAGAAAGTCAACCCAAGCAAAAGATTCAGTGGACACATCAGATGAGGGGACAGTCAGGTCATGGTTCTTCACTCCATTTAAGTTTATTTTTAGTTGAAGTGTTATTCTGTGTATTTGCGGTTGTTTTCTGTCAGTGTTTAGTTCTTGAGTTACTCTCTGTTGCCCCCTTGTGTCTATTCCTTTCCCCTTGGCTCCCTTCTTGTTAGTCCTATTCACACCTGCTCCATATCAGCTCATTAGCCCATGTGTAGCTGAGTTAATTAGGTTCTTATTTTATTTGATGAACCTTCTCAAAACACCTTTTTGATTAATTTACATGTTTGTCGTTATTTCTGTTTTATACTGCTTTTATTTTGGTGCTCAGTGGCACAGTGGGTAGCACTGCTGCCTTGCAGCAAGAAGGTTCTGGGTTCGGTTCCCGGCCCGGGGTCTTTCTGCATGGAGTTTGCATGTTCTCCCTGAGCATTCGTGGGTTCTCTCCGGGTACTCCGGCTTCCTCCCAAAGTCCAAAAAGATGACTGTTAGGTTAATTGGCTTCTCTAGATTCTCCTTAGGTGTGATTGTGTGCGTGAATGGTTGTATGTCCTATTTGTCTCTGTGTTGCCCTGCAATGGACTGGCGACCTGTCCAGGGTGTACTGTGTTACATGCAGGCCTCCTAAGTCCACGTCAAACTTTTTTAATGATTTTAGTGACCTCCTGTCTGTGATATGCGTTGATTATGACCAGTGTGCGAAATACCTGTCAATATTCGGGGGGGTCCCCATCTCCCGATTGTTGCGCAATACCGATCTAAATTTTCTCAATATGCAGTAGGCCTATAACATTTCAAAGTCAAAGTCAGCTTTAATGTCAATTCTTCAGATTCACCAGACATAAAAGGACTGGAGAGGACGTTCGTTTCTCATTCACCAACAGTGAAACAGATAAAGTGCACAGGCACAACAGATACGATCAGTTTCAAATACTAAAATGTAAACATTCAATTTCACAAAAGATATAAAATGTATAATGATATAAAATATGCAATACTTATGCTAGTGCAAAAAGGCAGATGGTAATGGCAGCAGAAAAAATATTATTATTATTACCAATTATGTAACAGTAACAGTGCAAAATAACAGTAAATAAATATAGTATTAATAGTAGTGCAGGAGACAGTTTGTCTGGAGTGATTTTTTTTTTTGAGGGGGGGTCAGCTTCCTGACAGCTTGGTGGATGAAGCTTTCTGTGAATCTGGTGGAGCGTGCAAGAGGCTGAACAGACAGTCTATGAAAACACACACATGCACAAAGACTGTCTCTCTGTCTGTCTCTCTCCTTCATGCACGCACATGTCCTGCTTTAATCCAGTTTCTGACAAATGGAACTGGGTCGAATTTGTCCAGCGGAGGTCCGTTGAGGTCCACAAACAGCAGTGAAGACCTGCTGTCTTCATGCAATCTGTTCCGTTGCCAGTGTTATTAACTGCGGAAAAGCACATGGCTAATTTGCATACGCGAACAGGATTGGCTGGCTCCATTTCGCAAAAAAACAGAGCATATTTGTGAATAAATGTTTTGAATTTTAATACTGGACATGTTGAGCTTAAAAACATTTTAGTGACCATTAGTGACAAAAAAATATTTTTGTCCTGCCCTCACTCTTAGCTTAGCAGGTAGATAACCATAATTTCCAATAACCACACCGTAAGCCTTTTCTTTGGATTTATTGGCTGGTATGGATGGATGAATGAATGGTAAAACTGCAACAAAAAAACATTGTGCGTAAGTCTTTGTGTAAACAGAAACAATTCCAAATAAACAGGCACAATTCTCCTAAAGAATAAACTCAACATATTCCCTGAATATGTACAGAAACACATAATGACACAAACAACATGTTAACATTAGCCGATAGCTAGCGGTATCGCTAACGGCTAGTTAGCGTATATGCTAACAGCTAGTTAGCGCGTATGCTAGTGTCTTTTTAAACTTCTCTTCTCGGTGACCTTTCTTGCAATAAACCTCCAAACACAACATGAAACATAGTACTGTATGTACATAAACGAAATACACATCAAATTACATGCTGTACTGGCCAAAAACGCAGCACAGAGAGAACAGATTTAGCTATGCAGCGTTTACTCGTTAACAGGAAGACACCAACTGCTTAACTTCCAGTGCTTTCAAAATAAGACTATATCAAAGATTATACATAAGAAAGCTTATAGTATATAACTTAGAAACAATACACAAATATGAGCAATGGCTTCCTAAGGTGCCAGAACATTTTATTAAAATTTTTTTGACACAATTTAAGACTCTCCTTAAATGTTGCTTTTGAGGCTTTCAGAGGGTCTCATGGGTTAATCGGGGGGGTCGAGCCCCCCCGGACCCCCCCTGTATTTCGCACTCTGATTATATCACTACTTGTTTGGATCTGTGATCAAACTAGCTTTGTTTAAAAAAGTAAATAGTGTAACTGAACTGATTTAATAAAGGTTAAGGTTTAAAAAAGGTAAAGGTTTAAAAAAACAGTTTGTGATCTTTGATACCTAAGATCTATTTTAAAATTAGTTAAGTTCCATGCCATAAGCCATGATATTAGTTTTATTTTATATTATTATTTAATTTTTTTTGCAAACTCTAAAGGCTGCAAGCCCTTTCCACAACACTCCAAAATAAACACATCACAGGGACATGTGATGCCTAAATGAGGCTCCACTAACTCCCAGCTTAATTCAATAGAATAGATTAGAATAGAACTTTATTGATCTCACAATGATATATACAGTGGATAGTAAAAAATAAAGAAGGAGAGATTTAAGGTATTTATAATGTATAGTATCTTATGTACAATAAGTGGTGGCAGGAAAAGCGCGGTTCCTGGTTTCTTAAATAGATAAATAGCCTAAGTTATTACAGTGTTATTGTACCCGGCTATTTTGCAGGGCATTTAAAGTCTGATGGCAGCATGGATGAATGGCCTGTGCTGGCGCTGCTTTTTACACATGTGATGTATGTATGTTTTTAAAGGAGCTGTTCAGCTCCTCTACAGTCTGGTGCAGAGGGTGAAAGATGTTATCCATGATGGATGTAAGCTTGGACAACACCTCTTCACTTGACGTAGAAGCTCCAGAAGGGGCAACATTGGAGCGAACAGAGACAACATGGCTAAGTGGTCTCCATTCCTCAACCTTTGTTTAAGTTTAACAGATATAAAGTCTATTTTCGAAAACAAAATGCTGCAAAACAGACTGTGTGCAATAGGGCTGGGCGATAATTCAATAACGATATATATCGATCGATAGACGTGTGGCGCAATAGAAAAAAAGCGAGTTGATAAAAGTTCGATAAAGAAACGCAGTTTTCCTTCCTTCTCATTGTAGCCTATCATGTAGGTTTATGCTAGTCACTACTTCCTCCCAACCAATCGCAATCGCGGACCCAGGCACGCCGTCACAAAGCGCCGCCCTCTCAAACCACAACACAGAGCACATGAAAATTGCGCAGCAGGAGAGGTGGAGGAAATTGTTCCAAAGAAGGGTTTTTGTAGTTCGCCAGTTTGGCAGTATTTCGGTCATGGCAAGACGGACAAAAAACAAACCACAGTCATCTGTAAAATGTGTCGGGAACCAGTGAAAACGAAGTCTGATAACACAACCAACTTTTTTTTTTTACCATCTGAGCCGCTCACACCCGCTGGAGTACGAGCTGTGTAGGCCACGGCGCGGCTCTGCAACGCCTCCGAGGAATGTTCGGAAATTTCGGGGGGAAAAAAAAAAATATATATATATATATATATATATATACATATATATGTATATATATATATATATATATATATATATATATATATATATATATATATACATATATATATATATATATATATATATATATATATACATATATATGTATATATATATATATATATATATATATATATATATATATATATACATATATATACATATATATCTATCATATATATATATATACATATATATACATATATATGTATATATATATATATATATATATATATATATAAATATATATTCAGTTCTGGGCAGTTTCCCACGTAGTTCTAAGAATTGAGAGAAAAATGCTGAGGGGCCAGCAACTTCAAAGTAATAACTAAAGCTGGTGGTGTACTATTCCCACCCAAATAGGGTATTCTATTTATGTATTTGTTATATTTATTTTGGTCACTTTTCTGGTCACTTTAGTTTATTTTTTGTCAGTATTTAATAACATAACTCAGGTCTCTTAAGTTATTTTTCTTTAAAACAATTCTGTTATGGTTAAAAAAGTTGGTTAAATATTTAATATATTTAATTGGAAGTCTGTGTTTGTGTTCTTTATTAAAATTAAATCATTTAGCAATATCATAAAAAGTCCAGGCAGAGCTGCACATAAAATATGGTTTCAAATCTTTTCAATAAATATCTATATCGATCAATATGCATTTTTTTTATCTGTAAGGTTTTTTTCTAAATCGTACAGCCCTAGTGTGCAACTTCCTCTCTAAGTTACAGGAACAACTTGGAGCCAGAGGTCCAGACTTTGTTAAACAAAGGACACATGGTGCCTCCCGCCTTGGCCTTCTGAACACAAACCCACAGAGAACACTAACCTTTCCTAAACTTAGTAGAGATGTCTGCTTTCCCAAAAAAGAGAACAACAGAGGTAATTGGTCTGGCAAATTTAGGCAAATCCTTTCAAGCTAAACAATTTAGTTTTATTATGATTTCTGATCATTTCATCATCAAACTGGCATCTCTAAAGTGTCCTTAGGTGCGGACGTGTGTGAGCATGGTTGCACGTTTAGTGTCTCTGTGTTGCCCTGCGACAGACTGGCGACCTGTTCATGGTGTACCGCACCTCTTGCCAATAGGCACCAGGAGATAGGCACCAGCTCCACTATGACCTTGATGGAATAAATGGGAGAAGACGGATGGATGTTTTATTTACCTCTTGGGTATGCATTCTAAATTGTTTTGAGCACATTCTAATTTCTCTAAATTAGATCAAATTAGTCTTCATTCTCAACCCTACAAAATAAACCTGGCTTCTTATGCATAAAATCTATGCCCAAGTCTGCAATTTTTTTAGTAATTTAATAAAGTTTTTCAACCATATTCATTTGTTATCCTATTTTACATTATAGGTAATTGAGTTATTTGAATTTCACTTGTTTAGCACACAGTTTTTACCTGAAATATATTTGAATTGGAGTTGCAAAAGTTTTGCAAAAAAAAAATCCGATATTTTAAATAGAACTTGTTGAGAATTTATTCAGAGTTAACTGACAATCATTTGAGCTTGAATCACTTGTTTAATTGTTGTCCTACACTGTACGATTTTTTGCCCTCTTCGGGCCAATTCTCCTGTCGTGCGAGAATTTTTCAATCAGACTGACTTTCAGCCTGATCGTGCATCCTGTAGTGTACAGGGGGTAACATGGGGCGATCAGCCTCTCATGACCACCCCCCAATCAGGAATCGTAAGGTCAGGAGAAAATCAATCATGTTTGAAATTCAGTCGGCCGTCGGAAGGGTGTCGTGGGCAAATAGCTCAGTGGACAAACAAGGATTCTTCTTCGTCTTCCCCTCAGACCAAAACTCAGAAGGATGCGAGTGAAATGGAGTTCTTTCTGTAAAATTGACAGACCGTAGTAGCCACGTTTGCTCAGCCATGTCTTTGTCTAATTACGTCTACATCTTTTTAGGGCTTTCAGCAAAAATTGCCAAGGTAGCGCATTTCACGCTAGTGAGCTTCATAATCCTCTTCTACTCATTTGGCTTCCGAATAGACGAGTCCGAGTAGCGCTATCTCACTGCGGAGCTGAGTCCCACATGTTTTTTAGATGTACAGTATGAGCAGGTAGGTCGCATCAGAGCGTCGGGTCGCACAGTGTAAGAACATCCATCGTGAGCTGTCAACTTTTAAACCCTGTGGTTTCGTTGTGCAGTGTGAGCTGTATCTGCGTGCAACTATTGAAAAAAAATCGTACAGTGTATGCCCGGATTAAAACACAACCAACTGGGTATGAGTTCTAGGAAAACATAACACTTAAAAAGCTTATTGATCAAAACATATAAAGTCAGAACATCATTTAATCTCACAGCACAAGAGAGAACTGAACCCACTTTAAGGAAAATATTCAGTATAAAATCCTGATCTGAGAGGAGCCCCAACGTAAAGTCAAATAAGGTGATTACAACAAATCTAAACCTCTTTAAGAAAGAAAACTTATCATTATGTATCAAATGTAATATATAGATCTTTTTGTGACATTTAAATCCGGACTGTGTTTACCAAGTCACCCAATCGGGCATAAGAGGTATAAGAGGAAGATGAATGATTTCATCAGTCAGGACCGAGCTCCTGACTGCTCTGCAATATATATATATACATATACATATATATATATATATATATATATATATATATATACATACACATATATATATATATATATATATATATATATATACATACACATATATATATATATATATATATATATATATACACATATATACATACATATACACATGTATATATATATATATATATATATATATATATATATATATACATTTGTTGGTTGTGTTGCAGTGATGTAAACCTCCTGTT
The DNA here is from genome assembly GCA_030533445.1 of Cyprinodon diabolis. NCBI lineage: Eukaryota > Metazoa > Chordata > Actinopteri > Cyprinodontiformes > Cyprinodontidae > Cyprinodon > Cyprinodon diabolis. The sequence goes on along the minus strand of CM060083.1, from coordinate 2,560,165 downwards.
CCACTACATTCCAGAAATGCTGTATTGACAAATTTTGTACAATGAACTTAATGTCAAGTTCATGAAATCAGTTTGAGATCATTTGAGGTGTCCAAAATGGATAATCATCCTGATCGAAGTAGCCTTAAATAACACAAATACATCCATTCATCTTACTTAACATCAGTGGAACAGGGTAGTAATATAGAAGTAACAAGCATTAAATAGAGAAGCTGTTGCCTTTGTTTCATCTTGACTCAGTTTGGCCATTTAATTAAATTCTGAAATAATTCTGTTGACTTGCTCTCCTATTCTTAGTTAATATCCTTAACCTTTCGTGGGGTCTACAGTAAGAACACTCTCCAGTGAAGGAAAGTATCTTCCTTTCCTGGCATGAATGTTGCTAGTCAAACTGGGACTAAATCCTTCTGGAAAAGAACCATAAAAAAACAAAATTTACACAGATGTATAAAAACAACCAAAGCTCCCAGTTATAAAATCCAAAACATATAATATAATATAAAATATATAATATAAAATATATAATATAAAATATAAAAACATATGAAGATTTGTACACTGGCATGTGTCACATAGCGTACATGTTAAAAAAAATACTTTTGACAGTACTTTTGCTCAATTCCGTAAGGTAGGCTGTGCCTGCCAATTTTTTTGACGCGAAAGACTGTAGACAATTGTATAGCTTCTAATGGTGGATGGGGACAACAGAAGGTCTCTAAGCTAGATAAACAGGCTAAAGGAAGCCCCCTGCTTCTTCTTCCTAGATCTTTCCTTACTGTCAGCACTATCTGGACAACACTATTGCTGCTTTGGCTTGGTGACCTTGCAGATTTGATGCCTCTGTGGAAGGAGCCTTTTTTTTCTCTGGTTCTTTCTTCTACCTACTTTACTTTTGTTGCAGTTACAACTTCAGGATGTTTCATCTTTGCACTCAAGATTTTCTGCTCTGAGACCCAATTTAGCTTTGTTTGTATGTAGCCTGAGACAGTGGCAGGAGAAAGGCCGCAGATCGATCAGACGGTTGTCTTCCAGGCTAAAAGACTGCACACTGAGCTTTTCCCTGTTATCTGTGCCAGAAAGACAGGCCTTTGGAAATGGTATCTGCTTAGGTCAATAATGACTTCCCAAGGACATAACAGTCTGATATCAGACAAGATAAGGCCGTTCTTAGCAGTGGTTCGTGGTGGCTCACTCAGAGTTCATTCTATCTAGGGTGACAGAGCATTTTCTTTTGTACCGAAACCCATCTATGATTGCTGTTACCACCTTATTTTCAATATTTTTAATATTCATAACTTTAGCATCTTTGAGTGTCATATAAATAAATAAAAAATATATTATTATCATTGGTTGGTTCATGGTCATCATTTCCTCTCCTGGTCAGATATTTGACATGTTTAGTATGTTTTAAGATACATTATGTGTTAATAATCCTTTAAGAATACCCTTTAATTAGTTAGATTTGATTAAATAATCATGAAATTACTGTGATTACTATTGATTTAACATCTTAGTGAGTAGATGCATTATGCTCATTCAGTGTATAATTGAAGCGCTAATTTGGGGATTCTGATGATGCATATATTTTCATAACATATTCCCCAAGTTCCTTTCACAATTTAGGCTCCCTATAAAGAGAATTTATCCGTCAGACAGATTTGTAGATTGATTTGAGACTGAAAAATGATACATTTGAATGAATACTGGAATACTCCTTTTGCATACTGATGCTACTCATGAATCCATAAGCTGTAGTAGTGAGAGATTTTGTACTGTCTCCACTCAGGAATCTGGCTCTTCCCTTTCTGTCCATCATTTACATAGATAGACACATTAAGATTGAAGCTAACATAAATGCAAATGTTTCTATTTTTTAGGCAAACAGGGATGTGTTTTCACTGTTTTTAAATAAAAATTCTGCTATTAAATGTTAAACGATATAAGGGATGTGAACTAAAATGTACTGTATAACTAACAGAGGGACGACATTCTGTTATTTTTCTACTGTTCTCTATTCGAAACAGTCATAATAATAATTGAACTTCATTGAGCTCACATTGGAGAAATTCAATTCTGTATTTGACCCATCACCTTGGGGGCAGTGGGCTGCCACTGTCAGGCCCCTTGGGAGCAGTCAGGGGCTAGGGGTCTTACTCAGGGACCCAGAGTGCAGGCTGTGGGGAACTAACTAGGTACTTGCAACCTTCTCAGAGCACAATCGCACTGCTCTAATAACTAGGCCAATATTCCGACAACACTCCCACTAATTGCCGTTCTTTTATGTTGAACTCAAAGGGATCTACAGATAATGTTAACAAAAGACTTTATTTTAGAAATGTTTAATACAGTAAAAACAAGCTGTTTTTACTGTAAGCTGGTCAACCACAAGGGGAAGTTTGTCTTTGCCTGTTCCGGTTGTTAACACAAAAAGAAGCAGATTCAGCTTCTAGAGACAATTGGTCACTGTTAAAAGATAATCAGACTTGGGTGTAGTTTTATTAAACCTAATAATATCCACCACAGTAATAAACATCATGAACACTACAAACTACAAATTTAAACATAGGATACATGAAAGAACCAGAAAATAAATCAATAAGTCCTTAAGGAAAAGTCTTTGAAAATAGTCAGTTATTTTGTCTGCCTTCAGGAATGCGCTGACAAAGGTCCACTAGCTCAGCAGCAAAGGTCAAAAACAGCATATAGATTTGCAGTTGTAGTCTTTGATAACATTCAAATCAATAAAGCTTTGCTTCATTTGCTTTAAACAATTACCAATAAAACACAATACATTTGATGTGACAGCTTAGACATGGATATGGAATCAAGAGGTGATGAGCGGATGAGTTAGCGTCTGTTGACAAGCTAACTGTAACAGTAGGGATGAGAGAAGGGGTCGGAGGAATTGGGCACTATACTGTAGCTACAACAGCTAAGAAACAGGCTAAAAACACACTTTTGCAAGTCAAGCTGTCCCTTGTAAGCTTGTAGCAAGGACGTTGGCCAACAGCCTGGGAATCATAATATGTCGGGTCACACCCAGACTTAGTCATCAACAACTCCTTAGGGTAACAAACTAGCTAGCCTTCAAGAGATAGCCAACCACAGTTGCATGCATGGTGCACAATGTGACCGACCATGTCGCAGAGAATCACTATAAAAGAACTTTAAGAAACTCGTTAAAAAACACAAGGAGAAACGGAAAAGGAAGAAAAGAAAAGCACACAGCAAGACACAACTTAGCAGTGAAATTCTTTAACATTAAAACACAAAAATCTAATAGTTGTTATGTCTCTCAATCTGAAAACAATGACATATTCAAAAAAGCCTTAAGGAGCTTTGACTGGAGTCGATGGAAGAGAACATTTACTTCCTACGATATGATTTAAACACTGCTGTCCCAGAATATGACATCAGAGTACAGTACAGTACGTTACGGTAAGACGTAGTTCAATACCACGTCACTAATATAGCAAGCAATAGATTACAAGATGATCACATTTGTTTGTTTCAGTAAATATCTCATGTATGAGCTGTGTGAGTGTGACAATGAGTAAAAAACAATAAAAATTTAAATATATATTAAAAAAAACTATGGTCATTCTAGCCTTCCTGTGTTTACTGTGTAATGGCAACCTCCATGGCTAAAAAAAATAACAAAGGATAAATAACTTTTGGAGTAATTATAATCTTACGTATCAGAACAGCAAATGTTAAAAACTAGATAAATAACATATTTTAAACTTGTCATGAATCCCTGTAATGCTGAAGGGGATCATAGAAAGCATCTCCAGGAAAAGAGGACAATCACGGCAAAAGAAAGTCACCTCATGCATCTGCAGGCTGGGGTTTGGGACCCTCATCTTGGCTTCTAGAGGGTTGGAGGAATTAGTTGTGTAGTTTTTCAAACTGCGACTTTCCTTCAGGTGCACTTGGAGCTTCTCTCTGCGCCTCCTAAAAGAGAAAAAGAACAAAAAACAAGTATAGAAAAATTGTGCCTTCCCAAAAATTAAGGATTTCATCAAATAATAAGCTTAACAGGAAATGTCGAAGTCGTTTTTGTTTTGGTTAACATTTCAGTCTTGCCACCCGCGACCGCACTTTGGCAAAACCTGGATTAGACCCAGAAAAATAAGGATACAAAACAGGGACAAAGAGACAGGCACAAAGACACAGGTAGCACAGCACTCAAACATTTCAACTCCAGCTTAAGCCTGGTTTATGCTCAGAAACCAGGTAATCTGCGTTCAGTTAACGAGATGCAGGCGTGAGGTGAGGTGCAGCAGAGAATGCAGAAGATAGCATTGCAGGGAGGAGAGAAAGGACCTGGGACACTATCCCAGGCACCGTGTAGGACGCTAGTTTGTAGCTCTGTGCGTTGGTCTGTTGGTTTGCACCTGAAGCCAATAAGCGGCGCTACGGCCAGCCTCTTTTGGAAACTGTCATTGGTGAACTGTGTGTCGTCCGGCGTTGGATGAGGGGTTGTAGACGGCGAACAAGCTTGTCAAAGCAACACACAACACCCACAATCCTAGCTAGTTCCTGATTGTCCCTCTTGCGTTGTGGCGTGGAATAACATCGCGCAGACCACTCTTCAAAATTGGGCATAAATCAAAACTATCTGCGTCATACCTGCAACAAGCTCACTGAGACACACTGCTGTGGAAGGATACACAGCCCTTAACTTTGAATCTTTGAAGGTCAGGCCCTTAATTTTTAAATTTTACAGGTAAAAGCTTGCTTGCAATGTCTGTTACAAAGACAAATCTGAGGCTCACATTTGTTGTGTTTTAAAAGGAATGTGACTTGAAGGATTACACTTTTCCTTACATTTGTATCCCCTTAGACTCTAAACAAATGAGTCAGATGAGAATTGTGTTTCCAACTGGAAATATATTCTTGTTAGAGAGGCACAGGAAGAAAATGTGCTTCCTAAGAAACCCTCTGTGGAGAGCAGACTGCTCTTCAATATTTTCTCCCCCAGCAACAATTAAGAGAAAAGGAGAATGAGTGTTTGAGTTTTTATGATGCAACTTGACTTTGGTTAATAATTAATGCGGAGATGTAATGAATCAGGTCTGTGTCTCAGAATTTATTCAATTAAATTGGTTCAGTCAGAATCCCCTTTGACGTTGCAGATGAATACACTAAAAGACTAAAGCAACTGACTGACGAACTGATTTTTTGATCCTAACCTTTCGCAGAAGCAGAGCTGACCTCTCAATAAAAGGTCATGAGGTAATCATCTAAGTAAAGGTGGAATAATTAGACCTCATGTATAAGGGGTGCAATGTGATTTATTCTATTCATCTGAGAAAAAAAAAGGTTTGTCGCTTTTGTTGCTCTGACCATTGCACTTTAAAAGCTCTTAATTATTGTGACACGAGATGTTCGTTCTTGTGCAATTACACTGTCCTGGAGGAAAAAGCACAAAACCCGTGTATCATGACTTCATTATGTTGTGCCAGAGGTACAGTATGCTCTCATTATCAGATTCAGCCGATGAAGCCTTTACTGCTGCTGTCTGGGAGATTCTCTGCCGGGTGACAGCGGTGTAATGAAGTGTTTGCAAACAGCCTCATGGTAAGTTCCTGTGCTCACCACCTCTGTGGCACTTTAATTATATTATGTCAGATGAAGGCTGAAACATATGGTATCTACTAATGTACTTTTGGAAAAGTTTTCACTAAAACAGACATGCAGCCTTTCTAAAGCTTTTTCTAACTAAATTGAGTGTTTCAACATGTAAACAAAACCTTCTGACAGATTTTTCATTTAGATCCTATTGGATTTTAACTTTATTGCCATTGCATATCACAAGTACAAGGCAACTAAATGCAGGCCTCATCCATCAAGGAGTGCTGCAAGTGGTACAGGGAAAAAATAATACATAGATAATTAAAAAGCGGTGCAGTTATTTAGTCTTCCCCATACAAAAAAATCCCATGAATTTCACACGTGATTCCCATTCTCCACATAAAAATCCTATGAATATGACGTTATCATCTTGCCCATGTGATTAATGGCTAAACTATATGGGTTTCAATGTTATTTTGATGTTTAACCTTTAAATCCCATGAATGTTCCATATTCCTTTATTCCACATTAATATCATCTTCAACATGCTATCCCCATCTTCCACATTAAAATCCCATGAAGATCACATTACTCCCGTGTTTCACATTAGATTCCCACTTTATACATGAAAATCCAATGATTTTCACATGTGATTCCTTTCTTTCACATGACTCCATTCTTCAAAATAAAAATCCCATTAATTTCACTAGTGATTCCCATCTTCCACATGAAAATCCAATAATATCACATACTTCCTATCTTCAACAAGTGATTCCATCTTCAACATGAAATCCCATGGAACTCACATGTTATTCCCATATTTCACATGTGGTTCCTGTTTCCTTCATAAAAACATAGATATATACACAGGTATTAAAAATATTTTTACATATGATTCACACTTGAAATACACACTAAGGCACATATGTATCTCATGTGAAATACATGTGATTCTCATGTGATTCCTATCTTTCACATTAAAATTCCACTCATTTTAGATCCCATGCATTTTAGATGAAGTGTACCACATGTTAATTTCACATATAAGATGTGTGAAATTTATTGAATTTTCTTTTTTTTTTGGCAGGGTTATGCATAAAATAACTACTAAATGCTATTACTAAAAGTTGTTATAATTTGAAACCGAATGTGAGATGTGTGACATAAATGTGAAAACATCTGAATCATGTGTGCTTTGAGCATGAAACAATGATGTGCTTGTGCACATGTTGATTTCACATGTGTAATTCAGCCATCTGAACCACTTCCTTAAAGAGTGCTCAGGGAAACAAGGTAGAGTAAATGGCAATGAACAGTGGGGAATATTTTAAATACAGTTTAATTTTGATGTTAGATAATATAATAATACAATATAATATATTTCATATAATATTAATATGCGAAAAGTTTAATCTGAAATGAAAGACAATAGATAATTTAATTGGTTAGTGAGTCGGATATATCATGGGTAATATTTGTTTCATTAAAATGTTTTATCTGTTCTTGTGCAAATGGGTCTGCCTGACATTTTAGCACATATTCCAATATTTCTGCACTATTGGGACTACAAATCTGATATCTCCAAGGTCAGTACTGCTGCTGAAGCTCCTGTAATAGCACACAGAACTCGGCATCCCTATTTGCCTGCTTTCTGAGTCAACTGTCATAGCGACTAGGCGACGAGCTGAATGAGGGGCTGTGACAGCTGGAGAAGACTGGACCTCTTTGCAGCTGTAGCCAAACTCTACATTTTCACAGCCATCAAAGCTCCATTCAGGCTTACAGGACACACCGCTTATGATTGTGGAACTGGTTTAACGTTTAGGGTGGCTCAACCTATAACACAACTCAAATCTTTGATATCTTTGTATGGTAAATTTTCTATAAATCTTTTATCACCTAGAGCAGGGGTCTTCAAAATTTAAAATCCAAGCAGGCATCTGGCCTGAGAACAGCTAAATAAAGGATGTTTAGGGCCCTAAAACACAACATGACCTGTTGATAAAACACAGCTAATTATTCTATTAAGTATCTAATCGCTATAGGAATTCTTTTGCCATTTTAAGCTACAAACAATTTTAGTTTTTTAATGGAAGTTATGTTAGTATTTGTGGAAGATGATGTAAAAAATGACCTAAAACCTAATTTCTTGTACTCTGAATGTCATTGTACTGTATTGTGAAAAATAAATTCACATATTCTTTGAAAAACCTGCTATATAATGGAATTTGTAATTGTACAATATCAAAACTATTAGTTAGTTCTTTATGATATTTAGCCACTATTAAGAGTCATTGTAGAAAGTTCTAAGAGTCAATGGTGGTTCAGGAGCAGCAGGTTGCAGAACCCTGACCTTGACCATTTGAGAAGGGGTCTGTTCACGAAGCAGGTTTACCAACAACTCTAAGTTTTCTAAACCTGAAAACAGGGAAACTCTGACTTTTGAGTTTCATCAACCTCTGTTTAAGTCTCCCCAGAGCTAACCAGCAGCAGGTTTTCTTCAGTAAACTCAGAGTTTCCTCTGTCTCCGCTCTCCTTACAGCCAATCACACTGTTTTATTTCCTGATTTAGTCAGATTCTTGTTATAGTTTTGTGCATAAAAATATACATATATATATACATATATATATATATATATATATATATATATATATATATATATATACATATATAATTCACTAGATCCGTTAAAAATAAACACTGCATGTCCATTTATGTAATAAATGATCGGCACTTTTTCACAAAGAGTTAAATATTTTTAGGGAGAGGATTCTACAGCTCAGTTGACAGGATAGGAGATTACTTCTTTTCGAGTTTTTTAATATGACGAGTTGCAGATAATTTTATTTTTATTGATTTATATTTACATGAAGAACTACTGAAATTATTTTCAGATTACACAATAATAGATTCATTAATTCCATGGGGGAAAATTACGGATTAGGATTCACACTGTGGTAACAACCTAATGAGTCTACTGGCACAATCTGAAGCCTTTCTATGGACCTGATAGCCACTAATAAAAACCATTTACTGGGATGATAACATCCGAAGCGCGGCTGCAAAAAGCCACTTAGTATTTACTGTGTAAAAGATGACCGAATTAACATGAGGAGGAACGCATGAGATGATGCACAGGTTCTATATATTAGAACAACGTTTTTAGACTTCTTTTTCACCTAAATAGATTAGATTTCACTTAAATAGATACATTGATCTACTAACATTTAAGAAATAATCGGATATTACTATTGCGGTCACAGCAGGCTATGGCAAGCTGATTATATATACTAGTTTTACTGAATATGTATTCCTGATATCTGAACACTTTTTCTTTGTCTAAATGACCATTTCGAAAAAAAAAATGACATCCTCTCCTGAAAAATTAATTTCAGATCTTTATATTACTGGACAGGGTTTCTATTACTTTAACTATGAAAAAATGTATTTCAAATATAAATACATATGCAGTCAAGCTGATACATTTTTAAAATACGTAAACATTTCTAGATATTAAGAACTTAATTCTTACTAGTATAATTCTGTGTTTTTTACTTTCTAAAATTCAGTTTCTGCTACAAAAATATAATTTAGAAAATATATTATTACAGTTTGGTCTAGGAGTATGATTTTTATTAGGGAGAATATTATTTTAGTGATCTACAAACAGAACAACAGAGAGGAGAGTTTAATAAATGTCGAAACAGCAAGTCATAGACCACTTCATTTAAATATATGCATTAACTGGAGCAGCAATCTTCACTGTCTTCCTCTCCTTTGAAGCTGTAGCTTTGTTCTTCTGTCTTTTAAACACATTCTCATTTCTTTATTTTAATGAACTGGAACTGGAAATACATTTCTGCAATGGACTGGCGACCTGTCCAGGGTGTACCCCGCCTCTCGCCCATTGACTGCTGGAGATGGGCACCAGCACCCCTCGCGACCCCACTTGGGATAAGCGTGTAAAGAAAATGGATTGATGGATGGATGGATGGAAATAAATTTTCTTAGGACTGCCTTTAATCAAAATCTTTCTTCCATAATGGGAGATTGTTGACATTATTTGTCTGGTGGAGAGGTACTCCCACCTGGGCTGTGGATATCCTCTAATGCAGGGGCTCACAAAGTGAGGTCGGGACCCTCTTTCAATGAGAAACATTTAAATATATTTAAATTTATTATTTAAGTTATTATTTACAAAATAATAAATAGAAAAAGAAATATTTACTTAATGTTGTAGTTATGAATAAACATAAAATTAAATAATTATGAATATTTCTAGGGGTCCTCAATCGATTGCAGGGGTCACAGGCTATAATGATTGGGATCCCCTGCTCTAATGAACCAATAGTGAGAAGACAAATGAACATCCACATCTTGAAACAATGCTTAAGGCTTGAAACAGGGCATCTGAAAGAGACATAGCTATTTAAAATCAGAAAAAAAAAATTATCTGATGTGCTAAAAAAAAAAAAAAAAGATTTTTTTTTATACCTCTCGTTAAGTGGTGGTAATTATACCTCTTATCCAGCTATTTATTCTTTGAACCGTGTAGTACAGCGATGGCTTATCAAAAAGAGCTAATAAAGAAAAGAGATGCTGAGATACAGAACAGGTCCTCAGGCAGACAAGAATCGGGATTGTTATGTAGCGCATAACTGCTGACTAAAAATCTCATATGAAAAAAGCGGCTGCAGAGAAGCTACTAAACTCTGCCTCAAACAGAAATCACAAAAAAAAGGGCAGTGAAATGACTCAATTTGTCTCTTGTTTCTTCACATTTTCCTGTAATTTGTTGATTGGCTTTCTGGAGTTTTGAGCAGGTTTTATGATCTGAAACTTCTCTTTAGTCCCTGAATGTCTTTTCACCCCCCCCTATAAGCCACAATTATGGCCTATCTGCTTTTGGTTTAAATGGCATAACAAGCTGCAGAAGAATGATGCCCTGGCAGAGCATTATCTAGATGTAACTGTCAAATAAAAATTGGCTTCTGGGTTTACACACCATGCTGTTAGACATTTCATTTTAGGGGAGTGGCAGTCTAGGGGTTAGGGCATAGAGATTTAAATCCTGAGGTTCTGAGTTTGAGCCCCGTTCCCACAGACTGCCACTATGGGTCTTGGAGCAAGACCCTTTACCCGACACTGCTCCCCTGGTGCCCCACGATGGCAACCCTCTGCTCCCTAAGGGGATGGGTTAAATGCAGGGGTAAATTTCTCCTAATGTTAGATCAATTATTATTATTTTAGTTGAACATTGGCTCATGGTGAGCTGTTTGCTGATATCACTTCTTGTAGCTTCCTTAAAGAACGGAAACTGGGAGCAGGTGGAAAGTTGGAACACATCCCTCCTCTAAGTGTGTACAATGCTCACATAACAATAGGTATAAGTAAATAGGAAACCTGCTGTTCTGGCACATACACAATCTTTGTTTCCCTGGTTCACTATTATTCACTTATTTTAAAAGCTGAAGCATGCCAGAGAGAGGGGCTTGGACTTTGGACTGTGTGCTTGTTATATCAATCTCTATATTTAACATGTTTCAAAAGAAGGTGCAAATGGTCTGTATGCGTAATTGCGCACACATGGCAGCGGTTATTGTCGCAAGAAGGAGACATCGAAATGACACAAGGAGACGCAGGGAACGCATTTTTTCACTCCATGTGAATATTTTTGGAATGAACGAGGAAACGATCATCAAAACATATCGTTTATCCAGCATTGCCATTTTGGAGCTGTTGGGGGAACTCCGAATGGATTTGGAGCCAGCCACAAGGAGGACCCACGCAATACCAGATATCACAAAACTCCTTGCAACATTGCACTTTTTTGCATCTGGGATCTCCCAATCTCGTTTTTCAGAAGTGCTGTCCGACGTTCTAAATGCCATGTCGCCCTCACGCCCTACCGGAGAGAACCCCGACCTCCCTGCGCCTGTGGAGCAACATGCCAATGCTGCGGGGATGCGTACGGGCAGTAATCTCATCCACAGTCACTTCTTGTGAGCCATTTGGTATGTGCATTTTTCTACAAGCCGATACAAAACACCTGTTTTTTTTTTTGTTTTTGTTTTTTACTGCAGTGAAGTAGAAATTCAGCCACATACCACCTTAGGGAATAAAGGTTGCCAAAGTTTATATATATATATATTTTTTTTTTTTTTTTTTTTTGTTTTTTGGAGGGGGTGGGGGTGTCACTGTAAGATTAAAATTTCTTAATGCACTAGTTTGCACAAACTACAAACTACTTTGCCGCAAACCACAAAACGCGCAAAACCATCATTTAAATAGGGTGTCTCCAACAGTTTTGCACCTGCCACCAGTTACGCAATCGCTCTTGTTAAATCACCCGCAAACCATGGTTCAGCCCCTCGCGCAAAATTCCAGTTTGCGAGCGCAAATTACTGCACGCAAAATTGGATCTTGATAAATCCGGCCCTCAGTCTGTAAATGCATGCACCCTGCAAATTATAGGCAAATTGAAGAGCAAGCTGTCTTTTATTCATCAGTATTTGAGTTGAACTCTTTTCTTCTCTGTGTTGGAAAGAAATGTTGACTCGTTGTGTGACTGTGTGTGTGTCATTTAGGTCGTTAGGTTTGCATTATTGCTCCTTCCTCTCCTCCAGATCTCCATGCATCTTCTCGACTGAACCGGCAACTTCCCTGACTCAATTATGGATTCATTGAGAGCGCCTGTCCATCATGTCTTGATCCGATTATCTTGTCAGGCTGCTCATTCACTCACATCATTATATCACAGTGGAAAAACCTATGGAATTGCAGTTGCTTTTATTGGCCCGCTCCACAGACTTTAGACTACCTGTATACTCATGTTATGCAACATGTACATACTTATCTTGTTGAGATCCGGCAGGCAAATCAGTTTAGCCAAGCAGACCATGAACCTTACATTATGATAAGATTTAAACATGTATGTTTGCCTTTTTGTCTTTGTAACTCTTTGGCTAAATATGTTTTAGGAAATTATACAGGTTTTAATAATAATAATTGAACTTTATTGATCTCACTCTGGAGAAATTTACCCCTGCATTCAACCCATTCCCTTTAGGAGCAGTGCGCTGCTATCGTGGAGCGCCCGGGGAGGTGGGTGGGGTTAATGGTCTTGCTTAGAGACCAAGAGTGGCAGTCTGTGGGAGTGGGGCTCGAACGCAGAACCTCTGGATTCTGAGCTCTATTCCCTAATCACTAGGCCGCCACTCCCCTGTTTTAGGGGTGTGTGTTGGTTAGCGCGAAATTGAATAAAAGGTGTTAAAGGAACAGTTTTAATTTGCCCCAGGATAGGTCTTAAAATCCAGTGCTATATACCTATATTGAGTAAATCAAATGCAAAATAGCTTGGGGTGTTAATAGTTAATGTTAATGAGCGCCCAGGCAAGAGAAATTCATTAGTGCACATGCAGTTTTTGCCTGGTGTAACATGCAATTCCTATATCCTCTTTGCATCCTTGCTGTGACCAAGCACACAGAAGAGTGTGAGTTTGTCTTTATGTGTGGTAGCGGTATTGCATAATAATGGCGTTACTAGCAGAGTTTTTACTAAGAGAGTAATCTAGTCTGCTTTATTATATAATAAGCTGTAAATATAAGAATTACATCTACATGAATGCATTGCAATTGAGTGTCTTAGCAGAGTTGTCCTACCACACACACCAAAATTGTGTAGATAAGTGTAAAGATTTTTCAGATATGTAGTCCTTTCCATTAACTTAATTAATTAATTATAGGTATAAAGGACAATCTTTTATTTATGTGTGGATCATCTAAATCAGTGGTCCCCATAATTGTCAATCATTCTGGTGATATGTGTACGTAAAGCCGTCCTACGTGCCTGTTAACTATCTTTTTCTGTGCACTTTAGGGCATATATCTGTGCTGAGCTATGGTTTGAGACAGTCATTGAAGCTCATCTTTCTCTCTGTTTCTTTGAAAATGACAGAGTCGTAAGAGAAAAAGTGTCTACGAAGTGCATGAGAAGAAAAGAAAGGCCTCAGAAGAGGCAGATATATCCCAGAATGCTTTGCACTGAGAGTTGTCCTCGAAAAGCATTATGGGATTTGTGTTCACTGCTGCCCGCTGTCGCTACCTGACAGCATTGACTAATAACAAAGATGGTGCATGCACCACGTGGAAGAGGAGGAGTAATCATCTGTCTGAAGTCGAGACGGCGGGTCTTATAAAAAATCCTCCACAATAACTTTATTGATATATAACATTTTATATTTGATATTTGAACTCCCAGTTTTACCTGAAGCTACAAAAACAGAAAAACCTTAAAAAGTTTTTAGGATTTTAAATCATTCTATGCTCCTAATTTTGTGGAAACAGTTTGGATTTGGCTCCTTCCTCTTCAGACATGAATGTGCGCACGAGCACAAAGCAAGGTCCATCGAGAGATGGACAGCAGTCTAGTGTAGATGAACTTGACTGGTCGGCACAGAGTCCTGACCTCAACCCCATAGAAAACCTTTGGGATGAATTAGAGCCTTTTTGTCCAACATCAGTGCCTGACCTCAAAAATATGCTTTTGGAAGAATGGCCATAAAATCTCCAAAGCAAACTCCTTTTCCTTGTAGACACACTTCCCAGAAGAGCTGAAACTGTTTTAGCTGCAATGAGTGGAACAAGAGCATATTAAACACCTATGGATTAGGATCGGGATGTCAATTAAGCTCACATGTGAGTCAAGGCAGGTGACCAAATATTTTTGGTAATATAGTGTATATATATTACCAGGGGCGACAGTGGCGTTGGATGTAGGAGTTTGCCCTGAAATCGAAGGATTGACGGTATCGTTGTGTCCTTGGGCAAGACACTTCACCTGCATTGTCTGCTGATGGTGGTCAGAGGGCCGGTGGCGCCAGTGTACGGCAGCCCCGCTTCTGTCAGTGAGCCCCAGGGCAGCTGTGGCTACAATGTAGCATGCCACCATCAGTGTGTGAGTGTGTGCGTGAATGGGTGAATGAATGTAGTGTAAAGCACTTTGGTCAAGTCTCCTGACTTGAATAAAGGCGCTATATAAGTACATGCCATTTACCATATAAGCGGAATAAACTCCACTGGTTTTACCTGAAATTAGAAGAATGTATTTGTTTTTACCAACAAAGAAAAAAGTGTGCTCTGGTCATTATTAATCCACTAAAATATTTTCTTAACAAGGTGTGTAGAAACCGTTTTTAAAACACACATTACCTAAACATGGCAAAACCTGCAGATGAAAAATATTCTGTATTATATTATGGTTCTTAAGGTTTTCCCACAAACCTAAAAAATGGCTTAAATTTACTTTTGGCGCCTAGGAACGGCAGCCTTCAGAGAGCTTTCATTGGACACTTTTAAGAGTGTCGCCTGTCGGTATGCAGGGTTCTGTTGCTCCGGAAACAAGAATACAATATTTAATATCATAATCCTCATGAACTGACTGCACAGTTATAGTTTGAGGTGAACTTCTTGCTTAAAAATGCTTTGAACCTGCTTTTCTCTCCAGCTTTTTTTCCAAGTGTGAACATACCATCGTGTCTGACATATCAGGAGCTAATGGCTGCAGATCAAAATAGGATGGTATGCTTTCGGAGTTATCCTTAAGCATCATTTATCAGAAATAAATGTATCTAAAATGGTTAAAATATGAGAAAACTAATTATTTGATTGGCATATTAGTTTTATAACAAAATAATTAATATGTAGGAGATCATTATACAACATAGAGAGAATGTTGTTCATCCTTAAAATCATTGCAATCTGACAGAGCGAATTCATGCATTTCAAATTTCAGCTTATGAGCTGTATTTAGTAAATGAATATAAAATGTATGACTTTATTACAATGAAACCAAAATGAAGTTGATTATGGTTTTATACTAGTTCCAAGTATAAAAACACCTACTGTTTTGTACAGTAAGCAGATAATGGATAAGGGGAATCCCAATGAGCTGCTTCAGCCTTTGTGTTCAGCAAAGTTCATGAAGACGAAGAAGCAAGACACAACTTTTTAGAGTAAGAAGAGGGGAATATATATATATTCCCCTAATTGGGGATAAAATCCCACTAATGAAGGCCAGGCAATACTGATGAAATTTAATTCGAATACATAAAGCAGAAAAAAGGACTAAACATATTCTGTTTTTTAAATGAGATCCCTGTTATATTTTCTTTTTTGCAAAGATAAGTTTAAAAGAAATTCTGTATTTATCAAGATTAATCTCATCTATATGTTTAAAAACATATTTTAAATGATAACATGATGAGTATTGGAACTTCAGCTCTGCACATGTTTTATGCATGCAAACTCACTAACCAGAGTTTTGAGGCATAGGTTAAACTAACTTATTCTTTTTTTTTCTTGTTAACTGCCACGTCACATCCAAGGCTACTAGCTGCCATTTGTCAGGAATCCAGTTTTTGTGGTCTGTTTTGTGTCTGTCTTTCCCTCCACCACCAGGTGGAGCCCTGTCCTTGTTGGTCCTCCCTGCACACCTGCGGCTCTTTGGATCATTATCTGGAGGAGTACTTAAGCAGTGGACTGTCACTACCTCGACGCCAGAGTGTTTGTCAGTTTTGGGTACTCTAGCCATGCTTAGATTAGCTGAGTCTTACCTGAGTCTTTGTTTCACTGAGTCTAACTGAGTCTTTGTCTCTCTGAGCTTTAACCTTGTTTTTTGTCTTTGCCATTCGGCAGGAAGTCACCCTGCAAACTGGATGTTGGGCCTTCTCCCCCTGGAAGGATCGTTTGAGCTTCACATTGAGCAGGGGATGCAAACTGGATGTTTGGGGCTTCTTCCCATGAAAGGATTGTTTGAGCTTCACACTGAGCAGGGGATAAATCTCCACATGTACCATTCAAGTTCTCCTGGAAATCTAAGTGACAGTCTGCTACATTGCTCCTCCGGGTCCAAAGAATTTTTACCTGGCCACTCTTCAACGTGTCCCCTCTTCTCTGGATCAACCCACACTTACTGGATTCAAAGTGAGAGAAGATACCTCCCAAACATGAGTCCCTCACTAGCATTATCTTTACGGCATCCAAGATTCCCATGGTCCCTGAACTAATCATTGTCATATCCTCTCCAGACATCGTAGTTCCTGCTCACCCATTCTTTTGAGTTCCAGATTACCCCCCTTCTACCTTCTCCTCAATAAACCAGTTAAACCTTTGCCTTGCTCTCTGAGTGGTTCTCTGCATCTTTGGGTCAGACCTTTAAACACATCATGACACCATTGCAACAGTTTTATATTGCAAGTTTGACCCTCCTAAAAGTTAAAGAACAGCAGTCGATTTTCTTTGTTTTTCATTTTTGGGATTTCAGTGGGGCCAGTTAACATGTTCAAGTATTTATTTTGTCCCAACAGAAATTCCTACTGGAGCACCTCAATATGTGCTTTTAGCTGGAAAAGCTTAGCTTGAAAAGTCAAGTTTACCAAGCTTGAGTAAGCAAACCTAGCATGTTTATGCTTTGTTTTCATATGACTTGTTGATGATTTGTCACACAAACACATTTTAATGCCATTCCAGTTAATCGTGTGGACAAAACTTGGTGAACTACCTAGTTTTAAATGTTGTAAAAGCTGTCTCTGCAGCTCTCTAGGCTCCACTAACGGTAGCAAGCAGGCTTAAAGTGAAATGCAACATTTCCACAAATATAGGGTAGTTTTTGTCAATTCAATGGCTAGAAACAGAGTAATCTGTAGCTGGAGTGCTACTGTATTTAATCAGCAATGAGGTCCATCCCTTTAAGCACATTCCAAGTCAGATGCAAATCATAGACCAAGCCCTTGTTTTTCTGATTTGTTGGAGTGTTTTTTTTTTTTTAATGCTTGGGCTATGCGATAAGTCTTTTGAATCAAAGGGTTATTACATATGCCATGTACAACGAAAAAATCGGAACTGAAAATTGACTTGATACCACAGCTCATAGCAAAGCATCCCTATTTGGAATAGCAGTCATCCCCTATATTATTTATTTAATATTTTAAAACAAGGAATCAAGAAAAATATGTACAGTATCAAAGGATCTGAGGCAAGACAGAAAAACATCTGATGTCATTGTGCCTGGAGACTTTTTTTCTAGGTTTTGTCTGCAACTTTCAAGCATTCCAAGATCTTACCAATAAACTTGGCCTGCCTGGGAGTTTTTACAAGTAACAAGGAGAGAAATAGTGTTGTTTGTGTGGGGCCCCGAGGACGAACAAAGGCCCACTCTCAATCCGTCCTTTTCACAGAATTTACGTTAGAAACAGGCTGCAGCATGCGTGTGTCTGTGTGTTTATTAGCGTACTTGTTGCGGCAGTAGAGGGCCATGCACAGCGTTCCCAGAAGACTGATTGCCATGGCGATGGATGTGATTGACAGCACCTGTCTCTTGTACACAGCTTTGCTCTCTGTGGAGAAACCAAACACAAAAAGACACCATATTAATGTTTGAACAGCACACGCCTGGGAAATAAAGCCGTAGATGTTATACATATTTGCCCGCATGCATGTTTCAGACACAAAGGAAGAATAGGAAAAAGAAAAGAAATATTTTTCTTTCATTTGCCATTCACAGGAGAGGTGTTTAAGCTAAACTAACATAATTCTGCAGTCTTGCCATTCACAGGATTAAACACAGTTTTGAGAATTCTTCTTATCCGCTTTTAATTTCTAATGTGTTTCTCTGCACCACCCAAACAGCTACTTAAATCATCAAACAAGCAGTTATTGAACAAACAGCTCTCTTGGGCTTTTTCTTCTCCTTCTCTCTTTTTTCAAGCTGCCTTGATTCTTTTCAAAAGTAACTGCTAATTCTGTGATAAACAAACCAAGTATGGCTGACATGAAATACACTCAAACCTCATTTGTGCGAAAACATAAAAACACACGGGGCACTCGGATTTGCGGTGCGGCCCTCACGGCTCGTTTTATCAGCTCTGCCACATCGAGTAATGGTCCGATAGACACCAGACATTGCTTCTGAAATGGATGCCTCATGTAATGGAGCCTTAGCACTTGGAAACAAGAAGAGTTATGGTGCTGAGGGACACCATTAGTGGAGAAAAATGAAAGCTGTCTTGTTTGTTCCGAACAAGTAAATCACGGCTGCCCTCGGAAACATTAACAGGCGATCAGTCAGGGTTTATTTTGCAAAGCTCACGCCTTGGAAAGCCATAAAGAAGAAGGGCGTAAGGGTTTTACATTGAGACAAATATTCTAAGGATTTTATTTAGTACAAAGGAAAAAATATAGTAATTACCACTGGGAGCCGCTGTAAAAGGATTCCCACATAGGAGGAATGAATATGGAATGAATGGAATTTGATTTCAGTTTTCTTCAGGATAACAATGGAAAAATATGAAATGACCATTTAATATTTTCATTAGTATACGTGAATTTGTGGAATTCACATTTTACTTTATTCTTCCTCATGTCCTTCCTTCCTTCCTTCCTTCCTTCCTTCCTTCCTTCCTTCCTTCCTTCCTTCCTTCCTTCCTTCCTTCCTTCCTTTGTGCTGCATTATCTGCCATTGTTCTACATTGAACTCTGGGCAGTAACATGTGCAGGAATCCAGACACAACCAAAGTCTTCAGCATTATGACCCAACTGCAGCCAAAATGCATCTTACTTCATAGAATCCAGCCGCCTATATTTGGTAAGGATGGGATGCTGCCGGATCTCTAAGAGTAATAACCTACAATGTCTTCTTCTTTTTTTATTCCTGAATGTAATAATTAGGGGGAGATGAGAACAGTCTCAGTGAGACCGACTGTTGGGAGTACAGGAAGGCACTCAGTGTGACAGGAAGAAAGAGGGGTGGTTTGGGGAAATGTTGAAAAGAAAGATGAGAGGTGATAAAAAAAGGAGGTGCAATTGGGGGCAAAGGATTTTATTGATGATGTCAGCGATTCCTCTCCTGATATAGATATGAGACGTTATCTAACACCATTTTCCACTCTACTTAAAAAACAGTAATAACTGGGCTTATGTAAACCTGGCAAAGGAAGGTTACAGCCCTTATTAGCTAATTTAACTGTAAACACTTTCAGGTGTTCAGACTTCACTCTATTCTAAGCTTTAAAATTCCCTATTTTCAATGCAAAAGTGTATAAATGTGTTTATTTTCATCAGCCTTATTGCATCTTATGACATATGGAGAAAATTTTGTTCCTTTATGATTGCAAGCAACGAGCATGTTTCTTAAATACAAATAAAATTGTAAAAACACATTTTATAAATTGAAATGCAGAAAATAGTTATCTAGAAATAATGTATGGAGTGAACTGTGTTCCATTTTTGTTGCAAACAATTAACACATTTTTTTTAAATTGAAAGACGCAACAGTTTGTCAATGGCAATTTAGATTTTGTCTTTTTAAATCTTTTTCAAAATAATTGAAATTTTCTTTTACAGATTACATAATTTCTTCTTTAAAAAAAAAAAAAAATCCCATTCCTAGAAAGTAAGAGACATTGGGTCTCTGTGTCGTGTGGCCTTGTTTTATCTTAGTATTTCACATCAATAGACTCTTCTGGTGGAGCAAAGAGAGCTGAACTAAGTAGTTTTGCACATATGATTAAATGCAATCACATTGAAATGTAACCCTACAAAAGGCATCTTAATTATTTAGGGTCTCCCTTAGAGAAAACTTCTTCAGACCTCAATTAAACAGTTGATTCAAGCAACAAATGAAACTGTTTACAAAAAAGGTGAAAAAATAAAGAAGCTAATTAAGTGATACATATATTTATGTCTCACCGTATAATTTGATTTCTACCTACATATTTATTCATTGTATTTTTGGGGGCAATTAATTGAATGCTTATTTATTTATTTATTGAACATTTATTTATTTATGTATTTATTTTATATACATAAATAAAAAATCTTATCTGTGCTAAGCCTAAAAACAGATATATGTAAACATCCTGTCAGGTAAACTAGGCCATGAAAATACAATATCGAAGTTTCACTACTGCTCTCTAATTAGAGTATCTTAGTGGCTCATATGGGAGAATTATCCTGCCATAATGCAAGAGCACATCATTTCAATTTGAGAAAAGAATTTCATCTTCTTGCACTCAAAACTTATAATGCTAACACTCAAAACATGCTCTCTCTCTCAAATATTTTCTCTTCTCTCTCAAATCTTTCTTTCTTCTCTCAGATTTAATGCTTCTTGCACAATTTTCTCCTCTCGCTTGCCTCCTTCTCTTCGCGCACAAACCGCGCTCTGCTCGAGTCTCAGATACGCTCGCAAACCCGTGGGCTCTGCTTGCGGATTTTTTTTGCTCTCTCTCAGACTGCCATTGGATCGTCTCCTAGCAACCTTTCCAGCCAATAGAACGACAGCCTTGGAAAGGGTGCGCTTGTTTAATCCTACTGAGTGTGCCTGTGCTACTACGCCACTTATAAGAGCGTCAGCTGAAACTGCTATTTACAGTAGTTTTGTGGCTGATTGTTGTTTCAAAATAGAAAACCTGGTTTCATTTCTTAGTTATGCCCTGGATTTTGTAGTATTGTGGACGCTACGTTGCTACTTGATCAAAGCAATAACTTCACTACAGGAAAGTTACTTGATAAATAAAGCAGCGACGCTACGGTCAAGCTACTGGAACATGTAGTTAAACTAATAGCTTCGCTACATGTAGCGGCGCTACTGCCCATCACTGAGTGAGACAGATAATCAACAAGTCATGTCAAAGCTGAGCAATAATGCTAATTTAGCCTTAAGCTTTAAACATGGTAAATCTTCTTGAAATCATGACATATACACTGAAAATCATCATTTGAAATCTCCATTGGGTCGACAATTCCCTTTGAGAAAAAGCAGCTATGTAAAACTAGAACTTCATCCGGATGCTCAGTTAATGCCTGGAGCTTTTTTTATGTTCTGGAGTAAAAGCATTATGTCTTTTTGAAGCAATTTGGAGTTAAGGCACTGATAAAACATTTAGAGGAAAATTGGTGGACAACTTAAGTATACCTTTCCAATTTTAACAAGAAATGGCAAAAACAATTTTGCCGTTGTTGGAAGAAAAGAGAAAATGACTTTGACACAGTTCACAAGAAGATGATTACAAAAAAGAGATTCGGAAGAGGGGGAAATAGACTGAAGACAATCTTTCTTTTCATTATTCTAACTCTGAATATTATTAGGAAAGGCCACAAATATTTAAAGAACTTCATCAAAAGAACACTGACATGGTCTGACTAAAATTAGTTGGTAAAAGTTCCCTTAATCCAAGACAATGTGAGTTAGATCTTAGCCATACTGCAAACTCATTGTGAGGTTAATGATGAGGAGGTCAGGCGGTGCTTAAAGCCTCGTTGTTGTTTGCACACACCTACTGCACACTCTCTTGATGTGAATAAATCATTCGGCCCAAGAGAGGGAAAGCCTGTTCTTGTTCCATCTGTGCAGCCTTAGGGTCACATCTTACATTTATTCCCACTTCAAACCCCCAGATTTGCCCTGCTGGTCAGTTCTTCACAGCAACTTTACAGACAACTGTAATTAATATTTCAATCTCAAGGCGACTTTAACTGTAACTGTGTTTCTATCTGGTCTTCTTGTATATTGATGTAGGCCAAGTTCAGTTCATGGACACGTGTGTCATAATAATCCAGAGTTATTAATCATGTATTTTGTAAGTTCAAATTTATCAAGTTTTTAAATTTAGTTCATCCTTAAAGGCTGCCAGTCACGTACTATGACTAAGTTATGTTGCCTTGTTGGCTTATTAAACATTATCTCTGTATTTTACTCCGCTCCTTAGGAAAACGTAAATGTACCGTAAAGCACATGATCACCATATGTAAACAAATAAAGTATGATTGGAAAAAAGATAATCCATAGATCAAGCATGTAGAAGCAGAAAAAACATCTGATACTAAGAGGAATAAGACACCAGTAAAGTTGATAAACATCCATCCATCTTTTACTAACTTCATCCGTCAGGGTCACAAAAGCATGGAGCTTTTCCCCAGCAGTCTATTGGCCAAAGGCAGGGTACACCCTGGACAGGTTTATTCTTTCTTTATTTCACACAAACTCATGACTACAGATGGCATAGTGTAGATATACATGTCAAAAATGATAGATCATAAATGTACTATAACAATAGTGTACCAGTGAGGGGTAGCATTTTTAAATCCTAAATACAAAAAAATTAAAAAGATAAGAGACACAAATTCCCAATCCAAAATGTATATCAGTCAACCATAATCAGGGAAAATATACTCATATTCATTCACACAAAAACTCATCTAGGTGTTGTTATTGTTAGTTATAACGGCCGTGTGCCTCTGATACTTTTACACTCTTATTTTCCAGAGAAGACAAGATAATTTTCTCATTATCTAAAAGAGATTATTGGTTTGTGTTAAAACCAATTACTAGTGTTGTGCCGATGCCATTTTTTGGCCCCCATACTGATACCCGATACCTGGCTGTGCAATATTGGCCAATACCGATACCATACCAATACCAGCTGTTCAAAATTGATGTGTGTGTGTGTGTATATAAAGAACTGCATTTTACTTGGATGTAAAATAATTGCCATCATGGCTTTGTCAAGCTGCTGCCTACCTTTGTGAAGCAGGAAATAGACTAATACAAAGTGAATCCAGTAGAACTTTTTATTGCCTACCTGGAATGGGTGACAATAGTTGAATAAACTTTTGGCTCTCAAAATGGTATCAGTGACCTATTTGTTGGTACTCACTGATACCGCCATTTTAGTGCTGGATCAGGGCCCGATACTGGTATTGGTGCAACACTGCTGATTACATTCTTTAATACCACAACAGTGGGAGAAGATTTAGAAATATAAGTCATGGCAGTCTATGTGTAAATTAGAAAATAATCCTGAATTTAAGCTTTAGGTAACGAGACGACTGTAACAGGTATAAGATGCAATAACCGCCAAATAAGTCCAGTTAAAGACTTTAATTTAAAAAACAGTCAGATCTGTTTCTTCTATCCAATCCAATTATCTACCATGACCTGACAATGAGTAAAAAGAAAAAGGAAACTAAAAAACTGATCATTAGAGCTGCGGCTGCACAACTATGGGTCCCTCAGGCATGGATGGACTGTGAATCCATGGCTGTTGGCCAGCCTCATTCATTACTGATACAGGTCAAACATCTCGATGTCTCAAGAAATCAATTACTGTTTTCTCATGATAACGAGAAAATGATCTCCTTATCTTGAGAAAACAATGGTTTGACCATGATAATGAGATAGTGATGTCATTATCTCGAGAAGGAAAAGGAGGCAAAGGAAAAAAATAATCGAGCATGACGGCTCTTGGCCTCCATAGTTAGTCTATGTTTGTATCTCAATAAACTTAAATTTCGATATACAGAATCTATGAAATCTAAGATTTCACTCCATGCAATCTGACCTGCTAGCATTACTAGCCATGACTAGGAAGAAAAGTAGCCAATCACAGGCAGTTTTACTATCTCTGGATGGTTCCACCTTCAATGTGACAGAAGTTAACATTAGCACACAGAAACAGATCCACACGAGTAAAAATGACTCTACATGCATATAAAAAGTGAGAGAGAGCAGAGAAGGAGCATGAACCTGCTGCTTGTTATATGTTGATGGCTTCATATTGAATCTGCAGATATAAATGTTCACAATGTGAGTTTTAAATCAAACTGCTCATACGAGTATGCTATTTATAATATGCGCAATTTCAGCAGAGTTCTGACTTCATACTAAATAAGGAAGATTTAACATTGCTAGTTCAATGACGGCTCATTTTACTGCCCCAGCTTATATAAGCAAGTTCACTTCTGCTTCTAGATTTAGCTTGAGTCTTAAAATGTAATCTTCAGCTCGCTGCTGTAAGCCCTGTTTTGTTTTCTTTAGTTAAAATTAAATTACCAGGACAGTAATCCTGCCAATCGCACATAAAATGTGTGTTTTTTTGTGTGCCTGCCTTTCTGGATGGCCATCTTTTCACTTTAAAACGGTTAGTTCCTATTTTTTCTCATGCCAAAAATAGAAGTGGGATAAGTTGTTTGGTTTTTTATGAGTTGTTATCAGTCTTTGATTTCAAAGAAAAATCTGCACCTATAAACACACTGTTGGCAGCACACACAGATAATCACACAGGTGACAAAGTGTGGTGACAGTGTGAGCTGGCATTTTGACAGAACCTCTGAGGCATGCTGAAGTGAGAGTGCTTCAGTCTGCCTGGTGGAGTTCATGACATAAAAATAGAGACACTGGACAACACCTCTGGCAGCACTTCAATTTAAATCACTGGTGGCTCCATCTTCTTAGAGAACCTGGGATCACAGCCTTCAGTCTTCAAGAGATCTGAATGCAAATTTCTGCCTTCAAGGTCGACTCAGTTTTGCTCTTTAGATGTATATCAATATCTTCTCCGCATATAAAAATCCCATAAACTGACTTTTCAAATTCAATCAAGAGAGATTTTGAAAAAAAAGGTTAAATACAACAACCTTTGAAATTTGGGATCTATTACAGCATTTGCTTTATATTTGGAGCATTCAGATAAATCTTATATGCTAGCTTGATGAAATGTTAGCTGTTGTTGCAGCTTTATCAGCTTAAAAGA
Organism: Cyprinodon diabolis; assembly: GCA_030533445.1. NCBI lineage: Eukaryota > Metazoa > Chordata > Actinopteri > Cyprinodontiformes > Cyprinodontidae > Cyprinodon > Cyprinodon diabolis. The sequence goes on along the minus strand of CM060083.1, from coordinate 2,534,998 downwards.
AAATTATTGTGATTTTTTTCAGCTTGGTAGTTTGTTGCCTGGAGGAGCATCCAGAATACATCAGTTTACTTTTTGTACAAAGTGGTGAATGTGTCTCTGCAATACCACGCCAGTTTATCATTGCTCCAAGGTTATCGCTGGTGTTAACTTGCTTCTGAGTGTTGGGATCCTGAGGCTTGCCCACCAGAGGGCGCCGAGGATCCTCTTCTGTTTTTTATTTTCTTTTAGGGACTGGGTTACTGTTGGGATCTGGGAATGTACCACCTTTCTCCAGCAGAGTGCGCCGTGGGTCTCCTGGGCTGGAGCCCTCCAGCACACCTGGAGCTCGTCTGCTCATCAGGAACCTTCCCTTCATAAGCAGCTGCCAGACCTTCCTTCAATGCCGCAGTGTTGACCTTAGTTTGGTTAGCAACCTGAGCCTCTGTTACCAGAAAAAATCTTAGTCATCTCAAGTGAGAAAACTGATTCTAACCCTCCTCTGTCTTTGCTCACAGGAAACCTGTCTCAAGCCTGAAGCTCTGGGTGAGCTTAACCTGCCTTCCAGCCCTGGTGAGCCAAACCTGAAGATTCCTATTTTGGATTTCTCCTGCTGCTCTCTGTGAAGAGCTGGAAACTCTGATCAAGGTCTGCCATTCAAAGTCAGAGCTAGACGCTGCTGCTGCTTGTGCACTCTGCTGAACCAACAGTCTCTGGACCCAACGGTTCCCTCTCTCTCAAGACAAGCCTGGACTCCGTCAAGGTAGACTCAGAGTTATCTTAAGGACTCATTAATCATCTGACTGCCCAGCTAATCAAACTATCCATCTCTGCAGACTTCAGTGAACCCAACCCAGACCAGTTCCTGATCCAGTTCATGTTCTTGTGTCAACTATCTTTAATAAACTCTGTTAAACTTTTACCCAGCCTCCGTTGTGTTCTGCATGTAAGTTTAACCTAAAAAACCAATCATGACACTGAGGGATGGACGAGGCCCTTTCTTTTTAATTTGACCCAGTCAAATGTTAGCCTCGTGAGACCATCCTGATCCCGCGAGCTTTCAAGATTTCACTCGCTAATCAGTCTGGAGACTCTCCGTTAAAGAAAATTTGGAGCCGTTCACCAAACGAACGTCCAATCAGCGTTGGCTTTGAGGCGGGTTGAGGTGTGACGCAACGAGAAGCACGACAGTTCAGTCTAAAGAACATGGCGGCTTCAGCCGATGAAACTAGCGTTAGCGTGGCTATCGAGCAAGTTTTATCGGAATTACAGAGTATTTCTTCACTGAAAGAAGAGCAAAACACAGCTCTGGAGGCTTTTCTCAGAGGAAAAGATGTTTTTGCTCTTCTCCCGACTGGTTTCGGCAAGAGTAGCCGGACTGTTAGTACGTCATATGCTTCGTTGATCTGATTGGTTTAATTGGCCCGTCTATCACCACCATAGGCCAATAAGCTAACCAGTATTTTCACCCCTTCCCAAAATTACTTCAACCGACGGTTTCCAGATGGATATGCGGAGCAAATCCATCTGGCGGAGTCAGGTTAGTCAAATGTAGGAATTTTCCTCAATTTGTGGGAGAGCACGATAGATGTGCAAGAACTGTCCCACATTAATCGAGACATCTGAGCGAGACAATCTGAGACATCTAGTGCTAACTTTTCTTCGAACCTTCCTTTTAGATCCAGTCACATAGTAAAACTGGTCAAAGCTTGATGGTTCTATTTTTTATATCTAGCTGCACCTTTAATTTCCAAACTTTTCTGAAAACTTTCCTTACAGTAGCCGCTATTCAAAATTGCACTTCCCAGTCAAAGGCCAGCCGAATGGCAGCCCAATCCCCTTCAACCCCTTCTCTTTTGATCTTAATGTCCACAAATCATGACAGAAACAATATTTTAGTACAAAGATTGATGTTTAAAAAGGAATTGTAGGGGACCAGGCAGGGACCAGCCAAGGGCCCATCAAGGAAAGTGGGGAGATTTTGAATGGCTACTATTGTAATTGAATGTTTAAATCTATCAGTTTAACCTGCTAACCTAATACGCTATAAAATGAATACAGTTAATTGTATGAATGCACACCAACAAATCTTTTTTATTACATTTCTTTCTCAAATTTACTCAAGTGTAACCTGAAGCTCTGGATTCTTTGAAGATTCAGAAAGAATGAATAAAAACAGTTTGATTGAGGCGAAGTTAGTTTGGGATCTAATGTAGCACTGTACTGATAATCTGTTGGACCCCGCTGGATGGAGCCAGAACTTCTGTTCTAAAAATACAATATATTTCTGGAATCTGCCTCACAGATACAACTGTCAACCCCTTTAATAAATCTGCTGTAATTTAGGGTGTTAGTTTTTTTTTTACTCTTAATTTCTTTTGCAATGTTTTTTTATTTTTTTAATGATGCCTGCTTAGTTTTTAGCTACTGATTTTTAACACTGTGTGTAAAGATTTGGATGTTGAGGAATTTCTATTCGCCATGTCACCCCATAAAAAAATAAATAAATAAACATACATGTATAAGAGAATTTATTTAAATCTTTCCAAACATTAAACTTGAAAAAATGCAAAGAATGATAAAAGTTTTCTACAGCAGGAGATTTAATTGCCCTCTCTTATCATTATGCAAACATAAATGAGTTATTCTGCTGCAGTTGGAGCTCTGGCTAATTTGGAAAGAACAAGGCATTGCCCAAAGGGATTAGAAACTTACTCACCAGTTTGCTTTTTTCCTCTTTCTCCTTTCTGTATTGTTTTATCCTGTTTGACATTGAGCAGCGCAGGACATTTTATATTCTAGGCACATTTCCAGTTGACTGAGTTTGAGAGAAATAAAAAAAAAATCTGCTCACATTCATATCTAAAGGTTAATAAAATACATATTTTTGGGAGCGTTGGACCTCAGAGGTGCAGTAAGGTGCTAACAGTCTGGTATGAGACAGTGAACCCAACACTGGATGGTCAACAGGTCGTATGACAAGCCAGAGGTCTCATTAAAGGTAAACTTAGACTGATCAGCAGGTGTTGGTGTATTTTGTAATGCTTTGTTCACAATGAATGCATTTTTAGCAGGAGCAGCCAGTTAACGCACTGGAAAAAATCCAAATCTAGATAAGTCATTTTTTCTTAAAATAAGTGCATTTGTTCTTGGATTGAGGAGATAAAAGAGACATTTTGCCAATGGAACGAGACAATTTAGATTTAAAATAAGAAAACGCAATTGCATTATCTTATTTCAAGTGCATTTCATCTAATTATCTTATTTTAAGACTAAAAACACTCATTTCATTGGCAAACTATCGCATTTACCTACTCAAATTAAGGGTAAAACACTTAATATTAGAATTTTTAACTTCTTTTTAGATTGTTTTTACAGGGCGTCTTAAGTGCATCAACCAATCGGAGATTCCATCTCAATGTTTTTAAATTTCACAATGACGTTACCTCTGCATTTCGACGTCTCTGTAGAGGAAAGAGCAGCAAAGAGAGCCACTGCAAAAGCAGAGATTAGATGGATAATGTTTAAAACAAATACTTTTACTATACTTAGTAGAAATACACTACGCACCATAAAAACTGGACCTCAATGAAATATGAGAATATTTATCAAAAGTCATGACAAAACTGAGCTTCTTCCCGCCTCTGATTGGTGACTGTGAGTGTTTTTATATGAAAGCAACGTCTCTGTTGGATCTTGTCTATCATTGAGTGTTTGGGTCCAGAACAGGATCTCCAATCTATCAGTTTTTTTATGCTGGTAAAGATTCTCAGTCATCCAGGTCAAAGTCATTCCAAAAAAGTAAAAAATTCAATCCACTGGACTTTGTTTTCGAGGAGGCTTTTTCAATTCCAAATGTCAGAAATAGCATTGAGTTCCAGGCTTTATAGAGTAGCCCAACAAAACTTTGTTACGGCTTTTTTTTGTGCATGTTTTCTAAGGAAAAACAAGGCTTTGTTGGTCGACTCTATAAAGCCTGGAACTCAACGCTATTTCTGACATTTTGAATTGAAAAGCTTCCTGGATGGGAAGAGAAACATCTTTAACTTGGAAACAAAATCCTGTGGAATGTTTTTTAACTTTTCTGGAAGTATTATTTATATTCATATTTAGCAAGTTTTACATTTCTGACGGTTTTCTTACATTTTCATCTTTACAGCTGCAGACAACGTATCTATCCTCAATCCTTTTACTAAGACGGCGGTCCCAAATATTTCATCCTCTGAATTTATAAATAAAATTAGTGTTAGAGTTTAAATTATAATTTGAAATGCAATTTTATGCATTTAAAAAAATGATTGAACTGAGCATTTAATAACTTATTGATATATTTCATATTCAAATCATGTTTTAGATAAATCTGTATAAAGCCAAATACAGATTAAAATAATGAAATGTATATCTTAATGTATTTATTTAAGAAAATTATGCAGATGTTTTAAAGAAGCTGATTGTTTCTCCAGATCCAGAAAACATTCCTAACATTGTTTTCTCCTGAATTACGTTAATGATTGTCCACATTGGGATGTTCTACCAACGCTCTGCTGAATTCTCCTCTCCTCTGTAATAAATTTATAGTTCCAGTGTAAACACGCTCTCCACCATCCCCCGTGAGCTAAAGAAATCCAGCCAACTCTCAGTGCAAAAAGAGCTGCCTACAACATTTTAGTAGAACCCTCAGAAAATTTTGAAATCATCAGTCAGGTTGTGGCCTCAGATTTTCCAGCAGAGATCACTGAACTCTGATGGGAAGGAAATATTGATGGCCCGCATGGCTGCCTGATGAGAAGCGGTGAATTTTCCTCCCTCTCGTCTCGCCCTGACCCATTAAAGATTTATAAAGAGGAAAGGTATGATTTGAGAAGTCTTAAATATATTCCAAATTTTATTAAATGCTGGGTGGGTGAAGTCCCCTGTAGATGAGCCTTAACCTTCATAGTATGTTTCCTTTCTAATTTTAGCCTCAGAAGGCAAAGGTTGAAGGAGGGAGATTGCCTGCTTATGAATCATAAATAGAAATATGGATTCACACATTGGGGTACTTTTTAAAAAATATCTCTATTAGGTAATGTACACTTTGCTATTGCGATTATATGATGGAAGTCTCATAGTTATATTGCAAATCAAAGAATAAAAATGAGGCACTTGTAAATAAGATAAAGGTAAAATCCTTTTTTGATTGGGGGATATATTTCAAATGTTAACATCAAAGAAGGTGATAGATAAAGCTCTGTCCAGCATTTTCATTGAATTTAATTTCAAAATCTAATTAGTTATTAACAGTTTTATAAGTAATATAACAACTCTGTGCAAACACAATTCAGAGTGCATTACATGGAAAAAAACAAAAACAAAAAACTGTCATGATCTTGGCACTGAGACTGGCTTAATGGTTTGCTCCATTCCCCTGCGTAGCACGGCCCAGTTTCTCATCACTGTTCATCTCATCCTCCTGCTTCTGCCCCTATTTAAGCAGCTTGCTCCTAGTCATTAGTGCTAGAATATTCAAGCCTTCAGCGAGAGTTCTTTAGAGTACCCGTTTGTTGTTCTGATTGCCTGATCCTGACCAGCTCTGCCCTAGGACCCTTGAGCCTGCCTGTTCCTGTTTCAGATTTTTTTGCCTGACCTGTCTTCAGACTGCTGCTGGTTTCTGACTGTGGACTGAACCCGAATCTGCCTACTGATTTCGACTTGGCTTTCCCATCTGTGCCTCTTCGGATCTCTAATCTTCTGGTCTGGACTCCTGTTAGCTCTTCGTCACCGGCTTGGGCTTGTTCTTCTGAAGACTCCTGCCTTCCTTCATCTGCTTGGGTCTGCTCGTCAGCCAGTTCAGCAGTCTCTGGCTCCTGGAACCCCCTGAGTGGCGTTCACAGCATGCTGTTGGAAGCCATCCAGCTGGATTCATCTCCTTATTCTGGGCACCGACTGATCTCTAAAACTAGGTTAGTCCCTCACATGCATGTAATCATTTTCCCTCTACAGATTCTGCCCTTTGATGCCAAACCTGCTGAATTACAGATCTGACATACTTTATAAATGCTTTCGTGAAATACACCAATCTGTCTGCTTGAATCCTGGGTCTGAAGGTGCGGGGCCTTGACAAAAACAAAGCCTGATTGCTGCTTTCAAAATTCCATCAAGATTGTGCCAGAACCTTTTTATAGAGATAAGAAGTTGAAATGTACCCAGATATCAGCATATGTGAGTGTATAGATACATTGTAGAAAATTCTCATCAAATCCAAAATTGTGCTAAAAAGGTTTTTTATACAATATAAACTTCTAAAGAGCACCGGATCTAAATTAGATGTGTTTTCTTTTTTCATGAGAGACAGTTCTCTAACATTTAGATGTTACAGTCGAGTGTAGGAGGTGATGATCTTCCCATGCACCACCTTAACACAATGCCAGGAAGGACGTTGGCAGGCCCTAAACGCCGGCGATGTGGGAGCTCGCACATTGCAAAGGCATTAAACCTCACAGTGAATATAAATAGGAGGACGAACCTGCAAGATAGCTCCAACGGAAAAGACCATCCGTCACTGCCAAGTTTGCAAAGTCTCAGCAGGCTTTGGTTCTTTTGAGAACAATTGCAAATGTCGAGAGCAGAAAACAAGGAGGTGAAAAGGAAAACGAAAAAACTGTTGCCTGCTCTTTCAGATACTCTCAAAAATTCGGAGGTTATACCTCTGGATTTAATGATGTGTTTTTTTTTTATTATCAGAGCTTCTATAAACAGTCCCAGCGATTCCAGCTAAGAGAGTTACAAGCTGCAGCTAAACAATAAGCTTCCACGCCGTTAACTAGTGCACCTCAGCTGCAATAACTGACACAAGCAGAGCCAGGAACACGAGAGAGAAAGGCTTGGCAACGGCACTGTGAATCTGCTGGCCTCCACCCCATCACAGCCCACGGGCATGTGCCTGGTAGAAATGCACAAACATTCCCTCTGCAAAGACAGGAGGGAAAAGAAAACAGATTTCTACCCAACATTTGTAAGAAACTCTGGGTTTTAAAGACACACTTTTGAACTTTTTCCATCAATGTCCACGCAAGAACTGATTAGGAATTAATTTGCCCACGGTGGCGACGTCACCAACAGAGAAAGAAGAATATAAAAAAAATAACCGCCACCATGCTGCACCGGCTCCGTTCTCTGCGTTTCCAAGGAGACAGGAGCACATTGGTATTCTGAGGGGGACACTTCATAAGCAATTGTGAGTGAAAGAAATGTGAGGGAGAAAGGAGATGGAAAATGGTAATACATAAATGCCTTTGTGTAAAGAGTACAGTCAGATACAGGCCACTGACAAGTTTTACACATAGATAAGGGCAAAGCGTGCAAAATGTGTTCATGCAGCAACATAAAAAACACATTCATAGCTTTACTGCTTCAATGTACAACCAGATAATAATGCCATTAGAGTAATGTGAGCACAGCCTTTTAGTGGGTGTCTAAAAAAGTGATCTGCATGTAAGTAACGTTGATTCAAAATAAAGAAAAAAACCTACAATGTTTGCAGACATGAGTCATGCATTTATCAAGACAAGTAAAGCCTCTTACCCATAAACTCGATGCCCAATTGGTCTGTTGTTCAGGGAAGCAGGAAGGAGAAAAAGAGACAGAAAAGAGACGTTACTGAAGGAGCCAGTGAAGGTATCAACATGCACAGCTAATCACCCTGCAAACTTCTGCATTCGTTACACTGAAGAAGATAAATGTTAGAAATGTTACAAGAAATGAGGCATGCAAACGCATTCTGTTACTTTCATTTTATTTTCCATCTTCATGTTAACCTCGCTGTGTTTGTATCAGGCTATGGAAAATAGAACTAAACAAGCAAGAAAACTCCTCATCTCTTGACAGTTTATACACTTGCAACTTATTTATGTTGTTTGGCTAATCTCTGACCAACTGATATTGACTGATCATTGTTTCACCCTTCTTCAGGAGTCAAGGTTCTGTGTTTGCCTCTCAGGCACCATTTACACTGCAGGAAAATGTGGCTGAAAATCAGATTTTGGAGGGTCAAGTGATCAGGTGAGGCAGCTAGAAACAAGTGGGGACTTGAGCTTCATTCATATGTGGCTCTGATCAGACTCCTAACTTATCGTTTGGGATGCGACTCCAGTGGGACAACCATTGTAGACTGATGTGACTCTGACTTTCCATCAGCACAAAATGGGAGCAGTTAACAAAACAGAAGCTGGGATGGTAACACAACAAAAACCAATCTAAAAATCAGCAATATTTTCCCTCAAAATTGTGCACTTGATTTAGCATACATTAGATATTAAATCAGTGATTTCATTATTTATTTTAAATAGTTTTTCACCAGACTACATTGATATTCATTTTCTTTGTTACATAAAAGGTGAGAAAAATAAATGCAAACTAAATCATAGATACACAGCCTCATTAAAATTATGCTAAATGTCCGTTTACATGTTCTACCTCAGCTACACACTTTTGCAGTCATCAAAAAGTTTGTTCCATAATTAAAGCTGGATATGTAAGCACAAATATGAGTTTATACTAATTGGTTAGTTTTACAATGTGAATGTTACAGCAAATCACCATAACATACATTTCGAAAGGTGCTGTCCAGAAGCCCATATATCCATTCCAAAAAGCAATACGATGAATGTCTGGGATGCCGAAGGTCGACCCTCGGGGGACGCTGTCCTGCAGGTTTGCTCCGGTTTGACACACCAGGTTCAGATGATTGTATTTCAGCATAGCTTGTCAATCAGCCAAACTAGAAATAAGCTGTGCTGAAGAGGGGAAACTTGTAAAACCTGCAGGACAGTGATGCTCGAGGTGCACACTTTGGACACCACTGGTTCAGGTGGAGTTTAGCAGGGAGTCTTCTTCATGCCACCCATCTAGCAGAATGTTCCAGTAAAATTATAAAGCACCTTCAGCATTATTGTACTGTCTTATTTTACAGTTTACACATTGCTATTTGGTATGAAAACCTTTCTATAATGTTATTCTTGTCATTGTGCCACAATCAAGTAAGTCTCAAGTCTTTATCTCAAGTCCCGAGTCAAGCCTTAAGAAAACACAGTCAGGTCAGTCAAGTCTTAAGTCAAGATAGGTGGCTCTCAAGTCAAGTCCCAAGTCTGAAACTTCAAATTTGAAGTCCTTTAAGTCTTTTTTTTTAGACAAATCTGAATTATACACCTAATGTAAGTAAACGACCATGTGCTCTTCGTATTTACTTACTTACTTACTAGTGTAACTGAACATGGCCCTTATATTTTCTGTCCTCAGGTAGCAACAACTGCTGCTGTGAGCCCCTCCCTCCATTTGGTTCAGGTAAAATATGATTAAATACATGACAGTATTTTATAGAATTCATCTTTAGAGGGTTTTTATTCCATTGCAGTCTTGGTATTGTTCTTCTCTCCTATGGGCTGGATGAAAACAGCGATTTTCCTTTTTGAAAAGTTGGCAATATGTGTTACTATGCCGCTGTACCAACGCAAGCTTAAACATCAACAGGAACTGGAGACTTGATTTAAACCCTGATATTTTTGTTTCTTTTTTTTTATACCTATGCAATAGCTAAGATGTTTTAGCCTATTTCCCTATGAAAATCTGGCATTTATGTGGCTGATTGAATTTGTATGTTTCAGAGTAGAAATCTGGAGCTTCCTGTCAGCTTAAATAAAATAATTAATTGAACTTTTTTGATCCCACATTTGAGAAATTTGCCTCTGCATTTAACCCATCCCCTTGGGGGTTAGTGGGCTGCCATTGCAGGGCTTACATTAGTAATATGGGGTTAAGGGTCTTGCTCAGAGACCCAGAGTGGCAGTCTGTGGGAGTGGGTTTCAAACTCACAACCTCAGGATTCAAAGCTCAATGCCCTAACCACTAGGTTGCCACCCCCAGGAGCTAATGGATGCTGTTTCATTTCACACAGTACTCATCTGATGTATGAAAAATTATTTGTATGTTTTGCTTCTAACCATTTCAGGGAAACAAGAGGTTGTTAGTAATTGCGTCGAAAGTTGCTTACATATTTGGTATTAAAACCCTAATTACATTTTTGCTGTAATGTTCTAGGTGTGCAAGGTGAAATAGCTTGTAGGCTTCTAAGCTTTAGCAGAAACAAATATGCAGAAACTGATTACTCTCTTGTGTAGAGCAATTTTAATAATGAAAAGGAAGAAAAGAAAAACCTTTTACTGCTCTTACACAAGATTGCGTGTCATGCTTTTATGCTTGCAAGCTATTTGTGACCTTGTGTAGTTAATGTGCAGAGTTTCTTTCCATTGGTTCATCCTTGAACATGTTTGCCTGGCTTCATTTAAAGAAGTTCTTGAAAAGGTAAGGCAGGAAAACATTTTGGAGGAATCCGCTGTGACACGCATGGTGTAGCTTAATATACAGTACCCCTCACTGACTCTGCAGAATATAATCCAAGGGAAGTGCAGGTGTCTGACATTAGCCACACAGATGTCTTTATTTCCTGAGTAGTCCTGCCTTACACGCTATGGTGGGTGATCTGTTCTTTCAAATGCTCAATCCTATCTGACCCAGATCTTATCAGGTAATGTCAGCACATGTATAAGTGGATCATTTTTCAGGCCAGGATGACCTAGATAGTGCCTTCCGCCTGAGAGATCCGATGAACATGAGAGATATCATCCATATTCAGCATAATATGAATGGATTCAGACAGCAAAACAGGGAACTGAGGCTAAAATTTTAATTTCATATTTCCCATAGTGTACTATTATAGCTCTAGCACAGAGTTAACTTTCATTAGCTTCTTCTCTTTGCTAGAAAAAATTTCGTGAAAAAGCATGACTTGACATGACAGCACAATCCAGCCGCCACCATGTTTCATGATGTTTTCTTTTAGTTTATGTCCATCTGAGGTGTTTTATATGGAATACAAAAAGTTATATCATGATCTCTAAGCAGGCTCTCCTGTGCAACACGTTTGGCATGTTTCCCAAACTGCATACGGGACGACTTTCTTTCACACTAATACTACTACTACTATTCAGTAAAAATGGCAACTAAATATATAACGAAGAAAATTGCAAATAGTTGGATTATTTTGTTATTAATTCTTTAAGTAATTGACTTTCTTTCAGAAAAGAATGGCATCCTAATAGAGGATTCCAGTAAACAACAAGGAATAAAGCTTACGTTTTTAGCTGCTCTGACCTCAGCAGCCTCTGGAGAGCAGAAAGAAATAACAGCATGATCTGTTCTTTGAAACTCTGCACTTTTTAGTCCTTTTGGGTGGATCCAAAACAGCTGCTGTCGGGTTTTGCAAACCCAATTTCCCATGGAGCTCAATGAGTAGAGCCTAGCACTAAAGCTGCCAAGGTTAGGGATTTCATTTTCTGTACAGTTTCATGGGTAAAGTATATATCAGCACCAGTACTGTCACAGTTATGAAGGTTTAGTTCCCATTGGGGCCAGCTGTACTCGTGATGTATACACTCTTTCTAGGGTAAACCTCCTTAGATGGAAGGATCCACAAAGTGTCAAATCTTTAATATGGTTCATGGAAACTGAATTATCGTACAGGCAAGAGGTGCCCCAGGGAAATAGCATATCTTTCTCACACAATGGAAAGACCAGCAGAGTGCATGCTTTTAATAATTATGAAAAAAAACAACAAAAAACAAATAGTTCCAATTGAAAATATTGGGGTTCTTCTTTATTTACTTTATTTATGTTATTCAACTGTATTAAATTAATACAATAATATAGAAAATCCACAAATTCATTATTTGTTCCTTTGAGTAAAATGTTGTAAAAGTTTCAGAAGTAAATCAAAACTCTCCTTTTTCATTATTTTCATAAATTTCTATCAAACCATTGAATTAAAAAAAGCATTAATTGAATTGAATTGTTATGAAAGTATTCCTAACTGCTTTGAGAACGAGCATAGCTTTCAGAAATGTACGTTTTTCTAATTTTTGATGAGACGTAAAATTGTGCCACAAAAGGTGTATGTAGAACTATTTTATCTATAAAAATATTTTTCAAAGTATAAAAAATCTTTGCAATCGTGCCTCAATAAATACAGCATATAAAGCATTTCAGAAGCAAAAAACAAAAAACCTTAGTAGCTTATGTGTCATATTAGAAGAGCGTAGCCCCCACTGGGAGTTCATTATTCTCCAGCGGTTGTGCCAGGTGTGGATGGCAGCAAGTCGGTATTACTTCACCAAATTTTCACACCCTGTGGAACCACACGTAATGAAGGGAAGAGGTCGGCTTTCAGATGGTCTCTACAGAACAACATTGTTGCTCTAAGGTGTATAAACTAATTTAATTAGAAAGCACAAGCAAACAGTGATGTGAAAACCTCTTAGGTAACCTTAGATGTTGGTTGTTTATTTTTTAGTGGCCTCCAGGATGAGTTGTTAATGTCCTCTTAGAGGAGTAAGGCTAAGCCAGCAGCTCCTGGGAATGTTCACCACTGTTTCATATTTAAATATTTCTGGACAAAAGGCTCCCACTGTGGTCCTAAATCTACAAAAAAGCAGTTTGTACCACTTCCCAGACTTTTGGGAGATTTCCTTTCTCTTCCTTACATTATTCCTTTTATATCAGGCCTGACGTGCTGTTTTTCCAGATATTTAACTTTGCTAGACAGGCTCTTTATTCCAATAGCCTGGCAGTATTCAGGCCTGGATGTTTGGGATGAGAACTGGCAAGAATTTGGTCTTGCAATACGCATCAGGATCAATGTTTTACAATAGGATTTATTTTGGTACATCATGATGCAACAAAAAAGACAACATATTACGTTTTTTAATAAAAAATATAGCTCAGAGAAACTTCATGAGATCTTTTTGCTTAGCGGCTGATTCAGAGGCTCTGCCAACCAGCAGCTGAAGCTTTAAGAGTTACTGTGTATCAAAGTTAGTCAATGATATGGATATGTGGCTATGCACATTTTTTACATTTGAGGTTGATTTGGATCAACACCAACATTGCCAATTGAATATTGCAAAATTGGTATTTTGAATCAATACAAATATCCAATATAATATCACAATATCTAATAATTATAGTTCTGTCTTCCACTCCTACTGGGTATGGTCAATCATAATGAACTCCTCTTTCTAAGACAATGGGCAGAATTACATTAAAGTCTGATAAATCGCATGCTTAATGTGTGATTGCCTGTTCATTAGCATATAGAATAGGTTTGAAGTTTAGGCTGCAATCTAATCACTCCACGGCCAAACCATTTAAGGAGTCATGCGATGGGCACAGCCCTATCCCCTGAACATGCCAGGAAGGTAGGAGGTAGGAGTTTCCCTGACACTGGAGCCTCAGCTGTCAGTTGGATGTTGGAGAGACTTTAAATGAGCAAGCAGAAACCGGCAGCAGTAATGCTGTATATGCAAACTTCAAAAGGATGTTTGGCAAATTTGGGTGGGGAGTGTCGGCCTAGTGGTTAGAGCAGTGCGCTTGTGCTCTGAGAAGGTTGCAAGTACTCAGTTCGATCCCCACAGCGTGCACTCTGGGTTCCTGAGCAAGACCCTTAATTCCACACGGCTCCCTGAGCGCCGCACAATGGCAGCCCACTGGTCAGCAAGGGGATGGGTTAAATGAAGAGGTAAACTTTTCCATACGGAGATCAATAAAATTGTATTATTATTACTATGAAATTGAAACGATCCAAAGTGAAAGGATAATCTATATACATTTTGTTTTGTAAATCTTCAAGCGTTAAGCAACAACATAGCATGATCTAAAACGGATAAAAATAAATCTGTAAATGATCTGATTTGAAAACAATCTCATCATTGAAGTTTCACTTTGTTCAATAAAACCGTTTGGGTTTTAGATTTAAAAAAATATAAACACAAAGATAGACAAAGTTTGTAAAGAGACCAATATTTTTTCACAGACATGAATCTATTCAATCAATTAGCAAATATAGTAGTTTAAAAATTGACTGATATGGCTGATTATTACCTTTATGAAGTGTTTCAGTCCAATAAATAAATAAATAATATGAATTAATATGTTTGTTCTGGTTAATCAAGTGAAGCAGAAGCCAGGCTGAACTACTCCCACACAGGAGAGAGCACTGTATGTCTGAACAGAAACTATAGAGGTTACCGTTTTCTTCATCTGAGAAGTTAATAGTTATTAATCGTCTCTGACTGAATTCAGAATAAAAGCTTTAATACTGGCTGACTGTAAAAAATAGTTCAACACATAATGAGCAAATCTCATCTGAGAGATCAGGATGTCTTTGTATCACCAACTTATAGGTATAGTAGCGGGTTTTCACAAATTTTTGAAAAAACAGCCCTCTCCACAAAAAAATGCACGTGCACAACCCTGTACCCGGTGCAGAGAGGTAACGCTTATTAAACGTGTGTGGGAGCGTGCACGAGCCCATTTCTCCTCGTGCACGCTCTGTTTAAAAGCTGCTGTTTGCATCACTCATAAAAGCTTACTTTTACCAGAATGATTGACAATTAAGAGGGCCACTTATATCAATGATCCACCCGGAAAAAAACCCATCCTGCCCTAAACCTTTCAGGTATAACCTTTTGGAGTGAATTTTGTTTCATTATTGCTGCAATTTAAAAACATGAAAATAATATAAATAATAATACATCTCCTGAGGAGAAACAGGAAAGAAATTGAATGATTAAAATATGGAGAGAGAAAAAATGGAAATAAACAGAAAAAAAATTATATAGAAAAAATAAAATCTGAGAAAACAGGCAATTAACTTATAAATGTCACATGATAAAGCAATTTTAAGTCTTAAGTACAAAACCTATTCAGGTTTTAAGCAAAAAAACAACAACTTTCATTTACTTGCGAGAATAATAGAACAAAATTCACTTCATAAATGCGATTGTATGGAGTACAAAGTATATAGAATGTAATCTTTAAGAAGCAATTAGAAAAGAATGCTGTTTGAAAAACCCTACCTGTAAAATAGAGATAATAAAATAAATGAATGTCTAAATATAAGACCTGTAAAACATGAAAAAAAAAAAGTATGTAAAGTTCTGCATCAAAAAATCTAAACAATGAAAATAAATTTAAAAAAAACTGCAGTTACTCTCAAAATCTTTGTATGATTAAGAAGGTTATAAAAGTGTATTTACTGTGTAGCATTTTTTTAAAATAAAATGTGTTTATAAGAATAATGAAACCAAAATTATCTCCAGAATTCTGGATCACTGCATACATTTTAAACACTACAATATCAATACTTTTCAGGCCACTGAATTTACCAGCAGCTTTTCAGCTGACACTAGCTGTGAAATTAAGAATTTTATGAAAAAAAAAAAACTATATTTCTCATCAAAATGTTCTCTTATTTTTAACTCTGTCTTTGTTCTGCTAGAAAAAGAATCTCTACTCATTTTTACAACTGATGCTAATACATGTTGAGGGTAATGAAGCTTTAATGTTGTTTGTATTGGTGGGTAAGTGACATTCACATGATTTGTGTTGTCTTCCTCTTGTGTACGCTGTTTCTTTTGCTTGAATTGATGTTGCACCGTGTAATTTAATGGATTGCACCAGAGGTCTGCACAGAGACGACATCCTGTTTCAGCAATGCGTTCTGTAGACAATGAAGCTTCTTGCTCTTGTTTTTATAAGTTTATTTGAGGATGTTTCAGAAAAACAGAGTATATAAAGTTCCACCTCAGTTTAATATGCGAAAGCAGAGCTTGTTTGTGCAGACTGATTCCCTGCTGCCTTTGTTGTTACAGATGATGCTTGTTCTTCAGCGGCTCCAGGTGGAGCGCAACACACAAACACTCCCGATCTGCAGCTGCTTTATTTCCCCGTTAAGAAAATAAAATGATTATTGTGCAGATGGGCATGGAGGAGTGTTTGCATTTTTTTTTCACATGAAGAGAGCAGAGAATTATTTTTTTTTTTTTACATGATTTTATCAATTAGCGCTTGAGCCTCTTTAGACGATGAGACAAAGTAAAGGAGCAATTTGATAGAAGGCGGCTACCCACTTTTTTTAACACCTTATTTTCTACCATTTAAAGCAAATAAAAACTTGACAAATTACTCAATATTTAGGTCTTAAGCAATGAAACATAAATTTATGGTTTAGTTTTACTGTCCTACACAGTGTCTCATGTCTGCCCTTCATAGCAGGAAGACAGGAAGCAAGTCGCAGCACGCAGCTGACAGACAGATCGATGGCTGTGTGATGCGAGCACCGACGCGAGTTCAAACATCCACAAACTCCTTGCAGAGGAGCACCAGCCTCAACACTAAATCTGAATGTCATCTTTCACCAACCCGTTTTATTATTTCATCATCTATTCTTGGCCTTGTTTTGCACTGTCCTTTGTTTTGTGTTGCTGTGGCAACAAGATTTCCTGCAAAATAAAAATATGTCTTACATTTAAGGTGCCATTTCTGCATTCATTAATCAAAGTGGTCAAGACAACGAGAACGCAGAGAAACTGTTTCTGTCGCTCTTTTAATAGTTAAACTCAGATCAGAAACAAGTAATTAATGGTATATCTCACTGTACAGCCCTTCATACAGAACGTTATTTTACCTGCCACACCAACACTGTTCCCCTTAAAACAGACTGAAAGGCAGTCGTATGCAGTCTTTTCAGCAGCCTTTCAAGTTTTACTTTTATTATTGTGGATGAAAATGCACAGTTCGTATTTTTCATAATTATGTGAAAGTTTTATTCAAATTTTAGTCGACAGAAACTCAAAATAGTTTTTGCATTCTTTTGAATTGCATCTTTAATGTGCATTCTTCATCTGTATATAAAGAATAGCTCGTATAAATGCGGACAAGTGAATACAAAACAATTAAAGGTAATGTGGGGGATTTTCTCGGATTTGTTAAAAATTCATAAGAAAATAAAAATCATTAAAAAACAAATGTGCATGCACGGCACATTTCTCTGTGTAAAAGTTGCTGCTCTCATAGCTCATACAGGCTTACTGTGTCAGAACGTCGCCCTAACCCCTAAATACATAGAGCGGGAACTATATAGTGAACTCAGTGAACTTACCATTCCAACTGATGATCAGTTCCCCATTAGTACCCTGCCTGGTGCCTGCGCTACCTTTGTTATTAGTCACAGCTGTCGGGTAGCTGCAGCCTATAGTAAATCGCATAATGCTTTGCAAGGAGAGCTCTCCTCACAAAGCATTCTGGGATATATCTGCCTCTTCAGATGCCTTTTAATTCTTCTCATATACACTTCGTAGACACTTTTTCTCTTACGGCCATTTTCAAAGATTGTGGTGAGAAAGCTGAGCTTCAATGACTGTCTGAAACCACCACAGATATACGCCTGAAAGTCTGCATGGGCAGGAAAAGATACGTAACGGAACTAGCACGTAGGATGACCTTATGTAAACAAACCAGAATGATTGAAAGTTAGGAGGACCACTTCTTTAGATGATCCACCTGGATATAAAAACTCCTCCTCTATACCTTAAAATATATGTATCACGTCTTAAAAAGCAGAATATATATGAGAAAATATTCACTATGCTTTCAATCATGTTTAAACACACCATTTTTTTTATTAGTTAAATTAGTTTTCTCAGCAAATGCAAAAAAATATAAAAACAATAAAAAAACTACTTTTTTAATTGGAGCTTTAAGCTGATAAGCACCAAAACTTAACATTAAATCAGGTGTTATAAAAACAACAACAAAATCATAGCGTACACACCAAAGGCTAGATATAAAACAAATAGATAAAAACTTGAAGGTTTATATGACAATAACATGTGGAGGGCAATACACAAATACAGAATTAATTTCAATTTAATGCTTAAAATCTTAAGTTAAGATAGTGTATAGAAAGGTTGACATGGTGATTGGGTTTGTGTTGTCAAAATTTGCAGACACCAATTGACAAAGACACTCTGGTATCAACCCGTTTTCTTCCCTGTGCAATGAAGGGAATGTTTACTTTTTAAATCACACTAACCATTTCAATAATAATAATAATAAAAAAAGAATCTGCGTATCTTCACAAAAACCAACAACCAGAAAAAAGCTCCAATGTCATCAGGCCACATTTAACAGATTTGTTTAGACTAACTGTGCACAGCTAGGTTTATACTTTAAATAAAGTAACCCAGTCTGTCTGTTGCTTGGCAAGGTCAAGCATCACATTACAGAAGTTCCCTAAAGCCTTGAAGTTGAATAAGCCTGAGATGTCTTCTTAGATCTAACTATTCATGAGAGCCGAGGGAAATGTGTTGAACTTTTGCAGCAAGAAAACACACTTGAAATGTAAAAAGAAAAAGGAAAAAACAACATAAAAGTAACTTTTTCCAAAGTTTGAACAGTAAATCAGTAAAAGAGAAAGTTTTATTCAACTATAGTCATTGGTCCAATCTGTTGGGTTTGGAGAACATCATCTGTGGTGTGGGTAAAAAAAGAAACTCCTGAATCATATGTCAAAATGTTGCGGGGAGCGCCAGTCATCATAGCATTGATTCATTCAAGGCTGCGACGCATTCAGGCACACAGCAACATTGGAGGCAACAAGAGGCACTCTGCTCACCTCTATGATTTCATTACGTCTGCCATGAAGGTTATGTTTTTAGTAGAGTTTGTGAAAAGAGTATAATAATAATTTTTTTTTTTTTTTCAAAAGTGCACCTCAGGCCAAATAACAATTTATTACATTTTGTGATAATCTAAATCATAATTCAGATGAAGGATTTGTTTAAATTAAGCGTTCTTTAACATTTTTTGGCAGAACAAGAGGTTCTCCCCTAAACCAGAGGGTGGCAGCAGTGTCTAATGACAGCTTCAGGATCAGAGTCCAAAATGTCCACAAGTATTTTACTCCATCTGATTTCAACCAGAAAGCAGAATGAACGAAGAAGGTGAAAGCAGAACAAACACCAGAGGCTTCAGACACACGTTGTGCCTTATTTATAAACTTATGAAAGGATTATCAGAGGTGCACCTCATGCCAAAGAACAATTGTTTTAAATTTTATAATGATCCAGATGATGAGTTTGAGCTATAGCTTTAAGTAACAATGTGGGGCAAATTGTGTTGCCTGGCAGCGGTCTCTGCACTCTCTGAGTTTTTCAATAAAAAATGTCAGAATTAGGGTTCAAAGCTTTATATATTAGCCCAAAAACCTGTTTTGGCTTAGAAAATATGCAAATTGAACCAGAAGAAGGGGATCCGGCCCTTAGGAAAGGGGAGTCTTTTGGGTTTTTTTGTTAGCCTGCAATACCCGATACTTAGCTATGCCTCTGAAAGGGGGGTCGTTAGAGGAAATTGTTGGCCCACCCCCCTTCATGGGAGTGGGGGGTTGAAATGATGGCTGGAAGGAATCAACTGTATCTCTGCACTGTAGGTTTTTGAAAGCTGAAACCTGAGTTACCTGAGTCCACCCCCCCCCTGTTTAAGGTTGGTTTTTCTTTCTTAACATAAATGGCTTCTTTCACACCCCTCTCAAACCACCTGTCCTTTTCTGTTCCTGTTTTGTTTCCCCTTGAAATTATTTCAGGAGTTCTGAAATCAACAAACCTATGGAAGGAATTTTCTATGTTTTGAAACATGTTTTAAAAATAGAAATCTACTAAAAAAAAAGGCAACAAAAAAAAAAATTCCTATCTGAAAAAAAGAGAAGCTTTCCTGTTCTCTCCAATGTCTTTTTTTCAAATTGCGTTTTAAAATTTTTATTTTGCATTCTTTTTATTTTTTTCAAATTATATTCTTTAAATTTATGTTTTCAGGTTATCTTTTAAAATTGAATTTCTTTCAAATAGCTTTTTTCATTTCACAGTCTCTGCAAATAATGGAGGACGGGTTTTCCTCTGGACTGAGGAGCAAAGATGCTTTTCTAATGGTCTAAGTGTCAGAAACAACATTTTTAATGATCAATAGTGAGTGTTTGTAATTCAGATCATAGTGAGGAGAATGAGATCTGTAAAAAGCACTTTGAAAAAAATCCACTAATAAAACACAATCAGCAAAACATACATAATTTTTTTAAAGGAAACAAATATTTCAAACTAAATTTTATTTCCAAATTCAATTATTCTTTTCAATTCTTTTAATTCTTTTACTCTAAGAACTATACCTCACAAATAAAGAACCAGGTCCCAAAATATATTTTTTGATAAAGACATTTTTCTGAGTTTTATTAATGAAAAAATGCTTTTGGGTTGTAATATTAATAGACCTAAATTTACTCTATACATATTCAACTGAAAAACTTTTTAAAAACAAATCTTTAACTTCTCCTTGATAGTGACTGCGATGCTGTAAATCCCTGCATGTAAATTTGCAGACTTCCAGCTGTGTTGCAAAGAACACACCACCCCAAAAGATCTTGTGGAAGATAATGTTTTTCTACAATTTAGAATAAGAAAGTCTGTTATTGGAACGTGTGGACATGTTTGTGGGGTTTCAATACCTTTGCAAGCTACCACAAATATTATAACACAACAGGACTTTAAAACACTTTCAGACATCATATTTTAATTTAAAAAAATAATAAAGTGGTTCAAAAAAATGCAAAACAGATAATAAAACAGCCTGTTTTAATAATTAATAGTCCAAGGTCAAAAAGTGAACTGTGGTTGCCTTTAGAGACCATGTTGAATGAGAGAAACTGTGTGGATGATGAAGTGCTGGCAAGCTCTGCAAGGATGAATGAGCAAGAGAGGGGGAGGCAGCAGGAACAAGTAACAATTTCCCATGAGGAGGAGGAGGAGACAGGAGCAAGTAACAATTTCCCATGAGGAGGAGGAGGAGGCAGGAGCAAGGCAGGACATGTCAAAAGACACTTTGGGTAAGTTCTGGTAAGAGATATGGAGAGATTTTAGTGCTGAGGGGCATCGAGGAGTGACAGGGAAAGAGAAGAAGAGGAGAGCAGGACAGACTGCATAGTGTACTCTTTAAGCCGGGCCTACACTGTACGATTTTTTGCCCATTTTTAGGCTGGTTCTCCAGTCGTGCAAGAATTTGTCGAATGAGCCGACTTTCAGCCTGATCGTGCGTCGTGTAGCATACAGGGGGTAACGAGGGGCTATCAGCCTCTCTCGACCACCTCCCCATCAGGAATCGCAAGGTTGGGAGGAAATCAAACATTTTTTAAATTCAGTCGACTGTCGTAAGGTGGGCATCGGCAAATCGCTCAGGGCACAAACAAGGATTCTTCTTCCTCTCAGACGAAAACACAGAAACATGGTGGGGGTGCAAATGAAGGGTTCTTTCTATAAAATAGACAGACCGTAGTAGCCACGTTTGCTCACCTGTGTCTTCCAAATACGTCATCGTCTTTTCTTTTTAGGGCTTTCAGCACAAAATTGCACAAATTGGCTAGTGAGCTTCAGCAGGCATCGACACGTCTTTTTCTTCTTCTACTCGTTTGGCTTCCGATAGACAAGTAGCGCCATCTCACTGCAGAGTTGAGTCCGACGTGGATTTTAGACGAACAGTGTGAGCAGGTAGATCGCATTAGAGCGTTGGGCCGCACAGTCTGAAAACTTATATCGTGAGCTGTGAACTCAGACTTTACGACAAAACCCTGCAGTTTTGTCGTACAGTGTCAGCTGTACCCGCGTGCAATGATTGAAGTAATGGTATAGTGTACGCCTGGCTTTACTAAACTAGATTATCCTTTTTAAAACCTGTAAAAAAAAAATAGATAAACTAAAGAAAATAAACACTATATTACACTGATTGGAACCTTTCAGACATCATAGTACGGCTTAAAGGAATAGTACACCCAAAACATGATTAGCCTTCATTTTCTACTCACCCCCATGCTGAACAACACTCTGGAGTACTTTTTTGATATCTCAAATGCATCTGGAGATCTGGGAGGCTTCTTGCTGTCTGCTGACATTCAAATAATGGAGGTCTATGGTGCCCGAGGCAGAAAGGTCCATAAAAGTCCACAAAAAACGTGTCAATATTCCTCCATACTGCTCGTCCAATGTATTCCAAGTGTCCTGAGTGGGTAGCGTCCATAATTTACTCGAAACGAAGTCATTTAAAATGTTTTTAGAGCATAAAAACAGACGCTGAATGCGCACTTTCATCTGGTTTGGTCTGCCGCGGTTTCCGTAGACTCGTGAACTCGCATGCGGGTGCTTTTAGGAAATCCTACACACTACTGTTTATGCTCTAAAAACATTCTAAATGACTTCGTTTCGAGTAAATTATGGACGCTACCCACTCAGGACACTTGGAATACATTGGACGAGCAGTATGGAGGAATATTTTCACCTTGTTTGTGGACTTTTATGGGCCTTTCTGCCTTGGGCGCCATAGACCTCCATTATTTGAATGTCAGCAGACAGCAAGAAGCCTCTCAGATCTCCAGATGCATTTGAGATATATAAAAAGTACTCCAGAGTGTTGTTCAGCATGGGGGTGAGTAGAAAATGAAGGCTAATCACGTTTTGGGTGTACTATTCCTTTAAGGTTGACCAAACTATCTGGTTAACTTACCAAGGTTCTTAACCTGTGAACTAGCCACACCAAAATCACTAAAAATGCCTTTAAAAAGCAAACATCCAACCAGCTGCTGCTCTTTAACCCATGGGAGGGTTTAGCCTGCCATACACTCTAAAAATGTTTTGATAGTAGCCTTATTGTAGCAGGATGAGGCTGCCTATTTGGAGGCACCACATACATCATGCAGATGAACGTTTACAGTCATGGAGTTCCTCAAGGCGCCATTTTCGGACCACTTTAGTACAAAGCTTAAGAGATCCTCTTTAGCTCAGACTATAAGATAGTACATTTCCCATTTTATTCCATGATTACTGACTGACCCTGTAAATGTTTTTCATTTATGTAATGGGACATTCAGTTATTTATTTATGCATTTTACAGTTTCATATTTCAAATAAATAGATAAAAGTTACATCTACTTTAATCTTTTTTGTTTATTTCATGGGACATTCATGTTTAAGCGTTTCATTGTATATTTTGGTCCTCCATATACCTCTAGAATTGTGTCACAATGATTGTGTCTCACAACCCTTAGGGGGGTCCCAACCCCCACTTTAGGAACCTCTGACCCGAAGTATTGACTCTGAAACAAGGTATTTACTGAATAAAATTTGAAGCTTTTTCTTTTTTTCTTGATGAAAACGGGGATGGAGGAAGAGGAAGCCCACAGCATTCATGATGTTAAAAGCATTACAGTGAATGACTTTATAGCTGCAGCCCAGAGTCGACGTATCTATGCTGTAGCTTTTTCATGTGTAGAGAGCCACACTTCATGGATAATCTACTACTGTTGCACAATAATAAACCACATTTCCTTCTTTTTTTCCCTTTTTCAAATAGACCCACAGATCTCTCACATTCTTTCACTCATAATAGGAGAGTTGCTGAATTGTTAATGCACCCAGAAGCACATGAACACACAGCAGAGAGCCTCCAAGTTCTACTGGATTTTTATTGCTGTGCTGTCGTCTTAGTCTGGTTTGAAGGGGGCTCATTAGACTCATTAGTGCTGAAAACAAATGTTTGTGTCTTAATTGTATGTTTTTTGTTTGTTTTTGTCAAAGTCAGGCAGCATTTTCTATGTGAGGGGTTCTCAAAGTTGAGGCGAGGACCCCCTGTAGGGTCACGAGAAACCAGGATCAGATCACTGTGACAGTGCAGGACCAAAATATATCAGGAAATCCATAAATATCATTTTTTTAATAAAATAAACAAAAAAGAGATTAGTATATGTTACAACAAAACAAGCTAAAATGCACAGTTGAATAACTGAATGTTTTTAATTACAATAAGGAACATGTGAACTTAAATAATGTACTTAATTGTTATGAACAGTTTGTACTGAAACTGAAATCTTAATTGCATTGACAATAAAGTTGATTGATTAGTTAATTCCTGTATGTATAATTTATTTGTGAATTTTTCATTAATATTTAAAGTATTTATTTAAAACAGTATACTGTTAAAAAACACATTAAAACAATGAATGTAAAATTAGATACATAAAAAAAAACATAATTATTTGTGCAATGACTAAAAGTCCTTTAAAAAATAAATGTTTTTAAAAATGAAAATAAGTGCTGGACTTTATATGTAAAAATAAATATAAACTGAAGTCTGTTTGCTTACTAGTTTAAATGATATAAAGTAGAAACAGATTATTAAAGATCTTTGGATGTTTAGAAGTACTTTCAGTTCTCCAGAAAAAGTGTTTCTTATAGTTTGGAATAAAAATGCCACATGACCCAGAAACTGATCCTCATCATTTCTATTCTCTGTGCTTTAATGAGGAGAAAAAAATTATCTAGGAAAGAAAAAAATAAGCCAAGGATTATGTCTTCATATACCCAGAGATTCATCTTTATTAGGATGATTGCAGGAGGCAAATGTTTAGAATAATGAGCTTGTTTGTATAGGAGATAAAAAAGTACACCAAATCCTACATAATAAAATATATCAGTTATTGTTTACAATAAATAGATTCCTCCAAGGCCAGTATACTGACTGCCAATGACTGTTCTCTTCTGCAGCCATAATCATTTTCTGCACCTTAAATCAAATCAGCTCTTTTCTTTTTAGAAATGTCTTTAAATCAGTTTAACTCAATGTCTAACTTTCTCCAACCAAACCTTTTTAATGACTTAAAGGTAAGTAAGACAAATGATCTTGGGCTCAATATTGCTGAATAACTTCAAATAATACAAGTTTTTGTATACATGGTGATATTTAAATTACAGTATTTTATTTGAGTGGCTATCCTTATCTTTTTCATATTCCTGTGTGGGCGAGATAATTTAATCTGACCCTAGCTGACGTTAGATTTAAATGTCCTAGAGCTTCTTCTGTGACATAATTTATTCAGCAATTGGAAAAAAAAAAAGAAAGTTGATGAAGAATAATTACATTACAGATATAAAACATAAAATCATTCAAAGACGGAGCTTTAAACTCTAACAACTATAAAAGTGCCTCATTTTTCTTCTCCCAGAGCAATAAGTTACTGCAGATCTGCTCTTTGAGTTTGTTGCCAAGCACCTTTAAAATCTGTCTGAGGAATTTTCTCTGTGTGCAAAATTACACAATGCGGCTGTGATTGACAAACTGAATTACTTAACCCCCCCCCCAAAAATATATAAAAAAATAAATGTAAAAATGTATGTCCTAAATGAAATTCTCCACTATTTACACCTTTCCAGAGTTTAAGCTCCATCGTTTTTTGCCTCACAGGTGGTTTCTGTTGTTACCATTTATTGTCGTGGTTTCCTGGTTTCTGTTTTATTGAAATTTAATCCCAGATTACTCTATGACCCTCCCAAGTTTCTGCCGCCAAGTGCTCCTCTTTTTACTTCAAAACTTATGAAAAAATCTTTTACTGCCCGTAAAGAAAGTTATACTTTTTATAGCTAGTAAATAATGTTGGACACATGTTGCAAAGTAAATACGTTGTTCATAACCTGGAGAGCAAAAGTGTTAAAAACACAAAGGAGTCCTTCCAAAAGCAATTCTCACTATCAGCTAGGAAGAAGGATAAGGAACAAACTTATATTCTATTCCTTATTTCCTAAAAGGTTCAAGCTTGGTATACATTAATATGACTAACAAAATCATTTAAATTACTGCGATTACTGTGATCAAAATGATTCTATTTTCTGAAAGAAAAACAACTGATGGAGTTTTAGACAGGAGGCATTAAAAGCCATATAGACAAGGTAACTTCAATAATTTCTTCCTAGTTTTGCTCATGTCCACCACCTCCTTCACAGAGGTCTGCTGACCATGAATATCACTTTCTACCTGCATTCACAGCACTTTCGCTCAGTCGATTGAAATTATGTGGCAGCAGGAGTAGCTGCATTTTAATCCTACTTGCCTACCTTTATAGTATAGAAACATTATTTTATCCAGGCAAAACAGAATAATTGCTGGTGTTCATAACCATCAAACTTTCAGCTTGGCAGTCCCAGACTGGAGATCAGCAATTGCAACTAGCCTAAGTAGCTAACTAAGACAAAAAGTTGATTAATTTGGCCAAGAATTAACAAGGAACTCCATGACTTCTGAACCTGCTGGTCAAAAGGTACAGTATTTGCTGTCAGACTCAAAAACATGGAGGGAGAATCTTAAATGTAGTAACCTCACAGAGCTGCCTATTGCCTTCAGGGGAGCTAACCCTGCTAGTTAGAAGTCTAGCACCCCAGTGACTAGAAATTACATGGCAGTACTTTATAATAATACAATTAAAGGTGCATAATTACAGTAAGAATAAAATATGATAAGCAGTGAAGAAAACAGATATTTTTGGACAAGTTAAAAGATGTCTCTGGATATTTCAAGCTACAAGAGAGCTAGCCTGACGTAGTCCTACTCAATTCTAGTCAGAATATGAGTCTGATGCTGCTCCATAGAGCTGTGATTATGGGGCGTGTTTCGAACGAACCAGGAAAAAAAATGCCTCTGCACTCAATTGGATAGACCTACAACCAATAAGAGCAACGGAGTGCGTGACGTATGTTAAGCGACGCATAGTTGTTGTCAACAAAAATGAAAGCGTGCAGTTGCACGCCTAGAATAAGAAGATGAGCCTTGATCGCATTTCTCTGTTCCTCTTTTGAAATTAATTTGCTGTCGATATCTTCTAGAACAGACCTAATAGCAGAATCTACTCACCTAAACTCTCCAGCGGCAGCCATTGTTGTTGTCACCCTAGTGCGCTTTGGTCACGTGGTTGATTACGTTACTGTTGATCATCTGTCCATCATCGGATAAAGCCCGCCCTGACAATTTGATTGGCCCGCCAGATATTGTGCTAGCATACTCGCGCTACTGTTGAGCAATGCCAGACCGAACTTCCCGACCTCAAATTGTGTGGGCGGGACTAAGTTCGGAATGGAACCCAGGCTACAAGAGAGCGATAATTTTAGCCAATAATAGGAAGGCTAAAATGTCTTATACCAAAGTTCCTCTGTGTTAACTTTTGGAAGATTTAACCTCGGACTGTCATAAAATGAGCTGGAAATTTTGGATACCTAGATTTAATGTCATGGTTAAGATAAAGATCTACCTTCTACACAAAAGTAATCCTTACTGTGCTCATTGCTGCTAAATGTTCAGAATGTCAACTTCCAATCTCCTCAAAGTTAAAAAATAAAAACCAATAAGATTAGATTGCTATTGAGAGATTGGTAGCTCATACTGTAACTGTCTAAGAATCAGATAGGTAATAGAAATAAATGACATGCTCTTATTCTCATATGTCTGATATTGGAAAGCTGCTCCATTTCATTTGAATACCCATCTTATGTATGGATTTCCTGTCTTTTCGCTCCATGTCTTACTTTCCTTATCTGTTGCAATGGATTGACAGTTGCTAAAAAGGCCTCAACAATCTGTTTCTATTAGGGTGACACAGCAGAGGTCGATCTTCCAGAGATACATCCCACACATACAGCGAAAAAAAGCATACTGCTCTCATTTTATCTAAAGATAAATTAAACACAAATATGGCTTTGATCATTGTGGCCTAAACAAGCAGATGTTACTGTTTGCAAAATTAGCATTTGATACTTAGTTAAAGTACTGAATTACAGGATCTGACCAGGAGGCGACGCTGCTCTTTAGATCTTAACCACAAATCATGACAGGAAGAATATTTTAGTCCAAAGATTGATGTTTAAAAATGAATTGTAGAGGACCAGCCAACGGCCCATCAAGGAAGGTGGGGAAATTTTAAATGGCTACTGCTGTATGTACTTTTATTTTGTGATAGAATGACATTAAAAGTGTAATGCTTTTTAAATCACATTTAAATAATTTACAATTATAACTGCAATGCTTTGTTCTGAATTCTTTTTTTTAGTTGCTAATTAAGCCACAATAGCTGAGTTTAAACTCTCTCTGCTCTCTCTTTAAATCCTAATCCTAAAGTACGTTACTGACAGACCTAAAGTTGTAACTTTATGATCTCTCTGCTTTTATTCATTTTAGTCGCTTCATCTGGCCTGGCTCCGTTTAGCTGTGACACCCTGCTGGAAGGAAGAAGTGTTTAGTCCTATTCTCTGCTAGACATAGTTATGAGTTCAGCTTTTCCTGTGACTAACTGTATATACTCTGTATTTTTTCCTCATTTTGATATTAAAAACTTCCTCAGAGTTCATCTGCTTCATTGTTTCTTTCAGAGCCACATTAGGTCAAATTTATTGTTACCTTTTCTACCACAGAAAGTATTCATAGGTCCATTTTTTATGTCTGATTCTGTCCCGTCAGCAGATGGCTGCTAACACTGAGCCTGGTTGCACTGGAGGTTTCATCCGGAATAAAGGGGAGTTTTTCCTCTGCACTGTTGCTACACAATGAAATGACACAACGCAAGCGAATGTCTACTGTCGCCACAGGCTCATCCGGGAGGAATGAGTCCTGCAGGTCAATGACTCAAAACAATCAGCTTGCTTTCCATAAAAATTTTAACTTTTAACTTATCTGTGATTCATATTAGGGATACTGATTATCAGTGTTGGGCACGTTACTTTGAAAAAGTAATTAGTTATAGTTACTAGTTACTTCTCCCAAAAAGTAACTGAGTTACTAACTGAGTTACTCCACAATAAAAGTAACTAGTTACTAGTAAAAGTAACTATTGCGTTACTTTTGCGTTTCTCGCCCCGTACCCCTCACCACCCAGCCCACACCTTCTTGCAGTGTGTTTCCAAAGCCAGCTGAATAGAGCGGATGACAAAGACCTGCAGAGAGTTTTGCATTTATTGCAACTCAACGTAAATGACATCAGGGGGGAACGCCATGTGAAGTTTTTTAACAGGGCATTCAGATCTGGTGAGTATATATATAGAAATTAATAACTGGGGATGTCTAATTCTGAAATCCTGTGTGTTTGGGTTGTTATAGATACTGCAACATCTATCTATCTATCTATCTATCTATCTATCTATCTATCTATCTATCTATCTATCTATCTATCTATCTATCTATCTAGATGTATACTCTGTGTGTGACATAAAATATGGGTCTCCATCCCTGCCACAAAGGCCATCAAATAATGTTTAAAATAAAAAATACAGTAGGTTGAGAAGGCAGAGTATCCATCCATCCATCCATCCATCCATCCATCCATCCATCCATCCATCCAGATTTCTCCCTTTCTCCATATAGGCTATCATTTGATCGTTCACGCTCTCCATAGTTCTCCTGTGGCGCGAGCACAGGGCGACTGGTGCGCGCCTTTAGCGAGCATGCGCGTTTCCTGTCGCTTGCGCGGTGACTCTTGCCGCCTGCGCTGTGCGGAGATGCAGGGGAAACCGTATCTGATGGGGAAACGCAGCTCGACGTAACACCGGTATTTCCATCAGGAAAACGCTGTTTTGCTGCTGGATCCTCCTCACTCTCCATCTCTCTGTGTGTGCTGTATGTTAACACCCGCCAGCAGAAACACCCACCTACCCAACTGACAGACGGAATCTCACTATACATCAGCCATTCTCATCCTCCCCTCTCTCATGACAAGGCGCGCACCTCTGGATGACCTAAAAAATAATCTTTAATATCTCTTAAACAAAAGTAGCACAAACAATATTTTTTTCTGCACAAATCTGCACTAACGTTGCACTAACCATTCAGTCTATTTGCAGAGTTTTTTGAACGGGGTGGGGTGTCAGCTTCACGCAGCTGCGCACGAGTCCTATCATGAAAAAAGGTTCATTGTGCGACCTGAGTAACGCGCAGTAACGGGGTGTCTGCAATGGTAACTGCATTATAGTTACAGTCAAAGTAATTAGTTAGATTACTCGTTACTAAAAGAAGGTAACGGCGTTAGCAACGCCGTTACTTTCAACGCCGTTAGTCCCATCACTGCTGATTATCTGTCTTACTGCTATGGACAATTGTGGTTGCTGTTTTACACTTTATCCATATTTTTTGATACTGTTTCTCCCATCTTGTTTTTTTTTTTTTTTTCAAATTTCTTCAAATTTTTTCTGAAGTTTTCCTTATAACATCATTTTCAAAAATATTTTTTTGTGTTAACAGATCACATTCTCTTTACTTCTGGGGACGGGCTTTCCTCTGGAGCGCAGACACATTTCTGTCATTCTGCATGGGTATTAGCAACATTTTAATTGGTCACCCTAAGTTTGAATTCAGCATCTCCGAAAGCCAGATTTGTTGGCCAATCTCGCCATAGAAGGGCGCCGTGACCTGTTCGGATTGGAAGACTCCTCATTATGCGGCCGACGAATGCATCCGTCTTTTTGGCCTTTTTGAATGACGGGTCCGGTGTAACCTCCGTAGCCCTGGGTATCCCATGACTCTATGCGAGTCCAAGCAAACGGGCTGCTCCATACTCAGAGGAAAAAGATAAATTGTGACCAACAGTGATGAATATTGTAAGTATAGTTTAATATAATGTAAGTATGTGAATAATTTAGTCTTGAATTGTTTAAAATAGTTTATTTGAATGATTAGTGAGTCAGATATATTGCAGGTCATTTTAGTTTTTTTTTAAAGGTTTTATCTGTCCCAGTGCAAATTAGTTTGGCTGACATCAAGGAAAGTGGGGAAATTTTGAATGGCTACTACTGTTAGCACAGATTCCAATATATCTGCAGTGTGGGGACTATAAATATGATATTCACAACGATGGTACTGCTGCTGAAGCTCCTCAAAAATATAATTAGCACCCAGAACAGTAAGTCCGGCATCCATTCTTTGCCTACATGTGTCAACTGTCATGGTTGCTAGGCGACAGAGCTTACGCTGAGTGAGGGGCGGTTACAGCTGGGGAAGGCTGGACCTGTTCCATTCTATAGCCGATTCACAGCCGCAGCGTAACTTTGTAATATGTATTTAGCCTGAAATGAAGAGATGACCTTGAAAATTTTATGTCAAAATGCAATTCCTAGAACTCAGTCTGAAAAATAATTTTTTGAAAACATAAAATGTAAAACAAAAAAAAAGGAAAATATACAAATATACAAACTTATAAAGGAAAAATTCCTCTATAAACCGTTTTATAAGGAATTTTTCCAAAGTTTCACTTCTGGATAACATATATATATATATATATATATATATATATATATATATATATATATATATATATATATATATTTATTTTTATTTACACAACATGTTCTTTACTTGCAACAATAATGGAACAAAATTCACTCCATAAAACAAGATCCCTCAAGGATCTCTTGTAGATGCTTATGTTTTGCTTCAGTTATTGTCTGGTGATGTGATTACAAAAAAAGAAAAAAAATTGTTGGAATGGGTGAAACATATCTAATCGATCTTTCACCTCTAGCAGCTGCAGCCTGCAGAAATAAAGGCTTTTGTGAAGCTATTGAAAGACATAATGGTGATTTCTGAATACAGATAAATAGGCAGTGGTAAACTAGTTTGATTACGACAGGCGGGGGGGCATACTGGGACACAGGTGGTCAATGAAACCCACCTGCAGCTAATTAAACTTCGCCTTTATGAGATAGTTGAAAAAGAGCTATTTGTAGCAAACTGTCAACACCCTACTGTGCTTCTGGAGCCTTAGAGGCACCATATCAATGACACTGTCAACTTTGAAAGCCTCATTTAGAGTAGAAAGCTTGTGTGCTTTTATTAAATTTGTCTTCACAATATTTGCAAACACTAGTTTTAGAAATGAAATATGATATTACCTCATACGCAAACAGAAGCAAAAAAATATACCAGCAAAGCAAAGCTGATTTCAGAGTTTTTTTGAGCATTTACCAAACATTTGAGCTATACTCTATATGCCGAGTTGTATGCTGGATTTTGTTAGTTTGCTACATTTTACAGCAATCATTCTAAAAGTGGCCCCAGTGCAACTGATGATACTCACAAAAGGACCATACCAAGAAGCAGTCTATATATTTTCTGTTATGTGAAAAGCAGCAACAATATTTGATGATATATTTTTAACTTGGTTGATATTTCATAACCTAATGAAAAGCCTCAGAAAGATTGCTAATAAGTAAACACTTACTGGCATCTATTAAAACTGGCATCTACTAAAATTAATTTTTAAGTTTATAAAACTATTCCATTAGCCAGGGACAAATGCTCCTATCATAGAATGTAATGTGTATTGGAACGTTAGGAATTTGTTTTTGTGAAGGAGGATTCTACTCTAAGCCCACATTGGACAGCTGAGATCCTCACCCTAACTCTAAGGAAGTGGCCTTTGAGGAGGCACATTTCCGAGAAGAAGCACAAAATTTTCAAAAACCCTGGAAAACGACAGTTGGGTCTCTGATTTGCAACTGACCTGGAATGTGCTTTGGAGGATGGAGCTCCTCGTTGCTTAAAACAGATTGCTCTAGTTTGAGCTGCCAGAATTGAAGAGGACACCTGGATTGGTTTTGGAACACTTTTAGAAAAACCAGGCGAAAGTCCAGAAAGCCAGACTTAAGCCTGTTTTCTGACTGCCATGACCCTGTACTTAAATTGATTGATTATATTATACAAATGCATTGAAGGACAAAGATTTATCACTTGTTGGCTGATGGAAAATGAAGGCTTTGGAAAAAAACTTTGAAAGCCAAGCAGTCCATGATATTTTATTATTTGGCATATTGAAGGGAGTTTTGATATTCCCTACAGACATAAAACATGAAAAGTTAAAGTAATAAAGGAAAACAAGTGCATGTTTATAGATTGTATGTGTAAATCTGGTTTTACTCATGATTATGCACAAATTACTCATGGTATTGAGTATTTCTGTTTGCATGGCTTTGCGTTAATAAACAGGTCAAATACTTTTTTATACAAGTAGTAAAGCATTTATGATGATTAACATCAACAATATAAAAAAAAACATTGAATTTTTATTAGGAATGTCATAGTAGAAGTGTAGGAAATTGAAATCAGATACATCAGGGTGTTGGGGATTTCTGTTATTGCAGAAACCTTTCATGACCACCACCTGCTATTACCCACAGGCCAGGCTCAGTTAATCATGAACAAGACTTCAACAAACAGTCCCACAAAGACATCCTGGTGCTCAGAGTAACAGTTTTCCCTCAGGGGCTTTTATTGTACTGCAGCTTGCATTTCTACCATCTTTACTATTGAGAACCTTGTGCCTGTGATGAAGTTAAGGACTGGAAAATTTGTACATCCATTATTTTCCATGTTGTTATGATCCATTTTGGAATATGGAGTGTGTACTTCTATCTATATCAGGATTTTACTGTTTCTAAAAGAGTTGCCAGACCTGTCTTTAAAGACAATTACATTTTGACCATTCTAACCAGTTTATCTACGGGAACTACATTTTATTCCTGCAGCAATAACAACAATATTTTTTTGCACCTAAGGTAGAGATGGTACAGCCACTTGCAGGTTTATACCTCTTATCAGCAAGTCAAAAAAAACTTAGATTTTTCTTTCCCAATTCATTAAATGGACCACTTGTGTCTAACAGCCTTCCACTTCAATACCCTTTCTACCCCTTCTATTGCTTGCCCGGTCACCAGTCCACCTCAGGGCAACAGAGAGACATACAGCCATGCACACACCAACTATTACTAGGGCAA
This sequence comes from Cyprinodon diabolis, assembly GCA_030533445.1. NCBI lineage: Eukaryota > Metazoa > Chordata > Actinopteri > Cyprinodontiformes > Cyprinodontidae > Cyprinodon > Cyprinodon diabolis. The sequence continues at coordinate 2,501,486 of CM060083.1, read as the reverse complement.
TTTGGGGTCAACAATAAACCTACAGTAATATACATTCAAAATGTCCACACTTTCTTTGATGGGCCCTCGGCTGGTCCCCTACAATTATTTTTTAAACATCAATCTTTGCACGAAAATATTCTGTCTGATTTTCTGTATGATTTGTGGACATTGAAATCTAAAGAGAAGCGTCATCTCCTTGTCAGACCCTGTAAGTAAAAGTGAAAGGGTGGAGTCAGAGTGAAAAAACATCCATGCCCAGGAGAAGGTGGGAGTCGCTCCAGTGGCTGGAGGTTGGAGGGGATTTTGCTGGGAGATGTAGGGAAGTGGGCTACCATCCAGCTGGCATTTGAGTGGGAAGGGCCATTTTGAATGGCTGCTACTGCAATAGACATGTTTTTAGACTGTGGGAAAAAGCTGGGATCCCCAGAGAGCACCTAAACATCCATGTGGATAACAGGAGAACTCCCATGTAGAAACAAACCCAGGCTGGTAAATCAAACCCAGGAAATTATTTCTGCAGGGCAATGATGATACAAACGGTGCCACCATGCAGTCTATTCTTAAATGAATCTAATTAAAACCTGATCATTTTTAGGGATGTTTTGTAATTTATCAATTTTTAAAACTAGTACCTCAGAAACAAGCAACATTTTTTTGTTTATTTGTTATGGTTAGAAGAAAATGTAAAGCTTCCATATTAAACAAAATTCACCTGATAGACATTTTGTAACAGTAATGTGGGTCCTGATGCCTTTGTATGATGTAGTCATAAGGGGAAATAAGCTGTCCAGTCCAGGGTGGTCTGGAGCAGGCCATTAGTCAAGCTACGGGCTTCATCTTATGTCTAATTCTGTGCTCCTCTTTATGAACTCTGACTGGTTGCGAGTTGTGGGGTCGAGGCCTACCAGAGGACAGGGGTGTGGAAAGACAAAACATCTTGTCCAGAGGAGGGCTAAATAAGGAGGTTTTTGGTAAAGGCTGTATGCCTAATCTGAGAGGAATTTTCCTGAACAAATGGCAGAGAAATGCCCTGGGCACTCATTATTAATATTCCTTATTTTCAAATGTAGAATAATATGGGACCTTTAAAACAGACGCACAAAAAGGCTTTTTGCAGGCTAATAGCTAATCTCTTCAAGAGCTAAATCCTGGCCTTATATCAAACATCCATCTCTGGCCTAGGTAATGGACTGGGTATAATGTGGGACCATGGGGACAGGCTGCACTAGAACAGAGAGAAGGCAGAAGCAGCAGTACATTGGGCAGCTTTTGGTCTGAGAGAAACCTGACGCACACAGAACCTACTTAGACGTAGCAGAGAGCAGTCAAGGCACCATACAGATTAATTTTTGGAATTTTTTTTTTAAATAAATAGTATTTAGTTATTGTACTATTTTAAAATACAGATTTTTTTTTCAGACAAAATTTGAATGTGTATGTAATTTGTTAAGTACAAATAGCAGAACTATTTTGTAGAACTGTCCTTGGTGCTGAATACTGCAGGTATAATTACATAATATTTCACAGCATTCTTTTTTAAAAGGTTTCAGTACTTAAACAGATATTCAACACAATTAAATAGAAACAAGCTCCACATTTGACGTGTGAAGAGAAGGTTTTTTGTCTGATGATAATGTTAACTAAACATATTAATCAGAGAACTAATAAACAGCTTGAACACAGAGCACACTCTACAGGTTTGGGCAAACAGAAGTTAAATAATTTTTTCATCCTTATTCAACCATCCCATCAATCTGTGAGTCCAATATTCAGATCATCCTCTATTAAATTAACTCTTCACAAAACAAGCCCCATTACGACAAATGTAATGTTTTGAGTTTAAATGGCTTTTCTGCTGAGCAGTACTGTCGCTTTCCATGGTTCTGAATGTAGCAGGTAGCTTGAAATAACATTCTACAGAATAAATGAAACAAAATCTCAGAGATAACGATGAAATACCTCAACATTGATAGTGTGATAAGAATGTTTGTTTGTCTGATAATAATAATAATAATAATAATAATAATAATAATAATAATAATAATAATAATAATAATAATAATAATAATGTACTATTTTTATGCATGTCCTTAGAGCCTTATGTATCTGGACGTTTGGTTTGTGGCCGTGCATTGTGCTGGATTATTTAGTGACACTTTTCTTCCTCGTTCTATACTATCTAATTTTACTGAAGTAAAAAATCATTATAAAACAATACATGTTAAAACGCAGTGTAATCTCTATTGTTCTAGTGCAGTGGAAAGCCTTTTGACACTTATTCGGTGCTTAGCCGAAGAGGTCGGCTCAAATAATAATAGTTCAAAAAAGCAAAGCAAAATGTGTAATTGTTCCGACGTTTATAAAGAAAATGTGAAATATATTATCACTCCGACAAAGGACTGTCACTGATGAAGTGGGGATTTGTCTAAATTGAATAATGTAATTAAGGCAGTCACAGGAGGTTTACTTTCCAGTCGTTACCTCCATCAAAGTAACAAAAGTTTCATAGAAACTGGTCCAAAGAAAAGTAGGCTAGAGGTGTGTGGAAAGGAAGACACACGCGCAGAGCAGGAGCATGCACTCATGCCTTTGACATATTGGGTTTTCATGGTATTGAAACTACACACATTCAGAATGTCCATTGAGTTTACATTATGTGTTTTTAATGAAACTGCTCACATGTTTATTTGCTGCATTTGTGGCAACAGAAGAAGGCGTTTGCCTTGCAACCAGAGGGTTGATGGTTCAGGCTGGCTTTGGCTTTCAGTTTTGTTGTGTCCTTGGGCAAAAAACTTCACCTGAATTGCTTACTGATGGTGGTCAGAGGGCCCGGTGTTGCCAGTCTACTGCAGCCTCACTTCTGTCAGAGAGCCCCAGGGCAGCTGGGGGAATAGTGTAGCTTGCCACCATCAATGTGCGAGTGTGTGTGTGTGTGAATGGAGGAATGACTGAATGTAGTGTAAAGTGCTTTGGTCTAGTCTCCATATAAGTGCACTTACCATTAGTGCACTTTTTGCAGAATTCAGGCTTTATATCCTTAAGGTAAAATCAAACATAGACTGGAAACTAGAGTGTGGTGAGTCACTGAGATCATCTTCAGTTCTCATCACTGAAGCGGCATGCTTAACATCTTCAGTAGCTTCAGCTGGTGAAAAGAAGAAAATGTATTATTATTTGAACGTGTTGGGGAGCAATAATTCCTGTCACAAAGGATCAGGTGTCTTCCATTCTTTGTCTCTGTTAAAATCTACTCTTTTTCTAATTTTAAACTTTGGCAAACAGCTTTTATCATCTAGCATTATATAAATATAGTTCAAGCAAAGGACTCCCTTTAAGGGGCTTTTGCTTTCTCATAGCACCACATGTACAGTATACCAAGAGTGGAGATGTGTTATTGGTCTCTTATTGCTTTGGTTACGGTGTGCTGCCTCCAGATTATCGCGGGCCTCATGTGGCCCCGTTTAAAAACAACTGCTGCTAAGATACACATCAAGAGATTGAACAAACATAAAGTATTGAGATCCACTGTCCGGTTAAATCACCTTATGTAGATCAATACTACACATTTTCTCTTCAATAGGGTCACACAAAGATTCTATACTTCAAAACCAATTTATGCCCTTAATTATTGTGTTGTGAATTTTAGGGAGAGAATAAACCAATAATTTAAATTGAATAAATCACTCAACGTAAGAGCATTTAATGTTTAGACAGACTAAATGTATAAGGACCCTTCTATTTAAATTCAATCTTGGTAATGAGATCTTAATGTTGGCTGCTTAATTAAGTGCAACACAAATCCTTAAAATAAAGTACTAATGATGATTTCGTTAGTTTTATGTTGGTAGGGGAATAAGAGGCTGTAAATACAATAGATCTGAACCATGGGCTCTTTTCATCTGATTTTAGGGGAGTGGCAGCCTAGTGGTTAGGGAATAGAGGTTGGAATCCAGAGGTTCTGAGTTCAAGCCCCACTCCCACAGACTGCCACTCTGGTTCTCTGTACCATACCCTTAACCCTACACTGCTCCTTGGACACCCCACAATGGCAGCCCACTAATCCCCAAGGAAATGGGTTAAAGGCAGAGAGCTCATTTCATTGCTCTGTACTTGTGACAGTGTAATGACATAAAAAAATAAAATAAATAATAATAATAAATCAAAATAAAATCAATGGCTTCTGCTTTGATGTTTCTGATAAAACCTTCCACCACTTATATATATATATATATATATATATATATATATATACTGTATATTCATATCTCAGAGGGTATGAGTATATATATATATATATATAACTTTCTACTATTGTAATTCCTAACCAAAGGTGCAAAATTGGATTTTGGAATGAAGAGCTTTTTTATTTGTTAGATATAAGGTTTTCAATTAAAATGCAAAGAATTGCAGATAACTAATTACAGACCCTGTCATGAATTCGATTTATGATTTTAATCTAATCCCACCACTAGTTCTCTCACCTTGCCTTTAAACTGAATTCTTGCAATATCAGAGTTTTCACGAATGCTGTCAATGAGAATCCATCTTGAACCACTCCTGCTCCAACAATTCGAGGTCGACCCAATGTGGGTTGACCAGTTACACTGCAGTATTAACAGCAAGAGTGGAAAACTTCTGCTGCTATTTCATTTGTTACCATAATTAGCCAAAACCAAAGTTTCATAGGTGGGCATTTGATCTAACTTGGCCCAATCAGGAAGGTTCTGCTGAATGTTGCTCCTTTTCCCTGGACAGATTTGATCAGAGAAATCCTAGCATAATAATGTTTAGAGCTAAACCTGAGTGCTACATATTCTCGGTCTGCATTGCCAGGCTAGTTTTCTCCCAACTTTAAGCATTGTAAAACCTCATAAAGTTCAGAGAAGTTCAGTTTGTAAGTGGAAGTTCACCATAATGAAACACACAGCCTGCATACAGACTGGTGGATATGCCTCGACAATCTAAATCAGAACAAAAAGTTCTTTGGAACGGTGAAACAGCTTCTCTCATCTCTCAGAGGGTGTGAATGTCTCCTGGGACTCTTCTCTCCAATTCCCTGGACAGGGTGGCAATGTCAGAATGCAGAGGTAGCCATGCAAGATGCAAAACTCTAGACCTCAGGCCATCCGTAAACACACAGCTGAATACGCACAGCAGGAACCCTGACAAAATTACTTTCAGCAAAGATGACAAACATGTTGATGTAGCATGTTGTTACTACAAGTTAATATCAAAGTGATTGACCTTGAATTGTATTTTAAAGGTAGACAGTGCTCATGGAGGGTAATGTGTTTCAAAGAGGAGAGCCTCAAACTGGATAGTTGCAGCTTTCATATAGCATGATTGTGACATTTTTACCTTGGATATTAATATATATACAATCATACAATGCAAAAAATAGAAAAAACGAACATAGTATTGTTTTATTTACTGTGGACACCTTACCCCTCCACCTCCACCAGAATATTTAATCTCTTGGATTGACTTTATAAGCAAGAAGCTCTTGTAACTATCGGATAACCTCTGACATAAGCCTGAGAATGCGGTATGCATAAGATGTTTCATATTTATCAAACCATGCACATGCACAATTTCAAAATCAAAATTTCTTGATAAATCATGCCTTTGCACAAAGCTTCAAGTTTCTCTACTTCTCTAAATACAACCATAAATATACCCTGCAAAGCATTGCATGAATGCAATTATTTATTGAAATAAGCCAGCGTATCCGTGTTATTTATCGGCTACCAATGGATACTGCAGTGGTGAGAGAAAAAAGTACAATTAAAAGACTGAGAAATTGATGAGATAAGTGAGGTTGAAAGTTGGAAGTACACTAGCCAAGCTGTAGTTTTGAGGTTTCATTTTATTTTTGAACACTGTAGTGCTTTTGGTCAATCCTAAATGTTAGTAAACCTCAAACCTGAACATTTAAGAAAAAAGATGTGAGATTTAGACTTCTTAAAAGAATATCTGTGTATGTGTGCAGAATATTATGCAACTAATTGAAAATAAAAAGTCCCATCTCAAATATTTATTTAATAATAACACAAAAAGAAATTAAAATTTCAAAAGCACTTATCTACTATTTCAAAAAACCCTCAAAACAAACAGTGATGATTAAAGCCACTCTTCTTTTAATTAACAGCCTTCGAGCAGCAGTCAAATCATGGATCCTGCCATTTTCATGATCTGTGTTTGATCAAGTTTTTGTGCTGCAGCAACCAGTTTAGTCCTGTCCCCATTGATCGAGGAATGACCATCGTACTGGCTGAGATTTTCACAAAAAACAGAAAAGCACAAAATAGAATCAAATAAAATGAGGTTAATTTATCGTTAAGGCAAGCAGGAACAACAAAAACATTAGATGTCAGAGCAGTGTAGAAAATATCATCAATCAATTTGAATGCTTTTGCTTGTTTTCTACTGACAACTTCTATATATGTGTAATCACAAACCTAAACATTTTCTGTGTGGAAAACTGAATTGGGAGTTTACCTCAAACCATGGGCTTTGTGCAGATTAGATGTAGCTGTTTTTTTAGCAACAAAAAGGTCCCATTTTGGATTTTTTTTCGGGGTGAGTGTTCAGTTTGGTAGGGAGCAATTTAGTCTCTATGTTTTATAGCCGTGCCCTAAAAATAATTTACCCTTAAGTAACGAAAGCAACACTAAAATAGTATAGCACTTAGGGTGTGTTATGCCAAAAGCCATGATATTATTTTTTGGACATTGGGGACCAATGTTGGAACATTGATTGCTGAAGATGCAGTTTTATTGCTGCCCCATCCCTCTCCTAAACCATCATCCAGCAATATGTGATGCTGCCCCCCCACTGTGACGGGGATAAAAAGCTCTGCTCACAGATTTCCCATCCTCTTTACTTATGAATTTGCAAAGAGAGTAGACCCACATCAGGAAGGACTTATACAACATGGCTAAATTGATTTAATTCCTCAACCACTGCTCAAGTTAATTAGTCCTGAAGATTGCTACATAACAGAGTACAGTAATCTCTCTAAGTCTCCAGGAATAACTACAAAGTCCCAGACTATGATTCAGAACAAGGAGACCACAACAGACCAGCAGGCCATTGAAGCAGACCCCTCCAGCATGAGTTTTTCTGAACTTTGAAGATGCCTAAGTTTCCCAAAACCAAAGTCAAAAGACATTAAAGGTCAGTCAAAGAGAGGGAAATAGTTTTGAGCTGAACAATTTGTATTTTTGCTTTTTTCATTACCTCCAGTATTTATTGTTGTGTAAGCAAGCCAACTAGAAGCTTATGGTAACTGAATGGGCCAACACAACTGAGCTGTTGTTTATAAAGCTGAAACAGACTTTTAAGTAGGGTTTTAACACCAATATAACGTTAGTTTTTGTGCTTCCTGATATGCTTATTACATTTAATCTCTAAATATGACCAAAGTGTCCTCTGAAATTGAATCCTATAGTCTCTGCTAGCTACAAGCATTGTTTCATCGGACGCAGCTTAAGAAGCTTACATTAAATATTACCTCAGGAACAATCACAGAAAGATAATATTCAACTGTCTAAAACAGGAGTGCTCATTACGTCGATCGCGATCTACTGGTTGATCGGCAGTACTGTTCGATCGCAGAGTGATGTTAAAAAAAATTATTGTCAGCCTATCAAACATCCCGTTCCTTGATTGACATACAGAGCAACGATTTAGATGACAGCTAAATGCAGAAACGCCGGCGCTAGCAAAGCAAAACGTACAAGCTAGTTAGCAAATTGCCTCAGATTTTAAGCCCTTGGTAAAACATATGCTGACCAAAATGAGTGAGAAAGCTGGACTGAGTAAAAAGGCAAAAACATTTCACTTTCATACGGAATAAGAGGTGGACTTTTTTTCCCCCAATGTCATTTTCAAAGTGCGTTTCCCTTATGTGCCATTTTCGGACTGTTGATGGAAAATACGACATCGACTTTCTGCCGAAAAAGCCAGCTAAGAAAGAGAAAGGTGGAGGAATTTAAATCCCAGTTGACCAGACAGCAGCCATTTTTCACTTAACAAACTTCAAATGCAAAAGCCGCCACCAAAGCATCATTCCAGGTGAGTCACGCCATTGTTAAAAACATGGATGAACGTTTGGAAATGTGCTTGAGGCTGGCTGTCAGCAGTTACTGTCATGACTATGCGTCCCTGGCTGATTCAATTCAGTACAAGTCATCAAAGTAAACTCAGGTAATTAGTAAAAACTGTAAATTATAATTTATTATGTGTGTTCTACAATATTGGCTTATTTAGTTATGCAAGAAACATCAATATACATTGTACATACAAAGAATCCTTAATAAATTTGAAAATAGAATTATTGTATCCATTTTTGTAGTGGGTAGGTAGATCATTTTGACTTGTTTTTTCATTAGTAGCTCACATGCTGGAAAAGTGTGAGCTGGTCTAAAAGCTTATTCATTTCTGATTCAAGCTAATAATAAAATTTAATAAAATGATATTTGAACAGATAAAGCTTTATGGAGTTGGAGTTGCATTGTGAATTTGTTTGAACACATTTAAATTGCTCTAAATGAGTTAAAAACTAATATGACCTAATTTTAAACCCTTCCAGACAGCTTTATATGTGTACATAGTAGCTTAGTTTATTTCGGTTTAACTACTTTAATCAAAGGATTTTAGCTGATTTGATTGATTTAATTGATGTTTGATTTGGAGTTACATTTTATTTTGTTATTATTTTAAAAGGAAGTTATTGTGAATGAATTTCATATGTGCTATGAGTTCTCTGTAAGTCGGGTAAAGCCCAGTGTTTCATACAGTAATTTTTACCTGCTATATAATGAAGAAAAAAGAACAGAGATACTGCATCGTACACACAAGTAATCTCCTGGCTCACATCAATGATTCAAGTTCACATCCCCATGAGTCACGTCTCCACTGTAAAACTCTGTGACATGCCTTAGATTGTACAAATGTCTGTGTCCACTGTCTATATGTGCTGAATATCTAGCTTGATATACTAGTTTGAAGTCATTGCTTTTTTATCGACCGCTTTTCTCTCCCTCCAAACACCCACACGTTCTTTTTGGCCTTGCTTCCTCGTGACATTATATGAATAAATGTCTCCTGCTGTATTGATTGGCTAATTTTCTGCAGGTCAGGAACCACTGCAGAGCATCGCCTCCGACACTCAGGGGTGCATCAGCCTTCGCCCGTGGACATTTCATTTCATACAGGATATCCTCACTCGTCAAGCTTTTTTATTGTGTTATTAAAAAAAAACAAAAATGTGCAAGCACGATGGCAATTTTAAGGGAAAGCACTGAGAACTCAATAGAGCTTATGTTGCACTTTCCTTAACTCAGCTGTTATAAAAGCATGAAGCTTTAAACAATATCACATTTAACGCTTCTTTATTTTCTAGATTCAAGCATTCCTGCCCAATCTAACACACAGGCTTTTGTTCAGAATTGAGCTTGCACGATTACTTTAATGTTGCTGCTGCCATGCACAGAGACCTGTAAAGCATGTAATGAAATCTCAAACATAGTTTGAACTAAATTTGCCTGTAGATTTAAGCCTCCAACTCCTTCTCCTGGTCTCCAGGGAGTGAAATGGTGTATGAACTTCAAAAGGGAACAGGCTGATCCTGACTCTCTCTTTCTCTCTGCATCATAAAACCAGACTGTCTTGCCTCTGAGACTTTTGATTCCAAGGGGCTGAATATATTTTTCCAATAGGGGTGAGACAATGATTGCAGCAGGGTCCTGTGAGATGATGAAAACAGTAAAGGAAAGATCTTAAGGAAAGGTGAAGGAGAGAGGAAACCACTAATCAAAGAGAATATGAGGCAGAGGTTTTATCTTTGTCTGCTGTTGAATACTGTTTTATCCTATATAAGTTCTTCAGTGGGCTGTAAAAATAAAAAGCACTACAGTTTTAACAACACAAAGCTGCTGACAATGACAGGAGATTGAACTCATTTTCTTTGCACTATGAAAAAAAAGCTTTGACATAGTGCATATGAGGATGACATCACAAGCTTGTGTCGCTTTTTGATGGATTCAAGGAAAACCGACTAAACCTCTGATCTCCCATTCAACCTTTCAGAAGACTACAGTGACAAGTTATGTTCAGCCTCGCCAGGTTTTTTCTGAGCTAAACGCAGATCAGTGTGTCGGATGTCGCCTTTTCTGCGGCAGTGATCTGTCAGATTTTATGCAAGAGTTTAGAAACATTAACTGCAGACCTTATTAGGGCTTGCTTCTACATAAAAAAGGCTTAGCTAAGCTTTCAAAGTTTTATGAACAAAACAGCAATAAAATACTCAGTGTCTACAAAAAGCATTACAAGCAATACACTTGCTCCAGTGCTGAGAAGTTAACATTAACAAAGATAATATATAGCAATATATATAGCATAATATATAGCAATTTTTATAATATATTTTATAATATATTTTAATATATACACCTAAGGACAATTCAGAGATGCCATTTAACCTAACAGTCATGTTTTTGGACTGTGGAAGGAAACCAGAGTACCCAGAGAGAACCCACTCATGCTCAGGGAGAACATGCAACCTTCATGCAGAAAGACCCCGGGCTGGGAATGGAACGCTGAACCTTCTTGCTGCGAGGCAGCACTGCAACACTGAGTAGTGAGTTTTTTTCATACTGTATACCCCTCATATCTGGGGCTATATTTAATGGAGCGGCCCTCATTCCTGGCATTTATGCAGGGCAAAGCATAACATTTCTGCTAGCCAAGTGTATGTCTTGCTACCATTCCAGTGGTGGAGATGGACAATATTCAGAAGGGTGGGCAGGAAGAGAACAATATGCACTGAGGGGTGGGCAAAAACAAAAGAACCAGTTCTAGGTCATTTTACACTTATCTCACTGTAATAACATAAAAAAATAGCACAATGTCTAAGCATTGGTTCTTTGGGGATCATCTTATCTATTCGTTGAACCACATGACAATCTTTGTAATCTGCTCACCTAACACCAATAATTATTGTATTTCCAATCATGTGTATTAGTCGTGTTTCTGTATCTAGTTAGCTTCGGTTTTAGTCATTTGTTGTTACTTCATTCAGTTAATTCTGTTCACCATATACTTTGAAAATAGCAGAGAGTCACAAGAAGGTCTTACAAATATATGAGAAATAGAGGAAGGAGGTCAGAAGACAGAACTAACAGTGGAGCTTTTTTTAATGTCATGGCAGAATACGAAGACCAGATAGCTTAAACTTCTGGGGACAATTCTCGTTTTGGATCACCTGTCCTTGGCTAAAGCTGCTGTCCTCATTAATGTCTCTGATTTAACCATGTTTATCAATAACAGCGTAGACTGTTATTACATTAGAAAGAGCTGGTTGCGCCACTATTAACATAAAGATAAGGAACAGACCACACCACTTTAAAGCAGAAGAAGGAGAAGCAGCAGAAGTTCGTTGTCACAACAGGACACAACTGATGGTAGTTGCCCTGTGTTATGGGAACTATTTCTAATTCATTTTATTTGGGCTGATACTTGTGCTAAATGATTTGTTTGTGCCCAGGTTAAAAATAGGTCTTCAATATGTTGTGGTTTACTGTGTCTGAAAACCCAAACTGAAACATAAACCAAGATAATCAACAAAAAGTAAGACAAGACCACATGTTGCAGCTAGCATGAGTAAAAGACACTCAGACAAAATGCAACAGAATGATTGAAAACTCCTTGTAAGGCGCTAATCTTGTATGGTGATTGTCCAAGTGTTTGTCTAAAGATGCTTAAGAACTGATTAGTTTGTATTTTCAGGTAGTGAGTTATTTGGTGTGCATTTCTACCTCTCAGTTTGGATATATGAAAGTTTCTCATTACAAAAAGAGGCAGTAACAAGAAAATTAAACCAGACAAGATCTGCATAGCAAAGATGTAGGAAGAGATAACCTGTTTAATGTTAGTTTATTACGTTGTTTTTGCTTGTAGGCCCAAATATTTTCGTAATTAGCATTTTTAGTATTTCATATATAATAAAAACAACAACAATAATCCATCCATTTTCTGTCACGCTTCATCCCAGCTGGGGTTGTGAGGGGTGCTGGTGTCTATCTCCATCTCTCAGTGGGTGAGAGGCGGGGTCCACCCTGGACAGGTCTCCAGTCCATCGCAGGGCAACACAGAGACACAAAGGACAAACAACCATTCATACACACACTCACACCTAAGGAGAATTTAGAGAAGCCAATTAACCTCACAGTCATGTGTTTGGACTCTGGGAGGAAGCCGGAGAACCCGGAGAGAACCCATGCATGCTCCGGGAGAACGCGAAGAAACATGAAGAACATAAGATGAGATAATGATAATAGTATGTATGATGAGATTATACCAGAATAACCCCAGTATCCCATCTAGAAATCAACTTTTAATGAGTTTGTGAAACATAAATCTTATTTTAACTTTTTAAATCTAAGTGTTCTGTCTAATCTGAACTCAGTAACCAGGCAGACACACCTGGATTATTCGGCTTGTCCAGTAATCAAAGACAGGAAACAAAGGAGCTGGATCAGGTTCAGGAAGTAGTGGAGCTATGCATAGACCCCATTAGTAGGAGAAATGAATCTGCTTCAGATGCAAAACCCCCAGATTTGGTCAGTTGTTAAAAAAACGCCCAACGATGATAGCCCACTGCTCCCCAAGGGAGTGGTTTAAATGCAGAGGTACATTTCTCAAATGTGAGATCAAATATTATTATTATTTTCCTTATTTCACGCTCCCCTCAGGGTGTGGCAGAGCTCTTTAGGCGTCTCAAAATTGGAGAGCCATGGCAACCAACCAGGACCATCCTGTAATGATTGTGGCACCTTTTGAATTTTTTTTTTCTCTCTTTTTGCTCTACTCTGCTCTGCTCTGCTCATTAGCTCTAATCACATCCACCAGTTGCTGGTGCTATTTAAGCCTCTAGACCCCAGCCTTTGGTGCCAAATTATTCAAGCTTCCTAGTGAGACTAACTCTAGTGTTCCCTTTTTTTAGTTCTGCCGGGTTCTGATGTGTAATTGGCCTTCGGACATTTTCATTTCTTGACCGCCCCTGTGTGCTATGTTTGCCTGTTCTGCTCTCTCTGGACTGTTCCCTGGATTCCACCTGGTGCTGACCCTTGACCTGTGTTCTGACAACATCTTCTGACTGCTGAAGGACGCTGCTTCTCTTCTGTCCTGGATCTCTGATGGCGGCTCAGTAAAAAGCAAAGGAGTTCCACCTCTCTGGATGACACTCCTTCTTCTGGGCACAGACTGAACTTTGCCAGGTTGGAGACTTTCATCCTCATTATTATCCATCGTTTGAGTTTTGAAGTCACTGACCTGAGCCTCTATTCCTGCAGAATTTCCAGTGAGCCCGCCGCAGGAGACGAGAAGCCGCACCTTATGTTAATAAATCTTCTTTTGAATATATCAATGTCTGTCTCGTCTGAATTCTGAGTCCTATGTTCTAACCTTGCCTCTTTTTGCCCCAGTTTCTTTTCGTGGTAGGCAGAAATGGATCTACTAAGCAGGAGTCGTGCTTGGATTGGACTACTAGAGATAATAGTACATATTATTATGACCATAAAAACTGAGATGTGAGGAACAAACACCACCTATAAACTCAAATAACAAAATGTAAATTGGAAGAGCCAATCTATAGGCACAATTACTAACTTGTCAAGGTGTTGTTCAAAAATATTCATAATTCTATACAGTTTTGAAACCGTATCTTTATTAACTGAAAAGGGCTTTAAAAATCCATTATCTTCTGCTCTTGCAATTTCTCTTTTTGCTTGACACAACATTTTTACTCTGCTCATTCACAATTTCTTCGATTTTGATCTTTTTTTCCCTTTTTCCCTCACCTTGTTGTCTTGGTTTAGCGATGGCATCCTCAATGCCACCCCCCCACCACCCCTTAGAGAACCTGAGACAGTGTGATAACCCGTCTCAGGAGACGTGGCTACTTTCATCGCCTGGCTTCCTCCCGTCAGAGACTACTGTGTGCCAGAAGGACTTGGCAGTGTTGTTTTGTCCCACCGCTGAACCTTTTTTTTTAAGTGCCACCATCCAGAACTGAGTCTGTTTGCAGGCCGCCTGTTCTCATATTAGGAGATGACTTGGACAGAGTATTGGAGGCTGAGGGGTAGAGATGAGAGTTGACGGTTGGACAAAATGTGTTTTGACGAAAGGATGTCACGTAGGAGGTTAGCAGGAGACAGATGAGGGGCATGAGGGCACTCTGAGGGGGGAAAAGTCTAGGGATAGGGATGTCGACACTGATGCAAGCTCGAGCAGGAAACACACCAAGGAAATTAGGATCTTATTAACTGCAAGCAAAGTCAGGGGAGAGTGATGCTGTAACAAGACTATGTGGAAAGAGGAGAAGACATCATCTGCCCCTCTTTGCCACCTTTGCACTTACCAACTTTTTGAAGCAGGTGGTGGTTGGACAAAATAGGAAAGAAAAAGAAGCAGTTATTAATGGAGAAGAAAAGGCAGGACGTTTGCAGGATTACGTTTTACAGAAGGCTGATAGAATCCACCTGGAAATACGGCCGTCATACTACTTCTACAAAAACATTTCTGGTTTAAGTTTAATTAGGTTTAACTGGAGCGGATGAACAATTAGGAGTACCTAATTGTTCAACAGAAGAAAGATTATATGGTTCCTCAAATTCCAAAAAATCCCATAATTTCCGATGTTATTGCCATCTTCCACATGTGGTTTACATTTTTCATATATGATCAAGCATGTTGTTATTGTATTCCATGTGCGATTCAACATCTGAACACATGTGAAACGTGTCATGCATTTTTCTTACATGAGCACCACATATTAATAGGTGCTGTGTGATACTGTTCTAGCATTATTCACTTTCTGTCTCCATTTTGTTTTCTATGTTATGTATATTTTTTCTTATGATGTTGTTTGAGTATACATTTTTAAACATGTCCATAATGGAATAATTTTACAAAATATGCACAGACATCAATTAGCAATGTCAATCAGTTAACCAGTTGGATTTATACCCTTGCAGAGAAATATTTTCATTCCACATTTGAAAATCAAGATCAGATCAGATGTAAAACTGAAAATAATTTAAGATGTGTTACACATGTAATTCCCATACATTTTAAACCAGATGTGTACATCAGATGTGAAACATTTCAAGTTAAAAGGCCGTGTGATTGACATGTTCCCCTTTAAACGGTCGTGGGTTGGAGTCTCAGCAGAGATTCCCAGACCTCCCTTTCCCCAGTCATCCCTTCTAGCTCTGCTGGAGAAGACAGAGGCATTCAAGGGTCAACTGAGAAATATACTGTAGTTCCTCCAGTATTTTTCGGGCCATCCCAAGGAAGGCATCCACACCCAGAGGGCATTAGAAAAAGATGTCAGCTAATCCACTTTGCTGCCCCCATCAACACCTTGCTTTATAGATGTTGGAGATCGGCCTGTTTTTCAGTGTAGTCCTGTTTCTCTGACTGTGACTAACTGGATGTGCTCTCTTCATCCTCTGACATGGGAGCTGGCTCGGAGCTCGTCTGCCTGGCTGTGTGTTTCCTGGACGGGACCGCCTTTTACTGTTGCCTTTTGTATCTATGCTTCTTTTTCTATGTCTGCTTCTGTCTCCTTGAACCCCAGTCAGCCTCAGCAGATGGCCGCTCACACTGAGCCTGGTTCTGCTGGAGGTTTCTTCCTGTTAAAAGGGAGTTTTTCCACTCCACTGTCGCCACAAGCATGCTTAGTGTGAGGGATTGCTGAAGAGTCAATGAGTCGATGCAATCAACTGGTTTTCCTTAAATAGAAAACTGAATCAATTTGACTGGATGATCTGGTGAACTGTAAAGTGCCTTGAGATAGCATGTGTCGTGAATTGGCACAAAAGAAATAAACTGAACTGAAATGATTTGAATGTCCAAGCCAGCTCAGCTGACTCCTCTGGATATGGAGTAGAAATGTCTCTACTCTTAGCCTCGCCTGGATGACAGAGCTCCTTAACCTTTCTCTAAAGGAGTGTCCAGCCACCCTGAGGAGAAATCTCCTTTCAGCCGCTTGTATCCAGACTTTTGTTCATGATCAAGACTTCATAACCATTAATGAGGGTGGTAACTTAGACTGACTGGTAAATCGAGAGCTTTTGCTCAGATCTCTCTACACCATAACAGACTGATACAACCTCTGCATTACAGCAGCAGCCACAATCTCTCTCAATCTACTGATCAATTCTCCCATCACTTGTGAACAGCACTCCAAGATACAGAACTTGAACTCCTCAACTTGAGACAGGAGCTCTCCTCCAACCTAAAGGGGACAAACCAACCATGGGCTCAAACTTGGAGGATAAGATTCTCATCCTGGCCGCATCACACTAGGCGACCTGCCCCAGTGCATGCAGTAGGTCTTGATAAACGAGTATCGACTATGGTTATGCTGGTCTGACAGGGTATGCTCAACTGACAGAACAGCGGATCAAACCCCCTCCAGCCCCTGGCTGCATGCTGTCCATAAAGGTGCTGAACTGGAGCGATGACTTAGGACTGCCATGCTGGAGTCAAAAAAATGCTCCGGGAACAGTTTCTACTTAATGCTGTCAATGCAGACCACACTTCCCTAAAGGGCCCCGGACTCTCCGGGAATGCCCCCCACAGGAGAACACTAGGGACCCCGTTCAATAACTTCACCAGGTCCATGTAGACCTATGTAGACCTGTGGGGCAAACTCCTATGAACCGTTGAAAACCCTCCTGAGGGTGTAGAGCTGGTTCAATGTTCAACAGCGGGAAGAAAACTGCACTGCTCCGCCTGAAGCCAAGGTTCGACCATTTGTCTAGGACCCTGGCTTTAGCCCTTACCGGGGAGGTTTATGAGAGTGATTCCCCTTTAGTTGGACCACACCCTCTGTTGTTTTCCCATTTACTGGACATGTTCTTTAAATTTGAAGCACAAAGACGACAGATGTAAATTAGCAACTATGCTATAATCTGGCTCATTTACAATCTGTACAGAAGTATAAGATTGTTCATTAATGTGCTCTGTCCTGATTAAATAAATAAATAAATAAATAAAAGTGTGTCACATCCATGTCAATAATCTGTAATACACATTTTCACATGTGATTCCAACATGTAGCCAAAACTGTGATTCACGTTTACATGAAATGTTCCAAACTCACATGTATGGATTTGCTTTCCACATGATTCACATCTTTACCACATGTCTATTTCACATGTACTATATGTTTTATATTAGATTTTTTCATTTGAAATTTTCTCTTTCAGTGAAAGAGTACACGTCTGTATCCAGCTCCCATGAGTAAATCTATAGCATTAGTCACATCTGCAAGTGTTGTGACGTTTCACCTGCTTTGCACATATAGAAACTAGTGTTGCACCGATACCGATACCAGTATCGGACGGGGCCCCGATACTGCCCTAAAATGGTGGTATCGGTATCGGCGAGTACCAACAAATAAGGCACAGATACCATTTTGAGAGCCATAAGTTTATTCAACTATTGTCACCCACTCCTGGTAGGCAATAAAAACGTTTTATTTTTATTATCCAGTAGAACTTTTTAATAAAAAGTTCTACTCTACGATTCATTTTGTATTAGATTTTTTCCTGCTTCACAAAGGTAGGCAGCAGCTTGACAAAGCCATGATGGCAATTATTTTACATTATTATGGTATCGGTATCAGCCGATACTCCACAGCCAGGTATCGGGTATCGGTATCGGGGCCAAAAAATGGCATCGGCGCAACACTAACAGAAACTGAAAATAGCTCATATTTTTCTATGCAAAATATCAGTCCTGCCAGTTAGAGAGCATCTGTGAACAGTTTCCAACAGAAAATCTCAATGTTATTTATGTCTAGGCAGCTTGGGCCTTTCTAACAAATTAAAATGCATCCCAGCTCTGACTGCATGTAAAAGGTGAACACGTTTTCTCGGGTTCAGGGTCGTGCATTCAGGAAGTTTGTTTTTTAGTCTGAAAAAATAAAAATAAAAAAAATAAAACAACAGACACCAATAAATATTGTATCAATGTTTATATACTTGAAACAAAGTATTTTTTCAGAGAAGTTGAAGCATTTATAGGGGGTCTCTAATGAAGCTAAAAAAAGGATAAAAAGAATCTTCTATGTTAATTTATTTATTATTAAGGAAAATATATTCTTGTTTTTTTTTCTTTTCACCTTTCAACAAAAAAGCAATCCAGAAAAGGTTGAATCAAAAAGGTTTTTGAGAGTAACTTTGCTGTTTTCTCAGATTTTGTTTTTTCAAATGTTTTTCTATACATTTTATTTTTCCCATTTTTTTTTTAGAGGATTTTTATTTACAAAATGCTCTGCAAAAAAAATGGAACTAAATGCCTCCACATTAAGTGTTTATCTGATTAAAAATTGCCACAATATAAAAATATTTCACAGTTTTCAAATTCCTATTGGTAAACTACGGAAGCGTATAGGCTTCCTTAAATACGCTTCCGTAGTAAACAATGTAAAAATTCTGTATATATTTGTCTTTCCCTCAAGTTTTGAAAGCAATCTAATTAAATATGTTGCATTAAACCTCAGAAAGAAACAATAAAGTTTCTGATTTAAGTTTTTAGGGCTGAAATTTATTGAAACTATATTTTTGCAAGGCATACCATACTGCTTTAAATAAAAAAAATGGAAATATAACCAGACTTGGATTAGATTGACAAAAGTAAGTAAAGAATGGAGTAATGTTACTAGAATGTAATGAGGAGACTGATGATGCAACCACTGCAGAGCAGCATCTCCTCCCCTCACTCTGTTTTCTTGTCTTTAGATACCGACCAATAACTCTGTGGTTTAAACAATTTATATGGAAATCAACCCGTAAAACTCCTCAGGCTTTGTAGGTTAGGCAAGAAAATCCAATTTTAGTTTATGAGAAAGATCATGGTCAGTCCTTTGTTTCTATAGATGTATACATTTATTTCTGAAGTTTTAGGTTTTATAGTTTTAATCAGTTTAATTATTCTATGAATCTCCTGAACTGGAAGAAGCAACCAACCGATGTGCATCTTTTAGGCACCATACCTCTGACATTGCACCTATAATTTGCCAAAATCCTTACAGATTTTTCTAAAGTTATAGATTCTCACTGAACAAACATAAACAATAAGTGTAAAAATTCCTAAAAAAATTATTTCCCATTAATTTGAGCAGCTAAATTTGCCCTTAAATTAAGATAACTGCATAATATGCATTCCGAATTAGATAATGGAGTTTATTTTTTCTGAATTAAAATATAAATCATCTTCTTCCATTGGCAACTAACCATCATTACCAGTTCAGTTAAAAGAAAATACACTTATAAAAAAAAAAAAAAGGACTTACTTATATTTTCTGCTCTGCATATTAGTATGATAGAGTTTGCTTGGCCTTCTGTTCAGGATACCCCCCCCCCCCCCCCCTCGGCATCCCTCTTTTTAAGGTTTTACAGGCATATCTAGCCAGGAGGAGACCCTGAGGATCACCCAGGACTTGCTAAAGGGAGTTCTCATTCTGTTTGCCCTGGGAACGGGATCCCCGGAGTCTGCTGGCAGGATTGACAAACTAGCAGCGTCACAGTGTCTATGATAGGTTTGATAGGAATTCGTCTTTAACCTGTTAAATGTTAGAAAGAAATTTTAAAATGATTTTCATATTTACCATCCACCAAAAATATTTCTTAAGGTGCTTTCAGACTGAACATGATATCCCAACAAAGAGGGCAGCTTAGGACTTCTGCATGGTGAAAGATGGGACTCTAGCTAGGTGAAAATTAGGCATTTGACATAGTACAAGAAAGAAAAAACAGAAGAAAAAAAAGCTTCTGAGAATAAAACTTCAGGGAACTGTTGGGATCTGGAGGTTTTTCCACTTTCTCCACCAGAGGGCGTACGAGAGCTCCTGGAGCCTGAGCCAACCACACCACCTGTCTCCCATCTGCTTATCAGGAGACCTGTACTTAAGGAGGCGGAGGGCTTCACTCCAGTGCCAGAGTATTTGCCAGTAACGGTTGATCCTGCCTGAATACCTGAAGCTCTGGAGAGTTTCTCTGCCGGTGATCTGTCCGCTCGTTCTCAGTAGAACTCTGGAGAGCTGTCTCTGTCAAGTATCTGCCTGCCCACTCTCAGAAGATTACTGGAAGGAAACTCAATCTGTGATCTGCCTGCACTCTGTAAGCTCTGCCTCCACCTCTGCCCCCAGCCTGCCGACAACCTCTGGACCCTCAAGGTTCCCCCCCTCTGCAGCTCTGCTCCACTCCTGAACAGTGAACCCACTCGTGACCAGTCAAGCCCCCTCCTGGATCTGATCAAACTGTGTACATTTATTGAACCCCCTCGTGACCAGTCAAGTCCCCTCCTGGATCTAATCTAACTTCGTACATTTATTGTAAATAAATCTTTGAACTTTTCTTCTGCCTCCGAGTGTTCTGCATGTGAGTTAGTCACATCTATCCGAACATGACAGGAACTTTTTTTTTTTGAGTTGTTTTTTTTTTTTTTTTTACGGCACTAGTGGCTCGTCTTTGTGGACAGTAGGCTGACAAGAAAGGGGCCATGAGAGAGGGGGAGAGACATGTGGCAAAAGACCACAGGTCAGATTGATGAGTCTTGTGTGCCAACCAGTGCGCCACCGAAGCACGTCCAAATAAAAGTTACTTTCAAAACCTTCTCAGTTTCATTTCTGGATTGCATTATTTTCAGAGCTTGTATTTTCTTTTGTAACAATAATGGAAATAATGCAAAAACACCATAATACTTTAGCATGGCCTTCTAAACAGTGTAGATAGAAATACCTTTGTCTTTGATAAATTCAAGAAATGGCCTCAAGTTAACGCCTCTTTATCAGTAACATACCTCGGCTCAGTGGGCTGTTGTAACAAAAGTGATGGGTGTCACTTGAGTGAACAGCGCTGTTGCTCTGAGGAGCAATTACCTTATTACTTTGCATGGAATTAAAAACCCCATTGCAGAGACTTCTTTAATGATCTGGAAAGTAAAGGATATTAGCAAATACTCAGCATAACACTGCCCAAGCATTTGCCATGTCTAATTTATGCTTCCCAGTTATGGCACATTCTCCTTTCCAATCAAGTGTTAAATGGGAAATTGAATTTTTAATATTAGCACACAGAGGGGGCTTTTGACATTGGACAAATACATAGAGAGACACACTGTCCTTTAATGCTAAATGCTGCTATTATGGCATTGTTAGCAGGACATGCACAGGGATGATGCAACGTGAGGCTGCAGTAAAAGATTTAATGACCTGCATGACCTGAGAAATTCATGTAACACATGGAGAGGATAAGATGGTGGGACATTTGGGAAACTGTGTTCTTCTCTATGCTGTGTGACATTGAGAGAACTGTTCATTTAGGAGATAAAACATGAGGAGAGTGACCTTCTCTCGACTAGTGGAGAATAGTTTCAAAAGTGTAGAATAAAGCCAATAAAAAGATAAAACCGTAGAGTTTCTAAAGGGACGCCGTGACAGAGGTAAAGTATTAGTTGCTGGAGACCTAAAGATATTTGCGACCTAAGAACCAGGCAGGAATTGAACAGGGACAGTTTGAACAGATTCCGCACAAAAGAAAAACTATGCAGAGTGTGATTCATTCAGTGTTGATTTTCACCTTATCGATCCTCATCTCTACATGTTTTATAATCATGTAGCAGCAAGGTGAAAAAGATTACTGCAAACAACAATCATTAAAAGAGAGTGAAATGTGGAAAAACAGGCACATTTTTATAACTTCTGAATATATGAGATAGAGTCCTGCAACGGGTCGGGTACCCGCAGGTCCCCGACAGGTCACCCGCTAAAATGCTCTTTTGCGGGTGAAAAATACATAAATGAAAATAAACGGGTCGGGGGGATATTTTTTTAGTGCGGGCGGGTAGTTGGTGATTTTTTTTTTATGCGTGTGTGTTGTTATGGACATCAGAAATGTTATATTAATCAGGCACAGGGGTCACCCTTGTTGTAGCTTAAAGCCCTGGCGGCAGTGTGGGCTTCCCTCCAAAAAGGCCACAGTCAGTGCATACACGTCTGCTGCAGTGTTAATGGCGCTGTTCTGCAGCGCAGCGTACTATAGCCTATTACTTGAAGTGTTAACGGGTCGGGTTGCGGGTTCGGATTTGAATTGAAGATATCCGCGGGTGACGGGTCAGGTTCGGTAGTCATCCTAACGGGTTCGGGCGGGTGCGAGTTGGTAAAACTCGACCTGTGCAGGACTCTAATATGAGATACTGCCCAAACAAACAGGGTTTAATTCTCAACTACAGTGTCTTAAAAAGGTTTTTATCATTCATTAACCTCTTAAAACCCACCGGAAAACCCGGTGGACCTTAAGTCGGGGGTAGTAACTCAGAATGCATAAAATTCCACCGGTAAAATTTTTACCAGCAGGTGGAGCCATTGTGCGCAGCTCCAAGCTGACACCAAAAGTTTCAAACCCCACTCTCTGGAACTGTTATAGCTAGAGGTCTGATATTTTCTGAATTTGTGGTTGACATGATTTAGAACAAATATAATACAATAAAACCTGCATTTTCTCAAGAATGTCTTTATTACTGCTGTTCAAAAAAGACCTATCAATTCCGAGAATGAAAAACAGCAACTTTGAGTCATGTTTGAACTGATGCAGGTTGGTCTGTGTTCTACCCACCCAATGTTAATTTATATATTAGGAAACTAGAGGGTGTTAGCTTTTAAATAATGTATTGCACATGTAATTTGGGATTACAGTTCCTACAGTAAGTTATTTTTTGGTTTTCCATTTGGGTATGCAAAATAGGCGAGGATTACCCAAAATGAGGTGGATGTTAAGAGGTTAAGCAGCTTTTGTAATATTTCAAACCCAAACTTTCATTACATTTTTTGGTATTTTTTTGTGTTAAACCAAAAAAATCGTTAACCAGATCAATTTGAAGTCAAGAGCAAAGACTTATAACTAGCAAAGTGTCATAATCGTTACTTTTTTCTAAAACACCAGTTTAAAATGGTAGCGCAACGCCTAAGAGGCTTTTATTTAGTTGCTCTACACCAGCTGCAGCAGAGCAATAACAGATCGCTTGAGGACTTCCAGGATTTTATTACTAAAGAAATCACTAAAGATCGTCTTTGTTCAAGTATCCTCTGGAAAAAGGCACAAAATGTATGGAGGAGCTGGAAACAGTGGCACCACGGCCACCCTGTGCAATGCCCTGGCCACCCCATTGGCCACCCCACTTGCCAGTGTAAATTGTTGTTTAGCATCCCATTATGCACAGCCAGTGACATAAAAATCACACAATAAACCAAGATCTGAGTAGGTGTTTACTTAAGTCTTTATGATTTCTGCAGGCAGGTTTACCACAATAGTAGATTCAAACCCTGAAATGATGGCTTTTAGTTTCAGTGGCCACCTCAAGATTTTTAGTGGCCCCATCTGGCCCCGCCTATGACACATTTCTGAATGATCTAGGTTTATACAGAGCCTAGAACTGCATCATTTTTCTGTGCTGCCATCTTGGTCATAAAAGCCCCCCAAACAAATGGGGTCATAAACCTTTTACATCTTTCTACAGAATTAACCTGAATGTAGTTTTTGGAGATTATTATTATTTCTTTTAGAGAACTTTGAAATGAAAACAGTCGAAGATGTCTTTGCGAACTTACAATCTCATCCCAAGGTGTGGGGATATTAAAAGGTCCTGTGAAATGCATCAGAAATGGTGTCACAACTTAAAACCCACATGATAACCCAGCCAACATATAGATGTGCAGGATTTCTTAACCCTGGTCCTCAGAACCCTCTTTGAACCCACTGTATATTAATTATTTATTCTCCAGGTGCACAGTATTTATACTCTAAAAAAACTTTACAGTACAATTTTTTATCTCTTTTTATTTTTCAACTCTTCACTATTGTGTCAATTTTATACACTTTTTCTAAAGTCCAAATTTGTGTGACCACTTTTGCTAGAATCCTTTTTGCTGCTATAACACCAAAATTTCCCCATTGTGGAACAATAAAGGGATTTTCTGTTTTATTCTATTCTTTTACATTTTACACATTTCTGTGCTGCAGCACCCCTGGTTTAAATGATTGCCTAAACTCCGCAGCAGCCATTAAGATCCTATGAATCAAATACCCATTTAGTTTAGGAGTATAAAGACAGAGAAACACCAAATATCTGCAGGACAGTAGCTCCTAAAAAACAGGGTCAACAAACCTCTGCTGTGGTCAGAAGAAACTAAAACAGAAGTGTTGAAAAATGTATATATGTGGGAAACTAACACCACACATTACCATCAAGTAATTAGCACTCATGTTTCATCCTATAAAGGATTAAAAACCCCTCATGTTTAAACACATTAGACATGACATCCTAACATGTAATAAAACTGAACTGGTACTAAGCTCCACCAGTGGATAGCAGAATTTCTGAATAGAGAAGGTTTTAAAAGGATCTCTGGGCGCCTTGCCCAGAAGCGTAGCTGCCGACCAACAGAGCAGGTGTACGTTGATTGAAAATGACAGTGGGTGGTTTTTGGAAACATGTCTAATGCTGCTGCTACACATCTCCCTTAGCATACAGCTGGTGCTACAATGGATCATTATAGATTGGAGAATATTCATTGTGTTAAACTGGTCCAATCAAAGTCAAAAACTCGGCAGGACGTGAAAAATGGTGCTCACTGTTGCACTAATGAAATCTGGATGAATTTAGCAAAAAAATTCAGTCTCTAAATGTGCAAATCCAAATCATTCACTCCAAAGAAATACATTTTAAGACTTTTATTTCTTAAAAATACACTTTTTAAAGTATAACGATCCTTACATTTCAGTAGTATGCACTATTATCAGATGAAATCCCAGTTAGAAACATCAGGTTTGTATTTGTAATGCGACACAATTATACATAACATAAAAACATGTTTAAAAGGCTTTAAAATGTGGAATTATGCTTTGATGCCATGCTTTTTGCTTAGACAGTAGTGAGAGAAATTTCTTCCTGACTCGTTTGCTGCTGAGATGAGTCATTATTCTTAAAAAAAACCATTGTATGCA
The DNA here is from genome assembly GCA_030533445.1 of Cyprinodon diabolis. Classification (NCBI taxonomy): domain Eukaryota; kingdom Metazoa; phylum Chordata; class Actinopteri; order Cyprinodontiformes; family Cyprinodontidae; genus Cyprinodon; species Cyprinodon diabolis. Next base: position 2,476,425 of record CM060083.1, on the reverse strand, counting down.
TTTGCGTAAATGCAAGACGATTAAACAGTGAAAAGCAACAAACACAACAGTTCTCTATTTATACCATCATACCATTTATCTGACTAAGTGCTGCCATAACAGCTGTCAAGCTGCTTTCACATGGAAGAAGTGAGAGGTCCATGTTTTCAGGGTTTCCAAATACACTAGTGCGACATTTTTTTGTTTTCTGGTTGCCTTTTTCTCCTGCTTTCTGTTATTTAGATGTTTACATGTTGTTTTTCTTTTTATACAGACTTGAAAGAAGAGTCTTACTTGGGTCTGACAGTATGGAATCTGTCTTGGGGAGGAACTGGTCACACCGGATCCCTTGGTAGCCTTCTCGACACCTGGTAGAAAAAAACAAAAAAACAAGAAAAAACAAAAATTATTTTTCCTTAGCACAAATAAAAGATGTGTTCAGAACTGAGGAATTGTACAACCTGGACAAAAAGTAACCTGGTGTGTTTTCAAACTAAATTTCTGAAATCATGGGCTTGAAAGGAGACAGCTAATCATACATGAATGCACTAACTATAAAGCAGGCTTTTAAGGAAGCAACATGAATGGTGGTGAGCACATATTTCACACAACTGGCGCTGCTGCAAAAAAACACAACAACCTATAATCAGAAAGAGTTTTTTGTAGGTCAGTGGATCCTAATTCCAAACATATTCAGCTCTGTTTATTGGAGAGAAAGTAAATTCAGGTTAATAGCACATGTTTAATTGCAGAAAGGTCTTTATTGCAGCAAATCCAATGAAGCTCCTGACTGAAGCTGTTCTGTGTCACAACAATGTAAAATTATTCAACCATGATCTGTGGGGGGCGGATCCATAGATCTTGGCAGATAATGGCAGTTGGTTGAATTGTGTTTTTGATGTGATTGTTCAGGGTCATCCATTAGAGTTCGTATTGTTGCAGCAACCTTTTTACCACAGTCCTCTTCAGAGGCGCAGCTGCAGTCCCCAGTGCTTTTATCCCTGAGCAACCCCACACTGTTCCCTGGGTGCCGCACAATGGCAGCCCACTGCTCCCCAAGGGGATGGGTTAAATGCAAAGAGTTAATTTCCCTATTGTGAGATCAGGAAAGTTCAGTTTCTATCCTCTTTTTCCTCCAGAAATGTGGCTGCATCTGCATACTCTACAAACTGAGCTTTACTTGTTGAACTCCTGGCTGCAAGTAATAAGTCCTGTGAGCTCAACGAGGCAGGTGTCTATCGTTTCTCTGTTGGTAACATTTAGTTTGTACTGAAATCACCAAAAAATCTAATTGGTTTACTTTACATTTAACACTTTGTAAAGTCGTTCACCAGAACTTGGTATTACAGTAAGTCTTTGTCCGTCATTGACACACTTTACATCTACAAACAATGCACTACATTTTGTTAAATTATTGTTGCAGACAAACAACACAATTTGTATATAGAAATGTGAAAAAACCCACAAAAAATAAAAAACAATCCAATTAAACAAATGAACTTTGAAAAACTTCTGAATTTATAAAAAGGTTTTGCAAGAAACTTTGCTGTTTTCTCAGATTTCCTTTTTTCAAGTTTTTTTTTTTAGATTTTATATATTAATCTCTTTCAATTGTCTCTTTTTCAGATTGACTTTTACAAATCCCTCATTTTAAACTTTCTTTTTACAGATTGCATTCTCTTCACTTTAAGCCCGACACAAACACTCGCTCTTGACAAGCACTTTGACAAATACAAATGTTGCTCCAGAGCAAAGCCTCCCCAATTAGTGAGGAGAATTTAAAAAAGAATGCAAATGTAACTCACAGTCTGAAAAAGAGTAATTTGAAAAACAGCATAATTTAAAAAATATATATAATCTGAGAAATCAGATGAGTTACTCTCAGAACATTTTTATCGATAAAAATGCTTTTCAAAGTTTCATTTGTGGATTGCATTTTTTCAGAAGTCCATGTACAAAACCCTTTGCTTGCAAGGATCAAGGCATAACATGAACAACAAGCAAATCCAACCAAGTCATTCCGTTACTGGAAAAACAGTAGTAGCCATTCAAAATTTCCCCACTTTCCTTCCCCACTTTCCCTTGGCTGGTCCCCTACTATTCCTTTTTAACATCCCTCTTTGTGCTAAAATATTCCTTCTGTCATGATTTGGGGACATTAAGATCTAAAGAGAAGTGCCTTTTACTGGTCAGACCCTGTAATTCAGTGAAAGGGTCAGTAAGGGTCAGTAAAAAAAAAAAAGCACGCCTAGGAAAAGGTCAGTGGATGGAAGTTGGAGAGGATTTTGCTGGGGGCTGCAGGTGTGGGCTGCCATGCGACTGTCGTTTGACTGGGAAGGGCCATTTTGAATGGCTGCTACTGGATGTGGTGTAAAGAGTGAAAAGAAATGGTTAGAAAACAGTCCCTGAGGTGCTCCCTTTGGCCACTTGAAAAATAGAATAAATAGAATACTTCAGTATCAAAATCTGTGATCCCAGAGCTTTATAGTGATACCGATTCCACATTCTAGAGATGCATGTTAATCTCTAATTGTATGTTAATCAAAAAGCATGATTTCTAAGGGTTTTAAATGGTTCTCAGAGTGAATCTGTGCGGAACATAACGTGATAAACAATAAATAACATTAAACAACTAATTAGTTCTAAAGCGTACTCAGTCTGCCGTTCAGAAAAACGTCCCTGGAAATGCGAGTTTTTAATAAATGTCAGTTTAATCAATATCTCCTGATCAACACAGAGGCGTGTGTGTTAGAGAGCAATGAAACACAGCCCAGATTTAAACGCTGTGCAGCGTGAAGCCTTCGTTTGTTTGCATACCGCTCCTTGCCTCTGGCTGTTTGAACCTTTGCTTTACCCTTTCCCTGGTGAGGAAGCTGAAAGTCTAACATGTGGAAATGGACTTAATATGCAGTCTGCTCTGCTTCACTGAGTCCCAAATCTTAGTTCTGTCTAAACTGTTTCCTTACTTCACCTGTTTATTCCCTTTAGCTTGTTTCACATATCATTTCTGGACTAGGTCTTACAGCTCTGCAACTATTTTTGTTTAGTTTTTGTTTTGTTTTTTCAAATATCCTAAAGAATGTTCATATCTGACCCAACAAAACTCCAAAACTTTGCATATTTTTTCCACTGTAACACTTTATAATCATTAAATTATTATTGTTTTTTTTTTTTTAGATAATGATAACCATTTTGTGACGTGTCCATAACCAGTGATTCTTTATCAAATGAGGAAACATGAACGCAGGCATTTGCTTTATGGAGTTTTTCAGAAGCCATTGCAACTTGTGCAACAGAGACATAATATATTCGCAGATAAAAGAGCTGACATTAAACCAGACTCAAAACTGCAGCAATAGATGCTCGTTTCATGGCACTTTGCAAAGCTGCGTGCTGCCCATCAATCACAGAACTGTTTCAAATATAGACCTAAAACCCTGTGAAAGGTATAACTCAGTAAAACTGCAAAGGGCATTTAGAATGAACTGCAACATCAATTATAACATTCAGTCATTCACAATAAATACTTTATCATTTTAGCTTAGCAGGGGGGAAAGCAGGCTAGGGATGAACACCAAGAGGTAATGAGGTAATTACCTCTGAAGAGACAAAACAGAAAGAAAAGGTGAAGAGTCTGGGAGAGAAAAATCAAAGAAAGAGCAGACTTAAATAAGTGTAATCTACAGACATAATACTGCTTTATTTTAAAAATAAATAAATAAATGAATAAATTAAAGACTTAATTAAAGGTTTTTCGGGGCCCAGCTATAGGGGGCATATCATTATTTGTCTAACTTAGTTTACTGGTGTATTAGTTTGTTCGTTTTATGTTGTCTTGTCAGTAATTAAGGCTTGTGATGAGTTTTAGTTTAGATTTGGATTTAGTTTTGGATTTAGAGGGTTTGGCGTTTGCCTATCTGCAAATGAGGGTGTCTGCTCGCTGCTGGACTCATAGAACTCTATACCTGCCTTCACGCTTTGATGATTCCTAAAACCCTGGATCCGTCTGTTCACATTCACATTGGAACCCCTGGTCGGGCTACGGTACGGTCTCCTGTCTGCTTACTGCATCGGGGACACTTTAGACAGCTCTGAGCTGCATCTCGTTTGCCAATCCATCGGCTGGGTCTTGCCTTCCTCGGGGGAGGATGGACTAAACTGTTGAACCAGGTCAGTGACTGACTTGGATAATCATCTCCTGTCAGATGATCGTGGTAACTTACCTGTCGTTCTTCCTCCAGAGTGTCAGTGATTAGGCTGTGCCCCACCCCGCTCCTGCAGGCGCTGCGGTCCGCTTGTTTTATTTGTCATTAAACATATTGAAACTTCCCAATGTCTGACTCGTCTGAATACCGTGTCCGTCTGTCCCGTTTATTACAGATCTAGCCTAATGTCGAGAACTCTGAGTTTTCAGTTTAACAACGGCTGCTATGAATTAGTTCAATCAACTCCAAGTAGAACCACTAAGAGTTTAGCACGTGCGTAACAAGTATGAAAAGCCATTATCAGTGGAGCCCAAAAGGAAGTGTCTGTTTCACCCCACTGGAACTAGAGATTTTAATGCAGAAATAATATAAATAGGGAGAATGTGTTTAAAAGACAGAGCAACAGTGCTACAGAAGCAAAGGAGAGGAAGGTGGCGAAGAAGATTGTTACACGAGGTAATTCATAAGTTTACACTCACCGGCCACTTTATTAGGTACACCTGTCCAACTGCTCTTTAACACTTAATTTCTAAGCAGCCAATCACATGGCGGCAACTCAGTGCATTTAGGCATGTAGACATGGTCAAGACAATCTCCTGCAGTTCAAACCGAGCATCAGTATGGGGAAGAAAGGTGATTTGAGTGACTTTAAACGTGGCATGATTGTTGGTGCCAGAAGGGCTGGTCTTCAGAAACTGCTGATCTACTGGGATTTTCACGCACAACCATCTCTAGGGTTTACAGAGAATGGTCCGAAAAAGAAAAAACATCCAGTGAGCGGCAGTTCTGTGGGCGGAAATGCCTTGTTGATGCCAGAGGTCAGAGGAGAATGGCCAGACTGGTTCGAGCTGATAGAAGGGCAACAGTGACTCAAATAACCACCCGTTACAACCAAGGTGGGCAGAAGAGCATCTCTGAACGCACAGTACGTCGAACTTTGAGGCAGATGGGCTAAAGCAGCAGAAGACCACACCGGGTGCCACTTCTTTCAGCTAAGAACAGGAAACTGAGGCTACAATTTGCACAAGCTCATCGAAATTGGACAATAGAAGATTGGAAAAACGTTGCCTGGTCTGATGAGTCTCGATTTCTGCTGCGACATTCGGATGGTAAGGTCAGAATTTGGCGTCTACAACATGAAAGCATGGATCCATCCTGCCTTGTATCAACGGTTCAGGCTGGTGGTGGTGGTGTCATGGTGTGGGGAATATTTTCTTGGCACACTTTGGGCCCCTTGGTACCAATTGAGCATCATTGCAACGCCACAGCCTACCTGAGTATTGTTGCTGACCATGTCCATCCCTTTATGACCACAATGTTCCCAACTTCTGATGGCTACTTTCAGCAGGATAATGCGCCATGTCATAAAGCTGGAATCATCTCAGACTGGTTTCTTGAACATGACAATGAGTTCACTGTACTCAAATGGCCTCCACAGTCACCAGATCTCAATCCACTAGAGCATCTTTGGGATGTGGTGGAACGGGAGATTCGCATCATGGATGTGCAGCCGACAAATCTGTGGCAACTGTGTGATGCCATCATGTCAATATGGACCAAACTCCCTGAGGAATGCTTCCAGCATCTTGTTGAATCTATGCCACGAAGAATTGAGGCTTTTACTCATTTAATAAAAGCACTTTCCTCTCTGTTGTTCCATTTGTAGATCACTAAAATAAGATTCTTCCTGATCCAAACCACAGAGGGATCAGACTGTACATTTACAGTACATGCAGTAGAAAAAGAATCCCTGCCCTGCTCTTTTGTAGAGGGTTAAACTTTAAAACCTTACAGCGTGGATAAGAACCTTTCCAGTCCAAGTAGACTGAAATCTTCTATTTTCCAGGGTGTTGATTCAATGCAATTAGGTAACAGAGTGGTAGTTTACACTACTTCCCTAAAGACACAACCTAACATTAAATTTACAAGAGAATGAGTCAGATTTCAAGGAGAATGCTTAACACCCACTAAGGTGTCCCGAGGGTCTGAACTGAATGCATTCCTCACTGCATAAAATGCTTTTCTTTGTCACATCCATCAGACCACATCACCTGGCTGACGGATAGTAATGACATCAGCCATGCTGCTGTAAAGGCCTAGAAAAAACCTGTTATCTGTCAAGATGTCTGATTCAAACCACGTTTGTTAATCTCAGCTCTTAGAGGCTGAATGTGTCGCATAATAGACTTGTGCAGGAAAAACAGACAAAGTTTTCTTTTTTGTTGTTTTGTGGACAGATTTAGAACAATATAAATAATTTAAAAGGTTACGGTTATGATCCTAACCCTCCTCTATAGTGCTTTTGAAATGCATCAGAGAACATTGCTGAGTAATGCTGTACAGCGTTCAGGTGAACTATAACCTTTATTAGTTGTACTTCCCATAAAGAACTCTAAAGGATCTGTGAACCGTCCAAAATTCGTTATAATTATGAAATGACAACATGGCAATGGATTGAATGGATTAAACTCTGAACTACAAGCCTAAATGTTAGTCTCACAGCCTGGCTTAACCATTTTAAGTGCTACCAACTGCTCCACATCCTCTCCAAGAAAAATAGGATGACTGCAATACCTCATCTGAAACAACAGAACAATTTTGAAACGGGCCCAATTAGGTTCTCTTGCCATAAGCCATAATATACATTTTCGACATTGGTGGACCAAACTCTAAAGGCTCTAAAGGGCACAGACACTCCCAAAGGAACACATCACAGGAACATGTGATCCGTATGCATGTTAGAGTCTTCTAGACTCATTCTCTTTGCCCGTGCAGCTCCAGAGACGCAGACATTGGGGTGGAACTCCTGAATGGTTGTCCAGAAAGTCTGTAGCCATAGACAGCAGGGCTAAATAGACTTCATTTTTTGGCCCCTGCCCAAGTTAAGTGTTTTGCTAACTATTTCCAGAACCAGACTGCTGCAAGACACACAGCAACATTTTCTCTGAGTCTACGGGAGTAACCTGATGTGCAAAAGACTGAACACACTTTCCAGCACAAAGCACAACGGAAACACACTCTGGGTCAGATTGAAGTTTCCTGTACATTGGAAAAGAGCAGCTTTCTAAATGGAGATTAAGAGAGATTACAGGTCTGGCAAGATTATGAAAGCATTCCAAGCTACACAATGTGGGTTTTTGATGACTATGTGATGATTACTAGTGTGTAAAGCAAGCCAAGAAGCTAATAGTGTCTGCATGGCAGCTAACCTGTTTTAAGCTGCTGTTTATAAAGTAAAACAAAAACGTTATACCAATAAGGGTTTACACACTATTGTGATGTTAAAGTTTGATATATATATATATATAATATTGATGATATATTATTGCTAAAATGTAACCAAATAGTCCTTTAATGAAAGCCCCCATATGATTGCTGACTATTAGCTCCATTGTCATAAAAAACAAACCTAGAGACACAAGCTAAAGGGTATTTACTGGAAATATAACAGTAGGAACAATCACAGAAAGTTAATAATTGATTATCTTAACAGTTAATAGTTTCTGATTGGGAAAAGCATTTAACAAAATATTGTTTTACTTAATTTATTTACCACTTGGATTTGCATTGTAAAATGTTCTGAAAACATCCCAATTGCTCTAAAGGTATTTAAAACTATTTTGATCTAATTACAGGCTCTTTAATATAAACTTTGGTATCCAAGTCAAATGTCATATCTTTGCATCATTTTATTGGTTATCATTTTCAACCATTTATATTTCTTTACCTGCATGTATATAGTAAGTAATTGGTTTAGTTAAGTTTCACTATTTTAATAAAAGTTTTAACTCGCAGTTTGATCATTTAAAGTTGTTAATTTAATTCATATTTTCAATGTAAGGAGTTGTGAATGTTTTTAATATGTTTGACAATGATTTGAGCTTGAATCACGCTTTAATTTGTTGTCCTAACACTCAGCCAGTTGGGGGATTTATCACTGTAAAACATTTGACAGTTATTTGTTTAAATAATATAAAGTCAAAACAGCATTTAATTGCATAACATTGGAAAAATACTTGACCACCATGGGTGGAGGTTCACCTTCCTGCAAGAGCTTCACCCTTAATATGCAGCTAGAGCTAGAATGGCCATTTAAAAAAAAAAAAATAAGACTAATCAAAAGCCAGGTTTAAATCTAACTGGGAGTCTGTTGTAGAGTAGAAAAGCCATGTGCATAGCTACTGACAATCCAAGTAGAATTCATTTCTGCAAAAAATATGTAGTACATTTTAGGTCTGTAGTTGTCCAAATACCTGCATCTATGATTGGCAAAGTACTGCGGACACAGTAGAAGATGCAGCTCACCATTACTATATGCATTATAAAAAAATCAGGCAATCATAGAAAACACAAACGTCCTTATTTTGGTATTCACAGGTCTGATAAAGCTCAGGCTCGGAGAACATTTTATCCAACAAACTTGTTTCTTTTCCAATTCTCCTTCCACATACATCACACATACATTATTCTTAATAGAGTTGAATGGAGGGGTTCAGACATGGAAACCTGATAATAGGTGAGAGACTGTTGGAGGCTATGAAAGAGTTGCACAGTCTCTAATTAGCACCAGAGTCGTTAATTAAAAGATGAACAGAATTAGAACGCCCAGGGAGAAACGTGTTTTAGCATAGGTTAAATGTGGATCTCCCTCTAACATACTGAGAGGAGTCTAAATTTAGGCATGCTGCACACAGACATACACCCATTTACCAAATGAATGCATCCGTTCACAACATTGAATTCATCAAATGGATTTTATTTAGGACGTTTTTTTTACTGTTTCTAAGAAAACATTTAAATGAATACACCTTGATTTTTTCCAATATGCAGATTTAAAGGATTTTAGTGACTGATTAAAGTCACAGAGAAAGTTGTTTCTAATATGTCTGAATCTTTTTTCTTCACAGAGGAGATGAACCGGGTAGGATTTAGAGTAATTTACTGTAGGGGATAGGATAGGCCCATAGTATCAGGGATCATGTATCACAAAACATAAGATTTACATTTATGATAGTAGGATGAAACATTTTAACCTGAGCCACTCCAACTATAAGCTTTATAAAAAAAAGGTGATTTTGCGCCTGGTCTAGTTTTTAAATTTCCCTTCAACTGTTGCAAAACCATGTATTGTCTAAATAACTGACCTACTGACTCTTCGCATCACATTTCAGCTTTCTTGATGCTCTTCTACATCACGACAAAAGTAAGATAAAAACCCAAAATAGCATCACGTTTTGGAGAAACATGTCAAGAGAAGAATGAGGTAACTTTATGATAATGTTGATGTAATAGTTTTCAAACCCTTAAATAATGCCAACTTTGCTGCAGCCCTTTATTTCAACAGCAGATGCTCATTAAAACAATTAAAAATAGAATAGATTTTAACAGTTTAATCTAACAAGTTAGATAAAATGGTACATAATCAGCTCCAAGGCTCTGACAGATTGACATTACTTAGACTTAGATTTATTTTGTCATTTTGTATACACAAGTATAAACAAAAAGAAATTTAGTTAAGAACAGCTCTATAGATTATTTTATTTTTTAAAGTGCAGCTTTGATAAGATAAGCATAAGCGATAAAAAAAATGATGATGAAAAACAGTAATGTAAACATATGACTGTATAGTTACAGTTCTAACATTCATTTTTTTTCTTTCTTTTTTATAACCCATTTTACATAACATTCAGCAGTCTAATGGCAGTGGGGAAGAAATTGTTCTGGAATCTGCTGGACCTGAATCAGATGCTGCAAAGCCTCTTCCCAGAGGGCAGGAGGGAGAACAGTCCATGGTGGGGGGGTGAGGGGTCATTGATGATGTTACTGGCTCGGGACACGCAGCGCTGGAGTGAAATGTCTTTTATGGAGAGAAAAAGAAGAAGGAGTGGAGCCCTAATGATCTTCTCTGCTATTCTTACTTACCACTCTTCTCACCTTCGTCCAGTCTGAGACGCTGACATACTGTAACATGCCAGTAGTCTAAACTCCAAAGTCCTCGGGATTCTCCAGCTATTAAACAAGCTGGATTCACTTTGTGTCATGCTTCTTAAGTAAATTAGTGAAACAAAAGAACGTGTATGACACAAAGGTTCTTAACTGTTAACAGAAGTTTCCTATTTAGGTTTACCAATTGCTACGTGAGCAATTATGCACTCAGACAAAGAAAGTGATCCGGCTCCCTACCCGCTCCCAGTTTCTGTTATTCCATATTATGTGATTCCATCGAAAAAGATACCCTTTGTTCGTCACATTACAACTATTTAGTTCTTACTATTTAAACATAAATAATAACCATACTCCAACAGACTGCCACTCTGGGTCCCTGAGCAAAGGCCCTTAACCCCACACTGCTTCCCGGGCTCCGCAAAGGGCAGTCGACTACTCCGCAAGGGGATGGGTTAAATCCAGAGAGTTAATTTTGTTGCTCTGTAGTTGTGTCAGTGTAACGAGAATGAAAGGGGAAAAAAAAATATATATATATATATATATATATATATTTATTTATATTGCTTATTGCTTCTTAAGGTGAGACAACAAAAGTTAAGTGATGTTACTTTTTTTTTATGTGGATTGTCATAGCAGACCAGAGGCATGCTCTATTACAGGGTTACAAAATGTTTTTGTTATATAACTTCTGCCAATACAGAAAGACAGAATAATGTCCAATGAAGACGGATTTCTGAAATGTCCTCCTCTGTAACCTGATTTTTACAGGACTCTGCCCATTGTGGTATAATATATAAGACATTCTTCACAGCAGCTGATTCCACTTAGACAGTAAAACTGTGATACAAATAAAACAATGAGGCCAGGAGCAGTGCCATACATCAAACCTAACTGTGGGGCTTCCTATAACTGCCTCTCTCACTTTGGTGTGGTGGCCATTTGGGCTGTTCTAATACAGCACAGCTCCACAGCAGTTGGCTCTCAACAGTCTATTAAAGGAATATCTGCTACAGATCAGACTCTGACAGGTTAGTTCAATGTTCTTCTTACTGGGCCATTTTAAAAGCAGACACTTCACTTTCGAACAAGTGACCAAACAAAAAGGAATTATTTCATAAAAGAAATTCTCCAGTGACTGGAGTCAATCTGCAATGAGTGTGATAAGTCAGTCTTCAGTAGAAATTCATTACAACATTTTGACCTAATTAAAGTGCATGATATTCTTAAGTTTAAAGTTTGATTTCAAGGGATTTTTCTTAATGCAAGTAGAAACCAATTTAACACTGTAACATCAGGAGCTCAAAAAGAGATTTTAGCTGTGCAAAGATAACTAAATAGATACATTCACTCCTCCATATTTATTGTTTCAACTACAGTCTATACAAAGGACACTCTTCTTTTTATAAGCCTCAATTTGATAATGACTTCATTATCAAAAGTAGAAAAGCACTTGGAGAGCGCACTAGAGACTGACATTTTTTCGGGAATCCCACGGGTCACGGGATTCACGTGGGATTCCCATGGGATTCCCATGGGATGGGAGTCAGTATTAGTAACGATTAAACATTAACGGGAGCAGACGGGAGCGGTAGCAAACCAATAATAACTAAAAAAAAAAACTAGGATCGATGCCAAAAAATAAAATAAAATAGAAAGAAAAAAAATCCAGTACTGGCGCCGCCATTTTTTAGTTTTTTTCCTTGAAGCCTTCACTATAATGCGAGTCAAAAAAACTACACGACCCTCAAACCAACAGTGCGTCCGCTCTGAGTTTTTCACCCGCGCTCAAAAACAACAAGAATGGGAGTGGTGCAGGAGCGAGAGTCATTCTGAATGGGAGCGGGATGGGAGTGGGAGTTATTTCACCAGGAGTGGGACGGGACAGGATTTAGATTTCTACTCTGGCCCGGGATCTGGACGGGACACAATTTTTTTCTGTGGGAGTGGGACGGGACAGGAGTGAAAATACACTCCCGTGTCAGTCTCTAGAGCGCAGGCCTCTGCCAAGCAGCAAATTTTGGCCCCAAATTGTGACTTACGCCTATATTTAAAACTCTCAGAAGATCTGAGTTATCACTAAATTTAAACAAACTGTTCCTTGGCATGAGGCACACCTCTGGTGCAAAAAATGTCCTTAGAATTCAGATGTTTTCAATTGATCCAGCAAACAATCCAACAGCATTCCCTTTTCTTGTGTTTTTGTCTTCGGTAATATACCTCTGTTCCTTTTGAGTCCCATGATGAGGCTGTCAATAGTCACTGCTGCCACCATCTGGTTTAGTGGAGAACTGCTTGTTCCACCAAATATCCCTACCATATCTCACAATGTTAGAAAATCTTTTAAAAGATTCCTGTATTCGGATTATGATCTGGAAAATCACCAAAATTAAATGTATTGTTCCTTGGCTTGAGGGACACCTCTGGTTAAAAAGGTAATCAAAATATTTCTATAACTTTCTGAGCTATTGTAAAACTCAGACAGAGAGACAATTACAAACCTCGTTGTTGGAGGTAATAAGCATGTGAATACTAGCTAAAGTGGCAAAATACATTTTATTACTTTCTGAAGTCATAACATATTTTGATTTTATGAAAAAAAAATATTCCATTGTGCTGGCACACAGTATCATTTGTTATTTCTGTGTTTTACTCCTTATTTTTGCTCAGTTGGTAAATAAATGGAACTCTTTGTGTATCTTTACAATAAAAATTTAGGTAGATTACAGTGCATGCACACAGGGGTACACTTGAAGGTACTGAGGCTAAAAAGTTAGCTTCTGCCAGCAAAGTTGTGAAAATAATGAAGAAAAGTCCAAGATCCAGTTTGAAAAAAAAGGTGGCAGTTTACCAGTTCATCGAGCATATTTTATTTGGTGATGATGTCACCAGATCCCGGAAACAATTTTTTTTTTACTTCAAAACAGGATACAACTTTGCCTAGTATATAGAATTAATCTTCATATCAAGGGCTTAAAGTAAAACTAGCTTAGATTTACATTTCTAGAGAAATACAGAGGCTAACCTCTGATTTTCATGTTGGTCAAAAAGTAATCAATATCTGTAATGATTTTCAATTCATACATTACAAAATTAATTCCTTGCTTTTACATAAAAAATATATTTTTTTTTTTTTGTTTTTTGTTTTTTACAATAAGCATTTAGAATCTTATGACAGGATAAATTAACAGGTTCCAGAGAATATTTCTTTAATTAATGACTTTTAGTTTTTGTTCACTTCTGGAATGATTTATAGTCTAAATGACTTTTACATATAGCAGAAAATTTTTTTATTTTCTATGAAAAATACATGAAGGACAAAAGTAGATATAAGAATTCTGTGTGAAGATTCAAAAAGCAGCCACAGCAATGGCATCGTTTGATGTAACCTATGCAATTCAATATGTCTTCTGGGCTTTAATAGCGACTTTCTGCTTGGTTTGTTTAATCAGACCTGCAGAAAGCCAAATACAATTGGCAGTCCACACTTCAGAGGGAGCCTGAGATGATTACTTTTTAACTTTAATGACATTACGTATCACCAACCCATATGTGTTTCCGCTTATTCTTTCCTTTTTAGATGGAACATAAAACAGAAATGGAAATCTAGATTTGCAGGGTATCAGGGGACTTTTCCTCTCTCATTTGCCACACGTCGTGATTGAAATGCATCTGGGCTGCTATGTCTCTGCCTGGAAGGTTATAAGAATCAGGCATGGTGTGATGCGATATGGTTTGTCCCTGTGTATGCGGTGCTGTGTAAAAGATTTAAACTACCACTTATTTTTTTATACTATTATTTCGAGACCACACATTTTCTTGTAATCTTTTAAAGTGGTCTAAATCAATAGTTCTCCAAGTTGCCTGATGGTCTTTTAAAGATTTTTAGAAACCGGCCCCATTAAAGGCAATCAATTTTGTTTTACGTATAAACCCTTTCTTTCATCAAATGTGGTGCTGCAATAATTTTGTTAGAATATAAGTTTGATATTATATATATGATATTATTTCGAAATTAAAAACCAACCATGCTTTAAAAGAATGGTTGAAAAAATAAATACACTAAACAGGCCTGGACAGAAATGTTGGGAATCCTAGGAAAATGAATTTGAAAATAATTTGACCAACAGAACATGTTAAATCAAGGTGTGTCGACTTATTAGTATTAATTAGTATCACAGGATGTGTCTACAGTACAGGCTACAGATTCACAGTCACTGTGCCTTTTGGTGACATTTTATGTACCACACTCAATGTGGACCAGATAAAGCGAAGGAAATCGTTTCCTAAGGAGATAAGAGAGAAAATGATAGACAACATGTTATGGTAAAGGCTATAAGAAGATCTCCAAGCAGCTTGATGTTTTTGTGACTATTCAGAAATGTAAGATCCATGGGACATGGACCTCCCTGGACGTTGGCCAGAAGAAAAACTGGTGAAAAGTCTATAAGACAGATAATATGAATGGTAACAAAACAGTCCAGAAAAACTTCTGAATAGATTGTGAACTTCAACTTCAAGGATCGTCTACAGATCGCAACATCCATCACTGTATGAGCCAAAGTGGACTTAATGGGAGACGACCAATGAGGACACCATTGTTGAAAACCAAATCATAAAAAAGCCACAGTGGAATTGCTAAAGTATATATTGACAGGACACAAGCCTTTGTGAGAATATCCTAGGAAAAAATGAGACAAAACTTGAACTTTGGTTCTATGTTCACAGGTAGAAAAAGGAAGCATATCAAGAAAATAACCCTGTTCCTACTGTGAAACACAGAGGAGGCTCTCTTATGATATGGGGCCTCTTTGCTTACAAAGGGTGTCTTGAATCTCCGTAGTATACAATGAAATCTCAAGACTATCAAGGGATTCTAGAGGGAAAAGTGATGCCCAGTGTCAGAAAGATTGGCCTCAGTTTCAGGTAATTGGACTTGCAATAGGATAATGACCCAAAACATACAGCTAAGAACAGCCAAGAATGGCTAAGAGGAAAACGTTTTGCTATTTTGAAGAGGCCTTCAATGAGCCCTACCCGAAATCCTATCGAACACTTTTGGAAGGAGCTGAAACATGCCGTCATGAAAAGACATCCTTCAAACCTGAGACAACTAGAGCATTTTGCTGATGAGGAGTGGACCAAAATACCTGCTGAGAGGAGCAGTAGTCTCATTGAAAGTAGATGTGTTTCAATGAAACTTGGTCTATGCATTATAAAGTGCAGTATAAAGTAACAAAAGTAATAAAAGGTAACACAGACTTCAGCTTGTTTTTGACTTTTTCATGAAAAAGCATGAATGCATTTAAGATGAGATGGAAACAAGTTTTTTTAATTAGTATTGACATATTTATCTTACATGACTGACCTTCTTCTGCTGCCAGTGGTGTACTTAATGCAGCATTAGAATTGATTCTTACTCAAAGTCTCCAAATGGCATGAACCATGGCTAATACTAGCAGATGTGCTAAAGTAGGTAAAACTTGCCTAATTACAACATATTTATTAAAAACTCAGTCCATCACTGACCTGAGGTCTGCAGTACCCTGCTAACTCTACTTCCTACTTACTACAGCCCAGGATAACTTAAACTTAGGATGACATTACATTAGTTTGCTCCAATTGATAGAAACAGGTTGTTTGCTCAAAATTCACATCAGATTTGAATGGAAGCATAATAAATAAAAGGAATAATTTTATTGGGCTTGTCAAAACGGAATAAGTTAAAGGTACCACAATTTTGTCCATGCCTGTTTCAAAACTTTGTTTTTAAAAAATAATTCTGTTAAAGCATCGCTGACAAAAAATGTCAGAATTTCATTCTCTTTTACATACATTTTTCCATTTATCATCACACTGTTCAGATTTCTCATTTCTATGACCATTGTGGGATTTTCTTTCATTAAACCAATAATGTTGTATATGTGTATAGTTAGCAGTAGATGTAAAAAGGCAAGTGCATCTGAGTGGCCATTGTTAGGCTTTGTTAATAACTAAATACCGACTGAATTAGAAATAACATAACAGCTTTATTCCTAAGGCATGTCAAATTCCTAAGGAATACTTTCAGCAGCAGTAGATTTTGTTGTCACTCCATCAAAACACATCTTTCATGCCTGATACTCATCTTGATAGGAACAAGAAATACCTTTATTTCAGAGATAATGTCTCAACAAAACTCATATCTCTTTTTCATGCAGCTCTTTATCTTCCCATTTCTTTGACTTCTCCCTCTCCTTATAAATATTAACACCTGATTACTTGGACCACTTATCTTTGTGCAAAGCAATTCCCTCTAGGTCACTTTGATAAGGTATCAGATGGTTTGCTTTGCCTTCCAACTATTCAAGCAAGATCTCCACATTATATCCAGGTGTTAGTTAATGTTTCATGGTTCTTAATCTTCCAAGATACTTCTTATCTCTAGCTGTCACAAAAAGAGATGTCTTTCAGGAGTCTACAATATATGCAGTGTATTTCCTTTGAAAAATCTAAATCAAACCTGTGAGATGTAAATGTTTCTCTAATGTTTTATGAGAGTATAAGAGTTTTGTTTTTTTTTAATTTGCAAAGAGCACAAATACAGCACCTTGGGAATTAAATAAATCAAAAATCAGATGGAAAACCAGATGCCAGTTGAGTTAAAGTTGTTTGTTTTTCTTAGAGAGCAGGACATATATCCTTCCTCTTGTGTTAGCTTTCTGCTGCCATCTGTAGTGTTAGCGGGTCATTTTGGACCCGAGTATTAAATCAGCCATAAAATACCCTAAAAACAATCTTTTATCATCCAATGTTTTTCTTAACTCTTGTTTAGCTGATTGGGCTCCCTTATCTATGAAAAGATTGGTTTTAATATTTTTTTGTGGCCCCCTGGTAATTTGTTTTAGCAGCATTACCCCTCGTTTTCAATGTCTAAAAAGTGGTCAAATGAACCTTAAGAGAAGAAGGTAACAAAATAATCAGTTGTTCTGTTACCTGAGTGCAACTGAGAGATATTAAAACACATTTCATAAATGTTCAACAAAAAAAAGATTTTAATTTTAATATTATCAAATATAGTAACATCTATGGTGTTTCGGGTCATTTTGGACCCGTACATATTTACTTCAAGAAAAGAGCAAAAACAAGTCTTTTTTTCCCACACAATAGAACTTGAATACAATATTTATATTTGTGTATATTTACACTTTTGGTGTGTTCTTTGCAGATATATTTGTTGCAGGTGAAGCACACTGTGTAGGTTTTTCTGTCCATATTGCTAGGGCAGACCTGACACCTCTTTCTTTTTGAGCGAGGTGGTCTCACTGGCATTGTGGCTGTGGATGGAGTGCTTGAGGCAGGGCTGGCTGCAAAGGGGCAAGGTGATGCTGATACTCTTCTTGTTGCTGTGGATGTGGATGGCGTGTTTGGTGACCACTGCAGCTGTCTGACCAAGTCTGCAGTAGCTGGGTCTCAGGGCACCCGTTCCCGTTGCTCAATGTGCGGCTTGACAAGGGAATTCCCGAGCTCCTCAAGAAACATTCTCCGCTTAGTGTTTTGGGTTGAATTCCACCCTTGGTGAATATGGGTCCACAACACAAATGCATTGTATGCAGACACATTGAGGATGTTGTAAAACACAACCATTGGCCATCTCCTGGTCTTTCGCTGGCAAGTGTAGGTGGCAGTCAGCTTGTCCAGATTGTCCACTCCTCCTGTCCTTCACCAGCCACATTTCAGCGGGCAGCTCATGTTTATTTTTCTTTATGGTGCCCACCATGGTGAGTTTCCTCCTGAGAAGTTCTTGTCCAAGGTCATAGCATCGAAAAAAATTGTCACAAGTGATGTTGTGACCCTGCAGTCCAGTAGTCAAATCGAGGACTACCTGTTTTCCTTGGTTTTTTTCAAGGATGCCGCTTGCAGATTTTCCTGTGTAAATCTGTAGGTTCCACGCATAGCTTGTTTTAGCATCACAGGCTGCCCAGATTTTTATACCATATTTGCCTGGCTTGCTGGGCATGTATTGCCGGAACGGGCATTTTCGTCGAAAAGGGAGAAAACATCAGTGGAAGGAGTTGCACCCATCTCTCCCAAACATCCCTGATGGGAGCAAGCTTGTCCGATTTTGCTCTGGTGTATCGATTGTCAAATCTGAGGACTCTTGAGATCATCTGAAAGGTCCAAAGAGACATTGTTGCCCGTTCTCAGAGGCCTGCTCATCTCCATCGCTAAAATCCTGTGTGTCCTCTGCCTCATTTGCAGCAAAGATGTGATCCAAAGCTTTATTTACAGTGGATCTTCTCCTTATTGTTGCATCCTGTGAATTGGTGATGTGTACTCTTCAAGTCACCACCTCTACACTCAAATGGCTTGACAAGCCCGGACATGTCTCCCTTTGTTTGTTCTCGCAAAAAGGCAAAGACAAAAGGCCCTAAATGAAGCTCAAGTGGTTGAAAGAAGAGGCTGTTGGTTGATTGTGTGTTCATGATTACATTTTAGGCATTTTTATTGTTTTATAATAAAACACTTTAACCGGGTCACAAATGACCCAAACACCACAAAAGTCATTTTTTTCACCAGAGCACTTTATAATTTAGAAAAAAATTAAAATTTGATTTTACTTTGTTTAAATGGAAGTCCTTGACAAAGTCAAAAAAGTTTCAACGCAAAAAACAAATGTATGAAGTACTTTTATGCATGCTAAAACTCAAAACGGGTCCGTAGGGACCCTAACACCATAGGAAGGATATCTAACTTAAAATGCGCTGTAATACAGGCAGCTTTCCCCCATTTGTGAAATGACACAAAAACAACAACAATAGTAACTTGATATTTAGTACACAAAAGGGAAGGGATGTTAAAATAGTTTCTTTACAAAGTAACAGTTAGTTATGGCACCCTGAATTTACGTGATCACATGCTCTGACATTT
Source organism: Cyprinodon diabolis (assembly GCA_030533445.1). Lineage (NCBI taxonomy): Eukaryota > Metazoa > Chordata > Actinopteri > Cyprinodontiformes > Cyprinodontidae > Cyprinodon > Cyprinodon diabolis. The sequence continues at coordinate 2,457,388 of CM060083.1, read as the reverse complement.
GTCATTAACTATGTTGTGATACATTCTTGCTGATGTCACCAGAAGTACGCCGCTCTGAAGATGCAGCCCTCCCGCGTAGGTTTTAAAACCACTAGCTTCCCATATTAGCGTTCACCAGCAGTATGTGCCACTCAAAGGTTGGGCAAAGCACTCCAAGCTGATGCTACGCTACGTAGCAACCAATACCCCTCCGGAGAAGTCTGCGCTACTGGCCCGAGTCAGACTGCCTTTTTCCTGCGATTCAGAAGGAGCTGAATGCAGTGTTTTTATTCTTCCTGCGATTCAGAAGGAGCTGAACGCAGTGTTTTTATCTTTCCAGCGATTCAAACCGAGTAAACGTAGTGTATCCGGAATCCTGTTGCAGCAGATCCACAGCAGAGCTAATCCCCCTCTGCTAACCGCCGAACAACAGGGGGCCCGATCGTTGTTCACCGAAAGAAACCGCTAGAAGTCCCCAGGGATGGAGAGATGGAGCAGCGCCACGGAGGTGCTGCTACAGGCCACGCTACGCGCTAACCACCGTAACTAAAAGGGAGACATCCCGAATGCTATTGTAAGTTATAAACCCCCTTCCAAATCGCCTCTTATTGTTGCATCGGATTGATCCAAATCTCTGTGAGTTGCTGTAAGACCGAAGATGGGCCTTAAGAAACCGGACCGAGCCAAAGGCCTTCCCTCCACTGAACCAAAACAGGAACTGCATTTCCCCGCTTTCTTTCCGTCTGATGCTTAATTGGTGCTCTGCTTGGGTGAACTATAGGTAGATAGAATAGTCGTGTTGGTGTTTTTTTTTGTATTTGAAATAAGCTTTCAGATTCAACAGCTGATGGTTTAGAGGTTTCACTGAATGCTAATGCTCACTAAAGACTACAAACGAGTCACGTGTTGCTGAAGCTAGCTGATACATCGTAAGCTAACCCTCTCTTTGTTTCAGTCGGACCCGACCAGAACCGAAACCCCTGGGGCCAGCTAAGCTAACGGGTCTTTAAGCCTCATCATAGTTTAATGCATTCCTGAGTCATTATTCATTTTTCACCATAAACTGAATGAAACTTCTCTGTTTTGACTGCAGTTAACATCTGTGTCAGGGTTTATTTACATTTTAGCTGCTGCTATTATAAAGGACACTTTCAAATGCATTAAGCCTTAAACTTGAAACATCACAGACTTTGAAAGGACTCTTATATCCCTCTTCCCCTTTCATTTCTTTAGTTTACTTAATTTCAGTATTGTTTAGTGTTTTGCTTAGTTATTAGATATAATACTGTGTGACTGTAGCTAATAAAGGTACCGTTGTATTTTTAACACGTGGTTTTATGTGTTCATTTTACACAGTGAATGATTTATCACTCAGGTTGGATTCACTCTTCTTTCAGTAGCATCCAAATGAACAGACACATTTATTTGGTTGGTGATTAATAACGTTGCTAAGAGCCATAGCCTAAATTACTAAATTGGTGAAAGACAACTGGATTTTTGACAGCCAGATTCAGGAGCCTAACCCATTTATGACAGGGGCTAAAACCCTGGTCGGTAAGCAAGGTACAGTTATAATAATTGAACTGATAATAAATAACTAGCTTTACCCTTGATTTGTTTGACCTATCAATTAACTAACTTCCAGTTCTAGTTATTTAATATATTCATAATCTTCTGGTAAAAAGTGGCACCACAACTATTAAAAATACTACAAAAGTTAGACAGGTAAGTCATACCTCTGCAGTTTTTTATATATCTGATACTAGAGCATGATATTTTAGTCCTAGCTAAGCCATTCTGCCATGGAATTGTTTGTAGCGTGTTGAAAAATATGCTAGTGAAGCTTCTCAGTCATCCAGGTCATAGTCAAAAAAGTAAAAAAAAAACAATCCACTGGACTTTGTTTCCAAGTTTAAAGATGTTTTGCTTCTCATCCAGGAAGCCTCTTCAATTTATAATGTCAGAAATAGCGTTGAGTTAGGGGTTTTATACAGTAGCCCAACAAAGCCTTGTTTTGGCTTAGAAAACATGCAACTTGAAACGAATGATTTGGTCCGCCCCAAATCTAAAGGGGTGGACCTGTTCGTCAATTTGCAAGTCCAGTGGGATTGTTTTTTAACTGTTTTGGAGCGTTGAAAAATCTTCCTTAGGATTAGGATCACAAAAAAGATGCCATATATACCACATACATGTGACAATGCTATGAGTTAAACTTCTAATTCACTTTAATACCCTGCTGTTATGTTACGTTTTTTTAGACTTTTGTAGTAATAGTTGGACTTTTTAGGTCATGTCACAGCAGTAGGGATGTAGTTTGTCTTTCTTTGTTCCTCTCTGTGCTTGTGTTGTGGTGGTTTTAAGGTACTGCCTTTTCCCTCTGAAAGTTTCTTCCTGTTCCAATCATAATAAGTGATCCTAAGGTCATCCAGAGCCCCCCCCCCCCCCCCCCCCCCCCCCCCCCCCCCATTAAGCTCTGAATTGAACCAAAGTTGTTTACTTTTTAGTGCTATTTCACTGCAGATTTGTGCAGATTTTGAATTATAACTGTTTATAATCTGGCTGATGAAGTCACCATTGGACCAGATTTTACTGCTGCTCTTCCTTTGGAATATTAAATTATTGTATAACATAATATAGCATTCCTATTCTGGCACTGAATATAACAGTGAACATGTTTACCTTATTTATTTGGTAAAATTATTTTTTAACAATATTTAATAGTTCATCAGCCTCCCACACCCTTCAATTTAGATCCACCATTAGTTCTGGAAACCCCACAGTATTTCCCGTCAAAACCTCGCTATCAGCAATTCACAATAAAAGCATAGGGGAAAGGTAACATTATAGGCTGCTGCTAAATTGCTCTCAATGCTAAAAAAATGGAATCAGCTTGGGAAGAAAACCCCCATAAGCACTGAAAAAGTAGTCTACTTTGGTTCATCCAGAGCTGCAGGTGGATGATGGGAGAAGGGGCTGGCCAGTGTCTGTGCTGGAGGTAAGGGGGAAATACAAACAGTCCTTCTAGGGATAAATGAAAAAAAATCTTTTAGCCATCTAAAACATCTTTAGGGCATTCCTGATTTCATCCTTTGTAAAGATTATTTTGTGTATATTCCATGATAATTCTTTGTCTTGGTGGCACTCCTTTAACCTACACCACAACCAGTACCTAATTGATTATGTCAGAGAAAAATTCATATTTTTCAACTTTAGTGATCACCGCTCCAATGTCCTTGTTTGGTACCACTGTTTGGCTACACCTCACTTTTGTCAAGCAGCACACATTGAGAGCACAGCAGTAACCGATCCTATTGCATGGAATCCACCACTGGCCGCTCCTGGCTTTGAATTTACAAAAAAATCTCAATGACCTCCTAATTTGCTGGTCCACAATGGTCTGCTTTCAGATTCCAAAATAGAAAGACTATTTAACTTTGTTACAGTGCAGTGTCGAAACTTTAGGGGATGCCGTATTTTGGCCCTGATAATGATACCCAATACCTGCTGTGCAGTATTGGCCGATACCGATACCATACCAATACCATCTGTTTGAAATTGATCTGTGTGTATATATGAAGAACTGCATACTACTTGGATGTAAATAATTGCCATCATGGTTTTTTAAAGCTGCTGCCTTCCTTTGTGAAGCAGGAAAAATACTAATACAAAGTGAATACCGTAGAACTTTTTATTGCCTACCTGGAATGGGTGACAATAGTTGATAAACTTTTGTCTCTCATCGATACTTTTGGTATCGGTGCCCTATTTGTTGGTATTTGCCGATACCGATAGCACCATTTTAGTGCAGTATCAGGGCCCCGCCCGATACTGGTATTGGTATCAGTGCAATTCTAGTCTAAACCAGGAATATACAACTCAATCGCCCCCTGGTGGCTATTGTTAAAGTGTTGTTTTAGATGCATTTAAAATGTGTTTCCCAGCACATAAGATACCTTGGCAATGTGTGAATACTTTTTTTAGGAATATTATAATAGATCACAATTTCCAATTAAGTTTATGGGGTTTTTATGTCCCTTTTACTGGCTCAAAATAGTGTTAAAGTAAAAATGGCTTTCAAATATTTTTTTATTAAAGTATCCACCACTTCTATACCAGGGCATCTACTTAAAACATTCAAACCTATGTGGAGATCCATCCTAGAAAATATGAGGTCTGAATGAGCAGAAGAGCAGTATCTTTCTCATTTATAATTCATGCACTGATTTCTATCTACTAAAAAAAATGCATTTCTAAACAAACTCTGTGTTTCTCTGAAAATATTATCCCTCAGGTTTCCACAGAAACTGTTAGCAACAGAAACCAAATTACAAGATCATTATTTCTGACCCAAAGCCGTTAGGTTTAAGACAAAGAGGATTTAAAACTTAAGTAAGTAAAAGAAAAAATTATTCCATGGTTTAAAAACTCCCATGCTGCAAACCAATTATTTCTTAGTTATATGAGCAATTTAGAGTGAACGAAAACAAACAGGCAAGACACAGCCATAAAATAACAATAATGTTATTTAAGGTAATGATTGCGATCAGCCAAAAGGAAGGGTTAGCAAGCTCTAAATTACTAATGGATTCAGGGAAAAAATATTTGGAACAGTTTGTTCCTATGCAAAAGGCAAGCAAACAACATGTTATTTACTCACATTAAGATAGAATTTGAATGAAATCAAAACAAACCTGAGGAGTTACCAGTTATCAAAGCCGTTTGATATGAACTACTTTCTGACAGGGAAACAAATACCCAAATTTTAATAAAAACAATTGTCTTACTAAAGGTTCTTCCTCTTTCTTATCTGTCACATTTGAAATGTCTTTTTTTCAGCTGCAGAAAGAAAAAAAGATAATGTGCAATATTTCTTTGTGTAGTTAAACACTTTGGCATTACTTTTCACCAAAACTTTAATCCTTACAACATCAGAGTCATAACATCTATTCATAGCAAATGGGACCAAAAGTTACCGTAGCAACTATAAATCCAGCTCAGAAAAAGAGGGAGGTTTTTGCATTTTACTGTGGCTGTAAAAAAATCCCTGATCACTGTGATCAAATTTAGTGCAGAATTCTCTAGTCTATTTAAAAGAGTTTTCACGCTTGTATTATTGTGGGTTCCAGTTTGTGGGGTCAAGTGGAATGTATGAACAAAGGAGTTGGAGACCACTCTCAGATGTCTCACCACGCCCAACCCATCCGACTGGAGCATTTACCTACCCTGGGTAGAGTATGCACACAACTCTCACATTTCACACATACAACCCCCCAACTCAGAGCTTCGGTCTTCTGCAATTTCCCCACCAACTCAGATCTCACCATTTCTCTCTGTCCTTTTGTGCAGTCACACCTGGATTCCCGGCCGCAGGTCCCCTGTGGTAACCTGATTCCTGTTTTTTGCTTGACTTAAAATAAACATTCTGATTTTTAACAATCTCTCTGTGAGTGTTTCTGCATGTGGGCAAAAAATATTTGACCCATCATGACAATTATTTAAAGAGACCCAAATGTCATTGTGTTTCATAATGTAAAAAAAAAAAAATCAAACATAGTTATTAATTTTTATAAGTAGAACATCAAGTCAGAGTATGGTACAGATATACAGTTAATTAAGGAGCTAAAATATTTTGAACTTTAAACCAAAATTTTATCAATTCAACACTCTTAGCAGTTAACGGTTAGCCAGAAGCCAGGATTTGAACTGGACTTTAAAACAGATTGTCTCTTTTCTTCAGTGCCCTAAAATATTACCAAAAATGAATAAAAAAAATTGTCAGTGCTTCTTCAATGCTTTAATAAGCCATCTACTCTGACGCAGTCTTGATTTGTTGACTCAGGAATACAACCAGACATTACAAGTATCTTGTAAGAACTATACCTCCTGTGTTAAATGTTGATACAAAAGGCTGTGAGGCTTTAATCACCTATCACCAGTAATATATGTGCATCATGATTATGATCTCTCAGAACTTATAGAACTTTTTATCATGACCACAAAGCAGACATAGATCTGAGACAACTGGCCGTTTTGGCTCAGCTGTTTCAACACTTATTCAGGAGTCTTTGTCAGTTCAGATGGATCAGATTAGAGTAATCTGTGGTAGGAGCTCTGATGTCCAGCCTCCTAGTCACATTGGAGGCCGTGACTTGGAGGACTGAGAAATTGAATAGGTATCTTTTCAGTATCTCTGGCTCGGGGCGCCGGCATGGCGGTGGCTGGGGGGCTTCTTCGGGGCTGTCTCTCCTCCTCCCTTGGTCGGGGTCTGATTTCCGGGGCTGGCCCCTCCTTGGTGCCTTCGCTCTTGGGGTCCCTTTGGGCGCCTGGGGCTTTGGGTCTCCCGGCGCTGGACTCAGTGCTCTGGGGGGTGTGCTTCTCCGGCTCTCCACAACCACTATTGAGCATTTTTTCTATGGATAAACTTTACATGCACAAGTTCACCCTCACAATCAATTACAGGTGCTTGGCTCCAGGTACTCAGAGATTCACTTCCATACAGAAAGCCCACATTCATATCTTCAGGTAACACAGAGTATATGTTAGACTTAATAATAATACTTTAGCGATAGTTTCAAGGTGTTGCTTTATTGTATATCTCGTACCGTGTCTTTCGGTTGTGCTGTTCTTTTTTCATCTCGTTACAGGTGATGAAGCAGACTGAAAATGTTTTGTTATTGTCTCCTTTCTCTTCTTTCTTTCATCTTTTCATTTCTTTTTTCCTTTTCTTCTTCTGTTTTTCTGCTCTACTTACATTGCAGTGTCCATATAAACTGTAAAACTCTCTGCATAATTATAATAAAGCAATTTGAATGCATGAAACAAGTGGAGCAATATGGCAATTGCCATACTGCTCCACTTGTGAAAGTAAAATCTGTTGGGCTCTTTTTGGCATCAAGACAATTTTTCTTATTGCCACATTGCCAGACAGGACACTGTTAAAAAAATAAAAAAAGAATAGGTATCTTTGTATCATGCGTATATAGTTTATTCATTTGTATTTTTGAAGCACTTCTACTCATCACATTATCCAGAGATTACCATTAATTTTAAACTGTATGTAATCTGATTTTACTTTATGAATGACACTGAAGGAAAAAACAACCCTTTTTTTCAACAGAAACATCCAGTTGCGACAAAATATATCAGATAAAAAAAGTTTAACATCACTGACAACAAAATTAACCCTAACCCTAAGATTAGTAGCCTCTAAGCCGAAACTCAATATACTATGCCAGGAGGGTTATTCCTAAACCAAAGTTTAGTGGACTTTTTGCCTAAAACAAACCAAATCTCATAATCTATTTCATTGTGATAGTTTATTCCTAATAATAAGATTAGAAAACATTATACTTACTAACTATACAAACCCTATTCTTATATTTAAGGACTAATATCAGAGCCTCAAACCTAAACCATTAGCCTTAGTGTGCTCTACATCAACAGTTCAATCCAACCTAGCTCATTCAAACTATCTAAGCCTTTCTTAAACAGAAGGCCAAATGCAAGCCAGTTTTCTATTTGACTTTACAATACCTTTCCAAACACCTTAGAATTTAAATCTTCTCATCCTTTCCACTCTTCTTTCTACTCTTCCCTCAGATTCCACCTGAAGGAAGAGGAGGAGAGAGTTTACATGCCTGATCCAGTGCAAGACCGATCAGGAGGTTCAGCCTGACTGTTTCCTCCAATTCACTTTTCTCTTTCTGATACAGTATTTTTCTCTTTTCACTTTTCCTAACTCCCTTCTTTTCCTCCTTCCCAAATCATAAACCTGGTTCAGGTGGATGCGCTGGCCCGTGCATTGCCTTTGATTCTCTGAAACTGCCTTATGTATTTGACGGGGTCACCTAGCCTGAAATGATTTCACACCTTAGTCCTAAACCTAACCCCAGCTCAAAGAAGAGAACTTTACCATATGAGGACAAGGTTTTTGGTGCCCATAAAAAAATAGGTCCCCATTACATGAATGTGTAAACAGATTAAAGTCCCCACACATCTTAGCTCTACACCTAACCATTAGCAAAAATCCTTCTGAGGACCAGAAAAATTTCCACATTTTACAACAACCTTGGGTTTAGCGCAGGGTTTGGTATGAATCTGTAATAGTAAAGTTTAGGGTAAAGGTCACAGTTAGCCTGCAGAATTTAATGGAAGTCAATGGAAAAGCCAAAGATAGTGAAAATAGTTTGTGTATGAAAATCTAATTATTGGATAAAGAAAAATTGTGGTAATTCATGTGTTTTATTAGTAATTTTCAACTGAAGCAAACTAAGCAAGGACTTGAAAACCCCAAAATACAGACTGTGATTTGCGTGTACCATTGCTTTGCCCAGTATACTGATGGACACCTCACTGAAACAATTTGATCCAAAGAAAGGCTAAAGCGAACTCAGAGACTTGGAAAACCATTTATCGAGGAACTACAGAAGAGAAATAAGGTGAAATGGAAAGAAGAGGCTCTAAGCTATTGATTCACATGATCCTTTACAATACAGAGTCATTGTTATGTAGCCAATGTAATATGTAGTGGCTCTTTGTAAAAAGGTTCGATATTGAAGGTGGTAAGACAATTGTATAGAGCGCAACAAGACAGAATTCAATTCACTAAAAAATATAATCTATTTGTGCTTATTAAAATCAAAACACACATGGAAAATGTCAAACAAATAACTTAGTTCCTTCTCATCAATTTACATAAAGATAAAAAAGAAGATCTGCAGCATCAGGTTTGAAGAGATGAGTACTTTTTTTTCTCTTTCCTCCGTTTTTAGCCTCTCTGTGAACTTTTATACAAAACAGGATCCCTTTCATGGATATGGTTCCATTTGATAAAAGTGTCAAGTATATTCTAAGACTGAAAAAAACAGGTACAGTATTAAATAAAACCAGTGGACAAGTTTACAGCATTAAAGCTGAGGTCTGTAAGTTTTTAAAAATCACTTTTTTGTCATATTGGCTAAAACTGTCCCTATGCCCAGACAGCAGTACATGTGATATGTAACCTGTGAAAAAACTGCTTCAATTGGTCCCGCATACTGCCTGCATTTCAATCTGGAAAGAATATTTCGGGACGAGACAAAACAACCAATCACAGCCAGAGGAGCGTCTGATGGAGTGTCAATCACAGCTCACACACGCTGAATCCCGCCCCCTCCCTCTCACCGCTGAACCTGCCGCTGCCGCCCGGCTGCTGCAGTCAGGAGGACGCGCGTGGAAGTCATGGCGGAGCGACAGCCACCAGCGAAAGAGAAACTGCCCTTACTGCCCCTGTCGACAACTGCTTACACGGCAAAGACTTCAAAAAAGAAGATGTCAATGGAAGAGCTGCCGCATACGCTGCTTGGATGCTTCTGGTCGCATGCGGTAGCCGCGCAGATGCTGTGAGAGGGGTGGAGCTTGGAGGTGGGGCATGAGTGAAGCAGAGAGGGTGGGGGAGTGGCGTTAAACCTTTTTTTCTTCAAATTTTCAGTCGAAGTCTGCTCTCTTCTCAATGTTACAGACTGCAGCTTTAAAGGGACTAATGCTGGAAAATGAAGCCCTAATGGCTGTAATGTGCTGCATACATTAGTGTTTGGGTTTCATTTGAAGCTTATAGATTACCACTTGATCCAGATTCTCAAGTAAAGCAGCATGTATGAAGGGGGATTGCAGTGGTTCAAGAAAATAACAACACAAATGTCACTGATTAACATACACTGAACCTCTTACTTTCTTCTTATACAGTATGAGTAAATACAACCCACAGGAACCTCTGTAGAACAAAAGATTGATTTTTCTACAATAAAAGTCTTGGCAACCAGCAGGACAGCAGATCAACACATAAATCACCAAAGTCGCTGAATTAGAAATCACCATAAATGCATAGGGGTGAACTTCTACTCACTATAGGTTAGCTACATTCAATGATCCTTTCATCTGATGATGAAAAGCATCACAATCCCTGCCTTTCTTTTGAAGTGGATTAGTGAAACATTCCCGCAGCCAATTTCTTAAAGTGAATGGGGGTTATTTTACTAAAAAAAGAAACTTATATATTTGAAAAAGGAACAGATACAGACTTTAGAAGCATAGCAATACATTCAGCTGGAGATGAAATGATAGGGAATCTGATGAACAAAAACAAGCTGAAATCAGATTGAAGTGAACAGTTGTGTGATTAATTGGAAAAAAGTGAGAAAAATGCTTGAATTTCCTGTGACTGTATTTGACTAGACTTGACTGTCATATTAAATATGAATGACCATTACCCTCAGCAGTTAAATATTATTTAGCTAAGCCAGCTAGGACATGGACTAAAGCAGACATCCAGTGTCAGACACCTTCACTTTGTTTCCTTAAAAGAAAGTCTGGAAGCTGCTAAAAATGCAAAGAGGCAATAGGCATCTACCCAAAAAGCCCAGGCATTTAGAAGACTTGTGTTTCAAATAGATTCTCATCACAAAGGTGCAAACTCATCATCACCATCTGAGTGGGAATTTACCATCAATAGCAAAAAAGCACTGGGGATGACTTCAGGATAGCTTTAGGGTTTCTTTGAGTTTGACAACTCTTTAAAGACTTTGAAACTTCAGAAGCATGTTGTAAGAATTGTGACCTGGGGAAATTTAACAATCACTACCTGAAAAAACATTAGAGGTACATGTGACACCCCAACTGGTGTGCTTGGTATAGCACCTGTGCTCTACACCACGCATTGGGGAGAACAGACAACATGGCTAAGAATCTACACTCTTCAACCCATTCAAGTTAAGCTGCTCTACCGGACCGAACCGGAATGCTTCAAAGCCGACTGACTATGACATTATATCCAAGTCAGGAGTAACTCAGATCTCCCAGACTTGTTGGATCAGGTGATTAACAAAGGTTACCTAGTTTGCTGTTGTGTTCGAAGTACAACATATGTGTTTGATCAATAAAATAAGTCAAAAAATTGTATTTGAATGAAAATGTGTTTTTCCCTAATTAACTGCTGCAGCAAGAAGGTTCTGTGTTCGATTCCTGGCAGGGAATCTTTCTAAATAAAGTTAATATGTTCTCCCTGGCATGCGTGGGTTCTCCCTGGGTACTCCAGCTTTGTCCCACAGTCTTAAAACACAACCGTTAGGTTAATTGGCCTCTCTGAATTGTCCTTAAGTGTGTGTCTGTGTGCATGGTTGTTTGTGTGTTCCTGTGTGGCCCTGTGACAGACTGATGTCCTGTCCAGGGTGTATCCCACCTATTGCCCATAGATTGCCGGAGATGGGCACCGGCTCCACTGTGACGGAATAAGCAGGAAAAGATGGATGGATAGAATTTAAAGGAAAATGTGCTCTATTCTGGCCTAAATACAATATTGAATGTTTCAAACTAAATCCATTTAAGTTATTTGAATTTGAATTTGTGACAATAAGCAAAAACAGATGGATGGAAAAAAAATTAAGTCTTGCATGGGACTAGTGTAGCTTTAGAGGATCACAAAACCTCTAGTATTGTTATGAACAAAGAAACAAAACAAAATAAAATAAAAAATGTCACAGAACTGAACGTTACATTACTAAAGAAATCTGTCGTCACCAGCACAGCACACAGGGGAAGCTTTGTTATCAGGTCAAGTGGGAGGAAATAGGAAATAATTACTGTTTCACAGGAGAAGTAGTTTAGGCAAAACATCCGTGGAGCTCCGGGCCTGAAAAGTGTTGCGCTTTGTGCAACCAAAAAAGACCTGAGAAAGACACCCGGTACAGAGATTCAACAAGAGAATACAAATGAGAGCAAATGCACTTCCTCTACCATCAAAGGCTCTTTTGTTCAATCCTTCCCCATGAGCCAGCAACGACTAAGTGGAGTATTTACACAAACTTCAGGAATAAAGACTCAGGGTGTGACAGAAATCAAAACATCTGACAGTACTGGACAATTATATATTTTTTCTAGTAAGACTCTCTAGTTGTCTCTCAGGAAATCTACTACTGTACAAAAAAGAACAACAAGCTATTGATTGGAACAGACAAACCAATACTCAATTCAGCAGTTGTTTATTATTTCCTTTTATAAAATATTGTGTGTATACAATTATAGTCTAAAATTCTGGCAGTAATATCAAACTCCTGGCTGATGTAGAACAAACGTTTTGAGGGCTTGAGGTTGTTGGGCTTCTGTTTATCATCCTGCTCTTTGACAAATGATCACTTCTGAAATGGGATTCTTATAAAGTGAGAATTTTGCCAAAAGGGCATACACATATGAGGTGTGTCGAATAAGTAATGCCCCTGACCCACTCCCTGTTCTTTAATTTAGCTGATATTTTGCATTTGTAAGTATTTATACATCTTTAGATCAGGTGGGAAATCACATCTCTAAACTAATTATGGTTTCTGATTTATAGGTAATTTATAGGTGTTTGAACTGTCGAGCAGTGATCGTTTTTGTTTTTGTCATTTTTGAAAGGACGCACATATGATGGCTGCAACTACAGCCACCCAAATGTGGTAACATTTAATCACATCACACACTAGGTCAGCCAGTCTCATTAAATTTATATTGGGATTTCTTTACATTTAGGATTTAATTTACAGAATAATTTTTGTAAGGAAAGGCATAACACTGTATTCTAGAATAAGTGTGCACATTTTAGTTTACACTGTTATGTTCTGCTTGATTTAATCTTTGTTTTTGTTTTTTGAGTCACCTAGTGCTGGCTGCTCCAGTCCTTTAGGAGAACAGAGGTGGAGAAGGGGTGGAGCCAGCCTATTGAAGCAGCAAATTGGTCTACACCACTACTCATCAGCAAGAGGGGGGGAATGGGATTTTCCTCTGTTAATTTCAGTTAGGTTTTTGTGTGTTTCCCCCTTTTGTATCTTCCATGTGGCCTGATCAGCCATTATTTAAGTTTCCCCTTTGTCTCATGTAGCAGGTCTGTTTGTTTCAGTAGGTCTTTTTGTTAGCCTGAGTTACTGAGTACTTTGACCTCTTTTATGGGCCCAACTTTGTAATTTGTTCTTTATTGACCCAAGTTCTTTGTTTTGGGTTCAATAAAAAGAAGACTTTTTGAATCTAAACCTGTGCCTGAATTTCCTTTGACTGCTCAGACCATCACAGCACACCACGAGAGACCTTTGATGAAAAGGCCTTATGATGGTCATATGATGCCCCATCGTACGATCTAGGACCCATCTGATGGGTATCACTGAGAGGCTGCTCCGGTTCTAATTTGCTGTAGACTGACATAAAAAGCAGGTGGGTTGATGTAAATAAAGAATCCTGCTGTAAAACCTCAACTGCAAAACAAAATGTTTGACAATAACATTTTGTGTTCAAACAAGTCACTCAATCAAAAGTATGTAAATAGCATAAATTCTGACTGCAGCATGTATGGACTGCCAATGGTGTCTTATATTAAATACATCCAACATTGGCGAATTGGCGATATTTCCTTTTGGAAAACTGCAAATTGTCAATGATATTTGTGATGGAAGCATCAAATAAAAAAAAAAAATGTTACTACAAAAGAAATGGTTTAGCATAAATCCTTAATTATTATAATTAGTTTATTAGTGTTTATTGTTATTATTTAATGCATAGTTTAACTACTCTATTGCCATTATGATTTAATTTTATCTCTGACTTTACAAATTCAAATCATTTCTGCTTTCCTCATTCTGTTTGCATTTGTATGATGATCTGCATCTGACTTCTATGTGTTCTAATAAAGAGAGCCAAATAAGTTATTAAAAAATGTGCATTTTCAGTCATGCATTTACCAAATAATAACATATTTATATTAGGATTGGGCAATTAATTAGGTTTTATCAAATAATCAAAGTTATGTTTTGGAAAAATTTATTTTTGGAATATCTAGACTTCGAGAGCTCAGAGTTAGTTTATATTTTTTAATATTAGTTCACAATATTTTATTCTTGAATGTAGAAGAATACCTCACTGTTTAATGCGACTGGCTTGTAACATTTAGTGTTATTTTTTCATAGTTTCATTTAAAACATGGTTATGTCTCACAGCTTGAATTTCGTGGCAATTCATATTAAGGTCTCCTCCCAGATCAGATGATTGAAATCAAGCTAAATTTTAAAGGCAATTTATGTCATTTTCATTCTTAATTATGAAACTTAAATGAGGAAAAGAAATCAATTAATTGAATTTGGTGGTTAAAAGCCCAGCAGACAGTGTCAGCTGGCCTGCTAATAAGACAACAGTTTCAAGTACATCTAACCCTCTCAAATAGCAATAAGTCTGCTAATTAGATAGATAATTCAAGCCAATTCATACGTTGTCGTTTACTGCCTCACCAGTGTGGCATTTGTCCCTTTTGTCTGAGATAGAAAATAATAGCGCACATCTCGATGCAGTGAATGGTTTCAGAATGTGAAAGAGTAGACAGCGAAAAGAGAAGGTTTAGAAAAAAGAATACGACCTCCCTGCAATGTTCCACTATATTCTATGCATGCAAAGTATGAAAGTGAGAAAGGAGCAAATGGATAGCAGCTGTAGTATTAATTAGTCAGGTGAAATTAGCGGACTACATCATTATATCGGCAATTAGAGCAGAATCTATTTCCATGGCATGCCGCCGGCCCTGGAGAAAGGAGGACGCGGGTTAGAAAACTGGCTAAGGAGGTGAAAGATTTGAAAAAAGCTGCTGGGAGAGAGATTTGAAGAGAGAAGGAATGTTATGAGGTTGAGAGTCATGAAAAGGATTTATTGCTAATCCCACCAGTGATAGTCAGCTTCCATGATCCCCACCACCCTGCAAGTCAATCACTGTGTGAACAATGAGATATGCTGATAGAATGCAGCACATTTCCTGAATCTGTCTTCCCTTTCAATGCGTTGATGTCATCGTACCCTGGGTGATGGATGACTTAAACTGTTGTTGAAATGAGCAGATGCCTTTGGATGCAACAGCACATTGTAGAGTGCCGTGGTTCATTTTCCCCTCTGGTGTGCACATAAAAGACTGATTGAAGATTTGGAAAAATCCCCTGATTTCTTACTCCTGCTACTCGGACAAACAAATTGCATCAAGAATGCCAAAAGTAGGTCAACTTTCACTTCCAGCTAGCTGAATCTCTCATTAACGGCTTACTGTTTTTACATGTACTCTAAGATGAAAGCCTTTGATTTTGCTGATGTCTCATTTTGATTATTGAACTTTTGCTCTAACTTAGACAGAGATGTCCTTTAAAGAAAATGGTGATCGTGGACCATTTATTTAAGGGGGGGCTTCCAGTCTGTTGCATCATTATTTCTTGGGTCACTGGCTGAAATGTATGTAAGTTCCTGGTCTATAGTATGTCTTTTTGAATGATGGCAACAATCCGCTCTCTTGGCCCTGGTTCACTGAGGCAGAAAAGATCTGGGATTAGAACAATGTCCAATCGGTGGTTCCAAATTCCTAATTTTGCAATATCAGCACTATTTGATATCATAATATGGATACTTAAAGCAGACTGCTTGCAGACAACAGCTGCCATTTCAATATTCAACCAGCTGGACAACATGGAATGAGCCTTTTGTCTGAACTTTAAATGCATTTAGTCTCTCAGAAAGGTGTTGCTGAGCTTTAAAGCACCCCTGCTACCTACGGGACGCCAGGTTTGCTAGAAAGAAGCTGTGGTGTGATGTGTGATGGTCATGCACTACAGCAAGCAGCACAGAGAGCTGATGAAAGCAGCCTGGGATGACTTTGGTTCTGTCACACCAAGGTCCTCACTCTAACTCCACTATAATGAGACTGTCAGAACAATGTGAGCCATCAGCGATCGACTGCAGCCCCCATCAACCCACTTTCACAATCAAGGATGAGTAGCTGTGTGTGTAGAGTATTTGTGTGCATCCTATATGATCGTTTTGGGTTTTCAGAGCCGAGCCACCATTAAACCCAATAATCTTTACCAATATTTTCTTCCGTTCAAAATTCTGTCAGATGTATAAAAATTTGATTTTAGGTCCCTCTATTTCCATCAATGATATATCTTTCTGCAATTAAAAGTTGTTCGATCAGATCGCTGATAAACCTACTGTGAACTCTGTGACTTAAAGTCTCATGTGGTTGTATATTTTTTTTATTCACACTGCAACAGCAATATTCAAAAATAACCTGGAGTGAAAGAACAATATAAAGCAGATCTTTGATAAGACATTAAAATGTATTAAAAGAGACATTATTCAATCAAACAAGCTATAACATATCAGAACATCAATCTTATCTTTGTTTTCCAAAGGTAGGCTTTCTCAAAGAAGTTTACACTGGTGTTTCCTTGACCATGAGTCATTACCAGTCTGCCCCAAAGCCATTGTCTTTTGTTTTTGTGTGTGTATTTTTTAAAATGTAAGTAATGATTCCTACATGATTAAAGATATTGTAATTAAAAAATAATGACTTTTAAAATGAAATAGTGTGTTTTTGTTAATATATCCTTTAGTTGGCTTATGCCTTAGGCTGGCCATGCTTTTGTTTAATGAGATTCAGGACGTTTCTGTCTGTCAGACTGACTTCTTAAATAAAGCTTCACAGCGCTTTGAAGTAGTATATTACAGTTGTCCTGCAGAAACTCAAGTTTATACAAAATATTTGCTGCTGTTGAGTACTGCAACATCACCATATCCATTGGTAATGAGCTCATTGCTATATAATCACAGTATTAATGCACTCGATGTAGTAATGGTCAAATGGGCTGCTGACTACTAAGTATGTACATTGAATTCATCACAGTATTGGATTGGATTAGGTTTTAGAAAATGGCTAATATAGATGATGAAAAACAGTTTTATTCAGGATTGTGTTACTTTTAAACAATGTAAAGCTTTGGTAATATATAGAATATTCTTAAAACATCTTAAATGACTTGCAACAATAAAAGAATATCAGAATATTATCACTGTATCCCCTGGTATGAGTTAAGGAGGACCAAAAAAATCTGTCCTGCCTACCAACAGCATTGAACCTCAGTATAAATGACATTTGAATACAAATAAAGCTCTACAATGCCAAGTGTTTTCACTCCGTATCCCCATGTCCTCTAAATATTGCATTCATTTCCTCAAGTGTGTGAAGATTCACATCAGAACACTCTCTCAACCTCACTTTGCTCGTGTTCCCTGCAGCAACTATAACTTCTCTCTAAACACTACGTGTCTGACGTATATTGTTCAGTAAAATGACAACTGGGCCTCATGGAAGTGACTAAAATGCTCTTCAGTTTCACTGTTCTGTCACGATTTTGGGAACTACTGGGGACACATGCTGTCAGTGTTTGTATTAATGGGACACTAACTTATTTTAGTGACAGCCATGAATAGTTAGGGTTTGTAAGCAAAGGGGAGCGCTACATCTGTCGCTTATTATATGCCAGATGCGATCACACACAAGCGTAACTGTACACCATATAGCGGAGCACATCTCTGCCCCTACGTAAAAGCCAACGGTCAGTATATGTCAGATGATCAGTGAAATAGCTGCCTGATATGAAGGTCTACCAAACAAACCATTTCAACGGTATGTTGGTTTTCAGATTTTGTCCTTGCAGACCAGAGTAATGTGTCCCAAAGCAAAAATGGTCCCTATCCTTTGTTATTCAGCTGATGCTGTTAGTTTAATAAACATTCACAGCTATTTACGACCCTTTGAAAAAGCAAGTCATAGCTAAGGGCAGAACGCCCAGCACTCATAGGTTGTAAATGTGTTATTGTTGCACGCATGAGAAGATAATCTAATATAATCGGCTGGTTGGTGGAAGCATGCCAGAGTGGCATGGTGGCTGGGTAAATTCATCTGGCAGACCAAATTAGCTTTTCTGTCACATATCATCCAGGCAGGTGGAATCGAAAAAAGGCTGTTGCCTTTATTAGGGCATGCAACCACACACACCACGCTGAAGCGACTTGGTACTCCCTGTCTGGTGAAGTGAGGGAGCATCCTTGATTCTTGGCAGGTAGATGGATTGGTGTGTGTTATGTGTGTGTGTGGGCATGGGTGTGTGTGTGGGTGGGTGGTTTGCATGTGTGGTGGACAGAGAGAGATGGATGACAGTGAGGTCAGTGTGAAAAAAAAAGATAAAACAAGACCAACAGTCATCCGTCTAGTTGTTTTTGGAGTGACTGTCACAGAGAAAGGAACTCAATGCTAATTAACTGGCCTTTTTTTTTTTTCTTTACAGAGTCTTACTGTCATTACATTGTCACAAGTAACAGACGCACCAAATTACCTCTCTTCATTTGACCAGGGACCCAGAGTGGCAGTCCATGGGAGTGGGGCTCGAACTCAGAACCTCAGGATTCCTAACCACTAGGCTGCCACTCCCCAAAGCAGTAGCGTGAAGGGTCTTGCCTAAAGACGCACACAGGTGACTAACCAGGGTGTACTACATCATCACCAGCCTCTCCCTAGGTTGTGGCAACTACTTGGCAAATTCTTGTCATTCTTAGCCTATCTTCGGTCATTATTTCTGTTTATTCTCACATTCAGAGAACATTTTCTCTCTAAACTAGGGAGGTAAACAAATAATCAATTTACAATTAATTGTGAATTAATGCTTTATTACAATAACATTTGCTTCATCTGATTAATTGATAATGTACTCTTAGACGGAATGTTTTTTTAGTGTTGTAATATTACTGCTGTCCCCTAGTCGGTGCCACAGTTCATTCTTAAGTGTTGAACATGCTTCCCCAGTATAACTCCCCATCGAGCAACAATTGGTTGAATGGACATTGAAAGGACAACATTATTTACCTCCAACTACATTTGGTTGAAAAGTGAAAGCTGTAATTTTCAGATTGTTAAAAAGACATTGAAAACTGGGTTTGCAACGTCTTTTTAACATTTATTATTGGACTATTGTAAATTGAGATAAAATCAGACCGACCAAACACAGCCTAATTTTCAACAACTATTTCTGGACTAAATCAAGACTATGGCGGGGCGACCAGATTTAGCCTAATAACCAATGTCTAAATGACGCCTTGTGTTTTGGGGGTTCATGTTTGTGAAAATTGTCACACATTCATCCGCATCAAACTTTTTCACGTCCACGATGTTCTGTTTTACTTTGAATCTCACTGTCCAAAGTAATGGCAGAGAGGAGGGAGGCATGCTAAAGAAGAAAGAGAAATCCATCCTAGGTCCATGTAGAAGAAAATAAACACAGCTCTGTTTGGAAAGATAAATACTCTGTAAACTTTTTATGTCATCACATAAATGGTGGCCACTGGAACATCTGTTGTCAAATATTATGTATGAACTTCTTTGTTGCACTTTGCAAGCAACAAGCACTTCATTGAGTATATTTTTAACATTCCTCTGAGAGTAAACAGAACAACCTTTTCAAAAGTGCTACTGTAGTAATATCATGAAGTCTCACCCACCTCATTGTTGTATTACACTAATAATAAAGAACTATAGCATATTAGCATACACTTTATTGATATAAAGCCACAAACACTCTGCCTCTTTTAATGATAATTTTACATCGTTGTTAATTGGAAATCAGAAGTGTTTTACATGATTTTTCTTAACTTAATATTTTGTAAGAAAATAGCCCCCCATGTTATAAAGGATCCCCTAGAACATTGAGACGTATAAATTTATTGTTATAGATCGATAAGATCAATCAACAAAAGATGCATTGATTAAAATAACTTAGATCCTTACTCTTAAGTTCCTTATGTTTGAGTTACCTTGGTCTACCTGTAATTGGGCTTCTTATCAATACCTCTGCCAATGCAAGGTGTTTTCAACATATTAAAGACCTGCTGGTTAAGTTAGCATTTAAAAGTAATCTGATTTACCCAATTCTGTAAAGAATGAGTAGAAATCTTGAGTTGTACATCTATTGGTCCACGTAGAGGTTAGGGTTGACAGCTTGAAATTTCCCATATATTCAGAAAATGTTCTCCCTGCTCTTTACCTCCTTCACCATCAGTCTTCTCTTTAATAAGGGAACCTAAAGCCTCAAAACATCTTAAAACGCTAATGATTAGCATTCAATGCAGTTCGCAAAGCAGTTCGCTTTGCGGGGGTAAGAGGAATGTTGACTGCAATCAGAAGCTTCATTACAGATTTTCACACCAATCTGTCTCTGCTGCCAGCTTCTTGAAGATTGGAGCAGCATGACAGATGCAGATAAGGACCAATCCAAACAAGCCTCACAGCCTCCCAAACAGAATTGCATTTTTCCACCATTTTCATTTGTTTAGCTCTCAGCCTATTCCTTTGGCCTGTTTCAACTTGATGTCAACAAGGTAATCATTTTGATTTTGTGTTATATGGAAGAGTCAAACTAGGACTGACTTATTCTAGAACTTTTGTAAATTGTCAAAAATAAAACAAGACATAAATGCAGAACATGGAATAACAACTCAGTTTTGATGTGACAATCAAAGATGTTATTTAACTTTTATCTTGTTCTTATAAAACTACCCATTCATGCTTCCATATATTATTTGTTTTTCTTCTACCTTTTTTCAATCGGTGTCAATGGGGGCTGGTGTCAGGATATGGATTATTGCAGGGGTTTCCCATGGGCAGGTCGAAGTACGTCACAGGGCAACACAAAGGCTCACTCTTAATACCTCAAATTGTAGCTCCTACCTCTTTTTCCTGGATAGCACCACACCACCTTTGCAAGGTCAACAGTAAGAACTCTATGCAGAGCAGGAAAGGAAGTCTGGAATGCTGTGATGAATCCGGCCAGCCTCAATAAAGATGCACCTTAATGATACTAGTCAAATTGGGACCACAGCAAACCAGAAATGTACAACAAAAAGTAACATAAATGTAAAGAATGGCTGAAGTTCATCATGATAAAAGCCAAAAAAGAGAAGGTACGTTCATTAGCATCTATTACACAGAGTACATAATGTAATAATTGAACTTAATGGATCTCACATTGGAGAAATTTATCTCTGCATTTAACCCATCCCCTTGGGGAGCAGTGGGCTGCCATTTCGGACAACTGAGGAGCAGTGTGGGATTAAGGGTCTTGCTCAGGGACCCAGAGTGCAGGCTGTGGGGATCGAACTGGGTACTTGCAACCTTCTCAGAGCAGAAGCGCACTGCTCTAACTAGGCCAACAGTCCACTTGTGATTGAATTGAATTAAATTGAATTCAATTTCAATTCAGTTTATTTATATAGCACCAATTCACAACACAAGTCATCTCAAGGCACTTTACAGTTCAACCAGAGCATACAGTCAAATTGATTCAAGCTTGTATTTTTGTTAGACTCCATAAGGATGGATGTGTCTATGTGTTCTATCATGTAAAGGATTGTGGGGAAACCATTCGATAGGCACAAGAGGAAACCCTATGCTAACTATGTTCATAATCTGTTCATTCAAGTTTTGCAAAAACAGAGAAATCAGATAAGACTTTGTTCGGATAAATGTCGAGCTAGTTCAAGAAAATTGACAAAATGCCCATAAATATATTGTCCTGCATCCATAGCAGTTGTAGGAAGATTGCTGCAAAATATTGATAATATCAATACCAAGATGGTGTTGGTATTGGTTTGATACCATCATGGTGAGATTTATTAGTTTTAGATTCACTTTTATGCACCACTGCTGTTTTGTCAAAAAAAATGCAGCAGCCAGGTTGTCCTAAGTGGGCGGAGGTACAACTGTACTACTGTTAAGCTTTTATTTGTTAGGTAACTACAGAAGTTATATACCAATATTGTCCCAATTTAACAATCAGAATATAGAAGATATGATGATTTTTAGACTATTTGATAAGATGATATCAAACTTAAGGACGCCTCTATTGCTACTAGTAGGACACTGTACTTATAAATGTATGCTGAGTGAGTAAATGTGTATAAAAATGAATTTGTACCCTTTAGGCTTGAAGACTAAAATAAGGAAAGAAAACATTGTTGTTAACCAATAGCTCAATTATTCTACTAATAAACTACTAGAAGTACTTTTAATTCTATGCATTTCAAATCTATATTTTTTATTCTTTATAATTCTATATATTTTTTTAACACCTTAATAAATACGTTTCATTTTTTCTTAATCTTCCTTGACATCCTGTAAAGTACTTTAGATTAGATTAGATATCCGTTTTGATCTACAAATAAACTTAACAAAGTCCGAGTTTGCGACTCGTCTGAAGTTTTATAACAGAGGCAACAGTTTTTTGTACGAAAACATCCAGAGAAGTTAACTTTTGAAAATACCAAACTTTTACCCTTTAGACGGCATTCCCCTTAATGTTTAAGCTAAAAAAACATAGACTTTTTTTTTTCTTCTGTGAATTAAGCTCCATGGAAAATAAAACAAGACCTTGCCCTGCTCCTCTAAATATGAATGACTGTAGGTATGAATGGCTGCATATTATGAGTGCAAATGACATTTCATTATCTCATTCCTACTCAACTTTTGATGGCCCAAAGGAATCAATACCATATAAGTCCATTAAAGGTCCTAATGTCACTGTAGCCTGAAGACCCTAACTCTGGAAATTCTCCTGATCTTATTATGGGCTCGCAGTGCAACAAGACATATTGTGTGCTTGAGCTGTTGTTATTGCTGAGCTGAGGTTATTTCTGTTTCAGAAAGCTCTTCCCAATTTGCTCACAGAGGATAGCTCACTTATGGCCTCTTTTTAAGACTGCACTCCAAGCCCAGAGATGCGTCCGCCATGGAGCTAAACCAGAGTCTTTAGCTTAATGAGAAAAACTGATCAACAAAGTTTCACTGGAAAACATGAGAATACACAGCAAAGCAATGGAATATAGCAGGACTTCAAAACTAGGATAGGTAGAGAATTCAAACAATTTAGTAGATTAACATTTTTTAAACCCTCAGATTTTTGTCTTGTTTTCTCTTTCTATCTGCCGTGACCTCAGTGACCTTTAATTGAATAATAAATGAGCAGATCTTATCCCAGACTCATTCCCAGCGGACTGAAGAGAAACACACACCACAAAAAAAGCACAGTCATCTGCACAACACAAATAGCAAGGTAATCTTTAGAAATCATTACAGTGATGTAAAGTGCCTTGAGATGACATGTTTTGAATTGGCGCTATATAAATAAACTGAATTGAATTGATTTGATTTGAAGTCAGGATTTTCTCAATATATTAAAAGTGCAGTCAGTTAAGATTTAGAATGAATAACAAGTTGTTAAAATTTAGCTAATTTCAATTGTAGATTGTTCCAAAAAAACAGATTACATTATCTACTTTTGGACCAAAAAGCAATTCTGTATGTTGCCACCTTACATCACCTGCTTTAATACAGCCAACACCTTTTGCCAACCTTGCACTTTGTGTCAAGTCCAAAACACAACTGTGCAAAGTTCCACTGCACCGCCATACGGGCTCTGTAGAGGAGCAGATATACTGGCTGCATACAGGTGCCTCTAGCGCCAGATGGGCGAACTTGAGTATTTATGGGAGCGGATTGTGTTGCATAAAAAGAGCCAGACCGTAAAGCTGCACTCGCTGATCTCTCAAGCTCAAAGAAGAGCACAGTTTTACTTTATTTGTTTTCTTTACTCCTGTGATCCTACTATGACTAAGGAGACTTTTTATTGAAATGTTTTTTTGATTGTCTCAGTCCAAATCTCCTTGCTTGCTGTATATGCGCAAACGTGTGGTATTTCTTGGCAAACTTGACTGGTTTACATTTCAATTCCGAGATTTTACTCCTCCCCCTATCAAATGACAGATGTGTTTTAATAGGCCACCATGCCTCTCTTCCTTTCTGACTCATGGTGTCCCTATCAAATGGCTGCATAGGAAAAAACGAGACAGACCAGAAGCCTACCTCGGTTGGACCTACACAGGCACAGTTGCAGAAAATGGCGAGCTGTCTGTCCATTTAACTTGTACTTTCTGTTTTTCCATCAGCTCAGACAAAAAATAAGAGCTGGAACCAACCTGAGAAAGTAAACTGCCAGTTTTTGGCTACCTTTTAGGTAATCCAGCGTTTCTCCCAGGTTGTAGCTAGTAATGTTGATTAACTATCTTCCCGCTAATAGTTGTTTGTCTGTAACCTGTCATCTCTGTCATCAACTGACAATTTCATGGCCCAGAGAAGGAGCATGCTTGTGATGTATTGAGGGCCTTATAGTACTTAAACATGTGAAATGCATAGGAAGAGCAGTTTATATCTGTGTGCTTTTCGTATTTAAACTGCTCGTATGAGTATTTACTACACTGTACTGCAGTTTTGTCAGACGTCTGACCTCAAACATCTATAACAGGAATGATTTAATTTCCCTTTCAGATTAATAAAGTATTTGGAGTTAACATGAACCCTTAACCGATCCACAGAGCATCATTTTAAAGAGTCTTAATGACCTCTTAAGGCAATTTAATTGATTAAATACACGCATAGCAGGCTTTTATAAAACTATTCATGTCCTAATTTATTACTCAAAGTTTTTTTCGGCGTTGCAACTACAGGAAGGCAACAGGGCCTTGTGTACAACAAAACTTCTGTTGTCCTTTGAAAGACTCAGGATCCAGTGTTTAAGAGAACTAAGACCTTCAATCCACAGTAAATCCTTTCTAAAGCCCAGTACCAATGCCTTGCATTACTTCCTGGTGAACAAGGGGCACAAAGAGGAGCAACATGAAAATTAGCTTGAAGATAGATATGTAGGAAGGCTTCTGCAGGGGGAATCACATTAGTTAAGCAGCTTTAAATTTACATGTTTTTCACAAAATCTCTAAATTGCTGGAGTATCGATCGGTCATCATGATCTTTGTTGACTGGCGTGACAAGAATGACATGTGTCCTAACACCAGTAAGACCAAGGAGATGGTATCGACTTCAGGAGCAGACCTCCCCCTCACTCCCCCGTGAACATCCAGGGGCAGGACATAGAAACTGTGGAGAGTTTCAAATACCTTAATGTTCACAAGCTGGACTGGACTAATCACACCAACGCTCCTGTACAAGAGAGCCAGAGCCACCTCCACCTCCTAAGGAGGCTGAGAAACTTTGGAGTGAACAGGCCCTTGCTTTACGCTGTTGTCTGCTGGGCCCCTGGCAGCGCAGAGAGGGACAGAAAGAGACTGAACAAACTGGTGAGAAAGGCTGTTTCTGTCCTAAGCTGCCCTCTGGACTCAGTGGAGGAAGTAGCTTCTTTACAAGCTTCCATCCATAATGGACAACACCTTCCACCCTCTGCACCAGACTGTAGAGGAGCTGAGAAGCTCCTTTAGTCAAATAGTTAGACACCCCGTTTGTAAAAAGGAGCGCTACCGCAGGCCATTCATCCCTAATGCCACCAGACTTACAATGACACACTACAACCGCAATATCTGGCGTAATGTATTGTGTGTAATTATTATTTAATACCCAGTGCAGTAACATATTTCTTTATATATTTGATACTCAGTGCAATAGCTTTTTAGATAAATACCCATGTAAATACGCTGTACAATAATCCTGCTGAATTAAGACACTTCAGCTGTCATATATAAATATATGTGGATGCACTGTATATACTGTATATAGCCCCATGCATCTTTTCTTCCTTTGGCAGTTTCTTCTTCTTTTTGACTAATTGAGGTGATGTAATGAGTAGATTTCTCCAATGTGAAATCAATAAAGTCAATCAATCAATCAATTTGGCAAGGATGCAGACATAATAAATTCAAGTATTCCAAAGTTTGTCTGGGTTACAGAAAGACACAAACTGCCCAAAATGAAATAGCTTTTTAAAATGTCAATAGACATCCAGTTCTGTGAGGGTTTATTCTTGTCAAAAAAAAAAAAAAAAATGCAACACCTTATTATGCGGTTCTTCTGCATTTACTTTTTCACACTTTTAAATGCTTGATATCAACATACAGACCGAGGTAATTCGCTCCTATATCACGAATTATCGCTAACTAAACACTAATTCTGAAATTTTGAATTGAAAAAGAATCAGACTTGGAAACAAAGTCTTTGGAAGTGAATCCACCTTTTATTACTAAACTGTTTCAATTCAAGTTGAGGATCTTCCTGTCTGAATGAAAAGCTGAAAGTCGCATTTCAGTACGACCTCAAGCTTTGACTTTAACCAGGTCAACTCCAAAAACCATTGATATTTTGGTAAAACTTTCTGTTGTGTTTTTGATCCTGCAGCATAACCCAATTCAACTCAAAAAGAAGATCAAAATGAAAAGCTATGAATCTCTATACTAATTTTTCTGGTTAGACAGAAAAGTATGGGGGAGTTTTGTTTGTTATTGCAAGCAAAAAAACATGTGTAGAACATGAAAAAAAACTGCAGGAATGTTCATTTTTAAAACTTTGATTAAATTTCTTTTTAAAGTCATTTCTCTATTTTTCCGATAAAATTTTTTCATTCAGATTTCTGTTTATCAAATTAAGGTTTAGAGATCGGATTCTTTCAATTTGCATGTCACGAACAGCATTGTCTTTACTTCAAGCCCAATACAAAGGCGCACGTTCACTGATATACATGGATGTTGTCATTGACATTCATGCAGACCAATAGAAATGCTTTGTTGTGATGATAACTTGATCTGTAAAAATTTAATTTATAAAGAATACAATCACTAAAACTTAAAACAAAACAGATTTTTCAAGAAAAACAGTAGTAGCCATTCAATATTTTCCTTGATGGGCCCTTGCCTGGTCCCCCACAAATCCATTGTAAACATCTAAAATATTCTTTCTGTCATGATTTGTGAACATTAAGATCTGAAGAGAAGCGTGATCTCCTGGTTAGACCCTGTAATTCAGTGAAAGGGCGGAGTCAGAGTAAAAAAAATATGCACACCGAGGAGAAGCACCGTGGCTGGAAGTTGGAGGGGATTTTGCTGCCATTCAGCCGGCTTTTGACCTGAAAAGGCCATTTTGAATGGCTGCTACTGTTCAATTTAGAAAACTTAAATTTAAATATAAAATATGCAAAAAATTGTCTTGTTAGTGTTTTAGTGATTTTTTTGTTTCTACAGTGTGACAGTAACAACTGCTTGGTGTGGCGAGTCAAATCAAATATTTCTAATCCTTGATTTTACAAGAGAATAAATAACTTTTAATGCCAAACAAATGAACTCATTATTTTAAATTTCTTTTAATCAAAGTTATTTTTGTCTAATTCTTATATCTGTTAGAATCTTTATAAATTATATCTTTATATAACCTAAACAAGAAGGAGCACAGCATTAGCTTGGGAAGGAGAATACGGCAGCAGATGTTTTCTAGGAGCCTCACAGTCTACTGCAGACATCTGTGGTGGACCTCATAGTAACACCATAAAGACTACTGAAAAATGTTTTTTCAACTGAAAGCCAGATATATTCCTTACCAAAAAAAGTACTTGAAATTCTCTGCATGAAAAAAAAAACAGAGTCAGAGATAAAATGCAGCCGTGAAGAAGTCCAGCAACTGATTACTCTACTACTCCCACATCACCCCACCTCCAAAACTGAATACATTTAGATTACATCTAGTTAAGTGGAAACATAATTTCCTCTAGGAGTAGGAAATATAAAAAGATATATCAGAAAGCACTATTGACCCAGCACAGAAAAATACTCAACCCTGTCATTAATTTCATCAGCAACATTTTATCTGTGAGAGGCAGTGAAAACTAAATTAATACACCCGAAAGGACACAGAGTAAGCAAAAAAAAAAAAAAAATGTGGAAAAAGACAAGGCAGTAAACAGGCTTAATCGAAACTTTAGATCTACTTTGTACAATGCAGACCCTTACAGAAGCATTCGCAGTGAGGGTCGGGACCCTTTTGAGGGATTACAAAACACTTATTAGGGAGGTGCATGGTGATTTTCAATTCAGTTTATTTCTATAGCGCAAATTCACAACACATGTCATCTTAAGGCACTTTACAGTTTACCAGAGCATCGAGTCAGATTGATTCAAAGTTTTCTATCTAAGGAAAACCAGTTGTTCGCATCAACTTATTGACTCAAATGCAATCCCTCACACTAAGGATGCTTGTAGCAACAGTGGAGAGGAAAAACTCCCTTTGAACAGGAAGAAACCTCCAGCAGAACCAGGCTCAGTGTGAGCGGCCATCTGCCGAGGCCGACTGGGGTTCAAGGAGAGAGAAGCAGAGACAGAAAAAGCAGCTGTATGAATGTATGAATCCTCAAAATAAATCGATATGATACATATCACAATACGTGTCTACGATGCGATTTTTCTCAATATATACACATATATCTATCCAAAGGAGAGCCCCCAGAGGTGAAGAGAATGTTATCTGTGAAATTATAAAAAAGACTCCAATTTGTATAAAAATATGCAAGAAAAAAACTCCCGAGAAATTTTTTAAAAATATATTTAAAAAAGAAAAAAAAAATTGAAAAGAAAATGAAATATGAAAAAGTAAAACATAAAAAAGAAGAAATTGAATATGATTAAATATAATAAAAACAATCTGCAAAGATAAAATTGGAGAATTGTTTTATGCCTCCAAAAGCAATGGAACAGCATTGACTTCATACAACAAAAAGCTTGGAATCCCAGAGTGAGAACAGTATTACATGCAGTGTTGCCAACTCCTCAGCAAGGAAAGTAGCTATTGTCTGTGCTCAAAGTTGCTAGAAGTCACTAAATGATGTCATCGCCTAATTTGCATAATCTGCCACAGGAAGTGATGTGCATGTTATTGATGCTGTGGGAGAAATACTGTCGTTACAGAAAGACAAAAAGTCACTTTACTAAATAATATATATTTAGACCACATAACATTTTACATTTACATCCCGCTCGCTCCCGCCTTCAATGTAAGTAAGGGCGGAGCTGCACCGCGTGATCAATTTGCGCCGTCAATCCCGGCGCATGCGCGCTTCATTTGCAGTCTGGACGCTGAGGGTAACATCCTGCGGCTCTGACTGCAGCGTTGAGAGGGACTCCTGCGGGAGAACGGGGTTGGGATGGGGGAGGCGCCTCACGGGCAGCAGCTGCCGCTGGAGGACAAGAGTAGGAACGATACATGCTTTCACGTAAGAGTCTCAAAAAGCCGCCAGTGACACCGTAAAAAGTCGCCAGATTTGTCGCTAGTCGCTTTTTTGAAAAATAGTCGCTGGAGCGGTCTGAAAAGTCACTAAATATAGCGACAAAGTCGCTGAGTTGGCAACACTGATTACATGCTCGGAAAAGTCCAAACACAGCATAATGGAAGTCTGTACAGTCCTGAGTGGGTGAGTTTACATGCAGCATGATTTCTTTATTTTCTATCAAGACTAGAAAGATGCAATTAATCTGACTGCGCAGGGAGCAAAATTCTTCCAGAGTGAAAAATCCAACTTAGAACAAAGGGCCGAAAAAACCTAGAGATGGTGTGCAGGATTTTTAAATGTGCAATGGGTGGCAAAAATAAGAGTAGTAAACCTCACAGTGGGATTCAGGTAGTTGTGGGAAGAAGCTTTTTTATCAAAGCTGGTCAGAGCCGATATTACAGCCCTATAAACATGTTTCCACTCCCTGATCAACTTAATGGGCAGACTGGGTCTCTAGGCGATCTGCCATCCTCATGCACCTCTACACATGCATGGTCACACATGCATGCACAGATACAGACACATAGTGTGTACACATATAACTGAATTAAACAACTGGGAGCCAGAGATATTGCAGCCGTTCAGCCAAATAGATGAGGCGTGGGGGGATTTGATAAAATGAGGAGAGAGAAAGAAGAGCCATCGTAAAAGGGAAAAAAGAAAAGCCAGTTTTTGAGTAGGTGTGTGAGGTTTTGAGGGAGGGGATGATGAGCCGCCAAGCGCTGGGATGATTTGGCAAGGATATAAAAGAGTGGGACTAGCCATGGGGCACGTCAACATCTACGCTGAATCCTCATACAAAAAAGTAAACACACACAGGCTTGCACGTTTTATGTACAGTTCACACAGCGAGACAAGCTCATGTGCTTAACACATCAGTCTGTAACTGCCAAGCTTCAGGGGTGATCATTGCACTTCAAGTGCTAACTGGCCAGCATGCTTAACGTGTGCGAGTTTGAATGTGTGTGAACTTGTGATGAAAAAGTTTCACTTGAAATATATTAAGCTAATTTGCAGATTATCACTGCCATACATTACAGCAAAGGCACATTATTTTTCAAGCAGTCTGGAAATTAAAGATTATAAATCGTTTGTGACATATTCTCAAGTTATGTAATGATTTAATCAGTTTCTAAACCCACATAATTCTGCCAAAGGGCAATTGGAGCAATGCCGCCTTACATCCATCTCTTCAAATATCTATGCTTGGACAAGCCCCTGCCTATCTGATTCTGACGCAACAGGGATACTCTGTTACTACCGTATCTGTGCCGGGAGGCACGTTCTGTAGCATCAGCTAATTTTCACATGTACAACCAGAAATATATCCAGGTCTATGACATCAGAATTGTGCCCAAGGGGCATACACATTATTAATACAGATACAAGTTGTTTTGTTTACACACATGTAAACTACTCTCCATGTGAATTTTGAATGCTCTATGCTCGAAGATTAAACACCATGAGACCATCAATATATCACATTGCTTTGTGCTTCTTCTCTGCGCTTGTAGACTCTTTGTCGCATGGTAACCTGTATCTATAAGCTCAACTTTTTTCATTTTGAGGTTGAAACCAACCAGAAAAAGTAAACTGCCTGTGATTGGCTATTTTTCAGGAAATCCATCCTCATGATACAGTAATGATTTCTTCCTAGCTTTGACTAATGATATTAGCAAAGCATCTTCAAGCTAATCTCTTTTACCTTTTATTATATTATTCATATTATATTATTGATTGATGACTTCTAATCCAAAAGCCATCTGTGTCATCAACTAGTAACTTTATAAATACAATGCTGGACATATAAGAAAATATGCTTAACAGTAAATAGAACTGATCAGAAGTGCAGCTGCAGCTTAGTATTTAACATTAGTATATAACCATGAACACCTAGAACTAAACTCTTGTAGTATGTTTGTATGAGCCTGCTTGTGTAAAAAGGATTTAAAAAGGCTTTTCTGAAAGAGAACATGCTTAACAGAGACTTTCCCTACAGAGCCCTTGATCTATAAAGAAGCAACACCAGCCCCAGATATCCAAAGGCAACCCAGATCACTGTGACACAAGCACGGCAGATGTAAGGAGGACCACAGCCACCAGAGAAGGGCATACGAGAGTACCCTGAGCCGACCCCTGAGGGGAAAAAACCCAATGGGGTCCAGTCATTGAGGGGCTGGACCCCAGAGTCCATAATGCCAAGGTACCACGGAGCCGTGGCAGCAAGCCCATGAACAGGTCACTCCCCAGGTGGACCCAGATAAGAACCCAGGGGTCTGAGGACGGGGATTGCACCACCTACTAAAGGGGACCCCACGGGGCCAGGATGCTCATGCTCATGAGTGCCAGCCATCACAATTGAGACAGCAGCCACCAAAGTACCAAAGCCCGCACTTAGCAAACCATCAGTGCCCCAGCAGATGCAGGCACCCCTCATCGGCTGGAGCATAAGAAGGCCCTGCGCATACTTTGAGCGTAGAATGTTCCAGTAGGTGGGTTAAGG
Organism: Cyprinodon diabolis; assembly: GCA_030533445.1. Lineage (NCBI taxonomy): Eukaryota > Metazoa > Chordata > Actinopteri > Cyprinodontiformes > Cyprinodontidae > Cyprinodon > Cyprinodon diabolis. The sequence goes on along the minus strand of CM060083.1, from coordinate 2,425,903 downwards.
AAAACACTCAACATGACATGTAGAAAAAAACAAATTCAAAGTCATCCAGTCAGATTTCCAAAATCCCATCCTTATACCCATAAGGACATATATAACCACTCATAAACATAATTAGTGAAGTCTTGGGTAAAACTTTTATTTGTAATCAATCATTTAATCATTTTTTTAAATAAAATCTTTATTTTAAGTACTCATTTTGATTCTCTTTAATACTTTTCTCTTTTTTTCATTTTACAGCACCTTAGATTGTCTTGTATCTGAAACCTACTGTATAAACTTGCCCTTCATACCTTTGATTTAAATTTCTTTTATAACAAAATAAAATCTACATCATGGGAGATATAAAGGTTTTCTGATTCTTTAAGCCAGTCAGATTTCTAAATTAGTCATAGAGCTTATTCATAAAACCAAATGAAAAAAGACAAAGAAAAAGTTGATCTTTCTTTTAAACAAAGGAGCTTTTCTTCTTCAATTTGCTTGTCAAAGATTTCCAAATCACAATGCTAGCTGTTTGTTTCCTCACCTTGCGCCTGACGCAAAAAGCAGAGGCCTGTCATGCTGTGCATTCATGTTGAAATGGATCCAACAAATCATCGTCAAGGTTACAGTACGTTCAATGGCAGCAAGTGGCAAAGCTCCAAAGCAATTTCTCCATTCACTCCCCCTCAGTGTTTTCAGCTATTAAGGCTTTTCTTTTCCTCGTCCGTTTTTACCATCAGTTGGTTTTCCTTGAAATGTATGCTTTGCTCGATTATCCCTGTTTCTTTCTTCCTACACTGTAGATGGACTTGATGTTTTGGTGCTTTTGCTGGATTTATTCTTAAACTACATTAATTTGGTTTCTTTAGTTTAGACCTTGCTGCTGAGATATACTGTAGTAGGCCTAAAAAGCTGCCAGCTTCATGATTTTTTTATTTTCTATATTTCATAGGTACGGGGAAAAAGTAAATGAATTTCCTTTCATTTTAAGGTTGTACTATGGGTGTAAAAAGTCTTATCTCAAGAGAATAGAAAAAAAACACTACAAATGATTCAATGATGTGATTCATTAGGCCTAACCTTGGTCAAACACTATAGTAGAGTTCATTTAAACAGTAGATTTTTCTGTCACATTCCTGGTCTCTAACCATGATCTACACATTTATCTCAAGAGAGTTGGGTTGGATCTCTAAGAAGTTCATTCAAGAAGCTTAATATTAGCATAGTTTGATGTTTAAGATCATTTTTCGAGTTTTAAAGACAGTGTTATCTACCCAGTTTTACCATCCAAGTCAATCCGTCACTAAAATAAATAAAACCTAGAGAACATTGTCACAGGAATCCACTCCAACCTTTCACCTTCACCTGGATAGGGCTCGGGTGTGGGGGAATTTGCAAAATGAGAAAGAGAGGAATAATTGATCGTAGTGTTGAAGTTATTCACGTTCAGTCCAAGGACCTAAGGGAGATTCTGCTCGGTCAGACTGGCTCGATGATTTTGTCATGTTGGTTTGTATTTTTTTTTTATCCCACATGAAGAATCACATGGAGAAACAGTGAATTTTTATGTTTTATTTGTTAAAAGCAAACAAGAATCTGAAAGAGGGGACTTTAGGAAGTCATTTGCAACTTTCTGGTTGGTATGAGGGATTGCCATCAGGAGTAATAATCCGACAAAGAGAGAATATCCTTCGCCTCCTTATATACATGCGAGTCAGCTTGATTGAGAAATGTTCCCAGGTGTGTAGCAATACAGGGTCGGCCCAGCCACCAGCAAAGATCATTCCCTGAAACAGGAAGCTCACTCAAACCAGAAAGACACCAAGAACCCAGAGATCCTTACGCTATCATTGGATAAAGGAGACACTGATATTAAGAGAGGGAGTAAAATTAAGTTTTAGGGGTTTTTAATAATAAAAATATGTCTTTGAAATCACATATTAATAGTTTAAAAACAAATAGCTCAAATAATTACTGTGTTATATAATGTAAAATATTAATTAAATGAAGTTATCCGTCTATAGTTAATTGACTTTTGTATAGAAATGTGGGGAGATACATATAAAACATGCATAAAACCAATTTTATCTTTTTTTTTAAAGGGCAACAACAATTGTTAGTGGAAGTAGATGTAGAGATCAATCAAATTCTAATTTTTTTCTTGAATTACAGTTATTAAAACTGATGGACTTAGTTTATTTTAATAATGATGTGAAGTACTCATACAATATGTGTACCAAGTAATATCTAAATCTTAATATAATTTAATGTTTTTATGAAAACGGTCAAAAATTGTATTGAATTCTTGATATAATTTTGCTTACATTATTTCTGTCTGTTTCAATATTCTATTGGGAAATCTCTATATTGTGTCATTGCTTCAACATGTCTCTCCTAAAGATAACATGAATAAAAATAAGTAGTAATATGAACTTCTGTTTTTGGAGTTGATATCTCAGTAAACATTGAAAACACATTCAGCTTGATTTTTGTTTTTTAAAGTTACTGGAGTATTTTGCTTTATTGTTTCATCATTGGAATAAAAGAAATCCACAGAATATGTTTAATTTAAAGACCGGGTTTGCAGTTCTCCACAAAGCGCTTCAATTTTTCAGTCTTTTTTGTATCTTTATTGACCATCTCTGTTGGTTCTTAATTAAATGCTGCTAGACAGGTTATGAGAAAGCTATATGGTTATATTTCATGCATATGCAAAGAGTGCCTCAGTGGGTGCTATGGGGAATTTTTCTCTTATGCAATCTGCCTTTGGGCAACAAATACAAAGCAGGGTTTGACTTGCACATGAAAAAGTCAGTAATGAAGCAAATATGTCCCCGTTTAAAGCTCCCAGTGTGACACTTTTAAGTTATGCTTCAAGACATATTTGAATCTTCTTCTTCATTGATGGCAGATGTTCTTGCTCTGTTGTTGTTGTTTTTTGGCATTAAGCCTCAGAGATTAGATTTAGTACAACTACTGCCTTTGAGATGAAAATCCTAGTCTGATTAATAAGGAAAATGTGCCTAAACTTTTGTAAAACAAAATAATAAAAATACATTTTTTTTTTATTATTAGCTCAAGTTTCTCAACTGTTCCGGTAACATCTTAAAGGTATAGTGGAGGATGTTATTTTTCCGGGTCGATCATCAAAATAACTGATCCTCCTAATTGTCAGATATTCTGGTGATATGTTTAGGTTAGGCCGTCCGACGTGCTCGTCCCCATTTCTACTTACCGGTGGTGAGTCTGACATAGTGGAAAACTGCAGATCTTCGTTTTGAAAGTAAGCTTGTATGAGCAAACAGCAACTTTTAAACAGAGTGCGCATGAGGAGAAAGGGCTTGTGCACGCTCTTGCATGTGTTAAATAGGCATTGCCTCTCGGGAGTGGGTACAGGGTTGTGTATGTGCATTTTCTTTAAAGTGGAGATCACACCTCGTTTTAAAAAATTCACAAAAATCCTGCACTTTACCTCTAATGTGTCCAACCGCTCACAGCTACACGAAGAAATGAATGCCTCCCATTCTCAGGCTAGTTTACTGCAATTATGGTTTTAAATCAGTTATTCCTTGCAATGTTGGTGTTGTTCTCTTTTTGAGTAATATCACAAATACAGAAACAGAACAGAAAAACCAGAGGCGTAGCCAGAAAAGTTTAATAGGGGGTCAATAACCAATGTACTGGCTGAAAGTGGATGGGTGTAAGAACCTTAGGGTCATTCTACACTGTTCCAACTGGAATGAGCACAACATCCATATTTTCAAAATAAAGACAAACTATACTTTCCTACAACCTTTGCTAACAAATAGACACATATATTTAAACATCCATGCTGTCTAAAGTGGACAAAATTTCTGGTGTGAAAATGTTTACATTGTCATTACTTACCTACTTTTATCAAAAATTGTTCTGCATAAAATTAATATTTAGATGTAATAATATCTACATTAAATTGATTTTTAAGTTATTAAAGTAGTTATTTATCTATGATTTCACTAAAGACACTTAGATGACTTGCAGCGCCACATAATTTTCTCTTTACCCCATATGACACAAAATGTTGTTCTGAAAAGAGCATGAATTCTGTATATATCAACTTAAATGTTAGAATTGTGATGTGCATAATTAAGCACAGCGTTTTAGTTGTCAAGTAAGTGCTAATATATGAAAAATTGAAATGTTTAAAATGTTTGAACTTCCCCTTGAGTGTATTACTGCTGCCACCGTCTATATTTTCTTTCTTTTTTTTTTTTTTACCGTGTCCTGTCTGGCAATGTGGCAATAAGAATAATTGTCTTGATGCCAAAAAGAGCCCAACAGATTTTACTTTCACAAGTGTAGCAGTATGGCAATTGCCATATTGCTCCACTTGTTTCATGCATATAAATTGCTTTATTATAATTATGCAGGGAGTTTTACAGATTATATGGACACTGCAATGTAAATAGAGCAGAAAAAAAAACTTCTATAATAGAGGGGGAAAAAATGGTAGGGGTGTCCACCGGCGTGGCCAATGATTGGCTAAGGGTCGCCATGGCCTCCTCTGCCTCCCATCTAGCTCTGCCTCTGAGAAACACTACAGAAAATATTCATAACATCTGCACACAAAAAATAAACTTGAATACTTGCAAAAATTTACATGTCACATTTTTGTAGAGAGTAAATGCAAACTGTCTTGATTCTCATCCCTGGGGGACGCCAGATGACAACTGATATCACCTATTTTAGTACATATTGTTGCCTGCTACTTAAATAGCCCTCCATCTACTCCAGATCCACCCAATTATAATACTCTACTTGTTTTATTAATATATTGTGATAAATTACATTAAATGCTTTTTCAAGAATACAAATAGACCAATTGCAAACTTATTTTTTATCTATGGTGCTGCCGACTTCCTTTATAGATTCCAGAAGTGCCAAAGCTGTGCATTTCTGTGATCTAAATCTGTACCGATATTCAAAAAATCACATTATTTATGTATATGTATATTATAAAATACATTTAAATAAAAAGTGTTTTAAACCTTATCCTATTCTTTCCATTGCACTTCAGCTAAATATAATCTATCTGCTTCATTCGATGGTCTTAATATGTATAAATGCCATAAAAATGAGTCATACATGGATATGAGACTAACTCGACCTCTTATGATGACACATTTCTGCCATAAAAAGCAATGCAGCTGCGGATGTTTGTGCCCTTAGAGAGAAACAATCCCAGTCAAGACGACAAAAAGGCATCCCAAGTACATGGAACATGATACTGGCATGCAAATCATGAAAAATCCTGTGTGTAGTAGGTGCGCGCATGATTCATGTGCATGCAAAATCTCTAAGCAGAAAGGAATTAAATCAAACAACTGATGGGTTTGCAACACAACTGTCAGTTGGTTCTTTGCAATTCAAATGCAGAAAGGAATGCTGGTAAGTTTCTGCTGTGGTGTATTAAATGAGCTCTAAATCTTCTGGTTGGCATAAACAGACGACAGGGAAGACCAAACAAACACTGGAAAAATATAAATAATGTTTTTAATACCCTGCTTTCCATCTGTGATTTGAAAAAATACGTGATTTTGAGACTAAAATCGTATTCAGCCGAACATAAAACAAGTAAAAGCTCACGGCAGCTGTGCATTAAAAGCTTAGTACTACGAAAGTGAGGCTTGAATGAACTCTCCTTCATAGTTAAAAACAGGCATTTATTTTTCTAATCATTTTGCACCTATTATTACGCATTTTTTCTTTTTTGTCCTGACAGTATCTATGAGTTAATGACCCAGATGGAGGTTGGATGATAATTAAGAATACAACTCTATAAGACCACTACAATTAGTGTAACTACTAGCCATAACTACTGTAGAAAAAAAGGGCACAGCTTCAAGTCAGTACTGATAGTAAATCATTTGCTCTATTTGGGGGCTGTTCCAGCTCCAGATCAACACATACAGATGTTACATATTAAGGGTTTATATGTGTTAAAATAATTAAGTGACAATGGTGTTGTCTTCCTTTAGATTAATACTGGCTGTTTTGTTATATTGATGAGAAGATCAGTTCTATTTAGTGAACCGAATCACTAAACACATAAATTAAAATTATGTGCTTTAAATATTTTCACCAAATGTTAATAAATCAGATAAAGCTGATGCTGTAAATCGGATGTTCACATTAACAAACAATGGCAAATGTAGGTAAATTCTCATGTGAAGAACACAATAAAATGGAAAGTAGATATCCTACATGTTGTATCTCGATGTCTGGCATTGACTGTGAATGTTTTCTGATGGAGAGAGGAATATGGACCCATAGATCTTTAGCAAAAAGATTAATTGATGCTTTTGTCTATTAATGAGGCAGGGGCAATGAACAAGGCTTGAAATATCAGAGTGCTGTAGCATGAAAGTGGATTAGTCCTGTTTAAGACATCAGGACGCCATTATTTTTTGTCCAGTTTAATATTAAATCAAATGTGGGCTTAACAGTGCATGGCTGTCATTGGTGTTGCTTTATATATAATTGTTTGGCAAGCTTTGTGCTTAATTTTTGTCTAAACGACTAATTAACTGGAAATCTGACTTTTTAAAAATAAAGAATGTCTTTTTTTTTCTTGTGTGTTTTTTGGTTTTTGTTCAAATCAGTAAACCACACAAAAAATCCCACTCTCCTCAAAACATGATTTTGGTCCTCCTTCTTAAGTTATGTATATCATTTGTGAAGAATGCTATCATTAGCCTGCTTTGTGATCATAACTCACGTCTCTATTTCAGTAAAAAGCAAAATCCGCTGCTGGCAGTTGATATCTTTTTACCTGATGTATAATGCTATGTTCAGGCCGCACGCCACAGAAGCAACAGAAGCAGCTGGTTTGAACACATTTTCTGATGCGCGAAACACTTTACTGGACGTCTGACCTTAATGAGGACAAGCATCAGATATGAAGCAGCAGTAGCTTCTTTGCTGCATCCAGTGCTTGCGGTCTGAACGTAGCATTATTCATTGAAATAAGCCAAGCCACTCTCGATTACATCCGCCATTGTTACAGGCAAAGAAAGGATTGGGTCGCTCCGCCCAACGCGCCTCAGACCCACTTTTTGGCCATGCGGCTAGAGCAGCAAAGATGCTTCAGCCGCATGTCAGAACTAAACTTGTAGAAGCATCAAAAATGAAGCAGCAGACGCCCTTTTGCTGCTTCTGCTGCGTAATGTCTGAACGTAGCATTAGATACGGGTTCAGAATATTTCAGCCAATAACCCAAAAAATGACAGAGCGACAACTCCCTAAACAATACATATTCAAATATGCATACTTGTTGAATTTATTTATATTATCATCACTTCCTTTTATAACTATTTTTAAATATATCTTTGAAAATGACAAATAACTATAGTTGGCTTTAATCATGACACTGATCCTTTAACAATATAGCACATATTTCATATATTTTGCTGCTCCATATACCTCAGGGATTCTATCGTAATTATTGTGAAAACCATCTCCTGACCCCCCCCCCCCCCCCCCCCCGGGGAATTATGACGCCTATTTTGGGATTCCTGGTGTCTTGCACCAGGAAACAATAGTAAACAAACCATGAAAAATGCTAATGTTGCTAACTCTACATCCTCATGAACCCAAGACACTCTTATGCGCACCACCACACAGGTCACACAGGTTAATTCAGGTCAAGACACATCCTATCTATAACCCTAACCCGCATCCTATTTCCTGCGTTTACAGCGACCAAAACAAAGCTACGGAGCAGACTGGACATCAGGGGCACACTTTGTGTCATTGTATCCGGTTACGCCTAGATGGGACCAGCTTGTTTCTGACAAACAAGCTCAGGGCTCCCACTAATTCAACATAATGGTTAGTTTTATTTGCTGTTTTTATTTGATTTTATGCCAGTCGGATCATTTTATTTGATCATATTTACCCCCAACACTTTAAAGGCCGGTCCGTGAAAATATTGTCTGATATATAACCGGTCCGTGGCGCAAAAAAGGTTGGGGACCGCTGGTTTACGCTTTAAAAGTAACTGCAACATTTAATTTCACTTTGGGATGATTAAATTCTTTTGAATTGAAGTTTCTTATGGTCTTAAACATTTGTGAGGACTTCATCTACTGTTACACATGAAACTGTTGGCAGTGGAGCCACAGACTGCAGATGCCCTTAGGCTTATTGGTTTGATATACATGTTTAAAGCTACAGTGTGTAATTTTCAGCGACATCTAACGTCCAGACTGCAGACCGCTGCAACATGAACATCTCCCCCCCACCGCTTCTCCCCCCCAACAGTACGGCGAGCGTTACGGGACAAAATGTCTTCCACGACGTCCGCATCACCTACCTTCTCAAGTGATGAGGTTTGTTTACATAGATAATTTTACAGATAGTATTTCATTAGTCTGTGTAGGGTATAGATTTCATGTAGACTTAAGATAATAAATATACCCGTTATTTTTTCTACATCGTTGTGACGTTTTGGTGAGCTGCTTTGCATGGTGATATAAACAGACGAAGTAATTGTAGTCATTAGTTTAACAGCGAGATTGTGTTCGCTGGAAGAATATATATTCCCCGTTTACAGAGTCCAAGTCTTGTTTGTGGCACGGGGGTTACAAGGCGAGAAAGAGGGAGAGGAAGAGGGCAGAGAGGCCGGGGTGGGCGTGCAGCCAGGGCCAGGTGAGGGAGAGGTGCCAGCAGGGTGACTAGAGCAGAGGAGGAAAGGCTTGAAGATCTCCAAAGGAGCCGGAGAGAAGTAACCGAGGTATATATCCAGAAAATTATTTTACAGAAAATTACTGAATCATTACCTGTGAAACGTCAGGGACGTTGCTGAATAAGTATACTGGAGAGTAACAGCATCATCACGCAGCATGTTATTGTAATGGGTGATCTCGCAATCGCTAGTTTGTTGGCTCTGCGCTGCCGCAGCGCAAAGATGTCTGCCTCCATGGCTGCGAGACCCGCTCCTATGTAATTATAAATAACGAATTCTAAGGCAACGCAAATATTAAGGTTAAGAGGCTGAGCTCGTAGATGATGATAAATAACATAGTTATGTATAATATATTACATTTCTGACTGTATATCCCTGTAATTATTACACACTGTAGCTTTAAAGGACTTCCTTGCTACTTTAAAAAAATTCAAAAACACATTTGTAGCACATAAGAAGTTTGTACCTCCTTTGTATTTATGATACTTTTATTCACACTGTAGCTCATGCCTGCACCCATCTCAAAGTATCCACTCTTAAGCCTCACTGACTTCTTTTTTAAGCAATCAGAAGATGATTGCCTAACAGCCTATAAATGAGTGAATGAATGGATAGGAATTTATTTCAGATAATTTCAGACAGACAATTTGTCAAAAAGCAATAAATGAATCAACCAACTAAAAACAAAAAAGACAAGTTAACATCAAACAAACCAAACGTCAATTTAAAATTAACTACATTTACCTGAACATAAAGAGAAACAAAAACCTCCACCAAATAATCCTGTTGGTATATACAACCAGAGAACTGACATCCATTAATAGATATGCACACATCATACCGACTCTGTCAGACTGAGAACCAAAACAACGGTAGCGCCTTTAATCACCAGCAAGACATGCTTTAGGAGCCTTTAGTTTGTCAGAATAAGCTGCATCAGGTTCCAGCATGGATAATTGTCATGCAAAGGTCTCTCCTAGCCTTGAGGCCAAAGAGAGCAGAGTGGTGTTTCCTGCTGCCCTGAAGTTGGCCAATGTTTCAAAGTTTCAGAGAAAGGATAGGAGACATGAACACTGAGGTTCCGCATGCACCATTTCACTTTCTGACTTCTGTCTCTAACCTCTATCTGACTTGTTTCTTATCGCATTTTTTTCCCTCCTTTCAGACATTTTTAGCTGAATAATTCAAAGCAGGGAGCAACCTCTGATCAGACGAGAGAAAGAATGATCCTTTTCCCTTAAGAGACAATGAATATTTAAGAGGGGAAACAGTTAGCATTGAATTTGGTTTTCCTTTTTTCCCCAGCTTCTAACTACTGTGGATATTAGAAAAAGAAACATTTTCTGCACAGACATTTATAATGATATCTGTTTCTTTCACTTCACATGTTACTTTATTAATGGAGTTTCTATTTAGCTATTTACAGCTAGCATAAAGATCTAAACCTTTCCCCAGATATATTCGAATGATGTCTGATGAAAGTTGTTAATTATCTTCTGATTTGATTTTAGTTTCAGGTAAGCTTCTGCTAATGTTGTTAGTCGAAGTTATAGATCACCGGCCAATCGTGTGTTTACTTTAACACATATCATGTATAATGGCTCATGAAATCTTTGACGCAGTGTGGCACCATTAGCCCAGCATGCATGAACAGGTAAAAAAAAAAACATTAATCACCATGACTGACAAATCACTTTTAAAGTAATTATGAGCTTTTATGTTTGACAGACCATAACTTTTGACCTAATAGGAAAATTAGAAGATATAAATTTAGGTCAACAAGTGAAACCAGTCATTGATCCCTTTAACTGAACATTTTAATGGCAATAAAATGTACTGATAAGACCATAGAACAATTTGCTTTGAATCCTTTTAAAATTGTTGACCAATATAGACCTAATTCTGTTGTGTCAGGACAAATAATAACTCAGATTACACAAATTAATGCCAAAACTTCCACTTTACAACCAGTTTGTGAAAATAATACAAAAAAACAGCATTAAACGTGTTTTAAGCAAACAGGTTTTGAAAACAATCTCTTGCTCTGTTCTATGTTGACTGTTATCAAGGTAAAATCTATCAGTAAAGTGATTAAACACTTTCCTTTCAAAGGAGGCTTTTCGTAAGCTAAATGAACAGGCAAGGCCAAAATGAACTTAGTCTTCTTTTTGCAACTAGAAAATATGGTTCCAATTCTCAGAAATGAACAAATACTAGACATTCTGTACAGCTTATTATTTACTCCTTGAAAAGTTTTCACATCCTTCCACTTCTACAGGTTTTCTTTGAGTGGTATGTTTAAAAGGACTACTGCTAAAGATCATACACTCACCGGCCACTTTATTAGGTACACCTGTCCAACTGCTCGTTAACACTTAATTTCTAAGCAGCGGCAACTCAGTGCATTTAGGCATGTAGACATGGTCAAGACAATCTCCTGCAGTTCAAACCGAGCTTTAGTATGGGGAAGAAAGGTGATTTGAGTGACTTTGAACGTGGCACGATTCTTGGTGCCAGAAGGGCTGGTCTGAGTATTTCAGAAACTGCTGATCTACTGGGATTTTCACGCACAACCATCTCTAGGGTTTACAGAGAATGGTCCGAAAAAGAAAAAGCATCCAGTGAGCGGCAGTTCTGTGGGCGGAAATGCCTTTTTGATGCCAGAGGTCAGAGGAGAATGGCCAGACTGGTTCGAGCTGATAGAAGGGCAACAGTGACTCAAATAAGCACCCGTTACAACCAAGGTGGGCAGAAGAGCATCTCTGAACGCACAGTACGTCGAACTTTGAGGCAGATGGGCTACAGCAGCAGAAGACCACACCGGGTGCCACTCCTTTCAGCTAAGAACAGGAAACTGAGGCTACAATTTGCACAAGCTCATCGAAATTGGACAATAGAAGATTGGAAAAACGTTGCCTGGTCTGATGAGTCTCGATTTCTGCTGCGACATTCGGATGGTAGGGTCAGAATTTGGCGTCTACAACATGAAAGCATGGGTCCATCCTGCCTTGTATCAACGGTTCAGGCTGGTGGTGGTGGTGTCATGATGTGGGGAATATTTTCTTGGCACTCTTTGGGCCCCTTAGTACCAATTGAGCATCATTGCAACGCCACAGCCTACCTGAGTATTGTTGCTGACCATGTCCATCCCTTTATGACAACAATGTACCCAACTTCTGATGGCTACTTTCAGCAGGATAATGCACCATGTCATAAAGCTGGAATCATCTCAGACTGGTTTCTTGAACATGACAATGAGTTCACTGTACTCAAATGGCCTCCACAGTCACCAGATCTCAATCCAATAGAGCATCTTTGGGATGTGGTGGAACGGGAGATTCGCATCATGGATGTGCAGCCGACAAATCTGCGGCAACTGTGTGATGCCATCATGTCAATATGGACCAAACTCCCTGACGAATGCTTCCAGCACCTTGTTGAATCTATGTCACGAAGAATTGAGGCAGTTCTGAAGGCAAAAGGGGGTCCAACCCGTTACTAGCATGGGGTACCTAATAAAGTGGCCAGTGAGTGTAGATGTCTTAATTCCAAAAAAAGAAAATGAAAAACACTCCACTAGAATTTGTTTCCAAGTTTGATTTTTTTAAATCTTTTATCTTTATTATATTGTGTAGTTGGGTGTGTATATATTATATAAAACTGTAACTGGAGCGTGTAACAAAAGTAATTTCCCCCTGGGATTATTAAAGTATGTCTGATTCTGATTGAACATGTTTTGCTTCCCATCCAGGAAGCTTTTTCAATTCAAAATGTCAGGAATAGCACTGAGTTTGAGGTTTTATACAGAAGGGTGGACCGCTTCGTCTATTTCAATAGGAATCTTATTAAAAAAGCAAGTCCCTCAATATATTCTTCAAAAACAATCTTTAACTACTAATAGAACATAGAGACTGGGCAGATTGACAAAAATCTGTATTAAACAAAACCAGGAGGCAGAACACAGCTGGTCCTGTTTAACCTCCATTCTTTCATTTCCACATTTTGTGAGTCAGAGTTTAGACAGGGTCACAGTCACCTTCTGTCAGTCATTCTTGGTATGTCCACTTCTTTTCTCTGTATAGAATGGACCAACCGCAGCACTGACTTTTTGCTAGCAGTCAGGTTTACAAGCACGTGATACGAGGCACATTCAATAAGTAGTGCCACCTACCCACTTGTAGATGATTTGATCTAGCTGAAATTTTGCATGTGCAACTATTTATATCTCTATAGATCAAGTGATAAATTACAGCTCTGAACTAATTGTGGATTCTGATTTATAGGTGTTAGAACTGAGTTAAGACTGAAATGGAGCCTGTGGAGTGTCACGCACTGATCCGTTTTTTGTATGGCCTCATATAGCCCTATAAGGCCACATGATGGGGCATCGTCGCCATAAGTAACTTTCCTTTAATCAAAAGTCTCCCCATCTGTTGTGCGTCCTGTCATATACAAACTCTTCTTCAAGAACCAGATTACTGCTCGACACTTAACAGTCTGAGTATCACTTATAAAACAGAAAACCTGCTATAGCTCTCACTTTGTACTTTAAAACAGATTGAATCATTGTTTAGTTTAATTTAGAGTTATGCCTATTGACACAAAAAGGTTTATTGGTGCAATTTAAAGGAATACTGAATTTTTTTAACGAATATTGTGGAAAATCAACTTCCTTGTACCCACATTTAGATGCTATTCAGATAAACGGATGGTGTTAGACAGATCATCTTGAAGAAGTTGGGAGGGAAAAAAAAACTGTCTTGAGCGTCTGTTACTTCTTAGCTCTTTTCTCTTGTCGTAAGTTTGAGACATATTACATCTGTACTGAAAAAAGAAACATTACGCATTATGCCTGTAATGAGTGTAAAATACCTCTACAAAACGCTGCATAATCTTCCAATGTCCCTGAATAACCCACGGCCCATGGAGGCACCTCACTTGCCATTTAATTTTCCTCCAAGCTGGTGGGCTCTGATGCCAGAGCTGTTCAGAGGTCAAATGTTTCTAAAATACATTTCACAGACATCATCTCCAGTCAGACTCTCATCAGTTAACTGCTATGAATATTCAGAGTTATTTTGCATCTTTTTTACATACATGCATCTCAACTCCTCCCAGAGCAACTTCACAAATGTCTCTAAACTATTATCAATCTTCTCCAAATGTTCTCAAAGCTGCTCGCTGGAAACATCAGGGATTTTCCCTTCTTTGCTGCAACAGCACCCTTCGACCGAGAACGGAAGTCAATCAAAGTTAAACCAGCTCCTGATTGTTGCATTGCTTGTCCTTTATGTTAAAAATGTGAGAGGTTCTGCTTTGAGCTCTAAGAATGCAATTTAAAAAGGTAGAATATGGTTCAGTAGAGACGGGGTATACTAATCACCTTCTCAGGAGGAGCTACAGTGCCTGATCCATGACACCATTCACTGTAACAAAAGGACAACTTTACTGAGATCTGAAGTTCACTGAAGCATCAGTGTGACATAAAAGAAAACATTAGTTCATTCAGGGAACTTTACACAAACAATACTGTCAGACTGGTTAGGGAAACCAGTTGATTGAATCCTGTAATTCACTTGCAACACATGCTCCACCTGAAGGAGCTTGCAGTGGTGATTTTCACTTGCATTTTGTCGTTGACTCTTCAGCAGTCCCTCACACTGGGCATGCATGCGACGAAGAAACCTCTAGCAGAACTAGGATCAGTGTGAGCGGCTATCCGCTGAGGCCTACTGGGGCTCAATGAGATAGAAGCAGACATACAGAAATAAGAAGATATACACAAGGTAACTGTTAACTAGCTCCACAGGCGGCCCTGCCCAGGAAAGACACAGCCCGGCAGACAAGCTCTCTGCCATTTCTTCTAGTCACAGTCAAAGAAAAAAGAACTACACTGGAAAAAGGCCAAGCTCCAACATCTATAAACATGGATGTTGATGGCAGCAGCACAGCTGATATTTCAATCCAGGATGGAGCCACAGCCAAACAGGAACAGACCAGATGAAGCTACTATAATGAGTAAAAAGTGAACATAAAGTTATGAGTGGAACTTGACAATTACTACAAAATGGTAGAATATAGATAGTTTGAAGCAGAATGAGGAAAAGTGGTGCCTATGTGATCCAGCAGCCTAAAATATATAAGCACTAATACAGAAAATAGCTCAGGATAACTACCTATTTTGTTTAAGTCTTGAGAAAGGTAGAGCCAAGGAGAAACGTCTTCCTGTACTAAAATTCCCCACCATCATAACTCACTGCCATTAATGAATGAACCAGGAAGACATGTTTTGATGAAAGCAAGTTTTGGAAGATGTTTCTACTACGTTCTGTGATGGACTGGCGAGCTGTCCAGGGTGGACCCCGCCCTCACCCATTGACAGCTGGAGATAGGCACCAGCACCCCTCGCAACCCCACTTGGGATTAAGCGTGTTAGAAGATGGATGGATGGTTGGATGGTTGGATGGATGGATGGATGGATGGATGGACGGACGGATGGGTTTCTATTTTGTTGTCAAGAATTTTGGCACTGGTTTCAGGAAAATAAAGGTAAGTCCTTTGAAAACGTAAAACGATTGAGGAAGAGCTAAACATAAGAAGCATAAAATACATAATATCTGTATATATAGCTGTTATTTCATAGTTCTTCCTGATGTGTGTGTGTTGATAGTACCTTTTGAGCCGAAATAGAACCCTAGCACCTGGAGGAACGAGCTCACATAAACAGATCTGGCGCCATCTACTGGCAGTCCTATTAAACTACAGGAAAACCATGTGACCATTGATGGAGCTACTAAATACATCCTGACCAAAACCTTGCAAGAAAATGGCATCTCAGGGGATACAGGATGTTGTTATGTTGTTGAAAGGCTACATTTACCAACAAACTGAGCAAAAACAAGGTTTCATGAAAGAAATAAAAAATACTACACGGGCATGGTGCTTCAATTATTCATAAAAATGTTATATGCAACCAAAGTTCTTTACTGGTGTATAAATTTAAAAAAGTAAAATAACAGGACTCTGTACCTTTAATCAACGTAAAGTAGCCTATCACTATTGATGAAAGTGTAAAGAGAATTTTTATGACACCCAGTGCACATACTGTTAAAATTGAATTTATACATACATCTACTCTTAAACCCATGTTAAGGATCAGATTTAGCCCCAGTTTTAATAGGAGATATGACCTTGATATAAGACCCGTCAAACACAGCTGTGCTTTGGCTGCTCAAGTTGATCTGAGATTGGCCTGAACTGATCTGCCATGAAAGTCAATAGTAATAGGATGAAAGATCGTCCGGGACTATGATGTGGAATTAGCTGAAGGATTTTGATGGTAATTATATCTCATTAATTGGCTTTATTAGTCTCAGGTGGAGCCTCAGCCCCCCCCAGTGCTTCTCATTCTTCCTTGATGCTTTCCCCAGGGAGAGTGTATGTCCATGAACCCCGGCTCTGCTTTCATCTGAGCCAATGTCAGGTCTATGAGCTGAGGTTTGATTTATTGATCTCTCATGAGCAATGCAAAGTTCTCTGTTACAGCCTCAAAGTGATGGGTTCAGTTAAGTTGGCTGGCTGGGGAGATTGGGCCGATCAGAGAGGTCACCGGTTATGTTAGTGTCATACTGGGCATCTATTAAAGCCTGCTTTTACTGCTGATGCTATTCTTTGAAGTTGTTTAATATAAAGTGCAGCGAAGAGCCTTGAGTTCTCTTTTATTCTTCTGTATTTTGCTTAGAGGAAAAAAGACGGTATTGCGGTTTATTAAACTCATGGCAGTTATGAAAGCTTTCTAGACCTTTTGACATTTTTATGAATATTGACTGTATTCAGTTTTTTTTTTTTTTTTATCCCGGTGCTTTTAGCAGGTTATTTCTGTCTTTGCTAAGCAACTCATCTTTCAGCATGAAAGACAACTCAATAAAAAATTTGAATATCTGATAAATTAATTTCTCTCTTTGGACACCTTGATGATGGCAACCTCTTACAAAAACAACATTTGTATAATAAAAACCATATCAGAATGCTGACATTTTAGACTCAAAACAAAATGACGGAATGTAAGAGCTTCATTGGGTCTCCATTATCCTTTTTTTAAACATATTCTACAGCCTGGTAAGAAATGCTATGTACAATGGCTAGATTTAAGTGTATGGAGTAAATTTCGTTGTTGTTGCAAGCAAAGAGCACATTTTGTAAATGGAAACGTTAAAAGAAAAGCAATACAAAAATTCTAATAAAAAAAAAAAGAGCTTAAAGTTACTTCTTTTTTCCCAGATTTATCTTATTCTTTTTCAAATATCTTTTCCATTTTTTATTTTTATTTTCTTTTTTTTTTCTTTTTCTTTTTTTACATATTTTATACTTCATCAGCTGAACCTCCGCCCCATTTCCTCCCTCACTCTTTGACTCTTCCCAGACTCTCTCATCCTCCAGGGGGAACACTACTCTAATCCTCTTCTTAAGGTATTCATACAAGCTCTTGTCGACTTACAGCATCATGTCTTCTGCCGGGGTCTGAGCGCCAAATAACTTATTTTATTCACGTCAATAAAATCTTTCTAATCACTTCTTGTTTGAATCTCTCCAGGTTGAAATAGCTCTGCAACAGCTTCATTTCTGTGGTGAAACTTTTTATTTTCAAGATAAACGAACAACGTAGGGATGAAAGGCCTCCTAAAGGACAGACTCTTTAAGTTACTCCAAAGGGTCTCCTAGCTCTAATTGTTTTTACATTATGAGGACTATTAGCATTTGACGAACCAAGTTATCTCTTCTTCTGTGGAGATGAACATCTGAATGGCTTAACTTCAATTTAAACATTATTATCATAAAGCCATTGACCTGGCATTTGGTCTTCAGCATTGATCCTGAGGTTTAAACGCTTATGCCATGGAAGCTGTTGACACAGCCAGAAACAGAAATACCAAATATGTAAGAATGAACAATTGGGGCATTATTCTCCTCAGACTGTATATCGTTCTATGCCTTTCAAATGAAGGGCAGACACACAGTAGTTTGACAGGATCATAAAGATAAAAAATGTGGTTTCAGACTTGAGCATCGTATTTAATCTCTATTAGATTTCTAAATTGATCTTAGAGGAATAATTGATTTTAAATAAAAGTGCTTATATTTCAAACTTATCGATCTTGGGTCATTAGTTCTTTATAAGTAAAGAACTAATTTTTAAAAGTTGTCTTATCATCACTCGTTGTCAGTGATGGGACTAACGGCGTTGAAAGTAACGGCGTTACTAACGCCGTTACCTTGTTTTAGTAACGAGTAATCTAACTAATTACTTTGACTGTAACTATAATGCAGTTACCATTGCAGACACCCCGTTACTGCGCGTTACTCAGGTCGCACAATTAACCTTTTTTCATGATAGGACTCGTGCGCAGCTGCGTGAAGCTGACACCCCACCCACGTCCAAAAACTCTGCAAATAGACTGAATGGTTAGTGCAACGTTAGTGCAGATTTGTGCAGAAAAAAATATTGTTTGTGCTACTTTTGTTTAAGAGATATTAAAGATTATTTTTTAGGTCATCCAGAGGTGCGCGCCTTGTCATGAGAGGATGAGAATGGCTGATGTATAGTGAGATTCCGTCTGTCAGTTGGGTAGGTGGGTGTTTCCGCTGGTGGGTGTTAACGTACAGCACACACAGAGAGATGGAGAGTGAGGAGGATCCAGCAGCAAACAGCGTTTTCCTGATGGAAATACCGGTGTTACGTCGAGCTGCGTTTCCCCATCAGATACGGTTTCCTCTGCATCTCCCCACAGCACAGGCGGCACGAGTCACCGCGTAAGCAACAGGAAACGCGCATGCTCGCTAAAGGCGCGCACCAGTCGCCCTGTGCTCGTGCCACAGGAGAACTATGGAGAGCGGGAACGATCAAATGAAAGGGAGAAATCTGGATGGATGGATGGATGGATGGATGGATGGATGGATGGATGGATGGATGGATGGATGGATGGATGGATGGATGGATGGATACTCTGCCTTTTCAACCTACTGTATTTTTTATTTTAAACATTATTTGATGGCCTTTGTGGCAGGGATGGAGATCCATATTTTATGTCACACACAGAGTATAGATCTAGATAGATAGATGTATAGATAGATGTTGCAGTATCTATAACAACCCAAACACACAGGATTTCAGAATTAGACATCCCCAGTTATTAATTTCACCAGATCTGAATGCCCTGTTAAAAAACTGCACATGGCGTTCCCCCCTGATGTCATTTACGTTGAGTTGCAATAAATGCTAAACTCTCTGCAGGTTCTTGTCTTTGTCATCCACTCTATTCATCTGGCTTTTGAATCACACCGCGAGAAGGTGGGGGCTGGGTGGTGAGGGTTACGGGGCGAGAAACGCAAAAGTAACGCAATAGTTACTTTTACTAGTAACTAGTTACTTTTATTGTGGAGTAACTCAGTTAGTAACTCAGTTACTTTTTGGGAGAAGTAACTAGTAACTATAACTAATTACTTTTTCAAAGTAACGTGCCCAACACTGCTCGTTGTGAAATATTTAAATGCATTGGTGGATACATGACAAAGCAAATCAAATCACTTTTACCGCCATGTCATGCAAGACATCAGAGAAAAAAGTCAGTTCACTCAGGGAAATTTCATTTTTTGCACTATTCCTTAACTCTGGCTTCCAAGCAGGTTGCAAAGATGGCTTGGAAAAAAAAACAAACAAGAAAAGTTCCAGGGTTTCAGCACCCAGTCCCTGGAACAAATTACAGTCGGAACTTCACATTCAAGCACCTGTGACACTAAAGGGATTTAAAATCATTGTTTAATCGTTGGAATTAATTATATGTGTGTGTTAATGTTTAAGGTGAGAGTCTTAACATTTTGAATTAGTTTTACTATATATTATGTGTTTTATTTGTTATAATATGCTGCTGTCCTCTTGGCCAGGTCTCTATTGGGACTAAACTGGTAAAATAAAGGCTAAATTAAAGAAAAAAACATAAGAGTTTCTTTCAATTTCTACATCTCGGTTGTGATGAACAGATTTTAGTTTGCTCTATTATTATCATTTTTTTTATTTTATCCTCTTTTAAAAAAAAAAAAACATAAATGCTGCCTCTAAATTGTATACGGTAAAACCAACATGTAACAGTATGGGACCAATTCAAAATACTTAGGTTATGTTGAATGAATTACAATTGTTTCACCTGCTTTTTTTTATTGTAACTTTTTGAATAAAAAGTGTGTCCAAACTTTTGGTCTGTACTGTATGTATACATATACACACACACACACACACACACATACATATATATATATATATACACTATATTGCCAAAAGTATTTGCTCACCTGCCTTGACTCACATATGAGCTTAAGTGACATCCCGTTCCTAATCCATAGGGTTCAATATGACGTCGGTCCACCCTTTGCAGCTAGAACAGCTTCAACTCTTCTGGGAAGGCTGTCCACAAGGTTTAGGAGTGTGTTTATGGGAATTTTTGACCATTCTTCCAGAAGCGCATTTGTGAGGTCGCACACTGATGTTGGACGAGAAGGCCTGGCTCTCAGTCTCCGCTCTAATTCATCCCAAAGGTGTTCTATCGGGTTGAGGTCAGGACTCTGTGCAGGCCAGTCAAGTTCATCCACACCAGACTCTGTCATCCATGTCTTTATGGACCTTGCTTTGTGCACTGGTGCACAGTCATGTTGGAAGAGGAAGGGGCCAGCTCCAAACTGTTCCCACAAAGTTGGGAGCATGGAATTGTCCAAAATGTCTTGGTATGCTGAAGCATTCAGAGTTCCTTTCACTGGAACTAAGGGGCCAAGCCCAGCTCCTGAAAAACAACCCCACACCATAATCCCCCCTCCACCAAACTTTACACTTGGCACAATGCAGTCAGACAAGTACCGTTCTCCTGGCAACCGCCAAACCCAGACCCGTCCATCAGATTGCCAGATGGAGAAGCGCGATTCGTCACTCCAGAGAACGCGTCTCCACTGCTCTAGAGTCCAGTGGCGGCGTGCTTTACACCACCGCATCCGACGCTTTGCATTGCACTTGGTTATGTATGGCTTGGATGCAGCTGCTCGACCATGGAAACCCATTCCATGAAGCTCTCTGCGCACTGTTCTTGAGCTAATCTGAAGGCCACATGAAGTTTGGAGGTCTGTAGTGATTGACTCTGCAGAAAGTTGGCGACCTCTTCGCACTATGCGCTTCAGCATCCGCTGACCCCGCTCCGTCAGTTTACGTGGCCTACCACTTCGTGGCTGAGTTGCTGTCGTTCCCAAACACTTCCATTTTCTTATAATACAGCTGACAGTTGACTGTGGAATATTTAGGAGCGAGGAAATTTCACGACTGGATTTGTTGCACAGGTGGCATCCTATCACAGTTCCACGCTGGAATTCACTGAGCTCCTGAGAGCGACCCATTCTTTCACAAATGTTTGTAAAAACAGTCTGCATGCCTAGGTGCTTGAATTTATACACCTGTGGCCATGGAAGTGATTGGAACACCTGATTCCAATAATTTGGATGGGTGAGCAAATACTTTTGGCAATATAGTGTATGTATATATAGACTTGCGGTTCAATACACCCTATGCTGACTGAAAGTGGCAATAAGATGTCAATGGCAGAAAATAAGTATGCGCTTAACAAGTGTAACAGGAGAGGATTTGCGGTAGAATATCAAATAAAAATAATTTGTTCATGAGGGGGGGATAAAACTAATATAGTGATTTTGGGGGTTGGTTGAGTGAGAAATATACTGAGACACAGAGAGCAAGTGACACATGAAATACTGCACTGATAAGATGCAGATGATGTCTTGTTCCCACAGTGCCAATAAAAGGAGATTTGAATTTAAAAGCAGGATGAAGGGAAACAGATTGATTCAGCCTAATGTAATTACTTTTTTCTAATCCAAGGAAATACGGTATAGAATACATTGACACAATGGGAAAAATGATAAAGCCAACACATAAACACTCGCACACACTCAGGACTCTGCCAAACATGAAGATGGCTACACAAAAAGAGAGTGTATTATCGCAGACAAAGATAGAGTGTTTCATGAGCAGGTTGATAAAGTGCATATTAAATTAGCCTGAGCTCTATCGATCGCTTTGCTGCACCAGAAATGGATGCCTAGCATATCAGATTCAATTATACTCATATAATCAGCTTCAGTTCCCTACAAAGCAAGTCGGATGAGTAGAAAGGCTAAAAAAAGGAGAAAAAGTGAGGAAGCCAGGAAATAATTTACAGAGACTGTGTGGAATGTTGCCACTTTTAGAGTGTCAAAGAAATAAATCTTCATTGTGAGAATGACAAACTCTTTTCAGTGTGCTTTAAGGGAAATTACAGTATAGTAACGGCACTTGTTCTTGTCTGTGGTGTAATATGTGTTCCCTCTTCTCAGCCTGCAGTGCTTTTCTTTTATTCCCTCTTGCTCCTTAGAGTTCCCTGCTGTGATCTCCACTCAGCTTCTGCCCTTCCTCTCAATCTTTCTTCTTCTTAAGCCTATTTCCTCACATTACTTATTCAGAAGTCATATTTATTGAAGGGGTTCTCTCCGAGAAGGGATCAATGTCTTATTTACACATTTAGATAGTCAGTGGTCTGAGCTACGATTAAGTAACCTATAAAGCCTATACCAATACTCAAATAAATCTGCCTCTAGTGACATTTGGCTTTTTAAATGTACACCTCTGTCAAACAACAGCCAGAAAACCTATTAGCAGTAATACCTAAATATATATATATATATTGTTTTGTAAAGTTACATGCATGAAATAAAAGATTGGTAAAGTCAGTTACTTTGTCTTTCTTAAATTTCGTGGAGCATTTTGTTTTCCAATGACCGACCATCTTCTTCAAGAAAAGCCCCTCCTTCCACCGTCAGACTAAAAAAAATGTGAAATTTATTTTAAAAAGTCTAATATTCTTTCTCATATTTTAAAAACTAAAGAGTTTAATTAAAACAGTAATATCTCAGGGAGTTGTAGCTTCATCAGCCCTTGACTTCTACGTATTGCACATGTAATGCCCTTATGCACATTCACAGAAGTATAGGAACTAAATCACTAAAGGTTTCAACACATGGATCTAGCTGTGTTTTAAGGGTTCTGTCAAATATTACATTTCTGTAAAAACAAAGCATTTTGGATGTGTTCAGATATGGCTAAACATAAGCCACCTCTTCTAGTCTTATCATAATTCATGACTAACAGGAAGTGAAACCTTTGAGAGTTCTTAAACTACTTAGGTTTTCTCATTTGATTATAAAAATCATGATTGGACCTTGTATCGTATTGCCCGTTAACTCACAAAAACGACAGATTATGGCCGATAACTAAACAAAAGTTACGTAACTTATCTTTCTACGAATAGATATAAGCCCCATTTGCACAATCCTTATAAAACCGCGTCGAGAACGGTTGGAGCACGGTAACCAAGATAACTGTTGAGTGTAAATAGAATGCAACTGAACTGGACCGTGCCAGACACAACCAAATGGTGCTAAATCTGACTGTAGTTCAACAGTAGGGCTCAGCACAGTTCATCTATGGCTCGGTTTTCTAATAACTAAGAGAGCATGAGCACACAATGCCATCTCCTATTTACAGTCAGCTGACGCATTTTGCAGGTTTTCCAGCGTTTCTTCACCTGTTCACAAATGAACTTCCTCTCAGCCTATTAACAATAAATGACATCAAGAGAGTGTGATGCGACCTGGGGCGATACGGAAACCGAGGCTCTCGTTGAAATTTGGGCGGAGAACGATATCCAGGCATATAAGTTCCTGAATGTTATGGGTCCTGCCATTTTTGTTTGCAAAATTCCATTGTTGAGAGCTTTAGTGTCAACAAGGGGGGGGAGTTTGCTTGAGTACCCAAAAGCAGAGAAGAGTTAGGCAGAGAGGAGTTTTTGTAGATTTAATGAAAAGCAGAGAAAAACATCCAGAACACAAAAATACTGAGGACCCAAAAACCAAACATCAAGGAAAAGCAACTAACAATCAAAAAGGAACCAGCACTGAGTAACTGCACAGGTGGTGTATATAAGGGGAACAGAACATAGGATGGACTATGAGCTGAATATTAAGCAGGTGTGAGTGGAACTAAGTAGAAGGAAACCAAGGGGAAAGGAAACAAACACAAGGGGGCAGCAGAGAGTAACTAATTGAAAATAAACCAAATATCAACAAAACAGAATAAATGATAACTGGAAACTTAAAACTCAGAGTCCTAAAAGGGGAGAATCATCACATTTAGTATTGAGGACCGCCGATAGGAGGCGAGGAAGTGTACTAGCGTGGTGTGTAAATTGTCATTAGAACAAAGTTTGGCACGGTTAACTAATCCAAGCTTGGTCCAAACTCGGCACGGATTGGTTTCAGAGGGGTAGTGTAAATGGGGCATTAATCTAAAGGACTAACAAAACAAAAGTAGACTATGAGTAGAATATTGAAAATCCTTTTCTGGTGGGAATTAACTGACACATTGAGGAGAGCATAACTTAGGGTAGACAAAACCAAAACCAAACCTTTGAAAGCTACTGTTCAATTTGGTTAAAGGGTGAAATGTGTTTGTATTCATTTGCTTTATGTACCAGCCACCACAAAGGGGAGAAGCAGACCTAACAGTCCCTGACTATCTGTACTAGTTTTTCGAAAGATATTAATTTCTTTAAGTAGATTTAAAGGATTTACTTCTTGAGCAAAGCATAATTAAGAGGTTTAGATTAATCATTACTTATTGGATACATGATAACATTCCATCACAAAAAACAACTACATGAGGTTACCGGTCTATAAATGCCAGGTAAAAACCTTGAATAAATTAGGATTGTAGTTTATTGTAGTTCAACAATATTTCCCAATTCTCACCAATGAAATAATACAAATCCTTGCTAAGGCTGTAGGTAGATAACAATTTTACAATTAAAACATAAAACTGGAACCGGTAGTATTAGTTGAGCTTGTATACTGTAGAACCCAGAGATTACAACACGTTCTAACTCCACAGTCTTCATTCGTTAAAGCAGCTTAAGAGACTCAAGTCAGTAAAACAGTTTTTAATGAGTTTATGGGACTCTGCCTTACAAGGCAGCTCAGGTTTGCATGAAATATATTATCTACCATCTTAATCCTCACTTTTCCTCTCATATTGTGTCTGTGTTTGATAAAAGTATATAATTTTCAAATACATTTTTTGATCTTTAAAACGGTGCTTGACCTGAAAACTCTCACATGGATCACCCCAAGACATCAGACTGTTATCACCAAACACAACTGGAACAGTGATACTCAGGGTTGGAAGTTTGCACTGACAGAAGACTGCAAATATTTCCTTCAGCTTTATCTAAATTACGGGAAAAACACCTTGCAAAAAACAGGTACCGAAACAACACAGAATGTTGTTTTGCATAAAGAACAGTTATCAAGTCTCCCTTAACTTTGTAATATTTTAAAGGTGACCACAAAACAGGCTTAAATTTGAAGGCAACCAGATTTTCGCTAAGTTTGTTTGTGAAGACTGTTTCGACACCTATCAAGGAGGTTTGCCAGTTCTGTTGATTTGCATCACTGGTGGCACCCCTCTGCTGTGAGCAGACAGAACTGACAGTCTCCTGGACAGGTGTCAAAACATTTTCAGAATAAAGAGAGAAAACCTAATTACATTCAATATAGAATAGAAAAGGATTCAAATTTATTGTCATTACACAGTCAAAAGTACAAAGCAACAAAATGTACTTTGCATCTATCCAGAAGTGCTATACAGGACGTAAACATTTATTTACATGTGCACAAAGACTATGTATGTATTGGTTATAAATGGTATATATAATCAGAGAGTAATTGTAAGAGGCTATAAAATAAACAAACATGAAAACTTTATCAAATCATGAATGTAAGGAGACCAGGTGGGTGTTTTTCCACTCATCACCATCGTTGTTAATCTGTAACTCCTTGCGTGCCCATCTCACAGCTGATGAGAAAAACATGGTGAAACAAATTAATGCTGTGCTCGCTGTTATTCAACCGCTTGACATCCAGACACAGCAGGCGCAGCAGAAGCAGCGAGTTTACATGCAAAGTCAATGGTTGACGCGCGTATAGGCGCAGCAAAAGGTCCCGCAGCGCGTTTTGAGAAGCAGGCGCAGCGCGTCGGGAACGTTTAGGCATCTGGCGCGCCGCCGTCGCGCTGCTGCTCCTCGAGATGGAAAAATTGAAGTTTTCCTGCTGGAAGCGCCGCATCAACCAATCAGAGAAGCTGATCTGGGAGCTGACAGCGAGACAGACACAGCGCTCTGATAACATATGATATTAAGGCAAATGAAAAGGGCTGGATGGATGAGGAGATGATAAAAGCGTGGCTGAGGCAGGTGTATGTGAGGAGAGCAGGTGTTTTTTTTCCACGCATCACCATCGCAGCATCTCACAGCTGATGTGAAAAACATGGTGAAACAAATAAACGCTGTGCTCGCCGTTATCCCGGAAGGTCTGACAAAGGAACTTCAACCGCTCGACATCGGAGTGAACCGGCCGTTCAAAGTAAGGCTGCGAGCGGCGTGGGAGCGATGGATGACAGACAGAGACCACAGTTTCACAAAAAGTGGAAGGCAGCGCCGGGCAAGTTACGCCACCGTTTGCAGATGGATTGTAGATGCTTAGACTAACGTGTCTGCTGGCACTGTTGTTCAAGCTTTCGCAAAAGCCGGCCTTATTTCTGAGGAGCCGCACGGCACGGAAAGTGACTCTGACAGCGAAGAAGGGGAAATGACGGATGATGACTTTGACGGGTTTGATTAATACTTTGTAATAAATACTTGAATAAAGCACAATCATACTCAGTTTTGCTCCCGCTCTATTTTTCTACCTGAAAACTTAATTCAACAGCAGCCTCCGGATTCACCGCGGCGGCTGGCAGGTGTTTTTCATCTAAATAATCTACATCTTGCAGCTATATTTGCTGTGATCAGTGGGAATAAAGTAGTTTTAATATGTTTTAAGTGAGAAAGTCCACCTGAAAACTTAATAATTGCAGTCAGTTCATCCAGATTATCTATTTCTGTCGGAGGCGCTCAGACCCCGACATACCAGCGGTGCGCCGACAGTAGAAATCCCTTCAACAGCAGCCTCTAGGCCGGGCAGCCTCCGGGTTCACCGCGGCGGATGGCAGGTGTTTTTCATCTAAATAATTTAAACTGCAGGCACCAGGATACCGGTAATAAAAACATATTCCGTCGGCAGGTTTCAGGATTTTAAGTTAATTTAGGAGTGATCACAGCGCTCTGTCATCTGCCATGTGTCTGTCTCACGGCCAGCTCCCAGGTTTGATTAATACTTTGTAATAAATACATGAATAAAGCACAGTCATACTCAGTTTTGCTCCCGCTGTATTTTTAAATATACATACAGAAATGGCACACATAACTGAGACTGCGCCTTTTAGTACGGTGCGCCTTATGGCTGTGAAAATACGGTATGTAATAATTGTTTGCATGGTTATAAGTAGGTGAAATGGTAATGTTAGTATGGTTAAATTATTTCATAAATATCTATGTTTTTGTATGAATGATGCTATTGTCTGTATTTATTTTTCTACAATGTTAACTGTGCTTTATTGGCGATTTGCCTTCCTGTTTAGTTGGGCTGTCCCAATTGGCTGATTATTGGTGGGTCTATTGAAGGGGCACACTCCCAATGGCTTAGGGGGTCTGCTTGGAGAGACTGCTTGGAGAAACTGCTTTTGAAGGTCTGCTTAGAGAGACTATATTTAAAGTCAGCTTGCTGTGAGGCTGTCAGTGTTTTGTATGGCCTGCAATGGCCGGTTTTGTTTTCTTTATTTAAAAGCTAGGATTTAAAAATGCGCACTTTCATCTGGCTTGGTCTGCCGCAGTTTCCGTAGACTCATGAACTCGCAGGCGCGCGCTTTTAGGAAATCCTATACACTACTGTTTATGCTCTGAAAACATTCTAAATGACTTTGTTTCGAGTAAATTATGGACGCTACCAACTCAGGACACTTGGAATACATTGGACGAGCAGTATGGAGGAATATTGACACGTTTTTTGTGGACTTTTATGGACCTTTCTGCCTCGGGCACCATAGACCTCCATTATTTGAATGTCAGCAGACAGCAAGAAGCCTCCCAGATCTCCAGATGCATTTGAGATATCAAAAAAGTACTCCAGAGTGTTGTTCAGCATGGGGGTGAGTAGAAAATGAAGGCTAATCATGTTTTGGGTGTACTATTCCTTTAAGGAAACAAAGGGGCTCAGAAGTCACACAGAGGTTAATGCTTTCATTCTGAATAGGTAAGTTAAAGCGGACCTGGATGCAGGTTCTCCCACTGCATCTCAAACCTTAAATGCACATGGACCCCAAAAGGCAGGAATTATTAGAGTAAAACTGCTTAGAAAGCAAAGGCTATAAGTACTGATGTACTGTAGATGCAAAGTAACAGCAAACGTTTTACCAGTTTGTGAGTCTTCCATATATATATATATATATATCACCAGGACATAATACAATTTACTAAGACACAGCAACCAAAGCTGCACCACTGAAAAAGACCAACATTTAAAATGTGAAAAATGTCTAAAAGAAAACAGGATTTAAACAGATTTTCAACTCAAAGACTTGAGAAAATAAACTTCTTCTGCTTGTGTGTATTAAATGTTTTGGGAACTGTGTTGCACTTCTCTACAACCGCATTTTTGCTTCTGCAAATGTAGCTGTTAGACTTATTAATCGTAAAAAGGTAAAAGTCTAATCCTGTGATAGACTTTTAAGGTAGAAGTTACCAAATATTTCAGCCTGTGACTCATACATAACACTGTAACAGACTGGCAACCCTTTAAATGAGATTTTCACTAAATTACATCACTTTATATTTATTTTTATAAACCGTCTAAAGTCAACCAATCATATCTGTACTTTAACTTAATAAATAAATGCTACATTCTTTATTTTATGGGAAATTCTCTTTTAAGTATTTCATGCTATATTTTGGCCCTTCTTATACCTCAGGGAAATGCAAAACTACTTCATGTATTGCAATCCCCCAGGAGTTTCTCCTCTCCCACTTTAACAACCCTTGTTATGAGACACAAGTTGGTACCTAAATCTAAACCTCTGAATGTCATGATCTGGCCTGTTTGCTCTCCCTTAATTAGTAATTCCTCTCACCTGCCCTCTTCATTCCCTGCCTCAATTATAATTTATTCCCCTCACCTGTTTCCTCTGGTTTATATTCAGTTCAGCCTGAGCATTCAGTGCCAGATCATTGCTTGTCTTTCTGTCAGTCTTTCTGTTCAGTTTTTATTTGGTTCATGTCCTGGATCCTAGCTGCCAGTGGAAAGAGGGTTTTAGTGTTTGTCTCGTCTCCTGATCGTCCACTGTTCCTCCCCTGCGGAGTCCTCTGGGTTTTTGGCTCATTATGGGGGAGGTTCAGTTTTTATCCAGTAAGCCTGGCTCCAGGGAGGAGACCAGTTTAAAGTCCTGCTTCAAGTTCCAGTTCTACGTCCTGTCTCGGCTACCCTCTTCCACTGTGCCTGCTCATCTGCACCTGATCCTGTCTGCTCCTGTGCGTGACCACCTGGTCATGCTTCTGGTCCCAGTCTGACTCTGAACCCTCCTGGGAACCTGTGGATGCCTGGAAGTCTGGATCCTGCCACCTGTTTCTGCTCCTGTCTGTTTCTGTCTGTTCTGGATCCCTGACCAGGACCGGCTTCCAGCATGACCTCTGGAACTGCAGCACTGGGACATTCTTGGTCTGGACTGCTAAACCAGGTAAGTGACTCACTGAGAACATCATCTTCAGTCAGATGATCGTGGTCACTTACCTGTGTTTCTCCCACTACAGAATGTCTGAGATTGGGCGGTGCCCCGCCCCCCGCCTGCAGTGTCCGCGAGCCACAGCTCCGCTTTTGTTTGGTTTTGTTTTATTTAATAAACGTTTGAACTTTCCTACTGACTGTCTCTCCTGAGTACTGGGTCCATCTGTCCTCGCCTTATGACACTGAAACAGTAAAAGAGATGACCACATCAGTTCGTCCGTCCCCTTTAGGATATTTCACTGCTTTCCCTCTGATGTAAAGCACTTACAGATAAACATATTGCTAAACAAAAAGTAGCCGTATTTTTCAAATTAATAACAATGCCCAACCTTTGGGAGGTCTTTTGGCAGACTTTTTGGGGATGTTTCAGAGTAAAGTCTATAATCTGATTTAGTTTAGGATTGGGATTTAGTGCATTTTATGACGAAAATATGACATAGATCCAATGTGGTAGTCTGGACTAGAGACTGACATTTTTTCGGGAATCCCACGGGTCACTGGATTCCGGTGGGATGGGAGTCAGTATTAGTAACGATCATGTGATTGGGACGGTACAGGTTTAAACATTAAAGGGAGCAGACGGGAGCGGGAGCAAACCAATAGTAACAAAAAAAAAACTAGCATCGATGCAAAAAAATAAAATAAAATAGAAAGAAAAAAAAATCCAGTACTGGCGCCGCCATTTTGTAGTTTTTTTCCTTGAAGCCTACACTATAATGCGAGTCAAAAAAAACTACACGACCCAAAAACAAACAATGCTTCCGCTCTGAGTTTTTCACCCGCGCTCAAAAGAAATTCAGATTCAATGTATTGGCAGAAATCTTATTGAAGACAACAAGAATGGGAGTGGTGCAGGAGTGGGAGTCATTCTGAATGGAGCGGGATGGGAGTGGGACTAATTTCACCAGGAGTGGGACGGGACAGGATTTAGATTTCTACTCTGGCCCGGGATCGGGACAGGACACAATTTTTTTCCGTGGGAGTGGGACGGGACACTCCCATGTCAGTCTCTACTCTGGACCTCTGTTAACATTGGGTTTTATGTCCATAACTGAATAAGCTTTTCTCTAGAAGAAATATTTGCAGTTTTGTACTGTGCCTAGCATAATTTCATAAATTTCATGACATGCTGTGCTGGACATGGAAGCTTGTCAGCACACACCAGGATCCAATAACATCACAGGATTTATCCTCTGGTACCTCCTTTTCCTAATGATCTCTGGGGGTATTTTCACTTTCCTGCTCCCATCCCAGAGGTACAGCACACACTCACATCCCTCCTTTCTACCATTATTCATTCTTCTTCTTTTTCCAGTAACAAGCTGACAGGTCAACAAAAGCTAAGTCGTCAGCATAGCATGACATCTCTTGACAGGTGGTGCATTCAGCCCACACTCTAGCCAACACAAGCAGAGCAAGAAACCTGATTCCTCCCAGAAGGAATACATTTGGGGTCTGTGACCCTGATGTATGCTGTTTTTCGGCTTTATTCAAGCAGTCCAAAAAAAAAAAGTGTACTACTGTATATGGTTTGCAAACCCCTACACAAAGACTTATTCTCACACAATAAGGCCTGATAAATCTGCTTTCTAATAAGTTGTTTATATGAAGAAATAACTGCAGGTATACAAAAACAGAT
The DNA here is from genome assembly GCA_030533445.1 of Cyprinodon diabolis. Lineage (NCBI taxonomy): Eukaryota > Metazoa > Chordata > Actinopteri > Cyprinodontiformes > Cyprinodontidae > Cyprinodon > Cyprinodon diabolis. The sequence goes on along the minus strand of CM060083.1, from coordinate 2,394,710 downwards.
TAAAATGAATTTGTTTTAGGTCATGAAAAATTTTCCCTGCTCAAACTTATATAAACATGAATCATAATTTTCAATATCCACAGCCTAAAGTGATCCAAGATTATTTGCACCAATAGACTTGGAGAAATAAAAAATAAAAATAGAAACAAATACACGGACATACAGTGGGGCAAAAAAGTATTTAGTCAGCCACCAATAGTGCAAGTTCTCCCACTTAAAAAGATGAGAGAGGCCAGTAACTTTCATCATAGATATACCTCAACTATGAGAGACAAAATGAGAAAAAAAAATCCAGAAAATCACATTGTCTGATTTTTAAAGAATTTATTTGCAAAATATGGTGGAAAATAAGTATTTGGTCAGTTACAAACAAGCAAGATTTCTGGCTCTCACAGACCTGTAACTTCTTCTGTAAGAGGCTCCTCTGTCCTCCACTCGTTACCTTCATTAATGGCACCTGTTTGAACCCGTTATAAGTATAAAAGACACCTGTCCACAACCTAAAACAGTCACACTCTAAACTCCACCATGGCCAAAACTAGAGAGCTGTCAAAGGACACCAGAAACAAAATTATAGACCTGCACCAGGCTGGGAAGTCTGAATCTGCAATAGGTAAACAGCTTGGTGTGAAGAAATCAACTGTGGGATCAATTATTAGAAAATGGAAAACATACAAGACCTCACCCTGTGGGGTCAAAATGATCACAAGAACGGTGAGTAAAAATCCCAGAACCACACGGGGGGACCTAGTGAATGACCTGCAGAGAGCTGGGACCAAAGTCACAAAGGCTACCATCAGTAACACACTACGCCGCCAGGGACTCAAATCCTGCAGTGCCAGACGTGTCCCCCTGCTTAAGCCAGTACATGTCAAGGCCCGTCTCAAGTTTGCTAGAGAGCATTTGGATGATCCAGACGATGACTGGGAGAATATCATATGGTCAGATGAAACCAAAATAGAACTTTTTGGTAAAAACTCTACTCGTCGTGTTTGGAGGAGAGAGAATGCTGAGTTGCATCCAAAGAACACCATACCTACAGTGAAGCATGGGGGTAGAAACATCATGCTTTGGGGCTGTTTTTCTGCTAAGGGACCAGGACGACTGATCCGTGTGAAGGAAAGAATGAATGGGGCCATGAATCGTCATATTTTGAGTGAAAGCCTCCTTCCACCAGCAAGGGCATTGAAGATGAAACATGGCTGGGTCTTTCAGCATGACAATGATCCCAAACACACCGCCCGGGTAACGAAGGAGTGGCTTCGTAAGAAGCATTTCAAGGTCCTGGAGTGGCCTAGCCAGTCTCCAGATCTCAACCCCATAGAAAATCTTTGGAGGGAGTTGAAAGTCCGTGTTGCCCCTCGACAGCCCCAGAACATCACTGCTCTAGAGGAGATCTGCATGGAGGAATGGGCCAAAATACCAGCAACAGTGTGTGAAAACCTTGTGAAGACTTGCAGAAAACGTTTGATCTCTGTCATTGCCAACAAAGGGTATATAACAAAGTATTGAGATGAACTTTTTTTATTGACGAAATACTTATTTTCCACCATATTTTGCAAATAAATTCTTTAAAAATCAGACAATTTGATTTTCTGGATTTTTTTTTCTCATTTTGTCTCTCATAGTTGAGGTATATCTATGATGAAAATTACCGGCCTCTCTCATCTTTTTAATTGGGAGAACTTGCACTATTGGTGGCTGACTAGATACTTTTTTGCCCCACTGTAGTTATGTTTTTTCCACTGTAATTCAATCTGGCTAATTAACATATACTAAGTCCTGTAGCACTAGCTCTGACCAGATAAAGCAGAGATAAGCAATTTCAGTTTGAGCTGGAATTCATTGAAATTGATAAGAATTTATAAATCACAAGAGGTAATAAAGATGAGATCAGATGTGTTAGAACAATGTATTACGACGACTAAATGATGCATTTCTGTAAATTTAAGTTGCTCATTACCTTCCTATTTAATTTTGATTTCACTACAGCTTCTGCTAAGTGTCTTAGCTCCAGCTAACGTAGTAAACCATGGATCACAAGCCAATCACATTTGTTTCGTTCTATAGATACCTAAGTTAAAACAGCTAATCAAAACTTTGCGGCAACAACAATTTGGCTTTGTCTAAATTTACACCAGTTAAACTCAGGTAATGTTGGCCCTCCTGTTTTTACTCTGTAGGTTCAAGTGAGGTAAATATTAGGACTGTCATCAAATCAAACATCTATTGCACGGTTTACAAATGGCAACCTCCAGGGATGAAAAAAGGGTGTGTACTTCCTTGCACTGTTTCAGTAGTTATGAGTTTTTAAGCATCAATAAATTCGAAATTAAAAGGAAATTTTAGTGTTTAGTCCTGTTTCTCTCTTAGGGGATCAGCTTATGTGCTCTCTGTCATCCCTTTGACATGGAAGCTGGTTCAGAGCTCCTCTGCTTAACTGCTTATTTCCTCGACAGAACCAACTATGTAGCTAGTTTACCGTTACCTTTGCTTACATCATAAGTAAGTCTGCTTCTATCGCTACATGCATGCTCAGTGACAGAGATTGCCATAGAGTCAATGACAAACTGCAAGAAAATTGATCATATCAGCCTTTTTTTCTTAGATAGGAAACTTTTAACCTGTTTGTCTGTTTGGGTCCTATTTAATTGCTTTTGTAAAGTGCCTTGAGATGACGTGTTGTGAATCGGCACTGTTTAAAACTAAAACGAAATTGAAGATTACAACGAATTTAGGCCAATAAATCCTAAATTATAGATCCATGTAAGCCTTCAGATTTTAAACCTTGCTAAAATACCATTTTTTAAACTCAGTTAATACTAAGTATTCATGACTGTCATATAAGTGTTGAAGGTAACGCTTTCTTTTACAGTTCATCATTAACCATGTAATAATATGGTAATAACATAGCAAGTTACACTATGTTACTAGGTAACAACAAAAACTTGTAATTGTTGCAATTGCATATATCAGATTATCGCATAAGTTTCTTTTATTGCCCATCACCTACCAACAGATTACACAGTAAATTGTAAATTATGATCAGGTAAGTTTTGTGGTTCAAATTTAAGGCAGACAAGGTAAAGTCAGACTTCTTAGATTTCAAACTGTTATTACCAGGTAAGTCATTAATTTCAACAACAGCAATTAATGAATGTGTTAATTATCTAGTAAAATGCAGTTAATTACTTGCCATTTAACAGAAAACCAAACAAAGAAGAAAGCAAGCCAATCTTCTTAACTAAACTCTTATTTATATGTAACTTGAGTGTAAACTGGTGCATTTTAGCAGATGAAATAATAGTAAACTGCTGGTTAGATAAAATTAAATTGTATCGTAAAATCAATCAAGACTTTCTTTGGTATTAAAGTATTATTGCTGTCAAAGTTATATTGGTTTAAAGGTTGTTGTTGTTTTTTTTAACTCTTGAAAGACTAACAAAACTAAATGGTTCAATATTACCAAGTAAAAGAAATATAATTATTTGGTGTTCAGAATCTGTACTGTAAAAGAAAGCCACCCATGTTTCTGAGATATTATGCAATTATTACCATGTAACCTATCTAATTTGGTTTGTGCTGTTTTACTTGCTCTCATCATAGAAGAGTTACTCCAGTGCACTATTATCAAGTAAAAAACATCAAGTTACAGGGTTAATTACAAACTACTGACTATGCCTTTTTGTAAATGTAATATTCTTGTAGAATTTAAGGAATTTGAATTTAAAGGTATAGTGGAAGATGTTTCATTTTGGGTTGGTCCTCCTAATTGTCAATCATTCTGGTAATATGTTTACGTAAGGCCGTCCTCATCCTCATTTTCACTTGCCAGTGCTGAGTCTGACATTGTGGAACAATTGGAAATCTTTTGGAAAAAGATTTGCGTGGAAGTTAGTAGCAGTTTGTAGTATTGTTGCCTTGCAGCAAGATGGTTCTGGGTTTGATCCAAGTTGATTTCAGGATCCTGAAGCAGATTTTATTTTAACAACTTTAAAAATGAGACTGTCAGGTTGTTGTGAAAAAATGTCCCTGGAGCCTCCCTAATTAGTTTCTGTCGAGTTTTTCAAGTTAATTAATGTGTTTTAAGTTTTTAATTCACTATACTTGCTTTTTTATTGCTTTATCTTCTAGATAAAGTTCACAACCAAAAGCAAGGGAGGTTTCAACAACATTTTTTTTTACATCATAAGAAAATTAGTGCGTTATAACAGAGGTGTACTCACCTCCATGTTGAAGTTCCTAAAATCAACATGTAAATAAACTGTGGGCATTATAGCTTAGCTGTAACCTGCAACTCAGCACGAGAGGTTTCCTGACATAATTAGTCCAAAATGACTGTAGAATCTCTTGCTGAAAGCCTTAATGGCCATTTTCATTCAGTCAGTTTGACTTTAACCTTGACCGGATTCAGCTAACTCTTAAAACGTGAGATCAGAAAATCCCCTTGCAGACAAAGTGAGGTACAAAAGGGACCTGCTGTTCTCTTCTGAATCCCTGTCCCTGTTACAGATTTGCCAAGCTTTCCGGGTTTGGGTCTCTTGTGAAGGAGCGTGTTTGCTAAATGTGTGATCGCGTATTTGTTAAGCAGAGGGCTGCTTCTTGTTAGTCAGAGAGGGGAGACAGTCATGTTTGGACTCAGGGTGGCGCCTGTGAAAACACATAGCAGCAGGCTGGTGCAGCTCCCAGGTAGCACAGGGGCGGCAAACCTGCTTAGTATTGCAGCCACAGCTTGTCTTCAGTTATTCTGCCTTTTCCCTCTCCCTCTATGTCACTTCCTATCCTTGTCCTTCCCTCTGTGTTTGTGTTTTTCTCCTTTGCTCAGCAATTCTATATGTAAATGTATATTTCACCCTGCATATATATATTTTATTTTTTTCTTCTTGTGCAAAAAATCAACTGACTTAGTCAGACTCCTAAAGTTAAGGCATAGTAAATTCAAGTGCCTTTGAGGACATGCAGAAAGATTAAATGAAAATATACTCAACAGTTATTCTTTGCAAAATTTTTTTCCCCATATTTCGTCTGAGTTTCCATCCTGCAGAAGGGAGCAGCAAAACCCAGGAAGTTTGGAGAGAAGATGATGGTTCATTTGCATATATTTGCATTCTATTAACACATCAAACCTGCTGACTTGAAAGGGATGCCTTAATTAGGAACATCACCAAATTATTGTACGTCTTCGTCCTCACTCCTTTCTCCAGTCTTTTCCTCTCACTCTTCTTGGCTGCAGCATTGTGTTACTGTGCAGATAAAAACATCTTGTGCATATCTGCATTATTAAACTGAATGATACCAAATTCGTACTGAAGCTCCTCCATTTCTTAGCTAGGTTTGGTTTTTCTCTACGACTCTTGTCCTTTAATCACTCGATTTACCTCAACCTAACAGAGTTATCACTTGTGTGTGTGTGGGGTGTGTGTGTGTGTGTGTGTGTGTGTGTGCAAACTCACACGATAACAGAAAAAAAAAAAAAAAAAAAACGCTTCTGGCAAGATGTACCGTGTCACATCAGCCTGCTAAAGAAGAGCTGACTGGAATATTAATGTGCTCACATTTAGCTGCCCACTGATTTATATCATTGATTTATGTAATAAATTACACTGCAGCTGTCGTTTATATTAAGAGCTTTGCAGGAGACAAAATATATCTTCAATGCCTTTGATTACAAAGGGTTTTATTGTTTAGTGGTCTTTTTGGGGTCAACAGAATCCTGCCCAAAAAGTAAAATAAAAAAAAATAATAATGATAATAAATAAACCCTAGATTTTATTTAAACAGATAATTGCCTAAAAATTGTGGGTTAATGGTTTAGTAGATTAAACCTTATTCCATTCGATAAACTGATAACTTCCACTTCCAATAATAATTTCCTTCTCCTCCTCTCTGTCCACTAGAGGGTGCTTCTGTTATATCTTAACCCTATAATGCCAAATGTATCATATTTGATACATACGGTTTCTGAAATGTTTTGCGTCTGACGCCTTTTGCATAATTTAATGGTAAAAACTTTGCTCAAAATCCTATTGTACACAATCAGACATACCTGATAAGAGCCAGCAGAAGACTACACAAAAAAATAATTTTGACTTATCGCATAGAAATAAATTATTAATATCAATATCAGGCCAAATAAGAACTTCAAACCAAAAAATAAGTAATTTTCTGTTTTGTTTTATTCTTGGATCGGGCTTTAAAGGGTTAAGTGGATGTTTACTGATATTTTTGCTAGAGAAGTGACGCCAGATCTGAGGCATGTTAAAGCAGAAACATGAATAGATCCAGATTCGGGTCCAGGACTGTTTAATGCTGACAAGGATCCAGAATATGTTTTATGCCAATCTGTGTATAAACATAAACATTCAATAAACTCCTTTAACCACCTGTTCAATGCCAGTGCTAAAATGGCAGTGCAAAGTCTCTCCAGCCCTGTACGATGGATTACATTTAAAGCAGAGTTTCATCATTGTTAGTGTTTACTTCAATGAAATAAAGTGAATATTCTCACAGTGTGTCGTCTACATACATCTCTGTAGGTTGGATAAGTGTTTCTCATACCTATTAATCTTTTTTTATTCCATCATCTATTAGCTTCCTGTTTTGTTAAATCCTCTTTACATCCATAGTTTTTGTTTGCAAACATTGTTTTTGGTTTATTTGGCAAAAAAATAATTAAAAGATAATGATGTACCCTTCTCTTTCTTAATTTAGTAAATTGTAAACCAAAAATTATTATTATTATTAAGTTAATTAGAATAACTTCTTGATACAAGAGACAACTATGCTCCTAGTTGTATGGGTTTTTTTATTTCAAAATGTCTGCTTATCTGTTAATCATTAGTTGATCAATAAGACCTATCAACTTAGAATAATTAATTAATTGATAACTTGCATCTCTACTTCTCTCTGTGGATTGAAATGTAAACATTTTCTGTCTACTGTTAGCTTTCAATTAGCCGAATCTCATAATCTTATTGAGGTGATGTGATATAAAGGACATGGTTTAGAAATCTCAGTGATAGACAGCAGAACTGAAAGTCTCAAAGCAGCTTTGTAAAAAGTATTTTTCAGTGTATTACATTTCACACATTGACATATTTATAAAGTTATGTTTGTCATCAAGAAATGAGACACACCAGCATGCACATATTGTCACTGTATGTTTGGAAAGGGCTACTAATTAGTTGCCCCATGCTGTTTGCCAAACTGTGTAAGCTAATGCAATTGCTCAATTAAGCGTGTTCAATTTCGCTAATTAAAACTAACAGAGACATGATTAGAAATCATGGGGTTCTAGGAGTTGTAGAGGTTACAAAAGAAAAAAAAAAAGATAAGAGGATACCCTTAAAAAAATTACTAAAAACAGACACTGAGCTAAATCTCAAAATAAAATTAGTTTTAAGTTGATCATTTTGATCCAAATGGAGTCCTTTCTTGAATTACTCTGGAACCAAACTATATATGTCTCTGCAGGGTATCAACCTTCAAAGCACATCTTCATGTAAAGTTCTTATAATAATAAAATAACACTACATTCACAAAACAAAATTATGATAATACTTCTACAGATCAAGTCCTGATTAAGGGCCAAGGTACAAAATGATAAAGGCGAAAGACGTTATTAAAAAAGCCAGGCATTAAAAGACTTTCAAGCCTTCATCGTTTTCTAATTAAATCTGCCCAGAGCAACAAAACCATGATTGACCACCAATGCTAACACATCGTCTTCCAGTTTCCTTCTAAAAAAAAAAACACTTTGCTTGTTCCCCTATTCTAATTTTGTCATGTGTGTCATCTGCTCCCACCCGGCTTCTGTTTGGCCTTCCTAGGAACGTTAAACGCTCCACTCTGCATCTTGGAGGAGTCGCTTGCTATAAAGATGCGTCTTCTAGCCTCGATATGTGTCCCCTTATCTATTTAATTTTCTCCCTCTTTGAAAACGTGCCACGCCATCAGCCTTGTTTATTACTGTCAGAAAGACAACTGTCCAACTCCCACTGGTGTGCCATTATTATAACACAGATGGTAATGGAGGTTTAGCTACTTTGGCAAAGCAACAGAAAGCTGATGGAGGACACACTGAGGAGAAAAGGAGGGGAAAAGCAAGACCGAATATAGAGAATAATTGACTAAATGAGAAACTGTTAGGCAAGCAACTTGCTTAATGGATTTCTTGAAGATTTCTCTATTATAGAATCTAAAAACTTATTTTGTTCAGTTTCTGATGATACTGTAGCGTTCTGATATCTTTATTGAAGGGCCTTCCTTCTGTCAAAGTAAATCCCTCCTGTCAACAACAGTACCTCACAGAGCAAAGTGACCTCTCTTTATACGTACAGGCTTTTGCTGTATTTACTAGCAGGATATAATAATCTCTGGGGATGACACTGCATTTTTGGGCAAGTGGCTGCAGTATGTTTCAATGCCCTGAGTGGCATCTACAGGACACTACGGAAGAACTACTTTGATCAATCCCAGACAGTATCATTAAAGTTTAATGGGATTGATGTGTGGTCTGGAGCCAGTGAGCCATGAATCCCAAAATATTTAGTAAAAGTCAGATGCACCTAAAAATGACCAAATTCAGCTAAGAATGTGCTCAATGGACAGGGAAAGTGAATAAAGAGAGCTTTCTTCAAATGGAAACATTAAATTCAGGATTTGTTAGCATGTTGTTGTTTAACAGGAGAGCAGAGGATTCAATTACACATATAAACAATTTATTTTTCAAATGCATTAATAAAGAATTTGCAATGTTATTTGCTTGATAGAGCATAAAGTATTAATATGTTAGAAAACCTGCCTATTTCTAATTATTATTAAAGAAAGGTCAAATGAATTAAATCTGAATTGGCCCAATGCAACAGAACCGCATGACCAGTTTTATACAAACTGATTACATTATAAGGTGTTGTAAACATAGGAGTTATTTCCGGTAAAAGTAATTACAGACCATCTTGGAATTTACCTTGCAACAGTGCAAAAAAAGACATCTCTAAACCATGGGAACATGTGGAAGCTTTAAAACTGTAGGAAAAACTCAAGATTTCCTCCAGGAAAAACCTTCAGCTGGGAAGAGGTCAGCTAGATGACCTGCATTTCAGTTTGAGAGAAACACAGCAGCCTCCAAGCTGTGCTTGGCTCTTTGGTAAGTTTGAAACCTATTCCTTTCGAGCTGAGAGTTTCAGGAAATGGTTGTTACCTTATCAGCGGGGACTTTGCAAGGATTTGTTACCAAACCCCCACAGGTTACCTTCATTCGCCAGTTAATGCTGTCACACAATCTCTTGGGGAAAAGGCATTGGATGGAGGGCAGTGAGGCTTGAGCTGAGCTAATGAGACCGAGAATCTACCTGTCAGGTCATTCAAGTTAATAGAAGAACGTATGTATCTGCCCAGAGATCATTAACATCCCATTGATAAGGACAGAATCAATAAACAATATAATATACTTAAGGCAGTAATTACATAAAAAAAAAAAAAATCTTTTTGGGAAAAATGTGCCAAGCAGAAAAAAAGTAATTAATTTCAGCATCACATTCTTTTATCTCTGAATAACTTGGCCTTTTGCCATCTTGTGAAAAACAGTATTATCTTAGCACACTGACTAATTTCCTGGTTAGCTGAGCACTAATGATTGAATGCCTGACTGTGCTGCTCTAAGCAGTATGTGCAGGACTGTAAAGCTTGAGCCCTCCACATGATTATCACACACCTCCTTCCTGCAGCCCTGCCAGCTTTACTAACACAGCCGTCGCACACCGACAGCGCTAAACAGCGCTCAGGGGGATGATCTGCACTCACTTTACAACCGACCGGGACCCACCGCTTGATGCTTGAGTTACTGCACTTTGGGAAAAAAAATCATTGCGTAAAGGATTGAGACTCATCTCTCAAATAAAAATGATTAATTCTGTGACAAACAAGGACACAAACCAACACAATTTATCCCCATTAAAAGGCCTGTGCTGAGCAGCTCTTTACAGCCTGATTTGTTTCAATTTGTTTCAAACACAAAATAAATGAGATTATGTATTGATCCACTGCCTGCAGTGAAATTTATCATTTATGTATTTGATAAAGACAAATCACACTCAAAGAACCTAACGGAGAAACCAAAAATATTAGTCTTGTGTTAATTTTTAATAACACAGTAACAGTTTTGGCTGCCAGTTCATAATCATTTACTTACTAAAAAGACAGATATCTATTTCAATCCTTAGACACAGTTGAACAAAATTGTTGGTACATCTTGTTTTAAGACAGAAAAACTCACACTTGTCATAGAAATAACTTTGATCTGACAAAAGTAACAATAAAGAAAAATTCTATAGAAATGAACAAATGTAAGGCAGACATTCTTCAACAGAACGGTTTTTAAAGTCATATATAAATGTCAAATCATTATGGCTTAAACATGTATATAAATGTATTCTTTATCAGACAATATTGTCCCACAATTTAGAAAATTTTAATAAAAAAAAATATCTGAGTTTTTTCGTTATCTTATGCAGGCCAGTTACTTATATGTCAGCTTGACATCTAAATTTGGCAAGTCATATATCAACGGTCATCTGTCAGTCAAATTTTTTTGGTCATAGCATCTTGATTCATATGTCGCAGCTAATATACGGTTGAAATAAGAAATAAGAATCCTTTCCTTTCCCATTGAGTTGCGTCCCAGTGTTCACGGGGATGGACGTCTGTGTTGTCGGCAGGCGTAGAGCTAACAGAACTGGCAGCGTTGCGAGGCAAGGGCTCAAACATGTACGGCTGGAAGCCTTCTACGCCAAACCAAGCTTCTGCCGCCCTGGCGTCCTCTTCCACAACATCTTCGTCCCTGCTTGCCTCCTCTAAATAAAAAATGGATGACAGAGGAGACTCATCCACGACCTCCGACACTAAACTCTCCTGCTCTTGCATGTGCTACTTGGTCCCAGTGTAATTTCCCATTGGGAACCTACAGGGTATTAAGTTGCTAACTGGTTAGCAAGATGCTTCCGAGACACCGGCCACAATCAAACTTGCTTGCAAACATTCTGCCACAGCAATCCTCTTGATAAACGACCAATCTCATTCACTGTATACACTCGCGTAAAGTTGGGCACCACTCGGGAGAATACGGAAATGCAACGGTTGGAACAGCCATTTCTCTAAGACTTTAAAAATAAACTCATGAAATATTGCCTCGAAAAAATTAACGGCACCCTTAGAAAAGTCTGAAAATAATCTGACCAAAGGGAGATCTTAAAGGTATAGAGGACAATCTTTTATATCCAGGTTGATCGTCTACGTAAGGTTTTCCTACTTGCTCATCCCATTAGCTATCTTTTTGTGCACATGTGCACTTTCAGGCATATATCTGTGGTGAGCTAGGGTTTCAGACAGTCATTGAAGCTCACCTTTTCGTAAGCAGGTACAGGGTTGAGCATATAAGAGGCTATAAAGCTATAAGAACATTTCCAAGCAGCTTGGTGTTCCTGTGACAATAGTTGCTCATATTATTTCAGAAATGTAAGACCCTTGGGAGAGCAACCAACCTCCATAAAGGTTTGCTGGAGGAAAATTGATGAGAAATCAAAGAGAAAGATAATATAAATGGTAATAAAAAAGAAAAACTTTTTAAAGATCAAACCATACAAAAGGAGACTTGAATTTGCCAAACTACATGTTGTCATGTGACAGGCAACAAGGCTTCTGAGAAAATGTTTTAAGGACAGATTAGACGAAATGAAACCTTTTGCCAGGGAACATCAGCTCTATTTTCACAGATGGGAAAATGGCACGTCAAGAAAAGAACACTGTCCCTACTGTCAAACATGGAGGAGGCTTTTTATGTTCTGTGGTTGCTTTGCTCTATCTGGCACAGGTTCTTCTCTGGACTTTGAAGGGATTCTAGAGAGAAGTCTGATGCCCAGTGTCAGAAAGCTTGGTCTCAGTTGCAGGTCACTAGTCTTAAAACAAGATATTGGCCAAAAATTCAGAGCCAAAAACACCCAAGAATGGCTTAGACGAAAACACTGGCCGTCTATTAGCCCTGACCTAAATTCCAATCCAGTCTCATTCCCACTATGTCAAATGCTGATGCTTAAACATTCAAATTGTTTTAATAAACAATTAAATTGTCGTTATTTAATTAGCACCAATTTACAACATGTCTTATCAAGGCACTTTACAGGGAGAAGTCAACCAGATCATACGGTCAGATTGTTTCAGAGTTTACTATCTAAGTCATCTACTGGAGTAAAGACTGTTGTGTTTTTATTGAAATGAATACAAATTAAACACATTCAAATGCTTCTTTGTAAGTGCATCCTTAATAAGCCCCGATTTGAATCTGATCTTTAGTCCATTCACCCCCTCTCTGTTTATTTCAGTCTCTCTTTATTATATGTTTGCACATAGACTGTAGAGACTAAGAATAGCATTGCTATCACTAGCATCAGTATTAATAAGCACATTTACTCATGCATCCATCAACTTAGAAGCTTCATCTAAATGCCTCAGCAGCTTTAGCTCCCGCTTCAGTGAACACCAACATTCATAATGTATTCATTGCGGTACTCGAGTGTTATGCCACTTGGATTAAATGTTTTTTTTGTTGCTTTTTTTGACACTGGATCTTGGAATTTTTTTTCCTTGTTTTCACGCCTTTGCTGGGAGGTTCTAGCTTCCATAGTTGCAGAAGTTCCTTGTTTACCTGCTGCGACTCTTGTCGCTGTTTTTGTTGTTATTATACAAATAAAGAATCATTTTACTAATAAACTGAGGAAAAACAAAGTGTAAAACACTAAAACAAGAAATAAAACAATAGCAGGATGTGACAAATTTTCAGAAAAACTTTGTAAGCTACTGATGTATAAAAAAAAACAAATTAAATGAAGTCAAGTAACAGGACTATGCACCTCTAAGTGCCAATAGAAAGCAGTATGGATGCATTCTATACAATTATTTCTAAAAAGATGATCTACCCACAAAAAACAGTGATGCTGTAGGTCTGACAACAGCTAACTGAAATTGCTGACAGGAAAATATACTCCAGTTACCAAGATTTTTGAGGTCAAATGTGTCAAAAGCTGTTCAGCAAATCAAGAGCACCCGTCGAATCAATAATGTCAAAGAGAGACAGAACGTCAGGGATTTAATCATTTTAAAGGGAGAGATTGAATCTTAGACTCACCATGTCTGCAATTCAAAATACAGCCAGCCTGCTGAAAGGACCTGACTGATGAGGACCTGGAATTTTAATGCATCCACCCTCTTTTAGGCCCTTAGCAGGCATCTTTCAGGTCTCAAACATGTACAAACCATAAATCTATCTTTATTGCCATAAAATACAAGATATGACTCACATCCCCCCTAAAATGCCATATTTGTGCTTTGTATTTTCACAAGAATGCTCACTACCACAGGTTTCAGCTGAAATCAGCCCAGTGTAAATGTTTCACTGGTTTCTAACTCGGCACACATTAACATTCACAGAGTGTGTGATCAAGGCCACTGCAGTGTACAACTCAAACCTCCGCTTTTTAACAGCATGGATTGTCCTTAGATTACGCTGTCATGGCAACAGATGTGAGCAGGCGAGAGGGGCAACAATCCTGTGAAATCTCCCGTCTCTCTGTCCACAAACAGAACACCCTCGTTTTTCTGTATATCTTAACCATTTCTGACATCATTCTTTCTTCTTTCTTTAAACAAAAAAAGGATCTAAGTTAATATCTGTTTTTCTAATAGAACATACTTATACTTAAATTGTAATGTAAAAATAACATTTCATTTGTTTTTCTGCATTCACCTTTAAGCTCAAATAAAATAGATCTGAGGTTAAAAAAAGAAGAGAAAATACAGTGAATAGGATGCTTAAAAATCCTTACCAATCTTTTTACATGTATCTATCTGCAGAACCCATAAGCTACAAATTCATCATTTGGTTACTGTATGCCCATGAGCGTAGACCATGTGCCAGCCATGATTTATGACTACATGGTCTCTGAGAGCTTAAAGTTGTCTGACTAGCGATTTAAAAATAAAGCAGGAACTTTTTTTTCCTTTTTTTGGTGAAACATGTTTTCATTTTGCTGTATAAGAAATCAACATTATCAGATTAATCTCATAATATCAGACATTGTATCAGACTAAACCAGAATACTAGAAAAAAATGCAGAGAAAACTTAAAATATCTTCCAGTTCAGGACTTTCCTGACATTGTTGTTAAAATTATTTTTATAAATACGTAACTTACGTGATGCTCTGAAACAGATTTTATCATATTTCTTATTTATTTGGTTATTTTTTTATTCATTTATTTATTTATTATATAGTTTACGAATGAAATGTGATCTGTAATTTTATAGTGCCTTTTATGGATCATGAAGTTGTAACTTTGAATTTGCATATGCAATTTTAAATGTTTAATTTGTTTCCTAGATCAATAGCCTGACCAGGGACTGCATCCTGACTGCATTCTGCTGGAACCTCTGCATGCTGCATCAGTGGCCTATTAGCAATAATGTCTTAGAAGTCCCTGAAATTAAATAAGCTAAATCATACCTGTGGTTCATTGACAGTTTACCAAAATAGATATCAAAATACAGCATAAGAAAACATTGAGCCAAAGCGTAATCCTCCTGACACCTTAGGTTTTTAGATCTGTATTCCTCCAAAACATTAAATTCTCCTGAAGTGATCAATTAAAGCAAGTCCACAAGTTTCAGAGTGGGCAACAGCGTCATGCAGACTGTTTGGGGGTATTGCTCCAGTTTTATGTAGGGAGTGGCGGCCTTGTGGGTACGGCATAGAGGAATCCTACAATCCTGATGTTCTGAGTTCGAGCCCCACTCCCACAGACTGCCACTCTGGCTCCGTGAGTGAAACACCCTTAACCCACACTTCTTTCCGGGGGCCGCACAATGGCAGCCCACTGCTCCTCAAGGGGATGGGTTAAATGCAGAGAGTTCATTTCGTTGCTCTGTTCTTGTGACATTGTAATGACAATATAAGCTGGAAAAAAAGAAGAAAAAGTTTTGCGACGATAGAGATGAAAATAAGAGCATAAAGGAGGAATTCTTGTTTCTCAATTTGTAAGTATCACAATGGAGCAACACAAATTTCTGCCATTACTTGGGTCTGTGGTTCTACTAAGATGTTCAAGTCTCTGTACTACCCAAATACATATTTTCTAACTATGTTGTGTTTATATCAACCTCCTATTTGGATTCTACTCATCTTCTAAAATGTATCCAAAATAAAAAATCTTTGTTCCTGCTTCCAATATCCTGGGACAAGGATATTACATATCCCTAATCCCAAGAAGACCTTTCAATGACGCAACGAATATAAAAGCTGTGTTTGTGGTATGGCCTTAAAATACTTCCACAAGAATTTTCTCAACTCACAAGAACATGAGTACGGACTTGTGTCCTCGCCACATACACTATATTGCCAAAAGTATTTGCTCACCTGCCTTGACTCACATATGAGCTTAAGTGACATCCCGTTCCTAATCCATAGGGTTCAATATGACGTCGGTCCACCCTTTGCAGCTAGAACAGCTTCAACTCTTCTGGGAAGGCTGTCCACAAGGTTTAGGAGTGTGTTTATGGGAATTTTTGACCATTCTTCCAGAAGCGCATTTGTGAGGTCGCACACTGATGTTGGACGAGAAGGCCTGGCTCTCAGTCTCCGCTCTAATTCATCCCAAAGGTGTTCTATCGGGTTGAGGTCAGGACTCTGTGCAGGCCAGTCAAGTTCATCCACACCAGACTCTGTCATCCATGTCTTTATGGACCTTGCTTTGTGCACTGGTGCACAGTCATGTTGGAAGAGGAAGGGGCCAGCTCCAAACTGTTCCCACAAAGTTGGGAGCATGGAATTGTCCAAAATGTCTTGGTATGCTGAAGCATTCAGAGTTCCTTTCACTGGAACTAAGGGGCCAAGCCCAGCTCCTGAAAAACAACCCCACACCATAATCCCCCCTCCACCAAACTTTACACTTGGCACAATGCAGTCAGACAAGTACCGTTCTCCTGGCAACCGCCAAACCCAGACCCGTCCATCAGATTGCCAGATGGAGAAGCGCGATTCGTCACTCCAGAGAACGCGTCTCCACTGCTCTAGAGTCCAGTGGCGGCGTGCTTTACACCACCGCATCCGACGCTTTGCATTGCACTTGGTTATGTATGGCTTGGATGCAGCTGCTCGACCATGGAAACCCATTCCATGAAGCTCTCTGCGCACTGTTCTTGAGCTAATCTGAAGGCCACATGAAGTTTGGAGGTCTGTAGTGATTGACTCTGCAGAAAGTTGGCGACCTCTTCGCACTATGCGCTTCAGCATCCGCTGACCCCGCTCCGTCAGTTTACGTGGCCTACCACTTCGTGGCTGAGTTGCTGTCGTTCCCAAACACTTCCATTTTCTTATAATACAGCTGACAGTTGACTGTGGAATATTTAGGAGCGAGGAAATTTCACGACTGGATTTGTTGCACAGGTGGCATCCTATCACAGTTCCACGCTGGAATTCACTGAGCTCCTGAGAGCGACCCATTCTTTCACAAATGTTTGTAAAAACAGTCTGCATGCCTAGGTGCTTGAATTTATACACCTGTGGCCATGGAAGTGATTGGAACACCTGATTCCAATAATTTGGATGGGTGAGCAAATACTTTTGGCAATATAGTGTATGTTCTTGAGAAGAACACAGGAAAGTGTGGACTCTGGGAAAACGGGATAACGCAGCATAAATATGGGTCGATTGGAACAGAAGAGTAGTCCTGACGTCACTACAGGCTTGGCTCGTCTAGAGCTGTATTTCACCTCCTGTTATTAATAGTCTCTAGATATTAATGAAACTTCTTTCATTTAGGGGGGGAATAATAATTAACACATTCAGATAAACACAAATAAAATTAAAATTTTCCCAAATAACAGAAAATACTCGCCATCAGAGCCAGAGTTCCTTCACAGACGGCTACGCATAGAGTGGGCTGCTGCAGACTTATATATATAATTAGTTCCTTCTGTGATGGAATGATCCTCTTGATAAGAAAGAAACCTCAGTTTGAATAAGATGGCTGCTTATCAATTAATCAATTTAAGATTAATCAATGAATTCCTATATGAATTCCCATCCCTAATACCAACTTATTCATTTTAATAAGGTTTTGATCTATTGTCTAAAAAGTATTTTTATTTTCTGGCATTTATCAAAAATAAATATTTGATGGGCTTCATCTTCGCCTAAAACAACACAGGTGTAGCGATCATTAGCCTCAGGCAGATACACGAAGGTTTAGTTTTTCTACATAGCGAATAAAAAGAAGCCGTTTCATCTTCATGTGAATGGATTCTCCAGTTTTCCATAATTCCGATATACCACTGGTGCATCTTCATGTTAAGCTTCCAGTTTTCTCTCCCTTGTTCTCAACACAAAACTTCACAAAAACAACCCCATATGAGCAGCCAGAGCAATGAGTAAGGAAAGAAATCTCATAAAAACGGGTCACATGGAAGTCCTGAGGTTAGATTTTGGAAGATGTTGTTCTGGGACTTAATTAGTAAAAGGTCCTAAATTTGAAGGGGTTGAGTGCCCATGAGCTCTAGGGCAGCAAGACACACATACACACACAAAGAAGTACATTGAGCATAGTACTAACAGCAATGAATAAATAAACAAACAGATGGAATAAAAAAAATAACAACAAAAACACTGATCTTGATTTAAAGGTCTATAAGCTCTGTAGAAGGTTTAACTGATGATGACTATCCTCTGCCTTTTTTGTTGAAAGGTTGTGATTAGTGATAACAGCGTTTAGCTTTGGACATTTACGTTACAATTAGGGCTGAACGATTAATTGCATTTGCAATAATATCGCGATATGATAAAACGCGATTTTCTAACCGCAGTGGACGCGATTTGACGGCCATGTGATGGTCACGTGACGGTGACGCGCTAGCAAAACAACACAGAGGGAAAGCTGATGTCGTCTGTGACTAACTTGCTGAACAATGGCGTCAGAATGCACAAACACCGACACAACTGAAGGTCTGGTACCAAAGAGGAGCGGCACGTCATTGGTGTGGAATTTTTTTGGGTTTAAGAAAGAAGATGCTGCGCAAACTCAGGTGTTGTGCCGGACATGCCTTGCTATGGTTGCTACCTCACGAGGTAACACGACGAACCTCTATCAGCACTTGAAAAAACACCACAAGGCTATGTATGATAGCTGCATGGCTAGAATGGCAACTACCAGTGCCTCAGCGTCAGTTAAGCAAAGTACCACCCGACAGGGATCACTGACCGAACTGTTTGAAAGTGTTACTCCCTATGAACATAATGCGAAACGGCACGTTGAAATAACTCGGGCAATTACGGAGTTTATAGCGAAAGACATGATATCCGTCAGTATAGTGACCAAGCCTGGATTTACGGCTTTGGTACACACGTTGGATAAGCGGTATTCAATGCCCTTGCACACATATTTTAACCAAGTCGCAATACCTGAGCTATACAAAAAATGCAGAGACAGAGTTGCTGCGGAGCTGAAAACAGTGGAGTTTTTTGCAACAACTACAGATTTGTGGTCAAGCCGAACAGCGCAGCCGTACCAGAGTCTAACAGTGCATTATATTGACGAGGACTTAAATCTTAAAGCTCGCTGCCTTCAAGCTTCCTACTTCCCGGACGACCACACAGGGGAAAACATTGCTGCTGGCTTGAGAGAGGGACTTGCTAGCTGGAATTTACCGGAAGAAAATCACATCTGCATAACGACGGACAACGCATTGAACATGGTGTTGGCAGCACAACTAAATGAATGGACCAGACTGCAGTGTTTTGGGCACCGATTACATCTTGCCATTGGTACGTAACATATCTCAGCATGAGAGTGCGTGTGTGTGTGTGTGATTGTGAATGCGCAGAGAGAGAATGTGTGTGTGTGTGTGTGTGTGTAATGTAAGGGGTTGAGTAAAAGAATGTGAAAGTTGATATCCTTTTCCACTAGAGATGCACCAATCCATTCATTTTATGATCCAGTACCTGTGCTCTGCATATCGGCTGATATTCAATACCAATTTGGAGTTATTGTTGTAATGAATTAACTGTATAACTTGCAAGACTTGATATAGACATTGATAAAAAAAAAGGTAACAAATTACGAGATATAAATGTACTTAATATTATTTATTAAGAAATGAATTGTAGATTTGCAGCATAATAATATAATATAATAATATAACTTTATGTTGCAGAACATGCACTTAAAGATGACAGAGTGTCCAGAGCAATAGGGCTGTGCAAGAAGCTGGTGGGGCACTTCTCCAACAGCTGGAAGAAGAAGGCAGCAATGGCTGAAGCTCAAAGAGAACTCAAACTTCCTGAGCACTCCCTCATCACTGAATGGCCTACAAGATGGGGATCCAAAGAAATGATGATTGCCAGGGTGCTAGAGCAGCTCAAAGCCATCACTCAGGTGTTGTCAGGTGACCGATATGCACGCTCCCTGATCCCAACCTGGCAGGATATTGAGGTGTTGGAGTCCATTCACAAGGCACTGCATCCTCTCCAGGAGTTTACAGGTGCTCTCTCTGGAGAGGAGTACGTCAGCATCTCTTACTTAAAACCAGTTCTTCACCTTCTGTCCACATCAGTCCTGGCTGAAAACCAAGAGGACACTGACCTGACAAGGTCAATTAAGACCAAGGCCCTGGCTTACCTCTGCGATAAGTACAGTGACCCCAGCATCCAGGAGCTTTTGGATGTTGCTTCCTTTCTAGACCCAAAGTTCAAAACCAAGTACATCGCTGCAGACAACATTCCCACCATTAAGACCCGACTCAAAACTGAAATTATGCAACCAGCAAGGCGTGCATATAACCAGGTTGGTAATTATCACATTTATGATTTCATAAACACAATATACAGGTGCTGGTCATAAAATTAGAATATCATGAAAAAGTAGATTGATTTCAGTAATTCCATTTAAAAAGTGAAACTTGTATATTATATTCATACATTACATACAAACTCATATATTTCAGATGTTTATTTTGTTTAATTTTGATGATTACAAATGACAACAAATGAAAATCTCAAATTCATCATATCAGAAAATTAGAATATTGTGAAAAGGTTCAAAATTGATGGCCCCTGGTGCCACACTCTAATCAGCTTATTAACTCAAACCACCTGCAAAAGCCTTTAAATGGTCTTTCAGTCTAGTTCTATAGGCTACACAATCATGGGGAAGACTGCTGACTTGACAGTTGTCCAAAAGACGACCATCGACACCTTGCACAAGGAGGGCAAGACACAAAAGGTCATCGCTAAAGAGGCTGGCTGTTCACAGAGCTCAGTGTCCAAGCACATTAATAGAGAGGCGAAGGGAAGGAAAAGATGTGGTCGAAAAAAGTGTACAAGCAAGAGAGATAACCGCACCCTGGAGAGGATTGTGAAACAAAACCCATTCAAAAATGTGGGGGAGATTCACAAAGAGTGGACTGCAGCTGGAGTGAGTGCTTCAAGAACCACCACACACAGACGTATGAAAGACATGGGTTTCTGCTGTCGCATTCCTTGTGTCAAGCCACTCTTGAACCACAGACAGCGTCAGAAGCGTCTTGCCTGGGCTAAAGAGAAACAGGACTGGACTGCTGGTGAGTGGTCCAAAGTCATGTTCTCTGATGAAAGTAAATTTTGCATTTCCTTTGGAAATCAAGGTCCCAGAGTCTGGAGGAAAAGAAGAGAGGCACTTCATCCACGTTGCTTGAAGTCCAGTGTAAAGTTTCCACAGTCAGTGATGGTTTGGGGTGCCATGTCATCTGCTGGTGTTGGTCCATTGTGTTTTCTGAGGTCCAGGGTCAACGCAGCCACATACCAGGAAGTTTTAGAGCACTTCATGCTTCCTGCAGCTGACCAACTTTTTGGAGATGCAGATTTCATTTTCCAACAGGACTTGGCACCTGCACACAGTGCCAAAGCTACCAGTACCTGGTTGAAGGACCATGGTATCCCTGTTCTTAATTGGCCAGCAAACTCTCCTGACCTTAACCCCATAGAAAATCTATGGGGTATTGTGAAGAAGAAGATGCAATACACCAGACCCAACAATTCAGAAGAGCTAAAAGCCACTATTAGAGCAACCTGGGCTATCATAACACCTGAGCAGTG
Source organism: Cyprinodon diabolis (assembly GCA_030533445.1). NCBI lineage: Eukaryota > Metazoa > Chordata > Actinopteri > Cyprinodontiformes > Cyprinodontidae > Cyprinodon > Cyprinodon diabolis. The sequence continues at coordinate 2,373,539 of CM060083.1, read as the reverse complement.
CCACAGACTGATCGACTCCATGCCACGCCGCATTGCTGCAGTAATACAGGCCAAAGGAGGCCCAACTAAATACTGAGTGCTGTACATGCTCATACTTTTCATGTTCATACTTTTCAGTTGGCCAACATTTCTATAAATCCTTTGTTTTTATTGGTCTTCAGCACCTGTATCTTTCTAGTTATAATTTAACCTCAACACTAATTACTGTATTTTTTTTGTTATCTGACAGGAGAAGAGAAGTCGTACTGAAACCACAACGATGCCTAAAAATGCACAGCCCTCTGTTGAAAAGGGCAAGAAGTCTCTTGGGAGTTTCTTCAAGACTGCTGTGGGCTCTTCTGTTTCTTGCATGCAACCCGAAGATGTTGTTGAGGCAGAGTTAAACAGCTACCTCATGACTCCTACCATCGATGGAGAGGAAGACCCCTTGGCCTGGTGGAAGATGCACAGGATTAACTTTCCACAACTGTGCAACATGGCCCGCACGTATCTTTGTGTCCCAGCCACAAGTGCTCCTTCAGAGCGTCTTTTCAGTGATGGAGGGAATATAGTGACTTGCACTCGCTCCTCTTTGAAACCAGCAAAAGTTGACATGCTGATTTTCCTGGCAAAAAATCTTTGAGCTTCTAAAAAACATACAGAGACAAATCTTTGTGGCTTACAGTGCCATATGTTTTTTGCACTTTACAATAGTTGTTTGCTGCTCTTACTGAGTGAATATATAATTTATATGATTGTTCAAAACGTTTCTTAGGATTTAAAAAGGTCATACACTAATTTATTTTCTGTTTATTTGAGAGTTTGATTGACCTATCAAAATGTTTACAGGTTGAAAGAAGTCATTCATTCGGTATACTATCCTGCACTTTAGTATGTTTGATGCCACTGACTGGAGATCAGTGATTCATTTCGTATCTTATTTTGTTTATTTATTTATAGACTGTCCTGTTAAAATCTGACAATGTTTAAGGAGTGGAGTCTATATGTTTATAAATCGTGTTTCATGAAACATGAAAAGATGTTAAGGTAAACGCACACAGATTTGTTTTGTTTATTATTGTAATCTGTGCTTTAAATAAATCTGATTATTATGAAACAGATTGGTTTGTATATGTTTAAAAAGACATGAGAAATTAAACCAGGATAGAAAAATCGCATTAAATCGCAATATCAAAATAAAAAATCACAATTAGATTATTTTCCAAAATCGTTCAGCCCTAGTTACAATGAATAAAAAATCAGTCTATTTCTAAACAAATTGTGCTTAAATTAAATAAAGTATGTACCCTACATTATTAAAGAATGACCAAGTATCTGGGGTGTATCGGTACATTGATCAAATATATGAAAGAAACAATTTGTTATAATTGTTATAAACACTTTCATTTTGCCTCAGTAGATAATCCAAAAAGAAATACATAAAGGCTCCAAAAATACTCAAGGCTCAACATATTTACTTTTATGGCATAATTTGCACACAAGTGAATAAACAACTATACAACAGTGGGGAAAAAAATATCCAAACCAATGTGTAAAAATATTACTTTTTAGGTTTTTTGAAGGTAAAAGGTTAAGATTAAACACTATCCTACCATCAATTGAACATATTTTTAGTGTCTTCATTTAAATTAAACATCCAGAGAGAAGAACTAAGCATTTTTTTTGTCAGTATAAAACAACTTCAGTTAAAAAAAATGGCAAAGTAGGTGTTATAAAGTGTAATTAGCTTTGGACTGTTACAGTATATTCATATGAGCCATGATGGTCGACTTGTGAAAGCAAAGCTTTTTTGCCATTATGCAGCACTGGGGTATCAATTCTCAGTGTTATGTTGGCAAATGGGACATGTAAAAAAATATAAAATTAAAAACTTGTATGTAATGTCCATAATTATGGCATATTGGCATGAATTTTTTTTCTATTAGATAAGAGTTATTGTGGCTTTTCAGTTTAAAACCAATTAGACAGTGCCACTCATGTCTGTTCAAACTCTTTGTATAAATGTTGTGATTCTGTGAGCGTGTGGTATTTTTGTCCCAGCCCAGAGTTGAAACACAATCTTCTAGCTAACCTTGAAATTAGCAAATGTATGACTCACTCTGACCACACAGGGAATTAACAGTTAGGGCAGGTAATGAGACAGGAAAATGGATAATTGTCGGTTGGCTAATTCGCCACAACAGCATCCAGCCACCCGAAAATTGTGGCAAAGACAAAAATGTGGAATAACCGTCCGAACATCAAAGTAGCAGAGGTTTTAAATTGGGCAATCACTTACTTGCAGTGCTTGTGGGGGCCACTAAGTGTCTCGATGACAAAGCATTCACCACCATTGAGGCAGTAGGCCAAATCCTTCTCATGGCAGGGTTTGAAATGCTCTGAGTGAAGGGGAGGCACCGTTGGGGATGCTGCAACAACAAACAGAGTGAATGGCATCAGTTACAATCAGCCCCAAAGCAGTGAAAGATAGATAGTTAGAATAAATATAAAAACCATCAAAAAAATAAAAAAAAAACTCTTTTTTTTTTCCTACACTCCAATTGAGAGTACATAAAAGTAATCCTCATAAAACACCAAACACTTCTGATAAGAGCTACTAACATGGGATTGTTTGTTTAGATCCTTTAACATCACCATCAAAAGACGAATGGAGGACGATTAATGGTCTGTCCTGCTGTGATTAATACCCTGTGGTCACTGTAGCATTTTTGACTTGCCTTTTTGCTGTGATTTATCACAACATGCACGGGTGATAGCACAGGATTCTGAAAGCAACAGCACATTAATTAACGGTTTTATCATTGAAATGAATAAATAATGGACTAGTTGTATAGGAGAGAAGCAGCAAAGCACCAGAACTGTCTGTTCATTTACCACCATTTAAGGCATTTTAATGCTAGTTGAGGATATTGTAAGTTTGGAAAAACAGGAAAAGAAGTTTAAGCAACCATAAATCTGCAAATCTGGGTATTCAGTTGGTCAAGCGAATAACAGGAGCTGCAATCTGATCTACACCACAGATGATGTTGTAATTAATCCCAGGCCAGACTGCTGAGTGTTTCCTTTGTGCTTCCGGATGAAAAATGAGTCTGCTAAGGGTTCTCATTAGCCAAATCCCAGCCTTGTTTCTTTTTTTTTTTTTTGCTTTCTCTTTCAAAATAGCTTGACGGGCAGTTATGATCCAGAATGTTACGCTTCAGTGATTAAAATCAGGATGCAGTTACTTCCACCAGTGTAGTGATTACAGCATGAGGTCGTTCTTTAATGGTGTGTGGAAGATACATCAGGAGGAGCTGCAGCGCTTGCAATCAGGAGACGAATAGAATTATAAGCGGTGTTCGGTGGCGGGTGGGGAATGATTCGAGGGCGAGAGTTATTTCAGGATAGGATTCAGTTCCCTTAATAAGCACTGTGAGGAATGCTTATGGTCTGTTAGTGGCTCGTGAGGCAGAGGGTGCTTGCTGGGAATGTTCCACAACAGTTTTGTAATTGGCTAGAGATGAAATGGATCAAAGGTAAAAGTCTTGCAGGGGAGAGAGACTAGCAAACTGAATACTGACTAGTTTCATTAGGTGGAAGTATTAACAATTTACCGATTAACGTGTTCTATTAACCCTCTATCTCCATTTGGTTATCCAAATAATTAACCATTTGGTTGACCATCTGACTAACAGGCTAAGCCTCTTTTTATTCAAGCATCAGTGCTGTGAGAAATTACAACACACATCACCCCCCAGGGCAACAAACCCACCCTCTGCATATGGAAACTTTCTCACACTTGAACATTAGGTTATTCCCAAGAAAAAACACTCAAATTCATCAAAGGACATACATTTTAGCCAGAGAAAAACTCAGAACAGGTCTACCGTTCACAGCATGACGGAGGCTGAGTGAACTCATTCTTGTCTCTCATGACCTTCCCTTCACCCTTGTCTAGAGTAAGAAGGCATCTGCTTTCTGCCCCCGTACCTTAAACATTACAACATAGAGGCGGGTACAACATTTCTCAGGACTCACTCGTACTCAGGCAGGCAAAAACTAAACATTTTATCTCTCAAATAGGCCAAGAAAAAATATGCTTCCACAGGGGAACTACTAGATCCATGGCTAATAATAATACAACTTATTACCCTGATAGTTTACTTTATCTAAATGTCTCCGTTGCAATCAGGGATCATGCAACATTCTTCATGTCTTTCACTTCTTCTTTATACAGCTTCTCCCGCTTAGTCCTTGTCAGAGTCGGTGTCTATCTCTGGCAGGCTATGGGTGAGAGGTGGGGTACATACTGGACAGTTCGCCAGTCTGTTGCAGGGCAATCCGGAGACACACAAAGACGCACAACCAAGCATACACCCTCAATAAAGGAACATTTAGATCAGTGTTTTTCAATCCTGGACCTCAAGGCACCCTGATCTGCATGTTTTGGATGTTTATGAGGTCCAGCAAACCTGATTCAGATGATTGCAGTTCAGCAAAGCCTGATAATCTGCTATCAATTGATAACAGGTGTGTGAAAGATGGGAAACATCTAAAACATGCAGGGCAAACATTGAGGACCAGGTTGAAAAACACTGATTTAGATAAACCAATTACCCTAACAGTTAAGTTTTTTGGACTGTGGGAGGAAGCCATAGTATCCATGCATGCATGGAGGACATGCAATCTCCACGAAAAACTCCAGGGCAGGAGTCAAACACAAGAACCTTCTTGCTGTGAGGCAACATCTCTACCCACTGTTCTACCCTTTCAGTTTTTGGTAGTGTCCAACAGTATTTAGCTTGTGCTAATCTAACTAACAGACACAGCCCCTGGTGTGGTTTTCTCCTACTTTAGCCCTCTTCCTCAATGTTGAATCTGCTGCGCTCTCAGATATGTCATGCTACATCCAACACCCTGAATTTATTGAGTGGTTGTTTAAGCAAGCATTTAACCTGCCTCTAATCCAGACTCTGACATTAGCTACGGCTCTTGCTGGATATATTTTGAGAACCATTCTGTTTGAACTTTAGGGAACTGCAGTTTATATGTCTTTTTTCCCCCTATTCTGATGCTCACTCTGAACATCTGGAAGTCATGTTGCTCTGAGTCGCTGCCACGTGGCTGGCTGAGCTGCTGTCAGTGTTAACAAGCAATTCAACAAGTGCGCCTCATAAAGCAACCAGTGGGTGTATTTCTCAAGGGGATCTCATTAGAGACATACTTAGTCATTATGGGTTTTCCTTGATTGTCATGCTTTTTTGGTCTCATAATTGCAGCTAAGATCACTGCTTGTTTTCGAAACTTTCATGAATCATATCCACAACATAATTTTTACACATCTGACTAACTTTATGCACCTGTGTGTTAATAATTTTTTTTTAAACCATTGAAAAAACTTTTTATAATACTAAATCTATTGGCCTTTCAAGAAAGTAAGATCTCAGTTCTCCCCTTGGATCATACACCAAACATTCTCGCCCTGCTTTCTTCCACTTTTCGTTAAACAGCCTTTTCATTTCTGTTTTTCTCCCCTTCATTTGTTTTATCGTCAGGTTTTGTGGTTTTTGCTCTCTAGGTTTTTTGGCTCCTTGAATGTGCCGTGACATCACCTCCCCCACTACATCACCCTTGTGTTCCCCTCTGGACCGTCCGTCTAAAGTAAGGCCTGACAGAGATGGTCCAATGAGTGGAAAGCAGTTCTAATGGGAAAAAAAAGAAACGAAATCATAAACTCATGTTTCATTTTCTAAATGTTTTTTTTTTCCTCAGCAGAAATACTGCCTCTTGCTGTTCCTGCATCATTAGTGCCTCTCAGCCTCTCGCAAAGACCTATATTACTATTTTAAGGGGTTAGTAAATATTTTGAGTCTTCCACCTACATCTGGTGATGCTTCTAAGCTTTCTATACTCTCTGTAGAAGTAAACCTGAAGCACACTGGAAGCTAAGAGTTTAGAAACTGTGAGAAGCTGAGAGTTAAGAAATATATATCTATATATATATATGTTTAAAAATGGAGTACTGAATACATTCTCACCTTACTATCCCAAACAAATCTAAAATGAACTTGGTCACATTTATAGGTCTACATTATACAAAGAGTTTGTTTTTGCTTGGAAGGTGAACCATCAGGCAGTGGAGACAGGCTTTAAAACTTTTTTTTATCCATCCAGTTAAATAATGAGATGTAGTGATGGACACCCATAGTCTGTATTTTGAAAAGGGAAGCATTAGACTCCCAAAATCTGTATTGTTGTTTTTTTTTTTTTTTTTTTTTTTTTATTGTGTGTGTGTTTTTAAGGGCACATTGAAGACTAACAATTCAAACACATGGACACGGTGTGCACCAGACAACTTCACTAACACGCTGTTGGTGAAGTTATGGAGTATGGAGAGCTTTCCTTTCTTATTCTTCTAAAGCACATATGTCAAAGTAAAGGCCCGCGGGCCAGGTCCAGCCCGCGAATTGTTTATCCACGGCCCCCTAGATGATTATTAATCACCATTAGAACCAGCCCACAGGCCACCGCCGCTTGTGCGCACTGCTGTGACTTCGGGGGCTACCGTTGCATTATGGGAATGTAGTGTTGGTGCAGTTGTGTTGCATGCACCAACACTACATTCCCAGGGGGAAAAAAATTATTTTCTTTTTCTTTTCTTTTTTTTATGCTTTGCATGTTTGGATTGGTTTGGTTTTTGCTTTTCCCCCTTTAACAATCCAAGCTGGGCTGAAAGCGGAATGCACTAACTGCGCCCCACAGCTGCTGCACGCAGGTGTGGCTCCATCCCTCAGATGGAGGGAAGGGTGGAGCTGATGCAGCAAACGTTTCCCACCCCCCTCGCTCAGCAGCGTGTCCATCTCTATCACCTGTCGGATCAGCTCCCCTCTCCTTCCATCCAGGCTCCTTTTATTTTGGCTTCAATCAGCCTCTGCTGACACCTGTAGTCTGCAGTCTTTTTCATTCTTCAGTCCTTTTTGGTATTGCTCTGCTTTTTGTTTAATAAATTCCTTTTTTAAAGAACCTTTGACTGAATTCTGGGTCCGCTGCCTTGATTCATCACAGAATGTTTACATTTCTTTGTACAAAAGATGATTTTTCTTGAAGTATTGTTTTGTCTGTGTGCCATAGATTTTTGTATTTCATTTTATTTATTCATATTTTTCAGCTGAATCAGATAAGAGCCATAAGAGAGAATAAAACTGATTTTATTTTTTTTTCTTATTTTACGATTTGAAAGCAGCGATCGGTAGGATCGTAGAGCAGCACAGTGATATATTTTTGGTTTATAATGCATGCCCTTTCATTTATGTATTTATCTTAATTATTTAATAATATAATAAAAGATTATTAATAATATTGATATTAATATTTAGTTTGAATAGCTTTTTGATCAGTGTATGTCTTTAAACTTGGAGGCTCTCGTTATCACCCTGGTTGTTAGCGCCCTCTTCACGTTCTACAAAAGATTCAAGTCAGGACTATAACTGGGACAATGCAGCATTGTAATTTAAGAAAACGATGTAGGTGAATTGAAAAGATTAATATCATTCTTAACCTGGCAGAGCTTAACAGCTAGACAGACATTCCAACACTTAAATCTGTAGCTTTAGGCACCTGTGTTGCTTAAGATACCTGTGAATACCTGTTATCTTATTTAGAAACTCTGTGTTTTGTGGGAAGCAACTGTAGTTTTTGAGGAGAGCGAGATGCTGAGCTAGTCTTGATGTGTGCAGACTGCTGTATGTTGACAGTTTGTTGCTTTAGAATAAACAGGTGCAAGACTTTTAGTTGGGCTTCACTGTTTCCTGAGCAATGGTGTGGGCCTGAGTAAACAGTTTCCTTGTGTCATTAATGATTTTGTTGTACTTGACTGGAATAAATTCTGTTAATAGTTAAATATGTTGTTCCCTCTTTCACATTACTCAGCGAACTCTCACTCAAAAATAAAATAACTAATCTTACAGATCTTTCTGATTCAATAAATCAATCCTATTATGTTTCTACCTGACATTAACTCTATTGACCTCGACCTTACATTTTCAAAAGCTAATTTAGCTACCAAGCTCTGATATTTCATGTATAACGGCATTGTCTTAATTTACACCAGTCAATCACAATACGATAAAAAACAACTCTGGTAATGTTAGCATTCCTTTGTTTTCTCTATAGGTTCCAGTCCAGTAAGACCTAACTGGGTCGTCAACCCAGCATGCATTGTAAAGGTGAAAAAAGAGGGAAAAAAATATATAAAAGGATAAATCTTTTTAAACTTTTTCTTTTTTACATATCACATACAGGAAAATTTCTACATATTCAGTTCAGCATGTCTTACCTACTCATGCCTTTAACATATTAACCCAAGTTAGCATAAGCACTGAGATTAACAAAGCAATATCTGTAAACAAAATGCAACTCTGGGAGCAAACATACTCTAACCACATCATTTAGTTTTATCATGTGCGTAATTTCTGGATGACTGACTCCTGGAAGGCATTTGGAGTCACTTTCCACTGAAAAGCTATTCTAACAAACCTTTCAGAGCAACGCAGCATCTCGTCCTTGTTCTGCCGCACCGACGGAATATTTTTTAAAACAAAGGTTTTTCATGCTTCAGCTGGCCGTTTTGTTAGTCATCGTGAAAGCTGACACAAGAGCCATTTGTCATCTTCTCTCCCTCCTCTCTCGCTTTTTGACAGAGTTGTAGGTTGTTTAGCTTAACACTTGTCACTTGTCATCTCAGATGTTGTACACACTAAAAGACTTGTGTCATTTTAAGGGAAAGCAGCAGTCAGCTGGAAAGAAAAATAAAAGATAATTTCAGTGGGTTGAAAATGTCACCACAAGTTTGACAACACTGCTCACGGAAAGCAGACGTCAATCACTGCAGGAGAAAACAGTCCAATTTTCTCCACTGTGTCAGGGTGGGGAGACAACAGAGGGATCAATAAACCATCGGGCTCTGGATGATTCTCCACTTCAGCCTCTCCTCTCTGTCTCCTCCCCCTCTGTGCAGCCAGCAAACCAAGAAGTAATTCAGCTCATTTTGTTCCCTGCATCATGGCATTTCTTGATTGTTTTAGAGAAAATAGCTGTAGAAATATTTTTAGAGGATATGTTATTGAAAAAAATAATCAATTTATAAACCTAGAGATATAGAATAAACTTTTTTTTTTTTTTTCTCTGGGGGAGGTTTTTATAGTAAACTAATCAAACAGCCAATGTCTTGTAACTGATAGATGCATAAAATGTAGTTTTTCAGACCAAACTGCTTTTGAATCATATCAGCATAGCCTTTGAAATCCCTAATTAATTTGCAATGCCTATAACCTGACTCCGCCAGATGGATTTGCTCCGCATATCCATCTGGAAACCTTCCGTTGAAGTAATTTTGGGAAGGGGCGAAAATACTGGTTAGCTGATTGGCCTATGTTGGTCATAGACGGGCCAAATAAACCAATCAGATAAGATGACGTACTAACAGCCAGGCTACTCTTGCCGAAACCAGTCGGGAGAAGAGCAAAGACATCTTTTCCTCTGAGAAAAGCCTCCAGAGCAGCGTTTTGCTCTTCTTTCAGTGAAGAAATACTCTGTAATTCCGCTAAAATTTGCTCGATAGCCACGCTAACGCTAGTTTCATCGGCTGAAGCCGCCATGTTCTGTAGACTGAACTGTCGTGCTTCTCTTTGCGTCACACCTCAACCCGCCTCAAAGCCAACGCTGATTGGACGTTCGTTTGGTGAATGGCTCCAAATTTTCTTCAACGGAGAGTCTCCAGACTGATTAGCGAGTGAAACCTTGAAAGCTTGCGAGATCAGGATGATCTCACGAGGCTACAATGCCTATGCTACATAAGACAAATGCAATGTCAACAATATTAATAATGGTATAATAAGATTTTTTTTTTATCCAGCTACTAATTTCCACATTTTTAAAACTGTAATCTCAGTCCCAACACTTCATCAGCTTACATTGGAGATTAAATGTTGATATGGTTAAAAAAAAGTCAATTCCCTGTGGAATTTGTGAATCACAGGAGGCAAAGTTATGTACGTGCAGTTGACCTCAAATCACACTCATGATGGATAAACTAGAAGCACTGAGAGGATATCTGGTGGATAGAGAGGGGAAGGACCTAAATCTGAAGCTCAGTCCGAATAACTAAAATTGTAGTCCCTAACTTCTGCTTGTAGCTCCAATTCTTCACCTTTTGTAGACTCAATAGTAAAAACACTATGTATAGTGAAGAAGCTTCTACTTTAAGATAAAAAACCACTGCATAATGGGTTTAATCTATATATTAAGCAGACCATATATAATAAATTAAGAAAGGCTATATTTATTAATATAATGGTCTATTTGTTAGCAAGGTCTTGATGTAAACCTTGATTCATGATGTATTAGGAAAATATGGATGTTGTATCCATTCATCTCCGATTGGTACATTGTGATTAGTTTAGACTGATCCTAATGTGGTTTTATTGCCCATTAGTTTCCAGGCCGCCCCTCAGTGCAGATTGGTCCCTGCCTGACCATTCTTAGAAAAACGTTTAGTCCCCTCCACTGCAGAGATTACCATAATGACTAAAATTATTTATTATTATAACTCTGTATTTTTGAAAAAGTGTCTAAAAATCTAAACTTTCATGTCCAAAATCTGTTACAAGGTTAAAATGCTGCATAGAATAATAGCAAAATATCAATATTATTGAACTTCATCCTACTGTAGTACAAAAGTCTGACATTTTATAAAGATGATTTTTATTTGACACATTTGCTGGTAAGTAGGTGTTTAAAAATGACGTGTTTGCATTATTTCTTTAAATCTAAATTTTGATTGTATTCATTCACATTGCACTATGTATATAAAAAAAGGAATTTCCTAACCTCCGCAACCCAGGAGTCCTCTCTTGAATTTCTAATAAATAGTATAAAATGCCTACCAAGTAAGTACATTTGCATCATGAGTAGGTAAGTAAATGTAGACTACATGAATTAGAAAAGGCAACTAAGCTTATTTTTTCTGTAACTTTTGCTGCCATAGCAGTCTTTTTCTGAATTAATTACCCTAACTAGGTCAGTCCAGAAATGTGCTTAAGCACTTATCATCTCATTTTATCAACTGAGATTTACTCACAATTCTAGGATATGACAGGCGTCCTATCCTAAATTCGATCCTCCGGTAACGGAGTTAATCCACAGGGAGAACTTATGTTGCGTTTATGCAGGCTCGAAGCACCAGGGGACCTCACTTCCAGATTTAAATCATGATTCCCATATTTTGTGCATCCTGTCTTCTCCATTTCCTCATTTCTGCAAACTAAGTGCTTTCTTTGTGTTTCCACTAACTTTCATTATATTCATGCGCATTGCGTTGGGGAGTGGATGGCTGTAGCACCATCCCTTATGGATAACAGTCCACCAGAGAGGTAGATACATAGCTCACCAGACATGGTAAAGAAAGAAAAAAAAAGGAGGTGCAATGCATAATTTAATCGGTAAATAACACTGATTTTTATTAATAAAAGGACAAAGCAGAGAAAATGTGCTCACTGGTAACTTTTGATTAAGAATAGCCTATTCTAAGTTATCCTCTATATCCCATCCCGTTTGTATCCCAATCCAGCAGACATGTCTACAGATGGGCTATTGTCCATACTGTACAAACAGTACATAGCTAAGAGGCTTTTGCAGCCTAGAGCGATCGGTCATTGTACCCCTGTAAATGGAATCTGTGGGGATTGTATCTGTGTAGCAGCTAACAATGGTACCAAACTTAGTACTTTTCTCACTCTTTTCCTTTGGTAACTTAATTATTTATATCAGGACAGGTCGGGTCAGTTCTATTCAGATTAATCGATTTCAATTACAATGGAGTAGTTTCTCAGTGGGGGCAGATCTTTAATGTCAAGGTGCCCCAACAGTCCAACATGTTATAGTTTGCAGTAGGGGTGGAACGGTTCACAAAATCCACGGTTCGGTTCGATTCACGGTTTCTGGTCACGGTTTTCGGTTCGATTCGATATATGTTGATTGTTACACCGAAATCCCATAAAAATTGATGAAATTAATGAAAAAATCCCCCCAAAAATAATGGATTGTAATTATTTTAAATGATCCGCAGAAACACTGGATCATTTCCGTATGTTTTGCTGCTTTGAATTTAATCATCTGGCGCATGCTCTCTACCATCTCCAAGGGACTCAGAGGGGAGCGGACGAAGCCAGAGTGGGGGCTGTAGGCTTTGCTTTGAGCAGCCGGTCTGGAGCGCAGCGGGGCGGAGCGGGGGTTGCTGACGGAGTATGAGGGATTTCGGGGTTAGCATGACATGTTGGTCATGTTGCTGTTAGCATAAACAAAACGTGTTGCACAATGCTTGCACACTGTTGCACTTTTATCCACAACTTTCTTTCCGCCGTCATCGTAGGTCACTCTAAATGCAAAGTGGTCCCATACAGCAGACCTATAAAGTGCTGCTGGCGCGTCTTCCAGCTCCTGTTCTTTCCCACTCGCCATACCAACACAATTCTCCACAACAACTGATTTTTTTCCCTGCTACACCCGGCTACGCTGCTTCGCTTCTTCTTCTTCTTGTTTACTACTGGCGGTTGGCTTTGGTCGCAGTACCGCCACCTTCTGCTCTGGAGTGTAAACGCTTCGCCTATGAGAAAAAGGAGCAGCGCATGAACCGAACGAAACACACGCGAACAGAACCGAGACAGTCGAACCGAACGGTTCTGACGGTTTTCATAAATCGTCCCATCTCTAGTTTGCAGATATAACACAATTATTACCTGCTCTGTTTATGGCTGTTCTCAGACTAAAAAAGGAGTACCAACGAAGGCTGTGTAGCAAGATGAAGAGGCCTGGATATGAATCAATACCCACTGCTTTCTTATAATAGTAGTAATTCAAAATTTCCACCATTTTCCATGATGGGCCCTTGTCTGGTCCCCAAGATTCCTTTTTTAAACATCAATCTTTGTACTAAAATACTGAAAATATGCATGTCCAAGAGAAGGAGGGGGGTCACTCCAGTGGCTGGAAGTTGGCTGCCATTCGGCTGGTGTTTGACTGGGAAGGGCCATTTTGAATGGCTGATACTGTATAGACATTATCTGTAGCGTTACATTGTTTTCATGGTTGAAGATCTGTTTAAAGATTGTTTGTGACTAGTGAGACCACCCCATAACCAATCAGTGACCCACAGTCTTCTAATGCTGTGTTTGCAGTGTGATTAAAATGTCTGGAACCACAAGAAAACAGAGCTTTTAAAAATAGCATGGATCTATGTAACGGTTACTAAATGACAAGTCACAAAAGTTACGCAGGAAATCCCTCTAGGTTATTACTAGAGGATAATTACTAAGTACCTGTTTATGAAAAATCAAAAAGAACCATGTGTTGTTACTGAATCATTCCATGCAAAATAGTGTCATGATATCAGAAGCCACTGCTACAGTAAACAAAGCAAACATGTCTAATAGAAAGTGCTAAATAGAAAGTTTCAAGCTTTCAGGTTTGTTTAAGTGTGCCACATTCTGGCCTCTACTAGTTTTTTGGGGGTTTTTTCTGATAAAAGTATCCATTGGATTTGAACAGATTATGGTTTTTGCCAAAGAAGCGTAACAAAATACTACTGTTTTGTCTCATTTTAACAAAGAGGTCCAAAAAGCAGGGAGGTTTTCAATGGGAATGTTCACATGGACTGTAGAGGCGAGGTTTGATTGCGCCGTTATATTTGATTTCTTGTTGTGAAGGATGGCACAGTGCTTCCTTTATGAACAAGGAAATAATTTGAAACCCTAAAGGGCTCCTTCCTACTCCTGTTTATTGTATTATACAAGCTTTTCTCATTGCTGCAAGTTAGATTCTTCTGGGTCACTTCACTCAGTTTGGAGACTTGATAATCAAAAACGACTTTTCAAAACACACCCCAGGCATTTCCAGCAAACAATCCCTCAATAAATAAAAGGTCAAGAAACACACATTTCTTCCCTGTTGGTCTCTCTCTTTTTCATCTCATTTAGACCCATCTTTTCTCCCCACAACATCCTCTTTTCTGCCCATCTGTCCATATGAGGAGAACCAGCGGGGTTGCAAGCAATTTTCCTTTTGAAAACAAGTTTCACTTTTACCTAACAGAAAAGGGGAAAAAACATCTTATTTTACAATCACCTTCAATATTTAAACTTACAGGAAATGTATTCATTATGTGCACCACCCAAAAAAAAAAAAAAGAATAAAACAGATTTTCCTAGATTAAAAGAAGAATGAAGATCTCTCACATTTATTTTACATTCACACTGAACATAAATCAGATTATTTTGCCCATATGTGCCCTATACCTTATCTTGTCATGACGGTCTGAAAAACATAGAACCGATTTTTTAAAATGCTAAAACTTGTGTCTGAATGTCATTAATACTCAACAAAGGTTCTTAATCCACATCTTGTTATGCAGAAGCAAGGAGGAAAAACAACAAGCATGGAGGATGATAATGAAGAATCATCTTTGAGCACCATTTCACTTTTCTTTCACCAGTTCACCGCAGTTCTTCCAGCAGTCCACACTTTCTCTGCTCTCTTTTTCTCATCGTCTTTTCCTTCTTTCCCATCGCCCGGCTTGCCACAGGTTTGCCTGCTGTGTCCAAAAGTAGCAGCAGCAGCAACCCAGACTGACAGCTCATTGGATCATTTGTATCGTGTGCAGCCTGGAGCCGGACGCTCCGGAGGGCTTTACCGTATTAACAGGAGAAGCGTTGCAAGTGAAGTTAGACACTGTCATCAGACAACATGCAGTAATTTATAAATGCTTTAAATCAGGTTGGGTCTGGATTAGCAAGCAGGTGGGTCCAGATCTGGAGCGCGGTCCGCTAACCCGTGACCTCCGCTCTAATGCATATTAAGGGACACTTAAAAATAAGTAATAATTGAGCTTTCTTGATCTCAAACTGTATCTCTACATTTAATCTCTCCCCTTGAGAAGCAGTGGGCTGCCATTGTGTGGCACTCAGAGACATGCGGGATTAAGGGTCTTGCTCAGGAATCCAGAGTGGAGGCTGTGGGGATCGAACCAGGTATTTGCAATCTTCACAGAGCAGAAGTGCACTGCTCTAACCACTAGGCCAACACTTGTATGATTGCAGTTCACACAGGAGAGCACATACAAGGCATATGTTGGAAATGTGAATGACCACAGAAAAAAAAAATGGAATTGAGGCCTGCAGTAGCCTTAGACTCCCTTTGAACACAATAAGACACATTTTCTGTTAATAACCAGAGTCACACAGTTTTATAGTAATGTTGAGTTTTACAGTCGTTGTGTTTGCATTTTGAAATTAGTTATAAAGACCTAATTCTAAAAGATATTGTTTGTAAAATAGACTTTATTTGAGAAAGATGGAGTGCTATAAAAATGAAAGATGCTTCAATGTCCCTTTAAACAGTCGTTCATTATCTTGAGATTTGATATTGATTTCAGGTTAGCTTCCGCCAATGAGGTTAGCTCTAGTTATTAGTAAACAGAAGATAAATAGCTGCACGCAATTGTTTCCTTTAACAGATATCTCTTGTATAACAGTTTAAAAAAACTTTAAGGCAGTTTTTTTTTTGTTGTCGTACATTTCTGTCTAGTATTACCTAAATGTGTCATCAACCTAGGATGCAACAAGCAGGTGAAAAAAATAGGCACCTCCATGGGTGAGGATATACAATTTCTAAAATAATTATATGTTTCTTTATATCATAAATTGCGATTTTCAATTTAACTTTAAAACATATTTATGCAAACATTTTCAGCAAATCATAGATTCCTTTAATGCTTGTTTTCATGGATAAAAAGATAAAGTAATTGAAATAAAGCAGAAGCAAATGAGACATACTGACAAACTGAATATTTACATATTCATTAGATGTTTAACAGAGCAAAAGCATACTCTAAGCATTAGCCCTATTGATACAGGTTGGATGTTTTCAAAATAATCAACATATTTGCAAGGCCAACAGGTGCATGCTTTGTGTAGATAAATGAGACCGTCATTTCATGCTGGGTAAAACACAAAAAAATCATTTATTTAACTGCATATGTAACTTTAACACTCAGTTTCTAGAAACACAGAGATTAGATGGATGTAATGGCACAATGTGAACTCAAAAAATTTTTAATGTTAATTCTATAGTGGACAGTGAAATACATCATGCTGCTCCAAAGCCTGGATTCTGTGTAGATTCATACAAAAATATTTAAGTAGTTAAGATATTTGCTCCAATACTTACTAAATTAATAACATTAGCATCTGGTCAGAACCTCATGTACGTACAGTATGCATTTATTCACTGGTGTTGATCACAAAGATCTGGTTAGTTAGTTTTAGTCATTCTAAGGCTTTTTCTTTATTAACAGAAATGTATTCCTACCCTGGAAGATACTGATAAAAAAATGCATTCAATCAGAAAAAGAAATGTCACTTATAGGAGTTTACAAAGCAACCTGGCAAAGGATTAAGCTACATAAACTGAAAGTAAAGTGGATCCCTGGCCTGGTCTCTCAAAGTAGTGATTGTAGTCAGAATAAACGTGTGTGTAAAATTGAACTTTAAGTATGAAATACTAGTAAATATACTAGTAGTATAGTATGAAAAGATAGAAACTAGAAATAGAATGAGAAATAGAAACTAGTTCCCCCATCTAAAATAATTCAGCGCATACGTAATAAACCACAGTTTTTTTAGGTATGTTGCAAAGGCCCACTAATTTTTTTAGGTTATGCTGCAAACAAATGCATTTTATCCTAAGCTACACATGTATATTTGATACTTCTGGGATTGAGCGATCACTCTATACTAGCATACTCTAAATATGAAAGTTGGGTTAGACATCCTACAGCTTTTTAAAATGGAACTAACACATGCTTGTCTGTTATTTGGAAAAATGTCATGATGAAATTAGGGATTTTTTTCATATCTAAATGTTCAACTGTATTTAGAATTTCACGCAATCAAAGGGTCAAAATCAGAAACATTTACAAACAATCATTTATTTCGTTCATTGCATGGCAGATAACTAACCTGACAACAGCCAGATGCATGTCTCGCTCCGCCTAGCTCCACTCACATGTGAGAGGAGCTAGGCGGAGCGAGACATGCATCTGGCTGTTGTCAGGTTAGCAGATAACTGCATGGAACTATGAAATAAAGAAATCCTTGAGTCTAATGAAGTACGTATGTGGTGACAGTGGAAATGAACAACTATAAATAGACTTCCATTAGATATCCATTCACGCCTATCCCAGCTGGGGTCACGATGGTCCTGGTGTCTATCTCCAGCTGTCAATGGGCCACAGCTGTCCACACCCTGGACAGGTCACCAGTCCATCGCAGAGACAAACAACCATTCATGCACACACTCACACCTAAGGAGAATTTAGAGAAACCAACTAACCTAACATTAATTTTTTTGTACTGTGGGAAGAAGCCAGAGTATCTGGATAGAACCCATGCATGCTCATGGGGAAAATGCAAACTCCATGCAGAAAGACCACAGGCTGGGAATGGAACCCGGAACTTTCTTGCTGCAAGGCAGCAGCGCTACCCACTGCCCCACAGTGCAGTCCAGAGACTTTACAGTCAAAGTAAAAAGAGACAAGAAAATAAAAGGAGTGACAAAACTGAAAATTGATTTTAAAGAATATGAATCCTTTAGAGCTTAAAAAACTAAAAAAAAAAAAAAACATAAAAAATATTCCACATAGTCTAAAAAATCTACAACTGGTACAGCTTACTTGTTCAATAAAATTGTAACACTTCTATAAATCAAAATCTAAGAATATCAAAGTGAAACTTTATTTCATTATCTAATCTACCTCAAATTTTAAACTTTTTAAACCAGAGTTGTTTAACATTTTGAGAAATGGAAACTCCATCTTAAGCTAGAAACATGATTTATATAATTTGTGGACCATTAAATATTTTTGTGCAATCTGTTATATATTATCTGTTTACTAAATGTGTCCGATTGGAAGTTTTCAAATTTCAGTATCAAATATGATACTGTTAGACATTTGATTTTAGTAGAGCATCAGCTTGTTATCCAGAATACCATAAGGTTACGGTGAACTGTTCTGCTGACATGACTTTAATTATCTTTATTTTAATGTATGGAAAATGGAGGATTGTAGAGAGTTGGAACACTTTGTTTCTTTCAGTGGAGACAATGCTCATGTAATAACAGGTACACCTGAACATCTGCTGTTAACAGATACAATTTTGAGTAACACAGTTTTTATTTCACTGATTCACTAGGAAGCACTAACAGGAAATACATTTAGTAAGCCTAAAAGCTGGAGCACCCAAAGGTAGCCTGATGTAGTCCTACTCAATTCTAGTCAGAATATGAGTCTCCATAGAGCTGTGATTATGGGGCGTGTTTCGAATGAACCAGGAAACAAAATGCCTCTGCACTCAATTGGATAGACCTACAACCAATAGGAGCAACGGAGTGCGTGACGTATGTTAAGCCACGCATAGTTGTTGTCAACAAAAATCAAAGCGTGCAGTTGCACGCCTAGAATAAGAAGATGAGCCTTGATCGCGTTTCTCTGTTCCTCTTTTAAAATTAATTTGCTGTCGATATCTTCTAGAACAGACCTAATAGCAGAATCTACTCACCTCAACTCTCCAGCGGCAGCCATTGTTGTTGTCACCCAAGCTCGCTTTGGTCACGTGGTTGATTACGTTACTGTTGATCATCTGTCCATCATCGTATAAAGCCCGCCCTGACAATTTGATTGGATTGCCAGAGTGAGCGATCATACTCGCGCTACTATGGAGCAATGCCAGACCGAACTTCCCGACCTCAAACGTTGTGGGCGGGACTAAGTTCGGAATGGCACCCAGGCTACCCCAAAGGTAGGAGCTCTCTAAATTTAGACTACATGGATGTTCTATGAATTTGTTAGAACCCCAGAGCCTATTGTGCAACATGTTCTCTAAGTTTTTATATCTCTTTAAAGCCCAACCCAAGAATAAAACAAAACAGAAAATTACTTTTTTTTTGGTCTGAAGTCCTTATTTGGCCTTTTAACAAAATATCTAAAAAGAAAAAACAGAAATACATTTTTGATATGAATAATTTATTACTATGCGATAAGTCAAGATAATTTTTTGTGTAGTCTTCTACTGGCTGTTATCAGGTATATCTGATTGTGTACAATAGGATTTTGCGCAAAGTTTTTAACCATTAAATTATGCAAAAGGTGTCAGATGCAAAACATTTCAGAAACCGTATGTATCAAATATGATACATTTGGCATTACAGGGATATTAAAGCATTAAAATCTATTTATATTCTCACATGATTCTTCTATTGTTCTGACTTGAATCCACTGAAGGAATTAAAGGACCAGGGCAAAGTGAATTAAGGGTGTAAAAACTATTACAATGTACTCTGTGTGAAAGGTTAGTGATTATACTTTTAAAAAATCACTGAAAACCACAGATGAATGCAGACAAATACTGAGTACACATAAATAAATATCAATCTACCTTCTTAACAAATCTGAGCTGTATCAATAGCTGTCAACACTCTAATTTTTGGAAAGTTAACATGTAAAATTGTTTGAAAACATAAAGTATCCACCATCATTATAGCAAACCTCCTTAACAGTCTAAGTGTTTATCTAAAAGCAAGGAGAATAAAAGAGCAGAAAATAAAAAGATTTAAAAAAAAGAAGTAAGCATCTGTGTTAACTGTAAACAGCAGCGGAATGAGTTAGTTTTTTAAATTATTTTTTATAACCATCTGTGGATTGTTTAAAATAATAACAGTTGCTATGGAAGAGATCATTAGAATCAAAGTAATTTGATGAAATACTTTTCAAGCAGGGGAAGCTCTTTGTCTAGTTCTATTTCAGTCATACTTTAATGTATTGTTAATGAAATAAAATGCAACTATATGTGGGCTGCTTTAAAGGTGGTTTATTTGAATATTTTAAGCCTCATTATTATTATAGGACAGATGTAGTTCACATTTTCAAATAAGATTTTTCTAAATTTTGAAATGATTGTGCAAGATTCTATGATTTTATCCTTTTCTATCTGTATTCCTGCCCTTCTCACACTCATGGATATATTACTTTTGGTAGCTTTCAAAGAAAAACAATGACGTTCATCCTATTTCTTAAATTTGATTTCTTGTTCCCATGGCGTCAGCGTGGCTGCGACAGTGTGAGGATATGATTACCGCGCAGCACGATCTCATAAAGATAACGGCACACCTCTCATCTCCCCTGTTCACCCCCCCACTCCTATATAGCTGCTGTCTAATAAATATCAATCAAGTCGTCCTCACTGATACCAGAGACTCTACTGAGATAAGAGCAGTGGTCTCATGGTGTGATGATGTGCGCCTCTCTTAAAGTGCATGGAGAACCTCCACTAGAAATGTTCTTTCTCATTGAAATGAAAGTGTCTTGCTCGCTGAGCAAACACAATGTGATTGAGTCATTTGAAAGTGACATCGTGTTAAAGATTTTTTTATTAAGACATTTTTATTAAAGTTGTAGGGCCAGAAGTTACCAGTAATAGTTGTAATGTATGACTGGTGGGGCAGTGGTCCTCTCAAGTATACTTTAATCTTTCCTTGGGGATCCCAGTACAATAGAAGGTAGGCTTTAAAGACAACCTGTATGGAGTACTTTTGGTATGTTATTGTTGTTAGGAAATAATATGCTTTATAAACAGAAACCGGGGAAAAAATGCATTAAGTAAAATAACTTTTTGAAGAAAAATTAATTAAAGCAAGATATACAACTTTAAAAGCATTTAAAAATCAATAAAATTAATTTAATCATTTATTGAAAAATAAATATAAACAAATTTAAAAAGGGCTGGGAACACAGCAAAGCCACTACATTTGTTTTATTTTTTATTAAGAAGTTTTACATAGTTTAATTTCCGGGTTGCATTATCTGAAACAAAATTCACTCCATACCCTCGAGATATACTAGCAGGCGCTCACTCTGCAACCTTCAACCACCCAAAGAAATTGAAAGGTGTATTGTGATTCGGTAGGTTTGATGTTGCACACCAAATGTAATATTAAGCCAGTGCATACATAGCTGTGTTTTCATCCCAATGTATATTTTGGGCAAACTCTTAAACTCTCCAAAAAAAAAAAAGAAAAAAGAATCAATTGGAGTGAATTAACCAGGGTGATGGACGGCGAATGTCATCATACGATTAGGTTAGGCTTGGCTGTAAAAAAACACGACGTAAAGGAGCAGTTTTTTCATGAATAATGTGACAATCATACTGTCATGGTTCCCCTTTTGAGACTTTTTGAGACCCCTTTTATTTTCCATTGTATTCAAGCAGTGTTTAGTTAACCTCTGCTGCCCCCTTGTGTTTGTTTCCTTTCCCCTTGGCTTCCTTCTAGTTAGTTCCACTCACACCTGCTCCATATTCAGCTCATTGGTCCATTCTTTGTTCTGTTCCCCTTATGTACACCACCTCTGCAGTCACTCTGCTGTATCCTTGTTGTTTCCTCGCCTATGGCCTGCTTTTGTAAGTTTTCCCTGATATAATCTTATTTCTGGTTCTCATTATTTTAGATTTTTTTATTTCTGCCTCATTTGCCTATTGAATCTGCAAGACTCACCTCTGCCTCCTGATCTCTGCATTTTGGTCCTAAAAAAACCTCCATCCAACCGTGACACATACAAGTTGTACTGACATTATCATGTCACCAAGTAATAAAAATGTTCAAGCTCTCAGAGACAAAAGGTTGAGTTGTCCCGGGATGGAAAGAGGGGGCATTCCCAGCCCTTCCAATCAACTTATGGCCAAGAACATTTTCTTCCACAAAAACGAAAAAGTGAATCAATATTTTACATAAGCTTGATATTTTCGATACATAAAATCATTTAATTTTATTATTTTCTTAAAATAACCTATTTTAGTGTTCCCGCTCCTTTTTACACAAACTGATATTGCAGCAGTTGCTTATATTTGATAATATATATAGAGGAATTATTTACTTGAGGGTAATAGTTCCTCTATATATATTATCAAATACATCATCAAATGTACTTCAAAATGATTTGTCACAAAAAAATGAAAGTTCTGTCTCCTGTTTTGCTGTTACACGGTTTCTTTTAGGACTTTCCAATAAAAGAAAATTGAAAACAATCCATAGGACTTTGTTTCAAGGTTTAGAGACATTTCTCTTCCCATACACGAAGCTTTTTCAATTCAAAATATCAGAAATAGTGTTGAGTTCGAGGTTTTATACAGTAGCCCAACAAAGCCTTGTACTTGATTTAAAAACATTCAAATTGGAACTGACGAAGGGGTCCACCCCTTTGCAATGGGGGTCATTTGGCGTCTTTTGTTAAACTGCAAAGCCTCATACCTGTCTAACTGTCTGAAAGATTGGTCGTTTTTAGGACTTTTGCTGGCAAACCAACCTTTCTTTTCTTGTTCTGTTTAGAAAGTAAAACCTAATATTACCTCAATAAAACAAATAAAATAAAAATTGAATTCCCCATTTATCATGTGTCTGGGTTTTCTGGAAAGATTATGAGGCAACCATTCCTGACTGATATTGCTTTCAGAAGTTGGAACAATGACTTTTACTGGTTTTGACAGTTGGTAAAATAATTCATCTTAACATTTGAACATGTCTGCATCAGAAAACTCTTCAGTAGCATAGAAACATCAGAATGAAACGCCAGCAGTCACTGCATTGCAGATTTATCATCCAGTCAGAAAGAAAATGGCAGCAGGTCAAGAAAGCTCTGCAGGTAACATCAGAGAAATAATGGGAATCTAGATCTAACTCTGTCTATTTTTTTAAGAAAAGAGAAAAAAAAGGAGCCTACACATAAACGCTTTATTGTCACTCGTTTATTGCACACCTGCATGGAGTAGATAGGCCGGCCACTGCTGCTAATCTATCTGTGTCTCAGTCAGTCCGGTTTGGCCAATAAAGTCCTCACACTTAGTTTCTGCTCTTGGTTCAGATCGTATTCACAGGACACCCCGAGGCTTGGCAAAATAAATAGCGCTAAGCATCGGGCCTCATCCCGTCCCCTGGCCATCTGGCTCTGTAGTGGAGAAATTCATTACTCTCCAGGTGATAGCTTCGCCACTTTCTCCCTGGATTGCCTTTGTATCCCTGCAGGCTCCGTTCTGACACTGGAGATTATGATCACAAACTGGCAGCAAAATGTGGATGCTAGAACAGAACTGTTGCAGCAGTTACCTCCTGTTCTGCGGTTATCAACACAGTTACTGCACAGCTAGCAATAAAATCTATACTCAGGCGGTTTTTCTCTATGTGTCTTATACTTCAGAACTGAAAATAAATCCTTCAGTTCTTAGTGTCTTTCATGCAGGATGATAGATGATTTAATTTGAGTGAAAATAAGTTTTAGTTTTAAACATGACCTGGATTCTATGTGAAATTTATGGAAACACAAGCCTGAAAAAATGCTAGGACCACCTTTAAGATAAAAAGAGAAGAACTAAGAAAGCAAGGGATATTTTAAGATGCGGACTGCCAGAAATGAATCCTGCTTTATCATTTGAAACTCATCAAAGTGGAACTTTCTAAAGGTCTTCCCTGATCATCGCAAGCTAATCAAAATTATTTACTTTGCACTTCATTTAAGAAAGTTGCCTCGCACCATTCCATGAAATTTTAATTATTTTTACTTAAAACTTGCAGTATCTTCTTTGAACTATTTATGTGTTGTATTTCAAGAAAATATGGAGTCAAGGTTCAGCCAAAATTCCACACAGGTAATAAATACTCCCATCAGCAGCTTCACTTCACACAGATGCTCATAAACTACTCATGTTTAACGTGTTACAGGCACAAGTGGAGTACCATGGAGCCCCAAAATATCACACGAGTAGTTGCTCCTTCTCTGCTAGCGTGGTTTGATTTCCACTTGCTCGCCTGCCTCCCTCCTCCCCACTTGTGGACCTATTTTGGCTCATTCCTGTCAACGTTTGTCAATATGACGGCGTTACCACAGGAGAAAGCAACCTGCCCTTGATTGGCTACTTTTCAGGAAATCCTGCTTCTTGATTTGCAATGTATTGCCAAGGTAACCGGCGTAAACTGTCTTCCTGTTTCTAGCTAACATTTGAGGTAGCAGAAACTATCTGAACTTTTATGTATGTGTCCTATAACCCTCTTTAAACCAGCGGTCACCAACCACCGGGCTGCAGACCGGTACCGGTCCGTGGGTCATTTGGTACCGGGCCGCACAGAAAAAGAAAAAAAAAATAAATATAATTATATCTCTATATATATATATAGATATATATATATATATATCTATATATATATAATTTATCGACGATCAGAGTCTGAGTGATGTTTTATTTTGAAAAATATAAAAAATTGCGGTATTCTCTCCCATTTACATCAGTCTGTGCCTCTTGACACAGGTTAATTCAGTTCAAGACTCATCCTATCTATAACATCCTATCTTTGTGAAGCAGGATTTTCTGCAGTTACAGCGATCAAAACAAAGCTATGGAGCAGACTGGACATCAGGAGCACACTTCGTCTGTCATTTTCTCCGATTAAGCCTAGATGGGACCGGCTTGTTGTTTTATTTTTATGCAGTTTGTATTTGATTTTATGCCAGTCGAATCATTTTACTTGATCGTATTTACAGAGTACAACCTGAAGAGGCAGGATTTCCTGAAAAGTAGCCAATCACAGACTAGTTATTTTGCGCAGTTAGCCTTCAATGTGATAAAAGTTGACATATGCACAGGTAGATATGGGAATAACAGAATCTACAGGTCCATCAAAAGCAGACCACTAGCGCAGAAATTGAGCATGCACTCATGGTTGTGATATATTTTGGGGCTGATGGTATTAAAGCTGCAATCATAGAATATTCAAAATGTGCGTTGATTTTTGTCTACTAGCATATTGTTTTATTATATCATGAAAACAACTGTTTACTTCAAAAATCCCAAACAAAGAAAAGGGAAATGAAGACATGAAATGATAAAAACATGAACATAATCCTGAGCAGGTCTATAGGTGCATGTATGATGATAAAGTAAGTCCTTAGATCTGACATGAGTTTATTCTCATGCTGGCCTGGTCCAAGAAAACTGTAGATAAAAAAAAATTAGACAATGTACTGCTTAAGTTGGCACAGCTTGGTTTAAAATACTGACTTTTCACACGAGGCCAAATAACGTAATGAAACTGTAGGAGTTGTATCTGTGCTTGATTTGGTTCACCTGTTTCCACCATGAAAATGGACTCAATGTTCCAAAAGTTTGGAATGCATTTTGTCTGATCTGAATGTCCTTTCTGTAAATCATTTTACATTTTCTTATACATCTTATCTTATACATCTAAACCGCTGTTGAAAGGGAACTTCTGTAATTTCTTCAAATCAGTCACTGGTGGTTCAAATAGACACTTGAAATAGATATGTCAGAAATGTTAAGTAAAAGAGGTATTTTTCTTTTTCTTTTTTTTTTTGCTTGCCTGTAATTAGACGTCTTTTCATGTACATGTTTTTGAATTTTTTTTAGTGTGTGAGACTACATTAGATCAAGAGACTTTCCTAATTTGCTCCTGCAGAAAAATTGAGAATCCAGCAGTTTTGTCATATAAAAAATAATATATTTATATATTAAAGAAAAACTTTAGATTTGGAAAACATTATTGGAGTTTAGTTTGTAAGGAACTAAGTCTAAGACAACATGGAGATGATTTTGTTCCATTATTCTTACAAGCAAAGAACATGTTTTGTTAATGGAAGATCTTACAAAGTTTAATCCACCAATAGATTTTAAAATACTTTTGCTTTTTAAATAATTTTAAGACTAACTTTGCTGTTTTCTCAGACTTAATTTTTTTCAGAATATTCATTTTTAAGATGTTATTTTATTTTTTCAAATTTCCCTTTTTCAGATCAAGTTTTAAGAAGTGGATTCTTCCAGAATTTCTTGTTACAGATCACACTCTCTCTCTAGGGGCAGATATATATATGTATATATATCTGCCCCTAACTCTAGAGGAATGCTTGCCCCCCAGAAGTGAAATCAATGTTACATATCTGTAAAATGAAGAATGAAGTTTATCAAAATTTAATTTCTGGATTTTTTTTTTTCACATTTCCATTTACACAAAGATACAGATACAGTACGTCATCAAATCTACTATATATTGCAAGTGGAAACTCAATAACAGAGGGATTGTAATTGCCGGCAGTAGCCAGAGCACCCAACAGTTGGCCAAAAAGGCAAGTCAAAGGCAAAAGACAGAGGACTTGGAGTTTGATAAAGTCTTTGCATGAGGCTTGGTGGCCAATTAATGCAAATGAATTTGTCAAAACATGAGTGTTTGCCTTCATGTGGCCTCTTTCAAGATTGGGCCACGGTGACATCTGTGCCCCTCAAACGTTGTACATTTGCATGATGTGACCACCAGGCTTACATTAACATAATGCATCCCCATCAAACTGTGTTAAGTGCTGCTAATGCTGTCTAATGCATTTACAAGGCATAATTTCTGCCTGGTGACCTTCACTCTCTCTATGTACTTGTAACAAACACATGCCTCGCTTTTTGATACCACTACTAATGCCCAACAAAACACATCAGCTTTAAATAAAAAACAACAACAACAAAAAAATCACTTGCCGCTTTGGGGGAACCTAACTTGTTTGGCAGTATATGTGCTTTAGAGCACAGATTCTCCTCTTATACAAAAGCAGTTCCCTCACCATCAAGGTTTGGTAACCTCTTATAAAAATGACTCCATCCTTCTGAGAGGATGGAGTCATTTAGAAAAAGCTTTTTTTGACCTTCTGTAGGGTTCTTTAACAGTTTTCTAATTTGCCTTGTTCACATAACTTTCACAATACAGTTACTTTAAATTCACCTCTTGTAGCAACTTCAAGGATATAATTATCCCAGATGATTATTACTCTCTCATGTGATCAGCTTATAGTAGGATCATTCAACATCAGCAGGGCTCTCTCTGGAAATATTTCACTCTGCATTCTTTGATAAGCATCTAAAACTGTGATCCGTGATTATGGCAAATCCTGGGTCTAATCATGACAGCAAGGAAACAATCATTAATATAGACTGATAGAGGCTGGGGTCTACCATCCCAGACAAGACTCCTTTGCAGGATGTGTGGAGATGCCTTTGAGACAATCTAGCACATAACAGTAGCGTGTAAGATGCTAGCAGGTAGGACATCAATGCAACACTGAGGGCCGGATTTATCAAGATCCAATTTTGCGTGCAGTAATTTGCGCTCGCAAACTGGAATTTTGCGTGAGGGGCTGAACCATGGTTTGCGGGTGATTTAACAAGAGTGATTGCGTAACTGGTGGCAGGTGCAAAACTGTTGGAGACGCCCTATTTAAATGATGGTTTTGCGCGTTTTGTGGTTTGCGGCAAAGTAGTGTGTAGTTTGTACAAACTAGTGCATTAAGAAATTTAAATCTTACAGTGACCCCCAACAATATATATATATATATATATATATATATATATATATATATATATATATATATATATATATATATATATATATATAAACTTTGGCAACCTTTATTCCCTAAGGTGGTATGTGGCTGAATTTCTACTTCACTGCAGTAAAAAAAACAAAAAACAGGTGTTTTGTATCGGCCTGTAGAACAATGCACATACCAAATAGCTCACAAGAAGTGACTGTGGATGAGATTACTGCCCGTATACGCATCCCCGCAGCATTGGCATGTTACTCCACAGGCGCAGGGGGGAGGTCTGGTTTCTCCGTTGGGGCGTCAGGGCGACATGGCATTTAGACCGTCAGACAGCACTTCTGAAAAACGAGATTGGGAGATCCAACGCTGCAAGGAGTTTTGTGATATCTGGTGTTGCGTGGGTCCTCCTTGTGGCTGGCTCCAAATCCATTCGGAGTTCCCCCAACAGCTCCAAAATGGCAATGCTGGATAAACAATGTTTTGATGATCGTTTCCTTGTTCATTCCAAAAATATTCACACGGAGTGAAAAAATGCGTTCTCTGCGTCTCCTTGCTTCATTTCGATGTCTCCTTCTTGCGACAATAACCGCTGCCATGTGTGCGCAATTACGCATACAGACCATTTGCACCTTCTTTTGAAACGTGTTAAATATAGAGTCAGATACCGTTAGCAAAATTGCTTTCAGGTTTGATAAATCACTTTGCGAGTGCTAAATTAATATATTTACATGTTCTCCTCCCACTAGACGCACTTTTGCGTGTAAACGCCCCATATTGCATATTCATTGCAGAAAAAGTACTAAATGGATAAGAGGCGCTATTTAGCACGTTTTAAAGACCAAATCCTTTTAGCACGCTGTTGATAGATCAGTTTGTACATTTTTTAGCGTGCGCAGTGAAATAGCTCACGTTTTTATACACGCAAACCTTTGATAGATCCGGCCCTGAGTGGCCCTTAGAGTATACAGGAACATCCATGCTGCCTATGGGCTGGAAGTCCTCAGGTCAAAAAGGACATACACAGATCAATTGGTAATGTCTAACAGCTGGATATAGTAGTGATGGACAAGTAGTGGAAGATGGAAGCAGTTTAGGACTCTTTGAAATCTGTTTTATTATTTACTAAATTCCCCTTTTTCCAATTTTATTTCTTATGGACTTGCCCATTTATTTTATCCAAGACATGTTTATTTTATTCTAACAAATGATGAATAACTGTCAGTATATTTTTCAGTTTTATGGGCTATTAAACCCAAAAAGAACCTTTAACTGCCTCTTTTTAGTACTCTATGAAAAACTGCGGTACTTTCTCTATTTTCTCCCTTTAATCAAAGTCAGTGTCAGCCTTTATAAGAACATGTAAAATAAGCATTGTTGATTGAAATTCAGTTTACATTCTCAAACA
Source organism: Cyprinodon diabolis (assembly GCA_030533445.1). Lineage (NCBI taxonomy): Eukaryota > Metazoa > Chordata > Actinopteri > Cyprinodontiformes > Cyprinodontidae > Cyprinodon > Cyprinodon diabolis. Next base: position 2,344,629 of record CM060083.1, on the reverse strand, counting down.
GCAGCCTTATACGTTTAAACTCTGTTGATAATATGAATCGGTTTTGACTCCTTTAAGACTCCCAGTGTGGATTTGTAGAAATTCCAATTACTGATATCTGGATTATGCCTGCATTTATGAAGCTCACTTATGTGCTGTGGGAATAAATAATTATAGTCCATGAAAGTCGATCTGTGCATAAAATATGCAGAGCAAGAGAGAGGTCTATTTTACCATTTTAAAGGCACATCTCGCACCACATTAACACTCTTCTACTGTTTGTACATCTTCAACAACTTTTTTAAAAATCAATAATGTCGTGTTCACAGAACACAGGTCTTTGGCTCCACTGCAGGACTATCTGAATAAACTAACCATGCATACCAGGAAAGATCTGTTTTGTCAGACCCGCACCTGTTTCCATAGGATCTAATATGAGCTTCTTAATTAAGACAGGAGGCAGATTTTACTTTTCAGACAGGTTGGTTGAAGGCCTCTAATCACATTCAATGATGCTAAGGAAGCCAATTCACTCTTTTATGAGACCTGTGATGGTAAACATCTCTTTGAAGATCAGTGAAGCACATCTAGCTTCTTTCTTAAAGGGACAGTGTGTAACAATTTTGACTTAGTATTAGCAAATATTAAGGATTGCTTTAATAAATGCTTGTCCTGCAAAAGTCTGATAACATCACATAAAAAATGAAAACATTCTCGTAGCTTAGATTTGGCAGTTTATAAATACATAGGGGGCAGTGCACCCAATGGGAGACACCATGTTCTATACCCATTTTTGACCTAGAGGACAAACTTGTTACCTGATGTGTTTTACCTGTATCTAAAGACATGTCTGCGGTGGCGGAGAGGTAGCAAAAATGACTGTAAATCATTCTAGTTTCCACTTTCTGTTGCAAAGGAGGACCATCTGTACTTTCTGTACAGTGAGAAGCAAGAAAACCAAACCAAAAAATTAAAATATGTAATAACCTTGAAAAAACTGTTTATCAAAGAAAAGTTTATTTTAGTTATTTTTTTGCTAGAAAGTTTAGTAACCTATCTGTGCTTCCACTTGAGACCGTTGTTTTGTTAAGTGCTGGTTATACTCCCCTCTGCAGAGTGTCGCAGTGAACTTGTCGCAAATATTTTTGATTTATGCCCAATATTGAAACGTGGTCTGTGCTATGTTATTCCACGCCAAAATGCAGGGGACAATCAGGAACTAGCTGTGGGTCTAGATACGGCCGAGGTGGTGAGGAAGTGGGGGCAAGTTTGTGCGACATTGGAGGGATCAAGGTGGAGAAAGAGTCCCAGCGTTCTCGCGCACCTCGCTCTTCTAGCTGGTCCATCTTCAGCAGTTGTTTTCCGCAATGGCAGTCAGACAAACAAAACAAGCCTGTAAGGTACCAAACTGGATTATGCATAGTGTAGAGCGGATGTAGATTTGACCAATCAGAGGCCTCCTGCCTGCGGCACTGTCTGCGGTCACCTACAATTTTGGAGAGGTGCAGCCGAGTGTCTGTGGAGGGGGCGGGGCACATTTGTGTTCACTGCGACACAAACTCAGACAAAGTCGTCTATCTACATTTGAATCATCCACAGTTTCTGAGTAAAAATCAGCCTTTAGCCTAAAGGCTCTGATGCAACAGACATCAGCTGCTGATGTTCTTCACAGAAGTCATACTTGCTAATGAGCGAAAACTTCTTTCATCCTTGCATTCAGGGCAATGTTTTCTGCTTTCTGATATGACAAGAGTGACAAAAGTTGATATCTCCCCTTTACTCAGAAATACCAGAATGTCAGTTTGCAGCTTCTGTAGTAGTTCTGACACACTTTACCTGGAGCCAACAGGGTTACTTTTTTGTTATTGTGTTACTGCACCACTAAATATAGGTAGATCTAACACACTGCAGCTTTATTGTATTTTGTCATTTTTGATGTTTTCACTCTTTGGTTATTGCAAATTTATAGAGGTTTGAAATCCTCGCCTTTTCAATCTTTGCACCGTATTGCCACACAATGAGAAGGTCAATTAACATCATTTTGGTTTCTTGAGATAGGTGATCATCAACGAAATTTAAAATGGGAGAAACAGGAGATATGGTATCCATTGTTTCGTAACTGTAGGAAGTACTTTTTCCATTTGTCCTTGGAATTCAGAGTTTCCAAGTTCTAACCAGAACTTCCTGAACATAAACTGTAGACTCATAGAGTAAAAGCATAAACAGGAGAAAACTTTCTACCTGTTTGTCAAGGATAAAACCACTGTAAAGTTTTTGGACTCTAATGTATATAGACTCTATTCCTTCTTTTCCTGGAATAATAATTTATTAGTTTGTGAAAATACATTCAAAGATCAAACTGTAATACTTCTGCAAAACACTGCTTTGTTAAATTATTTACTGTATAGATTGTAAATTATTTGTATCCATGAATTAAACAGTAAAAAGTTAAAGAACATCTGAAAAACTGACAATTAATTATGAACCAGAAGTTCTTTTTTCTTTGTTTTAAAGGATGAGAAAGCTTGGTCTATATTCAAACAGCACAAAATCGCTGATTAGAATAAAAGACACCATGAACAGCAATATATTGCTTCCTTATGGGAGCTGACACAAGCTCATTTTATGTGCATTGCCTCACCATCGCTTTATTTTCATGGCCCGTTTTAGCATGAAAGAAATATAAATGCATTGATTACATGGAAGGAAACTGCCTGGCAGTACAATCTAAGTACATTTGTCAGTTTCAGCTGATTAGTGCTTTGTTTTTTTAAACTTCTAATCAAGTTTAAGCAGCTCTACTGTGACTCTTAGGCATTACTGTAGAAACCCAAAAGTTTTTAAAAACAACACTGAGCCGTTTTGAAACAAAAGCGTTGCTTCTTATGCAGAAACATTTAATCCCTTTTAACAAATACTGAGACTTCAACAGGATTAAGTCAATCCGTTGTTTTTTTAGGCTGATCTGAGGCTGTGGTCACAAAGAAGAGGAGGTTCTTAAGAAGGTTTATTGGGCATCAGTGTCAAGAGCAGAAGGTTGAAATCCCCTGATCATTTTCCGTCAGTTTGCATCTGCCAGTGACACCAGAACGCTGAGATGTTTCAGGCCTATTTATCTCACACCAAGCGGCACATCTGTATGGATATTAAGTTTATTGGCAGGCGTTTGCGAATAAACAAACAATATTTATAACATCTGTTAGCCGTGACAGTTGTTTGCTCCCAGGCTGGCCTCAGCAGTATGCAATACGAGCGGGAAAAACCAACAAGACAGCGAGCTAATCAGTTTCTTTATTTCCGTGGAGTCTGGTGTGCAGACTAAAATGGCTCGATGAGAGGCTGAGGGTTACGGTGAGAAACCATTAACCTGTTGTTTCCTTCAGCAATCTTACGCCTGAATGCTATATCTTTGAAAACTACAATAACTAAATAAATAATGTGTCATTGTCCCTCTTTCAAATGGCTTTTCTCTGGGAACTAAACCATGACTCTTTCTTCATGGCCATCCGTCATCCACAAGATATTCCTTTTCTCCATCATAAAACCAAAAGAGAATTGTACATTTAAAAAGAAGTGGTGCCCAGAGCACTCCAGTTACACATGCTCACAATCAATACCAACAACCTCAGAGCTGAAAAAAATAAAATCGGTGCAAGGCCCAAAGCACCAGCTCTCTGGACGAAGGCCTATTATATCAGCCTTGGCACACTGGCAGCAGTGGAGCTCAGCTGACAGTGATGAAGCACACTTTGACAAAAGATGTTCAGAAACATAACCAGAATTCATAGATTTGTCACCCGAAAAGGAGAAGCTTATTAAGTCACTTCATGGAATAACTGTTGGTTTGGATTTTCTTCACACTGACTCAATCAATTTCACACACAAAAAAAAAAAAAAATATTTCAAGCCCTCTAAAACAGTTAATTTACTTACAGTTGGTGCTGCTGTTTAACCTGATGTTTAAGCTGCCAAGATATTTAAGAACAAAAACATATATTTGATCTCCTTTGACCTTTTTTATGAAAATTTGTATTTTGTTTTTATGTAAGTAGTGGATCTGTAATCAAATAATTGCCTTTTAAACTAAAACTATGTATCAAAAACATAAATCATTTATTCAATAAATAAAAAAAATAAAAAATAAACGTTTTGCTCCTAAATTACTGAATAAGATCAGATATGATCAGTCTGGCTAAAAGAGCAATTTTTAGAAACCCCTGATATTTAATACAACTTTTTTTTAAGAACTTCTTTAGAAATGGAGCTTAGGCAGAAGCTCAACTGAAGAAACTCATTGTTTTTTCCTTCATCGACCTATGACACAGCCAATCAGCTTTGAACCACACCTCCACAAAAGCCAATCGGCATCCAAAGCTCATCATAAAAGGCCTCCGATACGCACCTGTCTGCTCCTGTGCGCAGGCGGCGGATGCGCTGTGACTTCATTCAGATGCCAGCCCCTCCTCCACCATTGTAGCTAAAGCTTCATCAGAGTGTATTTCCTCCAGGACTATTACTGTTTTCCCCGTCTCATCTTAACTGGTCCGGCAGAAGACCGCCATGTTGAGCCTGGTTCTGCCAGAGGTTTCTTCCCAACGGGGAGATTTTCCTCTCCACTGTTGCTCCATGCTTCTCATCATGGACAGGTTCTCTCAACCTGTGTTTTCCAACTGGACTTCCATCTTCCAGGTCCCTGAGTGAAGCTCTAGTATCAGCTCATGCAGTCCCCTGGATCTCCCCATAAAGCTCAGCAGACCGTCTCACTAACCAGCAGTTTACAGACTGACCAACTTCATCTATCTCCACTCCACCACTAGTTTCAGGCCTGGAGGGAAACAGCCTCATTCTTTGCTCCTGTTCATGCATATCTATCAAAATTAAGCGCTGTTTCCTGCCGAGGTCTGAGCGCCAAAGACAAAGTAATTGCATGAATAAATTTCTCCTAATTGTGTTTCCTCTTTGTGTGAGTTTTTCAGATTGAAGTATAAATAGCACATAGACAATATTTCTTACACAATTCCTTCCATTAAATACAATAAAAATTTAGAGCAACAGATCGTAAAATATTATCTTAAAGAGTTTAAGTTTCAATTCTAGACATGCTGCATTTAGTGCAATTAAAATTAGGGCTGCAATTATCTATCAGTTAAATCATGTATATTCACGTTTTGAAGTAATCATTAACTAATTTTGTTATCCAAGAGAAAAGCTACTTAATGCATTGGTAAGTTGAACTTTAAATATTCAGTAATATTTTCTCTGAAACAAAACAACAAATCGATTATGTTAGATTATCAAATTTCACTTTAAGTGAGATAACAGAGGCACACACAATGGATAAGGCTGTGTATCTCTTAAATGGAGGAAGGATCAATTGTAGTCAAACTGTTTAATTGTATCAGATATCAGGGGGAACATTTTCTGACTCTGGAAACAGTATGCTGCTGTGTGTGACTGCCTGTCAGCTCTTTAAAGGAGGTGGGGGCTCTGCAGCACTCACTACCTGCTGAAGACTCTGATCGACTGGTTTTTAAGTCTCACTAGACAAAAGAGAAGTCACTAAATTTGTTGGTAGTTGTTCTGTTTTTTTTTTCTTTCTTGTTTTTACTTTTTCTAAGTTATTATAGGGGTCCGAAAAGTTGCTAAGCTGGTGTCAGTGCTATTGTAGACTTTTATGGTTTGGACAACGAGCCTGCATGTAAACAAAAAAAAAAAAAAAAAAGAGAAGCTACTCTCACACTCAAAAACCTACAAAACAGCAATAGGGTTGATTCTTTCCTGCTATCATAAACCAAGACATCTGGCCTGGTCAGCCAGGCCAACAATGACCCTAACAACTTCCCTTTCCAGAGGCATAGGCCAGTAAAGGGGATTGCAGGCTAAAAAAGACCTCAACAAATTGGCATTACTAAGGGGCGGACCTGTTCTTCCGGTTCAATTTGCATGTTTGCAGAGGCATAACAACGCTTTGTTGGGCTACTCTATAAAGCTTGGAACTCAAAGCTAATTCAGACCATTTGAATTTAAAAGCTTCCTGGATGGGAAGCGAAACATCTTCAAACTTGGAAACAAAGTCCAGTGGATTATGTTTGAACTTTTTTGGAATGGACTATGAACTGAATGACTTCACAGACAATATAAATAACTATTAAGCCGGTGAATAAGTAGATAACTTACAGACGATAAGTAGGGCCCTCAAAAAGCATATTCGATTTGAACTGAACAATTGAAATGATTTTAAAACATTTTCTGAAGCAAAATTCCACTAGTACAACATTAACATAGGAGCTTTTAATCTGCAATGCCTGGGCTTTGTTGAAACCACTGTAGGTGGTTAGACATGTATACAATGTCTCCCCTGATTTGTTCTTTAATATAGAGATTAATCATTTACTTAACAACCAAATAACTTTAAATGCAGTTTTTAGAACAAATCATGTCATATTATAATCAGATATCTGATTCATTCTAACACAGACTGTATTCTTTCAATCTGCTATAGATTGTTCTGTAGAAAACTAATAACTATTTATTGCAAATGACATTAAAACAACAGATTCATGGACAATAAACCAGCCGTCAGCTTCAGTCTGCTCGAGGATTTTTCCATTCTCTAAATAGACTAGTAACTTTCTCCACCCACTGAGTGAGGGGCAGACGAATTACCTTAATACAGTCAATAAAATTCAGTAAAGCAATAACCCAGCTCAACAGTCTGCAACTGTGGTTGAGGAACAGGCAGATGTGGCGCTAAGCATGCAGCACAGGAAGAGGGTCATACCGTGACAGGATGCTTTGTTTTATATGGCTTTTTCAACCAGTCTGTAATGAGGTGTGTGAGTCTAAAGGCCTGCAGTCAGGAGCATTCACAAATGAAACTGCTGTGCAAACAGACTAGCTTGGGTCTGTCATTGAAAGGATGGTAGTCTCATTTACTATTATAAACACATATCTCATGTCTTTTTTTGCATGCAAATTGCTGTTAAGTTCGCAATGATGTGATACCCCTAAACAAGTTATTGAAAAACAAAGTCTTCGAAGTTATTATAATTAATCCTCTGTTCCTTTGTTAAGGACTCAGAGGTTTGCTCGAGAAAATTAGTGAACACTCTCATCACTAAGGAGCACATGGCCAGGCCATAAATAAAAGTGTAAAGAAACCAAGGTAGCTGACTAAAAACAATCATCCAAGCTTTGAAGAACTGTTTAAAAGAAAGAGGATTGCACAACTTCGGACCAATCGAGACATGGCTGTCTAGTTTAACTGTCAGGTCAGGCCAGCAGAGCATTCAATTAAAAAAGCAGTTAAAAGCTACAGAGACCCACAGCTTTAAAAGATAATCTGTCTACATGACAACATTTAATTGCACGCAAATCTGAATTTTGTGGATAAGGGAAAAATAGAGATCATTTATAAAAAGAATGCAAAAAGAAAACAGTACAAAAAATGATTAAAGCAAATGTATGTGTTAGAATGACCAAATCAAAGCTCCGACCTACTAAATCTCTCTCCGAGATTAAGATATTTTGAAAATGAACATCATTGTTGATGTAGCAGTAATAAAGATTTGTACATGACGAATAGTTGGTAAAATGTTTTACATTAAAAATTGAATATCAAAACACAAAAGGAGGCATTAGTGGCCAATAACTTAAAGAGCTTAAGTACAACCACTCAGATCAAGTTAGAGCCTCATGATATTGCTACGTAGAATAGGTTCCTCATTTTTTCTTTGATTTACCTACAAGGAGTGAATTTTCTTCCATTATTGTTTTAAGCAGATAATGTTTTGTTAACAGATGTGAAAAAAATACAAATAAATGAAACAGATTTTTTCTTTGTTATCAAAAAATGCTTTGAATGTGACTTTCCTATTTTCTGAGATTTTTTTCCACTTTTTTCAATGAATTGCTTTTTTTCTTAATTACGGAATTTACACGGTAATACTAAAAAATTTAATTTGAGAACATGATATCTGTGTAAAATAAAAAAATAAAAATCGGAAAAAATAGGCAGTGCAGTGTGGAATAGTTTGCAGCACTGGTGGCTTTCAACAGGAAGGTCCTAGGTTTGATTCCCAACCCAGGGCAGCATGGGTTCTCTCGGGGTACTTTGGCTTCCTCCCACAATACAAAAACATGTTAGCTTAATTTGTGTTTCTAAATTTTCCCGTGTTGCCGTGCGGTGAAGTGGTGACCTGTTCAGGGTGTGCTCTGCCTTTTCAGCCATAGACACCAGAAAAAATAGGCTGCTCCGACAGCCAGGAAATAGGCACCAGTCCCAAAGTGACTCGGACAGATTAGTTTGGAGAAGATGGATGGAGTCTGAGATAACAACTGAATCTTAAAACCCTTTTTAGAATAAGAAAGTGTTATTCATTGAGTTTTTCTTTTTTTTTCTTTTCTTTTTTTTTTCATCTACAAAATGTGTTTGTTTTTTTTTATTTCCATTTACCTAACATAATCTTTGCTTGCAACGATAATGGAACAAAATTCCTTCCGTATTCAAGCAGGTTTGGACGAAGTTACTTCAGTCTTCTTCTTCTAGCTTTGCCTGCAGCTGTAATGAATTGCAGATAAATCACCAGAGGAAGTGCATGATATACGCCTACGCTCTTATTCATCCCCTAAACTGCACATATTTATTTTTTATCCACCTTACTTTTATCTTCTTAAAATATTTAATGTGTTTCTTATATTTTTATTTGTGAAAAGTGAATCTGTGTGTGAAAGGTGTAATACCACTGCACAAAAATTGCCCATACTGGGACAAATAAAAGCTACTGAACTGAACTGAACTGAAACACCAGAGGAAGTCGTGAACTTTCTGCGCCTAACTTTGTTGAATCACAAACACAGTTCTTAAGACTGTTCTCACTCCCACTCCACTAACACTAGAACACATTCTGAGAGTTCCAGAGAAATGCTTTCCCAAACGGAAGCATTTTGAACATCTTGGCTTCTGGTATCAAATATTATTATTCCTCCAATATTTCCACCCCACCCCCTCCTCAGCCCTGTCAGTCTCTTTTATATTTACATTGTTTAAATTCTTTCATATTTGACGCATAAGCGCACACACATAAAAAACAGGCCTTAACTTCTTCTCCACAGGTGGAGCAGATCCATCACAGTGACAGAGGCAAGGCGCTGCTCCGACAGCATAACAGTCAGGTGAGGCTCTGTCTTTGAAAACAACCTTGTCAGTCAGTCAGGCAAACATTAAGAAATATGTTCTGCAATGTTGAATCCAAAGCATGAGCTCATCCACCGCTTCATCTGTGTCACCAACAGCATTGATATCTGATTACATCATCAAGCAAACGATATAAAGGTTTATAATCACACCAGAAGAAAACTCTTCTTTCTGTTAATCCAGCATGATAATTCATTTTGTTTCTACTCCAGCCAAATTAGATTTTTGAAAATGAGATTACCTGTAAATAATTCACCTGCCCCTGGCTCTGAAAAGGTTAATAAGCCAATTTTACATGCATGCTCAGAGACCTAATGCACATGAGCACAGTTCAAACGCAGAGACCTTCCTCCTCCTGACCCAAGGCGAAGGATGTCCAAAAGATTTGTCATTCCCACTGGTGGCGTGAGGGATATCTGTTCAGGACGATGGATTAGATTCATGCCACATTAGTTTTAGCCATGGAACGTTTCAGGCTCTCCACTGGGCCTCAGGGCAATCTGTGTCGTCAGCTAAGGTGACTGATGCAGCATCAGTCATTCTCCCATCCTCATATAAAGACTAAAAGGCCCACAATTAAAATTATGAAAGCTTCTTGACAATGAGATGGAATGATCTTTTCTGCATAGTGAGAGTCCAAAAGGTGAAGGAGAGCATAAGCTTGACATTAAAAATGGACCAGATGGGGAGAAGAAAACCAATAAATGAGATATTTTTTAAAAATGTGTTGGTTTAAAGCACAGGGCTGTATTTCCAGGATAAAAGGTACAAGAGATTACAAAGTAGATGGTTTCAAAAGTCTGAAACTGGAAGAAAAATAGAGTTTCACAAAATAAAAACAAAAAAAAACAAAACTGATTAAACTAATAAAGGTTTACTAATACTAATAAAACTAAAAAATCTGAAAAAGCTGTAACAACCTGGATCTGCAAGAGCGCAGCAGTTCAAGCAACACTTCAGCAGATGTTAAACCGTTTTCAGAGTCTTTGTTTGAAAAAAATGTGTAACTTCGATCTGAATGCAGGTATTGTGCATTTAATTTTCAGCTATGTTAATTTCATATCTCTAGATGTCACAAAAGACTTCCACATAAGGAACTTGGCAGGGGGGGGGGGGGTTACCTATCCCCCTGCTGGAGATCCTTTCCCTTTCAGCTGCCCCTCCTATTTTTATGTTCTGAAAATACTTGTAATTACTGGTCGCTTCTTTCAAATATTATATTACAACTTCTTTCTATGATATTATAAATGTAGATGTAAAGCTTTTAAAACATAAAAAGTCCCCTGCGCTCAGCTTTAAACACAAACGCCAACCCATGCTAAATTGTCCAGATTAACCCCCTGCCTGGTTCATTGCAAATCTTTGATTTTTTTTCTTGTGAAGTTATTGGTTTGGTTTTATGGTTGGCTATTAATGCTATTAATGCCAACATAACATCACCACAGTAAATCTTCACAGGTTTTGGGAGATTGTTAGAAAAGGCTTACTTTTACAGGCCTACTCCTTGATCAAAGTAGATGGAGAACATGAGCTGAAAAACATATACAACTTGAGAAATAGCAACAATGTAAGCTAATCCTCATGTAAAATAATAACATTGTAAGTTAAATACATGCATCAGCTTTTATCACAGCTGACATGTGGAAGAGTGTGAGGAGAGTAAACCCAAGAAACAAGGAGTATAAGGAGTGTGCAGATCAGCTGGCTGGTGTCCTTAAAGACAGTTTCAACACCTCAATGGACCAATCTATAGTGCCAGCATGCTTCAAGTCTGCCACCATTATTCCAGTCCTCAAAAAGCCTCAGGTCACCTCATTCAATGACCACCGGCCTGTGGCACTGACTTCCATCATGATGAAGTGCTTGGAGAGGCTCATTAAAGATCACATCGTTTCCAGTCTCCCCCCAACATTCGACCCGCTCAGTTCGCCTACTGACAGAACCGCTCCACTGAGAACGCCATCTCTGCTGCTCTCCACCTGAGCCTGGCACACCTGGAGGAGAAGAACAGCCACATGCAGATGCTGTTCCTAGACTTCAGTTCAGCTTTCAACACCATCATCCCACAGCATCTGATGGTGTTAAGGAAAAATGATTATTTTTAGTTTTTAATACAGTTAATCTTATGGCATGTGTAAAAGGTATGTTGAACACTCTCATTTTGAACATATTTCTTAATTTTGAACAAGTTTGTGTTAATGATTTAAAACTAAACGATTGATGGGTAAGTATTCAAAGTACAGGAAGGAAAATGTAGATCAAAGGGGATCTCGCAATGAGGCTCCTGTTGTTTATCAGAGAGGACAGGAGGCCATAAAATGAGTATCTCCTGGAGGGCAGCGTCATTTGAGCCTCGAGGAGAGAAGTCTGCTTGGTTCACAGAAGAGCAAAAGTCTTCCAGAACTAACATCTGGGATGGTGTAAAACTGAATACAACGTAGAATGTTAAAACACTAACAGTTAGTTTTTAAGACATTTTTCAGACATTTTTAAATGAAAATTGTATTATCTAATTTTAGAATTAACTAGTTTAGTAGATGATGAACGTATTTGAAAATTGCACTATCTGTGACAATATCAGAATCAAATGGAAATTGTTTGAATGAAAATGTTTTGTTTAGTATTAGAAAATTGCTCAGGATCTATGCTAAATGGGGTTTTGGAAAATGTGTTAGCTTGTATACTTAGGATTGAATATTATGTTTCATAGGTTAGAAAAAGGAATTGTACCTCATGTTCTGTTGATTCTGTGTGTTATTTTTGGTTTAAGGCAGGACTCAATCTTGTGCAGAAGAGCAAAACTGGGTTTGTGAAGATAACCTTTCCTTGAACCAAATTACTGAATTTAAGTTTGTTCCTGAGAATTTATGTAAGGAGAGATAGCAGGAGAGGCTCCGGATTCCACAGCTATCTGTGAAATCTTATCTTATGTTTTCCTTAGCCAGATGACCTTAGAATCCTGGAGGCCAGGACAAGCTCTCCGCTCTTTTTGTTAAACAAAGGAGCAAATGGCCTTTGATTTTTGCCGTAAATTAGGGGAAGTTCTAAGTTTTTCTGAGTGTCCAAGGTAGTTTCCAATTGGTCAAGCGGAGGGACGCCTTAACTGAATATTCTAAAAGGAAAGACACACCTACATTATAAAAGTTCGTGCACACGAGTAATAATTCAGATAGCTGCCACTATTTTGCTTTTTTTGCAACAGCTCTCTCCAAAGACGCGTCTTTGCCTTTCTTTTCTATTTTCTTTACCTCAGGTAATTGAATGCATGTTTCTGTTGTTCTGCAGTTTTGCTGTTAATTCATAAGCTGTTTCTTGTTGGATAAAATTCTGTGATTCTGTGACGTCCAGACTCATTGTTGGTTTCCTTGTGGCCACACGCGGCTCGCCGGGCGGGCCTGGGATCCAGAGGAAGAGAGAGAGCAAAACTTTTTCCAAAGTTAACTATTTTAGAATGTTTTCTTCCTTAACAATGGGCAAACTGGAACAGCTGGGCTTCAATACACCCCTCTGCTATTGGCTGCTAGACTTCCTCACCAACAGACCTCAGTCAGTCCGGGTCGGACAGAACACCTCTGATGTCATCAGTCTAAGCACAGGCTCCCCTGAGGGCTGCGTCCTGAGCCCCCTGCTGTTCACCCTGATGACACACGACTGCGTCCCCAGGTTCACCACCAATCACATGGTGAAGTTTGCAGACGACACCACGGTGGTGGGCCTCATCAGAGACGACAACGATCAGGACTACAGAGAGGAGGTGGAGCACCTGGTGGTGCAAAGATAACAGCCTGATCCTGAACGTAGATAAGACCCAGGAGATCATCTTGGACTTCAGGAAGAACCAACCTAACCACGCTCCACTGCTCATCAACAGCTCAGCTGTAGAGGTGGTCAGCAGCACCAAATTCCTGGGGATGCACATCACAGACACCCTCACCTAGACTGTAAACACCACCTCACTGATCAAAAGGGCCCAGAAGCGCATGTACTGCCTGAGGAAGATGAGGAGAGCCCACCTGCCCCCATCCACCCTCCCCACCTTCTACAGAAGCACCATAGAGAGCGTTCTGACCAGCTGTCTCACTGTGTGGTGTGGAGGCTGCAGCGTTGCAGACTGAAAAAAGGTGAGAAGAGTGGTTAGAACAGTAGAGAAGATCATCAGGGCTCCTCTTCCCTCCATAAAAGACATTTCATCCAGCGCTGCGTGTCCTGAGCCCATAACATCATCAATGACCCCTCAACCCCCCACCATGGACTGTTCTCCCTGCTGCCATATGGGAAGAGGCTTCACAGCATTCAATTTCCCCAATGCCATCAGACTGTTGTACTGTTGAAAAAACTCTAAATAAAGTCACAAATCGAGATTCTACATCACACTGATGAGATCATGCCTAATTGATCTCAACTCAAATGTCTTCTACTGTATTTTTGCACAATATATATTTATTTATTTTTGCACTGCTCTGGACTTTTCCCATTAAAGCATTTTTGCACAATGTCTCCCCAATATTTAATCATTGCTGCACTTTATGAATGGAAATGTTTTTTTTCACTGCTAAGCTGCTGCTCATTGACTGTCAGACAGCTATATGAACGAAATTTTGTTTTGTGTATACTCTGTGTATACAAAATGACAATGAGGTTTTTCTAAGTCTAAGTCACATAGAGTTAATTGAAGAATGATTGCTTGACATTGTGTGAAATATTTTTTACTAATAGTTTATTACTTTGAATGTATGATCTGGTTGAACTGTAAAGTGCCTTGAGATGACATGTGTTGTGAATTGGCGCTATAGAAATAAACTGAATTGAATTGAAATTATTGGCTTACAAACTGTAGCATGGCACTTTTTTTCATTGTTTTTTCCCTCATTGCCTGTTTTTTCTTACAGTATTTTGCCAATGAATGATGAAGAACATATGTCCTGATGTAAAAAATACAGACATTTCAAATATTGTTATGTAATATTTAAGATAAGACTGCATACCTTTGTGGAGTCATCCACAAAGAAATACACTCAGCAGATGCTAATCTGAACATCGCCAAAGCGGATCAGTAATTTGAATATTATGTATTTGCTGACAGCAAGCAGAGGCTCATTTCTTAAGGCCACTATTTGTTGGGGTGGAAAATCACTGTTCAAAAATCCTGTAAGGCAAGTAAAACAAACATGAAGACATCAGTTCACTGCCTTTCCGTCGAGGCTGCTTTTATATGTCATTCAGACTGAGGGGAAATGAAGGTTTTAATGCTTCGTAGCATCTCTGAATGCCTAATATATTTCACATCCTATAACTTAAAATCAAGCAATTACATGTTCCCTACCTTTATTTATGCCTCCCTGCATCATCTGCCATCATTCCAAACAAATAAGCTACTGAGGCAATGTGAAAATCATCAGATCTGACCCAGAATGGATGGATCAGTACGGATGGATTATTTTACATGGGATATTATTTAGGATTAAAGAGAGAAAGAGGTCGTTCTTCTGTCCCAGAATCCTTGTAAAAAGATATGATACCAAAAATCCCTTCAGTGTTAGCCCTCTAGCTAGAATTATTAGCATTCCAGAATAAAAGCAAATTTGTTTTTCTAAGTTAATTGCTTACAGGTCTTTTTACAGTAGTTAATAAATCCTGCATGCTTATCTTTTTGCTGTGCTTTTAAAAGAACTACTCTTTGGTAACGTCTACTGTAATAGTTGAGTTCCAATCACTCCAATTGACCTTTCAACCTTTCCGTCCGCTCTTCTTTGGTCTTTGGTTTAGAGTCTGACTGTTTGAGGCTATGGACCGGTGTCTTTATATAGATAACCAGTTCAAATAGGGAGCATTAATCCAGGTAACAAGTGGAGGAAAGGAGAGCTTCTAGAATGAAAAGGTAAAGGTCTGTGTGGGCCCAAAATCTGGCTTCTTTGTTGTCGATTTCCCACCATATGTTACAAATAAATTTTTATTTATATTTATTTATTTATATATATTAGGGCTGCAACAAATGATTATGTTGAAAATCCATTAATCTGTCAATTTTTTTAAATAATCAATTATTTTGATTATCTGTGTAAATGCTAATATACAGTATATTTTTACAGTTTTTGCATAATTAGTTGTTTCTCTGTTGGCTGAAGGCACAATTTAGAGTCTCTACACTCCAGTTAATGAATCGATTGATCAATTACTGAATTAGTTAATGATTATTTCAATTATCATTTAATCACTATTAATCTGATCAGTGTGAATGCATATTTCACTGAAGTGGGAAACATGAATGATCTTCAGCCACTGCATGGGGGCAGTTGCTCTGTGGTTGGCACTCTATTGTTGCAAAATCGCCACACATGATATGAACCTTTCTCATTCACTGAGGTAATAATGCTAATGCTCACATGCTGTGGCCACACATGATTCCAGCATTGGTCAATCATATTACATAACACCACTAACAGAGCTTCAATAAGAGATTATCAGATTGAAGGTTAAGTATTCCCTCTACTTAAAGTATTATAAGTATGGCAATCACATTCACTATTTTATTTTAAACATTTTAGAAAAAACTCATATCATGTACTGTAGATAAATCATAAATTTGATAGACTATTTATTTTACCTTAAGCCAGTCATGTATTCATTGGGACTTTTGTTAACAGTGTGTCAACAGTAATCTTACTGTGTAAGGCTGGTATTGATAAAGCAATGTAAATATGTATTTTTTTGTTATTTAAGAGGAATTGTTTAAGAAAAACCTTGATAAACTGACAGGACTGTTTAAAGCATACGGTCCTATACGATGTCATTGATTTCCCAATTAAACCAGCGTGCATGCAGCGCTTCCTCATTTGAAAGCTGCTTACCCAACATGTAAATAACTTTAAAACAGTTTGACACAAAAAAAAACACTCGTCGTTCATTCTAATCTTTATTTTAAAAACTGTTTAAAAGGTTGCAACATTCAGATGAATGCCTGCGTTGTAATTAGTTTAACAGCTCATTTGTTGTTATGTTTTCTCCAGTTCTATTTATCAAAATTAAAGATTACCAGCCAGCTAAGCAGAGAACAGAGCAGTGTTTTTTTTTTCCAAAAACACTGTGATTGATTTCCCTTCCTAATTCTGTTCTTTCTGTGACAGAAATTAATTTGCCTCCAAAAGAAAAAAGAAAAAGAAGAGAATGTGTGCCAGCAATACAGACTGCAACAAAAACAACATAAAGACTCAGAGGAAGTCATGATGCATGGTCAAAACATGAAGGGAGAGAAGGGTCGCGTGACACACCTCGACAGCTTGGTATGGCTCTGATAATGACATGTGCAGGCGTGTGGAAGAAAAGAAAGAGAAAGGGAAAAAAATGAGGTATGGGATTGAATCTTGTTGTGCTTTCCTCAGAAGTCAAAGGCCTCTGGGCAGGCAGGAATAAGAAGTCAATGGTCACAGGCAGCATGAGGAAATTGATCTGAAATTATTGTCTGTCTGAAGGTTTGCCAAATATCTGGTGTGACTCCAGAAGGCTGTGCGTGCAAGGGTCTTACTTATCTCAATCAATGATCAGGACCCTGAACAATGTTGCTCTATGCTGCTGTTCACTTTTCCAGGCAGCCGTCTGGGTAACTCTGTCAGTCACTGAAACTCAATTTCACATAGGAGCTCTAATAAAAAGAGGGCTGATTCATGTATCACACTTTTGGTAATAATTGGTTCAGGAGGAGGATGTTTATTAAAGAGAAGACCCATGAATCAAAGAGAGTTGAGAGGGCAGGATTTTTAACTTGCAAGAGTCCACTCTGATTTCCGTCTCAGCAGATAACAGCGTTCTTTTCTTTCAAGTGGCAGAAGGCAAATAGCTTTCTATTGGTTTTGATGAGAGGAAGACAAACATAACCCGACCAACTGCATATGAACAGGAAATGAAACATTTATTGGAAAGTCCTGTTATTTTTTCTGGAGATTATTTAACCATTGAAGGTTCTTACATTTCCTCCACAAGTTCCAAAAAGAAATTACTCAATACATTTTTTTTTCAAGGAACACAGAAACATATATAAAAATATAGATATATATCATTCAGATTTACATTATATTTGGTACCGATGTTTTCAAACTGGTGTGGCATCTTTATTATTTGTCACCACTGTCCGGCAGCGACAGCCATAAAGGGATATACATATATATATATATATATATATATATAGAGCAGTAATCTGGATATAATGGGTTCCTCTTTTGTATTTCATGCTGTAACAAACATCACCAATTCATTAAGCAAACCACTTAATGCAGGAATGTCGCTATTACTGTAAATAGTGGCGCTTGAATGCTATTGTCAGAGAACAAGAGAGTAAATTGTCCGTAAAACAACCGCGTCAACTCTGAATAACCTGCTAAAGCCATTTGTCGTTATTTTTGTATTGATTAGGCTTTAAAACCTGTCTGCTAGTTTAAAGTCTATCTTATTTATTTATTCTATTGCTTCTATTTCTATATTTCAGGCTTTAATTATTTTATAGGCTTTAAAACAATACAAAGTGGGAAAAGTGCATGAGAGAAAATGTGTTTATTGTGATGAATGCTGAACAGGTTTACATTGAAAGTCATTGGGATGATTTGCGTGTTGTGCGGAGAAATTCGTTTATCTTATCAATGCTGTCCTTCAAGTCACTCTTCCCCATATCAGGAAACTTTCGCTGCAGTGTTGAAACCACAAAGTGGTAGTTCCCAGCTCTCACCTCCTGTAAAATGTCCAGGCCCCCTCTGTGGTTATCCAAGTGGCTGGTCGTTCTGAGGCCTTCAATGTCCTGTTTGAGCTTTTCGTTCTCCTCTTTCAAACGGACAATCTCGGCATCCCTCTCGGCTACTCGCGCAGACGCTGCTGCAAGCTGTATAGTTTTCTGAGCTGGTCCGTACTTGAGAGAGCGTTTCTACATGTCTACACATCGGTTTTTCCAAGACAACGATCCCAAACACACGGCTGCCAGTGCAAGAGCTTGCATCCAAAGTGAGGGGATTAACTGGGTGCAAACACCAGCTGATTCGCCGGATCTCAACCCCATCGAGTTAGTCTGGGCTGCGATGAAACGATACATTCGCTGCGAGGCCAAACCCTAGAGCAGGGACGAACTGATCTCTGCTATAGAGTCATTTTGGAGGGACAAACTCACCAGAAAGGACTGTAACAAATACATAGATCACCTGGACAATGTAATCGATGAGGTCATAGCCTTGAATGGAGCAGCGACTGGCATGTAATATTCCCAGGGCCAAGAGATACATGTCATTTGCTATCAGTAATACATTGAATTGAGTTGGAATGCAAATAAAAAACATTTTCTATGAAACATTTTCCTGACTTTATGTTTCACTGTTATATTATGCGCTACCATATAAATCTTTTTTTTAAGCAAGCCTGTAAAAACCCCATTTCCATTTCTTTCGTTTTTCAAATTAAATAAAAAAATTAAAATGGCAAAAATCCAAAGCCAAAAATGAAATACTTGTGCTCGGGGTGTCCGCAACTACGGATTTTCATAGTGAAACCCGATTAGTCAGTTCATGCCATTTGGCGTATTTTTTCTATTGATTAGGCTGTAAAATGTGTCTGCTAGTTTAAAGTCCATTTTATTTATTTGAATATTTAACAGAAAGTAAATTATAATGAAATGACAGAAAGAGAGAACCCCTTCGGGAAATGGTGATGGAATGACGTTGCATGAACCCCCCTCCCTCCCTCTGGGATTCCCAATGGATTGCAGATGCCACACACGCACACAAAATGACAGAAAGAAAGATCCGAGCGTTTTAGTTTACCACAGATTGGTGAATTTAGATCAAGATATAAGAAGCATTATTTCTGCATAACATGGCATCAAATATCCTGTAGCTATAAGTAGCCTATAATAATCCACTAATAATTAATACATTTAATTTCAAAACAAGCTCAGAATCGTCACAGCATGAAAAAAATTGATCCAATAGACCAATTTTGCATTAATGACTGAAACGATGGTGACGAAAATAAGATTCATTCAGAGTCGCTGAGGACGTTTTTGTAACCTAGAAATGATCCAGTTTACGTCCATGAGCACGCGACTGATCGAATGGACGGATGATCCACGGACCTTTATTGATTCAGTTATTTGTTTTGCCAAAAAGATTAATTATAATCATTTTCCATTAAATAATACAGATGCAGATAAATAGAAATGAACAGTTCTCAGATAAGATCGGTGTATCTATTGTATAACTGCGCCCATACGCAACTATTTTTCATGAAATAAGATAATGCAGTCACTATGTTAAATTAATTCATTAACTGTATTTTAATCAAAAACATCATAAAATAGCACAATATCACACCAAGATCCCTAATAAACCTGCTTTAAAGACAGCATCTTAACAGCCTGGTTTAAGGAGAAAAAAAAAGTTCCCAAGTGCCACCTGGTGGTTGTCCGGGTACATTGCAGTTGTTTTTGAAATAAAAAAAACTGGCCTCAGAAAATACATCGTGATTCACGCAGGAATCACGCAGGAATCACGCAGGAAACCGTCCATTTCCAACCAGTACCCACTCTATATATATATATATATATATATATATATATATATATATATGTATATATATATATATATATATATATATATATATATATATATGTATATATATATATATATATATATATATATATATATATATATATATATATATATATATATATATATATATATATGTATATACATATATATACACTGTTTAAAAACAGTGTAACAGTTAAACAACACATTAAACAATACATTTGCTTTCTGGCTGTTGTTTTGGTCAATTTTGAATGTTGGTGGTGCTCTCACACCCGTGGTAGCCTGGGACGGACTCTACAACCCCCACAAGTGGCTCAGGTAGTGCAACTCATCCAGGAAGGCACATCGATGTGAGCTGTGGCAAGAAGATTGGCTGTTTCTGTCAGCGTAGTGTCCAGAGGCTGGAGGTGCTACCAGGAGGCCCTTTAAAGGTCCTTTTTAACTTAAAATTCAGTTTATATTCACCATAATATGTGTCAGGTCTAGCGGAGGTTTGAAGAGGAACCAAAAGCAGAGACTGAGGCTTAAGTGGTTTCTTGCAGATTATATAAAAAAAAAGGCGGTAACTGAATCTAAATCGAAAAATACCAGAAAAGGACAGGGAAAACTCACATGAAAGGTAAAGAAATTACAACGAGAAACCAGAAAACAGTGACTGAACAGGAGGTGTATATATGGGAGACAGAAACAAAGACCAGGCTAATCAGCAGATTGGGAGCAGTTGTGGAGAGAGGAATCTAGAAGGGAGCTAGGGGAAAGGACACTGACTGACAGAAGAGGGCAACTGAGGGCAAACAAGAAATACTTCAGAACTCAAATACAATGGAGAATAACACAAAATGGAAAAAAACACCAATGAAAACGTAAAGAGAAAACTTAAACAGAACTAAAACCGTGACAATATGCAATCGTACAGTTTATCTCATTTTTATTTATTTCAGGGAAAAAAGTTATTAACAATGCGTTGTGAGAGTCCAAACCTGCCATGTGCTTTGAAAGTAATTTAAAAGTAAAATATTGCCATGTGAACCACAAAGAGCATTTATCTTCACTCTGCTGCAGATGAAAATGAATAAGTATATATGGGAATAGGGTCTGACCACATGCAGCAAACAATAGACTGGTAAAAATCAAACAGCTGAGGCTTTAGGCGTCCACAGCCACCTCAGTTTACTGATAAAAAAAGATCTTTAAACCGCAGAAAACCAGGATATTCCTAGGAATATATAAATGATTCATGCGAACTGTTCTCTAACATCAGAGCGGTAAGCCACAAAGCATGTTGAGGTTTCTGTTTATTTACACAATCCTGCCAAGGTTTCAGTGGTTGGCTTTTCTGGTTGCTTCCTATACTCTTGTTCTGAAACTTCCCCAAACCGTGGTTTAATAGAAATAAAGAAAGCACATTAATGTTATTAATTGCTTCAAATTTGTAAAAGGCCTGGAAAAGACACAACCTGTCTTGTTAAAGTGACACTGATCCCATCTATTCAAACTGTTTAATTATAGTAATGACTTGGAAAAAAAAACATTATTCAAAATCAAATCTAAAGTATCTAACACCTTTCAGAGCAATATAGAAAGACCGCCTTAAAATGCTTCCAGCCTGTGTGCAGTCATTCAAGTTCTATTGCCAAGTAGCAATGGAGAGGAGATTACCAAGAAGAAAATATGTATATACAAGAGCCAGTTAGATTTTTTTAAACTAAATCTATTTTTTTCTCAGCCAAAATTGTAATTGTAGTTTGATTTTAAGTTTTCTGTGCTCTAACCCGCCGTTAATGTTTCACTCCAGAAGTGAAGACCAGAAGAACCACCTGTACCATCAGCTCTTTTGCACATGTGCAACTAGAAATTCCACCAGGTCACCAATAAATTATTCATCAATGGTATTAAATGTATGTATTTATATCTTCTATCATAAAATCATAATACAATGCAACATATAAAATAATAATGACAGTTTTGCTGATAGAATGACAGTGTTTCTAACAGTACATTGCTTTTCTCACCTCGCCAGACATGTTCAGCCAGCCAAATATGATTGCAGTGTTTTTTTTCTATATTTTAATTGTGTTGTTGTTTATATTACACACAAAATACTACAAAGGTACAATAAAATATAAACATCAAACCAAAGATGACTGGCTTAAATGTGGTAGTATATAAACATAAAGAAGCTTTTAGACTTTTTTCTTGCAATATCTAGCTACCTTAACTGAACTGTGTCTGCACCGTTATCAAACACCCATTTCTCTGATCAGTGAGGTGTAAAGACTGAGGGCCGGATTTATCAAGATCCAATTTTGCGTGCAGTAATTTGCGCTCGCAAACTGAAATTTTGCGCAAGGGGCTGAATCATGGTTTGCGGGTGATTTAACAAGAGCGATTGCGTAACTGGTGGCAGGTGCAAAACTGTTGGAGACGCCCTATTTAAATGATGGTTTTGCGTGATTTGTGGTTTGCGGCAAAGTAGTTTGTAGTTTGTTCAAACTAGTGCATTAAGAAATTTAAATCTTACAGTGACCCCCAACAAGAAAAAAAAAATAAAAAAAAAAAAAAATATATATATATATATATATATATATATATATATATATATATATATATATATAGAGAGAGAGAGAGAGAGAGAGAGAGAGAGAGAGAGAGAGAGAGAGAGAACTTTGGCAACCTTTATTCCCTAAGGTGGTATGTGGCTGAATTTCTACTTCACTGCAGTAAAAAAAAACTAAAAACAGGTGTTTTGTATCGGCCTGTAGAAAAATGCACATAACAAATGGCTCACAAGAAGTGACTGTGGATGAGATTACTGCGCGTACGCATCCCCGCAGCATTGGCATGTTGCTCCACAGGCGCAGGGGGGAGGTCGGGGTTCTCCGTTAGGGCGTCAGGGCGACATGGCATTTAGAACGTCGGACAGCACTTCTGAAAAACGAGATTGGGAGATCCAACGCTGCAAGGAGTTTTGTGATATCTGTTATTGCGTGGGTCCTCCTTGTGGCTGGCTCCAAATCCATTGGGAGTTCCCCCAACAGCTCCAAAATGTCAATGCTGGATAAACGATGTTTTGATGATCGTTTCCTCGTTCATTCCAAAAATATTCACACGGAGTGAAAAAATGCGTTCTCTGCGTCTCCTTGCTTCATTTCGATGTCTCCTTCTTGCGACAATAACCGCTGCCATGTGTGCGCAATTACGCATACAGACCATTTGCACCTTCTTTTGAAGCGTGTTAAATATAGAGTCAGATACCGTTAGCAAAATTGCTTTCAGGTTTGATAAATCACTTTGCGAGTGCTAAATTAATATATTTACATGTTCTCCTCCCACAAGACGCATTTTTGCGTGTAAACGCCCCATATTGAATATTCATTGCAGAAAAAGTACTAAATGGATAAGAGGCGCTATTTAGCACGTTTTAAAGACCAAATCCTTTTAGCACGCTGTTGATAGATCAGTTTGTACATTTTTTAGCGTGCGCAGTGAAATAGCTCACGTTTTTATACACGCAAACCTTTGATAGATCCGGCCCTGAGTGCGGTAATTTTGGTGCAAAGGTGAGACAAAATGGTTCTTTTAGTAGCCTATCTGCACGGGGCAGCGAATATTCTGTGTAGCTAATGTCTAAGTATGTTTGGATTTTTTTTACAATATCATAAAACAGAGGTTTTCAATGTTTTCCAGGCAAAGGGCCCCAAAACTGATGGCGAGGTGGAGCAGGGACCCTCCAGTTACATACATATATATTGTGTGAAATAGTGTTATATCAAACTGGTCCTATAGTCACTCTATTACAGATGGAGTAATAAAATGAAAGTATTTTCGCCCTGGGATTATCAACGTATTTCTGATTCCTGGTTGATGGGACAGGTGTTGTGAATGAAACGGTGCCCAGCTTGAAAGAGCTCCTGTGTGTCGCTGAATGTGAGCATTGATGACTGAAAGGCATCTTCTGCCTCCATTTATCTGTTTACTACAGTGTGTTGAATTCATGTTAATGTGGATTTAAAGACATTTCAATTAATGAAAAAATTGCAGGAGGGAATGTAAAAAAAAGTCTAATCAACCAAAACTTTAGCAAACCCCATGCAGTACCTCTGTTAACCCCCTAGGGGTCGCAGACCCATTGTTGATGACCTCCATCATAAAACATACATATCATATTTAAATACGCCACATGGAGGCCTTGCAATTGTTAAATATGGCAGCATCATCCTGAGGATCTCTTTTGCATTTTATGAAAATATTAATTTATTGCACAAGTGAATAAAATAATGAAAGGATATCTACCTCCATGCTTTAAGTCTAATGACAGCTGAATGCCTATAGGTGTGTTTCATAATTTTCATGTCTAACCTAGTTTTCTTAGTTATGCTCCACTGTTTCAATGTTTGGACCTACTCAGCAGGGAACCGCATTAGGTCTAATCAAAGGCAGAATTTCAGAATGCTTCACTGGGTTATGAGCTCCTTGTTTATATAGAGCTTGTTGTAATTACAGCAAACAAGCTGTGTGGGAAGTTAGTAAATGAAGTTTGATATTTAATGCCTTTTAATCATCTACGGTTTGATTGATTTGAGGCTCTTTCTAAATTTGCACTGCCTCTTGAAGAAAGCTTTAATCATTCCTTAAATGGATTCCCTTACACATGGGACTCCTGGGATGTCGGGGTTCTCTCCAGAGTATTTAAAGCATGTAACTTACGTAAAGATTGAGATTCAAACTTGACCTTTGGAGTGAGTGTATTTGGACGGGGTTGTATGGTGCTATGTGAACCAGGTGATGGACTGACAACCCGACAAGAGCACATTAGCTGTCAACAAGCAAGCAGTCAAGCTAGAGTCCTCTTTGGTTATAAATACCAAAAACATAAGCAGTGGTTATGTATTATTTTCATTTTCATCCACAAAGATTATCAAGAAATCTAGTAGAGGTGAAGCAAGTATTTTTTTCTTTGCAAATAAAAACAATTTTTCTGTAATTCTCAACACAAACACCTCCATAACTGAGCTGTGACTTTAGGCTGAATAGCATTTCCTTGTGAGGTCCACACACCTGCCCCTTGGCATTCAATAAGTTAAAGGTTCTATAGATTATTGGGATGCTCCTGTAAAAGTACAATTAAGCCTTGCCACCAATCTGAGGGATTAGGAGAAAGGAATAAAAGATCAAACTATTACTAGTGAACCATATGGTGAGCTTCATTTTGCAAGCTTATAGCAGGTGGGGGTGATTATTTACAGAAGCAGCCATTCAAAATGACAACTTCCCTCCAACTCCCAGCAAAATCCCTCCAACTTCCAGCCACTCGAGTGACCCCCTCCTGCATATTGTTTTACTCTGACTCCACCCTTTCACTGAATTACAGGGTCTGACCAGGAAATTATGCTTCTCTTTAGATCTTAACGTCCACAAATCATGACAGAAAGAATGTTTTAGTACAAATATTGATGTTTAAAAGGAATTGTAGGGGACCAAGGAAAGTGCGGAAATTTTGAAAGGCTACTACTGTATTAGTAAGGTCACTTTCACATGATTTAGTCGTCACCTCTGTGTTATAATGTACGTTTGCATTAAGTCTTAGAATCTCTTTATCTTCTCTTTGATTCCTTCATATACATCTCTGCTTTTGAACAGGAATTCATGATTCATTCTGGATTAAGGTAGGAAAAGTTTTTTTTTCCATTGTGTTTAGTGTCCATGATTGGATTCAAGATATTAGTTACCCTGGGACATAATCCAGGGTCTTAAAATACTGTTTTTTTGTCTGTAATTAACCTTAAAGCTTTTGTTTAGAAATCGCTTATACAGCTAGACTGTGAAATAAGCTTTGACCATGTCTTAAAGATCAAGCTAAGTTATGCTTTTGATTAAACTACTTTATTTTAAAATGCCGTTCAGAATGCTTGTTATATTATACGTGTCCCGGGCCGTAACCTCCCCCCTTTCAGGCTCCCATATATTAAATCGGCCCGTTTTACTGCACATGAACAGAAAGTGGCCAGGAAGGTAGTCTATAGACTGGTCTATATATAGAAGCTTGTGGTAATTACCTTTTTGTTGTTATCTACGTCAAATTCAGCTGACTCTATTTAGCTAGCCACAGTGAAAGGGAATCTATACATTACATCCATTAAAATCAGAGAGTATTTTTTTCTTTAAAAAAGCATCGTTTTTCTTCGATCTGAGAAGACAATTTGCCAACACAATATTGTCTTCTATTGTCTTATTTCAATGGCAAAAAAGACTCCTTCCATTGGCAGCTCATCCTTTTTCCTGCTTGACATATAAGAAATCTTTATTTATAGATACGTTTTTGCATTGTATAGTAAAAACCTGATGCTGTGCTGTATTCACACTTTGCTTACACATTCAGATCTATGTTGTTAAGTTTACTTTCTTCATCCTGTAGGAAGAGTATTTACCGGAGGGTAATTATGCTTGATGTCTATGCCTTTTAAAGATGGCAGTTACCCCTGCCTACTCATGCTTATAGTAGAGTTCCACATAACAAAAAGCAAAAACTCCTTTCAGTGCCAGCTGTATCTCGTCATGCAGGTGGTTTAGTCCGACTGAGGCCTCTTCCTGTTGCCATACCACATCCATCGGAGGTGAGAAGAATTTCTTTTTCTCGGGCACTGGCTGGATGGATGGCTAGATAAATGGATTTGTGAATTGCCTTCGTTGCATATGTGTCCGTGTCTCTGAGTGAACTGAAACACTTTCCCCCTGCTGCTCTCTCACACATGAAGGTTGTCAGGCTGAAATTATTTGTTCAAAATGTTGTTTTGTTTGTTTTTTCCACATTAACGCTGACTTTCAGATGGAAGAGCTTTAAATCAAATTCCTTTTGAACACTTTTCTTTGACTGTCATCAAAATACATTTTATAAAGAGGCTTTATGTTTTAAAAGCGCTGACATTAGATTTACTGTATAAAATTCTTGGACGATAACTTTTCACCCTAGACTGCTTTTCTGGCTCTTATATTTTAAGTTTCATGCATGCATCAATATACAAGCAACTCCTTGCTAAAACCGACGCACTGAATGTCAGGGGAAATTTTTCTTTTGCTGAAAATTGGTTAATCTTTTTCATTTTTAAATATTTTCCCATGCAACTGACTATACTTCTTCTTAAAAAGAAAAAAAGTAAAATGCAGTTATTTCAAAAATCTTAAATTCAATGCAAATGAATTAAAACAAAACCATCACCCACGTAGAAATACATAATATAACAGTGCTAAATAAAAATAAAGGTTTTTCCATTTTTTTTAGCAGTTTATTTAACAAATTGAACTTTATTGATCTCACAATGGATCTCTGCATTTAACCCATCCCCTTGGGGAGCAGTGGGCTGCCATTATGCAGCGCCCATGGAGCAGTGTGGGGTTAAGGGTCTTACACAGAGAAACATTAATTACAAATTAATCAGATAGTATATTCTGAGGCATATATATATATATATATATATTAACACCATATGATATTTATCTACAATATACTTACAAATCTTTCATCCCTTAAGAATATGATGCATCTTTTCTCCAGATTTTCTCTGTTAAACGGTGCCTTGAAATGGAAAACCACTTAAACTTGGTCAGTACACAACCTAGATCACAGTTACTCCTATTTCTTTACTAATTTGGATTTGCATTAGCAAAAATCAAGTATTGCTTTATAACACATGTTCTGCTCTTTCAATTAATCCAGGAAAACAGTAGATATTAAAATGAATAATGACTGACATATGTGATGATTAATAAAAAAGAAATCCACAGAAATTCTTTAGCTTCAGAATTATTTTTTAAGATTTCCTAATTTTTCAGCCCATTTTTAAAATACGTAATGATGAATCCTCTTTCACCCTTTATTTGAAACCTTTAGCAGATAGAAGCCGTTATCGACATTATGGTAATGAAACTTACAAGGGGAAATCATCTCTCAGCTATACTCAGACTGAATCAACCCCTATACTGTAGAACTGCTGAAAATTTTATCAGTTAGTTGTTTTTTTTTTTAACACCTCATACGGGCATAGTCGTACAATAACCTCCAAAACATTCTTATAATGCCATGAAAATCCAGAAGTAATTAAAGAATAAGTAAACTAAAATAATAAAATATTCAAAAATACAAGGAATCATTTGTATCCTAACTGAATAGATAGAAACGGAGGAACAACGAGAAAGAAATATCCTAAGTATTTCAATTTAGCCTTTTCATCTTATTCCAAAAATAAACAGCAAGATTTTATTTGTTTTTTCAGCTTAATAAAAATGAATTCCTTTGGTAGAAATGAAAGACGGCTTTGTAATTCTTCTTTAAACATTTTAAGGTTATTAACAGTATAACATTTAAACAATATAAATCAAAATTAAAGCTGTAGGTGGAAGCGTAAACTCCTGCCTATCAGCTTTCCTTCATGTTTTCAATTTGATCACAAATGGTTTAAATATCACACTACATTTTAATACTATAAATATCTATGAAATTTCTCAAAAAGTCACGCATTTCTTTTAGTCATTTAAATAAATAAATAGGCTCATATATATATACAGTACTTAACTGAAATTAATGATTTATTCATTTCAAATATGTATCATACTTATATGCATTTCAGGGTTTTTGTGCACCTAGATGTTCACTTATGAAAACACTTTGAAGAACAAATTTCCTGACAGAAGCATAACAGCCAGCATAATTAGTTCCTTCCTCTGTCTCGTACCGCTGTCGCTGCTGGCAACACTCTTATCTTTGCAGTAATTATGTAAAATGGCAGGTTGTAAAGTAGCCTTCTCTTAATGGCTAATAACTAGGACAATGGCAATGATTACAATTACCACTCTGCACTTTATATTTAATTTAGGAGAGTGAAAAAATAAAACTAACCTCAAAACAAGTTAGGAACATTCAGAAATTTTATCTTCAACATGTATTACATGGTTGTGATAAACTGTGGCGGTCTGAAAAACGGCTCACAGCAAATCAATAACCTTGCTTATAAAACATTCAGAAGTGATAGCGAACAACATTTCAGCTGGTCGGATCATCCCTCCATCTAAACAGAACTCCCCCCAAAGCAAACTAATTGATAGACACTTGAAAAGTATCTGAGAGTGAAGTATCTTTAGGTTTATACTGACGGGTCAATTAATGAGTTTTTGCTGCCAGTATATGGAAGAAGTGTCTCGGAGTCGGTTAGAAGGTGAAAAAAAAAATCCATGATTATATTAATCCTGCCAGCTGTTACCAACCGAACCGATCCAAGTCCATCTACCAGAACCTCCTCCTGGATTCTCTGTCTCAGCAAAACAACCATCATATCCAGATCCACTCACCTCTCCATGACGGTCAGATCCCCCACCTACTGTAGGACCGGTTTATTCATCCTCCTCATGCTGTCAGTCCTTACAGAACTCAATGGTTGCTCTCCCTCCCAGGCTCCTATTTGGGTCTTCATCAAACTATTGCATTGTTCAATTACTCATTTTATTTTACTTTCATTCCATCTTCTCCTGAGCGTCCTTCACTTATGCAGCTCAGAAAACTAGACACAATGATGAAACTGCACTCTGAAAGCAATACTTTCTCCAGCCGCCCAGACAGTCTACTGACTTTCTTTAAACCAACATTTTCTTTTTGCAACTCTTTCGAAGATACGATTCTTTTTAATGGCAGTATGAAAAGTTTTCTTTCCAGGATATTTCCCACCCGAGCTGTGGACTTTTCCTGCTCCTCTTGAGGAGCTTCTCACCTTGCTCAGCCTTTGGGCTATAGTATCTTATTAGATTTGTGATTGGGCCATAACTTTTTTATTTTATTCCAGAGGATTGGTTAATCAGAGCTCACTTGTTCTAAGAAGGATAGGTAGTTTTGTGATCTACCCCTGACTCATTTTCTGATCATTATGTTTTTTTCACAAGATTATATACCACATGTGTTAAAGTTTCTGATTAATGTGTAGGAAAAAAGGGCAAATAAGGTTCAAGGGAACATTTGCTGTGAACTGTATATTTAAGCAGAGTTTTAGAGACAAGCTTTACTGTTGATGAATAAAAAAAAATATAAAACTTGATCATTCTGTTTTAGAATAAAGTTTAACTTTCAGAAAAACCCGACCTTCTTTATCAGTACCTCTATCATTTCAGCTTTGTCAAGCTCATAAGCAAAGTAAATACATGAAAACCTCGAATGCCTGCTTTAGAGTCCTGGCTCAGGGATATCTGTTTTTCAAACAACTTCTCATTATTCCATTCTAGCTCTCCTCCAGGATATTTTTTTTGTTCCCACCATCTCTTTCTCCACACTTTAAAGGGAAACAAACAGCTTGATCTCATTAAAAACACAGATTCCATTAACTCTGATCATATTGGTTCAATCTGCACTGTTTACCTTCCTTGTACTTGCTTCTCTATGCCATAAACAGGCATGAGTATTTTCTTGCTCACCTCACTATATTTTATTCCCTTTTGTTCAGATATTAATACCAGTCTGACTAGAGAGGCCTGTGACGGAGAATCCGACAGCAGCAGAATACAGATGAGTAAAGCAGGGATTATAGGTCAGAAAACAGACAGTGCCTACCAATGCTTTTTATTCCGTTCTTCATGCTGCTTCCCACCAGCGGGGGAGCGTGCCTCCTCTGGTCAGCTTTTACCTATTTTCAGAACTGGAAGACGTTTAGCCTTTGAACCCAGCTGCTAAAACTCTCCTTGTCTGACGATGGCTCGACACAACTGTTTCCTGCGTTACACTTTGAGTTTCAGATCAATTATTTAAGCACATGCGTCTGCAGCCATCCGGGAACATTTCTTATCACACAGATGTGGGCAAGGAAAAAGAAAACTGTAACTGTATTTCCAGGAGGTTGATGCTAGTGTGCTTCTGAAAAGTTCCTCTGATCTAATTTCAACAAGAAGATGCAGTAAAACATTTAGCATGTTGCACTAACATTACGCTCATGGAGCAGAAGCTCAGACTGTTTACAGTTTCATGGCCCTGAAGGAGGTGTTTGGGAAGGGCACAGGATGTGTTTGTGTGTGTGTGTGTGGGGGGGGGGGGGGAGGTGTAATGTTATTCTGACACTCTGACTCCGGTCAGTCAAGGGCCAGATTAGATGAAAGGCATCTGCTCAGCTCTCACCATCAGTCCATTTGAGAGGGGGGAGGCTTTAAAAAGTCTGAACCTCGACAAGGACAAGTTCAGGCTTAATGTCGCCTACCAATAAATAAAACAATTTAAAACTCATGTGACATTTCTGACATTCCATACATAAATAGCCTTTAATCTAAATCATTCTATATATGATAAGGATCTATATCTTGTCATCTTTAGAGGTGAACCTCCTTCTCCTTCTCAAGTCCTTTATAGCCTGTTCCAGATTCTCCCTCAGCTTTGCCCTTAATTTAACTTGAGCTACTTTTCCATCAACTGCAATGAGCTTAACATGATGCTGCCATCACCTTGTTTCAGGATGAGTATCTGGGTCATGGTTCTGGATTTATGGTTCTGGTTGTATGTGCTTATGATGCCTGCATGATTCCACGCTCTTTTGACATGCTTTCTGGTTATTCTCATACCAAAACATACATTAGATCAATAAACGGCAGCTGTAGTGAACACTCTCATGCTCTTTCCTAATCGCACGTTCACATCATCTCACAAGTACACGCCCACTGGTGATTAATGTTGATGTAACCTAAAGTAAAAGCTAAAATAATGTAAAAGCAAAATCCCAGATTCAACACAAGAGACTGGACTGAATAGCATAGCGTAGCTGAATGAGACAGGAACTGTCCGTTGTGCTGAAAGTCTGTCTAGGTAAACAATTTCATAGTTTATCAGCAGCTCTGGTATTTGGTTAATCAATCATAATCTGATATTAATCATACTGATAATTATTACAACAGGCTTTTGATGGAACAAGTGTAGTTGCAGGTTGGATCAAATTTTTAAATCAACACACAGCAGGAAAGAAATAATCATCTTATCACCTCAGAAGTGTTCATTTTTACAAATGGTTTTGTATTCTTTTTAAAAAAAACATAATTTTTTTATACTGTATATCATTCTCTGCCACCTCAGGAGGGGGCTCCCATTTTGACCTGAGCGACTCCAGTTTTATTCTACACAGATGTTTCTGTACTCTATAACAGTCACTTGGTTGTGACGGTCTATGTATTCCTATCCTGCCAGTATTGTACACTCTTCTGTGAGACGGTTGATTGTTCCTAAGTCCTCTGCATAGCCAGGACCGGGGATCTTGCCTGGAATGGTAGATCTGGGTTAGTCAGTTATTGCTCTGGTTCTCAAGGACTGCTCCTGTGCTGCCATGGTCAGTGCTGTCCTTCAACTAGGCTCTCTCTAGCTTTTGGTAGTATTGTGCCATAAACCATAATAATAATTAACCCATAAATAATAATAATTTGGACATTAAGGAGCATTTGCCCATCTTTATCTTATGCATTTTCACTGGGGCAGAGAATGCAGTTTGCTTCACAGTGCTGTTCTGGAACTCTGCTCTGCAACCTTGCACTCCCCAGAATTTGATTACAATACCACAGCACACAGATCTCCTTTCACTTTCCATGAAGCTGCCCCAGGGTTCACATTTGAAGAGGAAGCCATTATGGAAAACCCAGCCTAAGATCCACATCTCCACACTGACCAAGGCTAAGCCATGATGGTTGACATTTCAGAACAACATTGCTGCAAAATAGACCATTTGCAAAAAATGTTTATTGTTTCAGAAAGTGGGAACCTCAAAGAAAGACCTCATACAAAGGAAAACCCTTGCTTAAAGCATGCCAGAACACTCAAACTTTCCAAAACAGACATGGGCAGATGTATAAGGTCTTACACTGTTAATGACAGATTATCCAGTTAGAAAATATGTCTTCCAATGATTTTTGATAATTTGATGTTTTTACTGTTGCATAAGCCAAAGCTAACAGGATGGAAAGCATGGTACGCTATGCTAACATGTTTGATCTATATTATGTATATGCAAGCTTTATTTTATTAAGGCTGTAAACACTGATATAACCTTAACGTTCATGTGTTTTCTCATATGCTCATACATTTAGATTAACAAATTATGACCAAAGGTCATTTATTGCCAACCCGATGTTTGCCACTAGCTCAATAATAATAATAAATGAATCAATTAACTAAAGCTTATTCATTTCTTCTTATTCTTAATTTAACCTTAATATAATCGTCCCTTAAATGAACTGGTGTGGATAATCTCCATTATTGAAAATGAAACAAAAACTTGTTAATGATCTAAAAACACAAACCAAAAACCTAAGTAAAATTTCCACAAAGCACCATTTCATTTAGTGACAAAGGGCAGAAAATGCTGCGTGCTTCGCTTTACAAGCGCCTCCGTTCTTTATGACCCACGTATTTCCTGACTTGTTTCTTCTTTGTAATTAAGGACCATGTTTTATAGATGTCACGCTGCTTTGTAATTAGTGCCTCTGCATTATAGATGTCTTCAGAAGTACACGGGAAAGAAATGTGTGACGCAAGCCTTGCACTTTTGTTTTTTGTGTCTAAATGGAGTGTGCCCGCAGAGCGGCGCAGACCTCGGCCCGCTCCTCTCCGTCCTGGAGCTATGCATTATTGAGTGTTGTCCTCAGCAGGGGGTGCAACACACATCCTTACAACACCATCTGAGAGGATGGAGTGAGGCCTTGCCAACCAGCGGTCTCATTTGATGTACTGCCTCAGCCTTATAAATTAGTCTGACATCAGTTGAGCAGCGAGGAAAGGGAGAGGAGAACCACATTTTGTCAAAAATGGACACATTCATGAACACACTCATAGACAGTAGGTATAAAGAGTCCAGACACACCTCTTAAAATGCAAGAATGTGAGATCCACTTGAATCATTTAAAAATGTTTTTACTATCTTTACTTTATAAAAAGAAACAAAAGTAAAAGATAAAAAACAGTGATCTTAAAGAGTGTAATAATTCTGTTTTATAATAGTGGAAAACCACTACTCAATAAATTTGTAGGGAAGCGGCTGTTCCAACCGTTGCATTTCCGAATTCTCCCGAGTGGTGCACGACTTTACACGAGTGAATAAAGTGAATGTGATTGGTCGTTTATCAAGGGTGTTGGATTGTTGTGGGGGAAGGTTTGCAAGTAAGCTTGGTTGTGGCCGGTTTGCCTGAAGCATCTTGCTAACCAGTTAGCAACTTAGTGCTAGTAGGTTCCCAATGGGAAATTCCATTGGGACCAAGTAGCACTAAATTGGTGACTTAGAAATGACACTGTCAAGGAACGCTATGGACAGAGGAAACATGCAAGAGGAAGAGAGTTTAGTGTCGGAGGTTGTGGACGGAACTCAATGGGAAAGGAAAGGATTCTTATTTCAACCGTTGCGTATATTAGCTGCAACATATGAATCAAGATGAGAATAGAGGAGATTGTTGTTGTGTATAAAAGTCAATTAATAAAGGACAGAAATTCCTGGGACTCCTTTGGTGTAGGTAGGAGTATATAGGCTCACTCATCAGGTTCAGTTTTTTTTTTTAGAGGAATCAGGATAAACTCCCCTTTTTCATGCCCCGGCTGTTCCCAGAACCAAACTTGTTGGCCAATTTATAAGCTAATCTTTGCAGGTATTTTGCTGAACCTTCTGTCATCTGGAACGGGTCTACTTCAGGGGTAAATTAACATTTCAAAAATAACAGTGCCACAAGCCGGTGACCCCCTAAATATACTTATATATAATTATTATGCTCTGTATCTTTATACAAATTTAGAATGAAGTACTTAAATTAATTCTAAATATTACTATTAATATATCATTTTAAAACTGTTTTTCATTCTTTAATATTATATTTAATCATTTAAACATTCATTTTATAAATAGATAGTACGTTTAATATTTACTATCAAATATTAAATATATCATTTAATCATATATTATTATTTATTTCATGTTACATTTATTTATTGCATGGGACTTTCAAATGTTTTCATTTTATATGTTTTTCTCTGTACTGGGATTTGGTGGCATTGCCTGTAAAGGGATGGACATGTCAGCCATACTCCTCAGCTAGGCTTGGCAGTTAGAGAGATGCGCTTTTACTACTAATGAATGCAAAGAGTTGCAAGAACACCACCCCAGCACTATTACACCATCACCACCTTAAGCCCTGAAACATGGCAGGATGACCCTCAGTGCATTCATGTTGTTTTAGTCAACTACTGTACTTAACCTCAACATATAAACATCGAAGCAGACCAGGCTGCATGTTTTCCAATCAGTTTTCAGTCAAAACCTTTGAGGTGAATTAACTTGAACTGGGATTTCTGCTTCATTTCTTAGTTTACAAGATGTTAACACCCATGTGGTCTCCTCCTGCAGTTGCTCATCTAGCATTAGCCTCCCTGTGTTCTCCATTCAGAAAAGGTAGGCTACATACTACACTATACATTATTGTAAGCAGTAGTTAATTTAGCTTCTGGTTTCACTTCATTTTCTCCATCAAGTTGAAAATACTGCGAGCTACTTATGAAAATCCCAATAGATCAACATCTTCTGAATCATTCAGAACAGCAAAGTTGGTGTCAAGGACCAGGCTGCAACATTCAAAGTCACATTAGGAGAAAGTCAAGGTCAGCTTTGCTTTGAGTCCATCTATATGTACAAGCATTATTATTCCATTATTATTGGAAGCAAGGAATGTTTTGTAAATTTTAATTATAAAAGGATTGATGAAAAACTTCTTAATAAAACATTTTTGAGAGTGACTTGATGTTGCCTCAGATTGTATTTAAAAGGATGTAATTTTTTTCTTTACATTTGTCAAATTATTTTTTTTTACAGATTTTATATTTTCAAATAATTTTTCTTTTTTTTCCATATATTCTTTTTTCTCCAGATGTAGTTTTTCCAGATCAGTGAAAAGAATATGATCTGTTTACCACAATTTTAACACAATGCCATTCATAAACCTCAATCTGAAACCGAGAAATAAATAAATAAAATTAAAAAAATGGACAATATAAAATCTGTAAAGAAAAAACAAGTTTTATTTCTGGACTGCATTATTTTCAAATATGCATTTACAAAATATGTTATTTAATGTAATAATAATAATGGAACAAAATCCCCTCCATACTATCTCGCCCAGATTTATACAATTAAGATCTCTGCTTTTTGGATGTCATAATTTCTAATTATCAAACCAAAATTAATAAAATTGGATTAAATGCACCTGCTGGTTGGATAACAGAGAAATCAGAAAAATAGAAACATCATGGCTAAAGATCATCAGTTAGGAAAGATGAGACATTGGCCAAACGGCCCTCATTACCAGCAGCTGCTCCCTGATGTTTAGTATGGAGTAGCTCTTTTGCTTCACTCATACTGATCAATATGGCTCCCTCCTGAACGCCACAATTACACCTGAGCTTTGAGAAAAAAAAAAAAAAAAAGCTTAAGTAGCTTTTTCTACAGTAAGAAGAAAAAAAAAATCAATGACTGAAGTGGGGGGCAGGAGGAGTGTCCGGTTTGCCGTGGATTCTGGTTTCATTTATCGACGGCTCGGATGGATCGGCTTTCTTTTTACTCTTTGTTTTGCGTAGATCTAAGTGTTGAACTTAACGACGGGGCCTTCCTGGTCAATGAAGCTGCTTTGTATCAACTTTTTCTGTTGCACCAATGGCTTAATTACAAGTGGCTGAGCATTGATTTGTATTTACCATGTTAATGGGATGCTGAGCTCTTTAGGGTCAAACAGCCTATCTGTACCAGTGGAATGCCACCAATAGGTAGACATGGGTAAAAGACTTTAAAAAAGCTTTTAGGCTTCATTAAAAAAAAAAAATAGAAAAAAAATACAAATAATGACAATGCCTTTAGCATTGATAGGAAATTGGACAACCTTTAAAAAAAGAACAACCAGGAAGTGAACTTTCCTCCAAAAATGCCAATAAATCTGGTGAGCAAACACACGCCAACCACAGGGCCTGGATGTATTTTAGTAGAAAAGGCTGAAAACAAATGTACTGGCATCTTTCCAGAAGTCTTACCAAACAGATGGGAAAGAAAGTAAGCAAGGATGACACAGCGAAGAGGCAGAGAGAAGCCAGGCTGTGAGTCTATTTCACATCCCGCTGCTGTCAGAAGAAAAGCCTAATGGAAAATCCTCACACTTTGGATAGGGAGTGTCTGAGCAGATCTGACAGCATGGTAGAGCTGCACCTGGTTGAAAAACTCAAACACACTCCTGCCTGCCCCCTGTAGTTACATGTTTTATTGCATACATGTTTAAAAATGGAGACCCAGTTGGACTGTAAGTGTTAGATAACAGTTAACAACCCTCTGATGAAAAATGTCAGCCCTGGACACTAAACAGTTGGTCCTGAGCATCAGATTCCCATTTTGTTTTCTCCTCTTTCTGTGAGTCACCAGCTCTTAATGTTTTTTTTTTTTTTTCCTGCTGACACGCTGAATCCGTGCAATGGCCGGTGAAGGGTTGGTCTGGGTTAATAGAGCTGAGCTACAACCAGATGGCATGAAGAAATGAGATGTAAACCCATCACAGAAGGTTTGGAGTTCAGCTCTGCAACAACAGAAAACACCCAAGCTTCCAGCCTTAGAGAAAAATCCCATCAATTTTATATGTGAAAATCACGTTAAATTATCATGTAAACACGTGTAAATCACATGCCCCAAGTGTGAATCACATGTGATTCTTCCAGCTTTGAATACCTACGAATGTAAAGATTATTCATCCTCTCTGATCCCGCAGCATGATGCTGCCACCATGATGATCAAATGCAGTGTCAGATTTTCTCTGACAATTTTTAGGATAAAGGCTTAGGTTAAAGTAAGACATGATTTAGTGTTTTATGGAGGCATCAGAGTAAAGAAGGGAGGACTTTTTTAAATGCTTGTGGTTGCAATCTGTATATTTCACTCACTCTATTATGCTTGTAGTGCTGTAGCTCTACAAGCAGGTAGGTATATCTAATTATTTCAGCATTATCCATCATTATTATCTTCAGCAATGATGATGCAGTGATAACCTTTGTAAAAAGTGGGAGGGACATTTGTGTGCACTTGTGTGCACTTTACTTCATTGCCTCCGCTGGGACTTCCAGCTTGGTGCTGTCCAGAGATGGGAAGTAACGAAGTACAAATACTTTGTTACTGTACTCAAGTAGATTTTTCTGATATTTTTACTTTACTCTACTACTTATTTTTATGGCGACTTTTTACTTCTGATCCTTACATTTTTACACAAATATCTGTACTTTCTACTCCTTACATTTTAAAAAATTGGCTCGTTACTTTAGTTTTAAATCCTTTCTATGGAGTTACCGTTATTATTTTTCACGTCATCAATACCAAATTCAATCTAATTGGATGGGAATCCAAGTTGCATTTGACGCACCACTACAAGATGAATCGACAGATTCGGCGGTATTCATTCGCGGCAAATCATTGCAGCTTGGTGGCGGTGGCGTTAGCATAGTAGCATGGACGACGAGATGATTGAAAATGAACACAACGGAGATCTAGTCCTATTGGCAGACATCCATAAAAAAGTGGTTTCTACTTTTACTTTTATACTTTAAGTAAATTTACAAGCCTGTACTTTGTTACTTTTACTTGAGTAAAGAAGTTTAACCAGTAATTCCACTTTTACCAGAGTATTTTTTAACACAAGTATCTGTACTTTTACTCAACTACGGAAAGTGAGTACTTTTGCCATCTCTGGTGCCGTCACAAAATCCTCTAATAAAGAATCATTCACACGCATCTGGTTCTTACACTAGCGGTGTAAGGTCAAAAAATACAGCTCCATCATCGGTTCGCCCTTGTTTAGAGGCTGCTTTACCCATACACACATGTTTCTGGAAGCCCCTTTTCACCATGACCCTCTTTGCTGACAGTCTGTCGCTGCTTTTCACATTCACACCCAAAGTGCACTTCAGCTCCGTCGTAAGCGGCTTAGTTTTGACATTTTTTTTTTAATCTACTGAAGGAACTGAAAGCGAAATGGCACATTAAAATGAAACATCACTGAAAGCTGAAACCAGCCTCCATTCAGCACTGCAAAACAGAAACAATGGCACCAAGTACCTGCGTTTCTGCTGGGAGCAGAACTAGACAAATAGTGGCAAAGCTACAAATATATGTTGCTTTTTTTTTAATGATGATGCATTTGGCCATGTAAAAGAAAAGGAATAAAGTTTTTAATTTGCATGACTCTATCTGTTAACAAACAGCAAAGGAACTTACTTCATTAACTCTGTGTACTAATAAGAAACACACCTGTGCTTGTTAGCTCGCTAGAGGCATACTTGTTGACATACATGCCCTGTGGGCTGAACACAGCGCTGAATGCTAATATGCCAAAACACATTTATATTCATCCACTAATGCTACCTCTGACCATTCTTTTCCAAGCAGCTCCCAGTTTCACATCCTTCTGTTCTGTTTTATTCCAAATCTTGAGCTTCCACACACAAATCTGCTGGATAGCACAACAACAGCTGAGGCATAACCCATACTTTTATTTCTGAATCAAATAATTTGTTATGGATTAAGTTTAAGATATTTGACTACATTTGATATTGCCTGTACAGTCTTAACATCTTGGTTTAAAAACACTCACTAAGTTCTGCTGTTTTTTCATTTATATCTGAAAGAGTAAAAAGTTTACATAAAAAAAAAGATCTAGATTACTTTAGGTACAGAAATAAATAAAATTGGACTTACTTTCAAACTGAATTCTTGTATTTGCACTTTTACAAATGCACAAGAAACATCCTATCCCTCTTCAGCCTTAACCATTGATAAAGGCCCAGAAACGGGCCAATCACGTTGCAGTATCAGGGATTAAGGAGGGACATATAGATATATGAAATATGATGGAAGCAAGAGAGGCTAAGCCCTCAGTTGAACCGATATACAGGGGCGACAGTGGCGTTGGATGTAGGAGTTTGCCCTGAAATCGAAGGATTGATGGTTCAAGCCCTGACTCCAACTTTCAGTGTCGTTGTGTCCTTGGGCAAGACACTTCACCTGCATTGTCTGCTGATGGTGGTCAGAGGGCCGGTGGCGCCAGTGTACGGCAGCACCGCTTCTGTCAGTGAGCCCCAGGGCAGCTGTGGCTACAATGTAGCATGCCACCATCAGTGTGTGTGTGAATGGGTGAATGAATGTAGTGTAAAGCGCTTTGGTCAAGTCTCCTGACTTGAATAAAGGTGCTATATAAATACATGCCATTTACCATTTTACAAATGACATTGCAGGAGGAAGTATGTATAGCTGATGTTATAGCATCTGTTGAGTTAGAATCCACATTTCATCTTTGAAAGAGGAACAGCAAAAGCTTTTCAAGCAGAAGTTGTTGTAGTCCCTAATGGAGTCTGCTGTTATTTTAGTTGTTGCTGTGATTTGATAAAACCTAACCTAGTCTGGAAGGTTCTGTGGAATGTTGTTCCTCATCCCAGACAAATCACACAATTTACCAGATTAGATTAGTAATATTTCAATTGTTATTAGTATAGATAGATAGATAGATAGATAGATAGATAGATAGATAGATAGATAGATAGATAGATAGATAGATAGATAGATAGATAGATAGATAGATAGATAGATAGATAGATAGATACATTCAGTTCAAATTAGTCCCTGCTTTCAGGTTAATGAATATAGTTAGAATAAAAAATGTGGAGTTCATGACTAAAAAAAAAAACAATGAAACAAGCAGTATTCAGAAAAATAAATGAAAAAACAGATATTTTTTTGGAGGAAACAAAGGGATTTCTTAGTGCCCTAAAAATGTTTGAACCCCACAGTATAAAAAATGTTTTGTCTCTACAACTTTTGGACGTCTTGAATACTCTTCTACAGATACTTAAATGTTTGCAGGTGCTGTGTGGGAATAGAGAGCAACCTATTTTTATATTTTACACTTGTTATGGGCTCCCAGTAGGACGCAGAGGAAACAGATGTTCATTCTCATTAAAAATGTCTCAGCCCTCTTGGGTAGAACAGATTTAGTCACAACTCCCTCACTCGGAACAGCAGCTTATCATTACAGCCTGACTTGTTAAAGTAAAGTTGTCTTTCTTTCCTGAAACTGACATTTAATTCTGCAAAGTTTAACTCTAAATATTCACAATGTCCTTGGATCAATGTGTTTTTTCTACTGCGCTCATTGGTCTTCATGACGTTATTTGTTCACCAATGTCTCTAAGACCATCTCAGAAAAGCCAGATTTATTCCAAGATTAAATGGCCCACCTATAGGCACTATTTCCTTATTATGTGTTGCCTAAAAGTACACTTTAGGTATCAATTAAAAGGCTGCTGAACAGAAATGCAGGCCACATTGACCAACTTTTATTTTGAGAAGAAAGTAGACGGATAACATTATGCATATTTTAGGATACTTGGACTTAAAGGATCTCATATTTTTGCGATATTTTTTCTATTTTTTGTAATAACAGCAATAAGGTAAAACATGAGACATTATTGACTCAGATTTGCAGTTCTTTACGTTGCACATTTGATCACACATGTGAGACCATATTTATACACTTGGTCATGCTATGGAGTGAAAAAAGTATGGTGGAGGTGCTGATTTTTACAACGCTTCAGACACTTTTTGTTTGTGTTTTTGGATATAAGATCCATGGTTCATTCCTACCAGGAAGCCGTGTTTTTTTAAGTATTCTGATTGGCTGACAAGTTTTAGTTTTTCAATACATTGCC
The DNA here is from genome assembly GCA_030533445.1 of Cyprinodon diabolis. Taxonomy (NCBI): domain Eukaryota; kingdom Metazoa; phylum Chordata; class Actinopteri; order Cyprinodontiformes; family Cyprinodontidae; genus Cyprinodon; species Cyprinodon diabolis. The sequence continues at coordinate 2,303,129 of CM060083.1, read as the reverse complement.
CATCAATACTCTAGGGGCCGGATCTATCAAAGGTTTGCGTGTATAAAAACGTGAGCTATTTCACTGCGCAAGCTAAAAAATGTACAAACTGATCTATCAACAGCGTGCTAAAAGGATTTGGTCTTTAAAACGTGCTAAATAGCGCCTCTTATCCATTTAGTACTTTTTCTGCAATGAATATGCAATATGGGGCGTTTACACGCAAAAGTGCGTCTTGTGGGAGGAGAACATGTAAATATATTAATTTAGCACTCGCAAAGTGATTTATTAAACCTGAAAGCAATTTTGCTAACAGTATCTGACTCTATATTTAACATGTTTCAAAAGAAGGTGCAAATGGTCTGTATGCGTAATTGCGCACACATGGCAGCGGTTATTGTCGCAAGAAGGAGACATCGAAATGAAGCAAGGAGACGCAGAGAACGCATTTTTTCACTCCGTGTGAATATTTTTGGAATGAACGAGGAAACGATCATCAAAACATCGTTTATCCAGCATTGCTATTTTGGAGCTGTTGGGGGAACTCCGAATGGATTTGGAGCCAGCCACAAGGAGGACCCACGCAATACCAGCTATAACAAAACTCCTTGCAGCATTGGATCTCCCAATCTCGTTTTTCAGAAGTGCTGTCCGACGTTCTAAATGCCATGTCGCCCTGACGCCCTAACGGAGAGAACCCCGACCTCCCCCCTGCGCCTGTGGAGCAACATGCCAATGCTGCGGGGATGCGTACGCGCAGTAATCTCATCCACAGTCACTTCTTGTGAGCCATTTGGTATGTGCATTTTTCTACAGGCCGATACAAAACACCTGTTTTTAGTTTTTTTACTGCAGTGAAGTAGAAATTCCGCCACATACCACCTTAGGGAATGAAGGTTCCCAAAGTTTTTTTTCCTAATATATATATATATATATATATATATATATATATATATATATATATATATATATATATATTTTTTTTTTTTTTTTTTTTTTTTTTGGAGGGGGTGGGGGTGTCACTGTAAGATTTAAATTTCTTAATGCACTAGTTTGTACAAATTACAAACTACTTATCCACAAACCACAAAACGCGCAAAACCATCATTTAAATAGGGCGTCTCCAACAGTTTTGCACCTGCCACCAGTTACGCAATCACTCTTGTTAAATCACCCGCAAACCATGGTTCAGCCCCTCGTGCAAAATTCCAGTTTGCAAACGCAAATTACTGCACGCAAAATTGGATCTTGATAAATCCGGCCCTCAGTGTCATATTTCTGTGGGTTGCTTTTGCTAGAGAACCTTTTGTCTGTTTGGTATAATTTCAAATAACAGTGTTGGAGAAACTCTTCTATGTGTGGACTAGGCTTAAAGGAAAAAAGCTTGTGTGTCTTTTCATACAGGGAATATAAATATCTGGATTCTACTTTATTTTGCCAAGAATCCAGTGTGATAAACTCAGCTTTTTCTCCCAGCAGCTGTTTTAAGCCAATTTTCTGATACACAAAGCAAGCGTCTTTGTTCTGAACAATATGTTGGGCCACAAAGATAAAAAGAGGTTTGTGAAAACTTTAATTCACTTAGCTTAAGCCCATTTATCCCACATCATTTTAATTTACCAGACTGAGCTGCAATTAATGCTGACATTTGTAACAACTCTGGATTAGTTGGGCAAGCCTTTTCATTTCAGATTGTATGTGCACACAGAGATAAGGACAAATGTATCTCTTCTTTTTTTCTCTCTCTGGTGAATAGAGTTTAGTAGATTCATAACCATCTGCTTACAACTGGTTTTATGAGGTCAGACTCGCTGGCAGCTAGAGTGACTCGCTGGGCCTGTAAAAGCAAAAAGCAGAGATGCCTCAGAGTGCATTTCACATGCTGGAACAATAAAAAATCAAATTGTGACATGCCACACGTCGCTTTGCTGCAGAGTTATCCACTCGGAGATCTAAGTACCAACAGAGAAGAAGTGGCTGTGTAAGAGCGAGATGAAAGCAAAACAATGTACTTCTAAACTTTAAGCGCTGCAGCGGCGTCCACAAACTCATTGTCTCTTTTGTTGAAATGGATGAGTTACAACAGCTGATGGACTACTGAAGCCAACAATCGACAGCTGCTTCCCAAACTAACCAAGGTTTTACTGTAAACTAAATCTGAACGACTGTTTAGTAAGGAAAAAAAACAGAATAACATTTACAATTGGGTAAGAACCTTGCTGTTAAAATGGCAATAGAGTCATTAGATAAAAAAACGATGGCTACCAAGAAGCATTTGTAGGATGAGGTATTGTATGGGGAAACAGGAAGTACAGGACATTAGAGTCTAAGGGCCGGATTTATCAAAGGTTTGCGTGTATTAAAACGTGAGCTATTTCATTGCGCACGCTAAAAAATGTACAAACTGATCTATCAACAGCGTGCTAAAAGGATTTGGTCTTTAAAACGTGCTAAATAGCGCCTCTTATCCATTTAGTACTTTTTCTGCAATGAATATTCAATATGGGGCGTTTACACGCAAAAGTGCGTCCTGTGGGAGGAGAACATGTAAATATATTAATTTAGCACTCGCAAAGTGATTTATTAAACCTGAAAGCAATTTTGCTAACGGTATCTGACTCTATATTTAACACGTTTCAAAAGAAGGTGCAAATGGTCTGTATGCGTAATTGCGCACACATGGCAGCGGTTATTGTCGCAAGAAGGAGACATTGAAATGAAGCAAGGAGACGCAGAGAACGCATTTTTTCATCCCGTGTGAATATTTTTGGAATGAACGAGGAAACGATCTTCAAAACATATCGTTTATCCAGCATTGCCATTTTGGAGCTGTTGGGGGAACTCCGAATGGATTTGGAGCCAGCCACAAGGAGGACCCACGCAATAACAGATATCACAAAACTCCTTGCAACAGTGGATCTCCCAATCTCGTTTTTCAGAAGTGCTGTCCGACGTTCTAAATGCCATGTCGCCCTGACGCCCTAACGGAGAAACCAGACCTCCCCCCTGCGCCTGTGGAGCAACATGCCAATGCTGCGGGGATGAGTACAGTACCCGCAGTAATCTCATCCACAATCACTTCTTGTGAGCCATTTGGTATGTGCATTTTTCTACAGGCCAATACAAAACACCAGTTTTTTGTTTTTTTTACTGCAGTGAGGTAGAAATTCAGCCACATACCACCTCTCTCTCTCTCTATATATATATATATATATATATATATATAGATATACAGTATATCTATATATAGATATGTATCTATATTTTTTTTTCTTGTTGGGGGTCACTGTAAGATTAAAATTTCTTAATGCACTAGTTTGTACAAACTACAAACTACTTTGCCGCAAACCACAAAACGCGCAAAACCATAATTTAAATAGGGCGTCTCCAACAGTTTTGCACCTGCCACCAGTTACGCAATCACTCTTGTTAAATCACCCGCAAACCATGGTTCAGCCCCTTGCGCAAAATTCCAGTTTGCGAGCGCAAATTACTGCACGCAAAATTGGATCTTGATAAATCCGGCCCTAACAGTATTGTTTAATATGAACAAAAAATTAAAAACTGTTTACAAAGTACCTCATCATAAAACTTACAGGTGCAAACTTTGTAGTTAGTTGCCTTTTTTAAACTCCTTATGATTCCATTCAGGTATTGGCAGACTATTTTTTTGTTTGTTCTCTAAGTCTGTTGTGGAGAGTTTAATCTCTTCCTCCATCATCTGCTGCGGTAACAGAATTAGAGCTAATGACTTAAAAAATCTCAACAAGCTAATTAAGAGTGCTGGCTCTGATCTAGGAACTCCTCCAGAACCTCTGGAGATTATTCCACAAAGAAGAATTCTTCATAAAGTGGATAAAATTATGGGCAACAGTGAGCATCCTCTTCAGAAGATTTTTAAATAAGAACAGAGTGTCTTCAGTCAGAGGCTTCTCCAGATCTGGTGCAAGACAGACCTCTACAGAAGAGCCTTCCTGCCTATAGCTATCAACACCTACAGTACTTGGTGCAGCTCGTTGAGCAGTGTGGGGTTACAGGTCTTTGCTCAGAGATACAGTCACAGTTTGTGGGATTGGGGCTGGAACTCAGAACCTCAGGTTTGCAAGCTCTATGCTCTAACCACTAGGCCACCACTCCACACTTTTGGGAATGCAGGAAAGATTAAGAGCATCGAGTGGCAAAACAGAATTTATAGAGTATTTGAGGTAAACACAACAGTTTCCTTTAGTGTTTTCCTATTGCTGATAAAACCTCATGGGAATAAGAGAAGCTCTGAGATTGAATATTCTTTTTTTGCATCTTTGCTAGCATAGGCAGTAAAATCACCTCGGCTACCTGTTAATGTGGGGTTTCACCATTTAAGAAAAACATGCCAAGAAATAGCTAAACCTTATTAATTAACATGGTTTATTTCCTTTTTATACTTAATTTCTATTAAAATTGAATGTTTGGTCAGGATCTTAAATGCTAACTAACTATCCTGCTAACCTGTCCTAATGATAAATAACTTTCCTTTCAGAAAGCAAGTGTAGCTCCCGTGCAGAAAGTAAGATTTCCTGATTCTCCATCATCTTAACTAGAGCTGGTTCATATAGCTTAAAAATCGAACCCATGATTTCGTAGCAAACTCAGTTATATATTTTTCTTAGCAATTGAGATAGATTATTTCTAAAAACTAGCTTTTATTTCAATCATCCGCTCTGGGAGATGACCTCAATTTAAATGGCAAAATTAAAGCTGTGAAACATGCTGTAAAATAATCATGTTTCACAACAAACAATAAGTATAACAAGCTGGTGGTATCACGCAGTGAGCTATAGGGTCAGGAATTGATAAAATGTTCTAGATTCCGATTCCCTTATTGATTCTGTGAGTAAATCTGATTCCTTATCGATTCTCTTATCAATTCTCATCACAGTCATCTAAATTTAATGGAGAAGGCATCTGTTTAATAAAAATGCATTACAAGCAGATAACAGTGACGTGAGCCCTGAAACCAACACTGAGGAAACCTTCTCCACCACAGATAAAACGGTTGGTCTGGGGATGCGTGTTCAATCTCTGCTCCCAGTGTTATAATGTGAACTGAGTCACAATATACCAAAACCAGAAAATATGTGACACAATAGAAGAAGATCGAAAAGTGCCTTGAATTGAATTGAAAACAAAAAGCAAAGAAATGGTGCAAAAAAACCAAGAGTTTTTAAATGACTCATGGGGCCACAGGGGAAGCTTAACTAGAAATAGAAACCAAAGCTTTTCCACAGTTGTGGGTTCTGATCAATTTTGGTTTTAACCAATAGAGAAGATGGTTTCTCTACTTGATCAGTACAATACTGCAGCATTACTGCCCCCGAAAAAATCTAGTCCAACCCCTCTGGTTCGAGTTGGATCACTGCAAACTGGGATAACAGAAAAATGAAATGTTTTCTTTTCTAAAGAGGCATGTTTCTAGGGATCTGGAGGTCTGTCCACTTTCTCCACCAGAGGGCGTACTAGATCTCCTGGAGCCGGAGCTGATTGCAACCACCTGTCGCTCATCTGCTCATCAGGAGATCTGTATTTAAGGAGGCAGAGGACTTCTCTCCAGTGCCAGAGTGTTTGCCAGTTACGGTTAGCAAGCCTTAGCCAACCTGCCTGTCTGAATCTCTGACTCCCTGAAAACCTGAACCTGAACCTGACCTGTTTTCTCCTCACTGCTTCCTAGATTGAACCTGCCTGAAACCTGAAACCTGGAACTCTGAAGAGTTTCTGCCTGTCCGTTCTCAGAAGAACTCTGGAGAACAATTCTGTCAAAGATCTGCCTGCCCGCTCTCAGAAGTCACTGGAAGGAAACCCAAATCTGTGATCTGCCAGCACTCAAACTAAGCTCTGTCTCCGCCAAGCCCTCAGCCTGCCGACAGCCTCTGGACCCTCAAGGTTCCCCCCCTCTGCCGCTCTGCTCAACTTCAGAACAGGTACAGCCCTGCACACTTTAATCTTGCAAATTACCTGGACCTCCACTAACTCCTCTGTCCCCCTCTGCAGTGAACCCACTCGTGACCAGTCCTGGACCTGATAACTCTGTGTGATTTTCAGAACCCATTCGTGATCAGACTAATCCCCCTCTGGAACTGTTTATTTATTGTGCTAAACATTACAATAAATCTTTGAACTTTTCTCCTGCCTCTGAGTGTTCTGCATGTGGGTTAGGCACCTGAAGCCAAACATGACAATAACCCTTTCTTATTAAGAAGTTTTTATTTTGTTTTATTGTACTTTTTTCATTTTTTTATTTACAATCAGGATTAGGCATACATGAGCCTTCAAGCCTCACCACAAGTCAGGTAAAAAAGGGACGAAAACCGCTCATAAAATCTAACCATGTAGCCACCAATTCATTCCCAAAAACAAACTACTCTGGAAGTGTGTGCTTTCTTGGATTTATGTGTGGCTAAGTGTGTCTTGAGCATTGGTCTCAGGACACAAATTCATCTCTTAAAACTATTGTTGCTGCTTAAAAAAAGACTCTTTGCCTACAATGGCAATGTATCAGGAGTAGAAGGCTATCATTTAGAAAAAGCACTCCCCAGTCAGAGAGCAGTCACTAAGCCCTGGTTACAGTTACAATCAGTCTAATCCTGCAGGCAATTTGTCTGCTCATGCAAGCACTTTTGAGAAATACAGCAATGATTAATTTCAGCTCTCAGCCAGGACTCAGTTTTAGTGCCATTAAGGATGACTCATTGTGCTTTGATGATATTCTTTGAGAGCACAATGCTGGATCTAGCTAATATGTACTCAAACAGCCAAAGTAGCTAAAACATAGCATGTTAAATGTATTCTGCTCTTCTCTAGTTTTTTTTTCTTTACATTTGACCGTTTTAACCACTTTTTCTTTGGAAGTGATTTTCTAACATGTTGTATTTTACTCATCTGATGTTTATAGATGTTGCTGTTAAAATAACTGACATTTAAAAAAACACAAGGATAAATATGGACATGATGAAACTACTTGAGAGTAAACACTTTTCTGCTTCAAACAAGTTTATCAATATTCCAGACCTCATGCACTGCTGACTGTTTTGACCAAACAATTATTGGCATAAAGCTGCCATTAGATGTGAACCAGAAAACGGAGTCTCATCTCCATAAAATTCATTCATTCTGGATGCAGTCACAGTTCCTCCATCAGTTCTCCCTGACTGCACAGCTAAATTTGCTCCTGCAGGTTCACACCATGGTCTGCACATCAGCACCGCTTTCTAAACAACCGTCTCCTCCCAGATGGTCCTCTCAAATAAATCCTCTCTCAGTTCTTTTCTTTTTCTTTTTTTACAGAAAGCTATTATAACCATGTTTTTTTTCAAATCTTGTCTCACTCTATCTATTTTGAATTTCAAGGTATTTTTTCACAACAGATGTGGATTAAAAAGGATATGTTTGTGAAGTTTTATTAACGCAGTTAGAAAAGAAATAAAACTTCACATGTGCTGTTATTACACACAGTATGTTCTTGTAAACATGTAAAGTAGATCTTTTAATTATTTTAAATTCGCTGCTGCTTTAAAAATATAATTAAGAAAAAAAAGGGTCCAGCAGAGATAAGGCGTTCATTTCTTCTTTACGATTTCTTTTGAACGATTTTGTTGTTTTTCCAAATAATCAGACAGGAAATGAGAGAATAACAACAGGAAAGACATGCAGCAACGATTTCAGGGTCAAGAATTGAATCTCAAATAGCTGGATCAAAGCCTAACAGCCTCCATATAGGGGGGTGCTTTAATACTATGCCCCCCTTTAATAACGGCAGCTTTTTTTGGCCTTTTTCAGATGTCGCATGAATGCATCCTGGCTGACTAAGAAGCAAAGAGCTTGCTTTACCAGGAAAGGTTTAAAGCTGGGATTTAAAACCATTCTGAATGATTAGATCTGAGTTCCAAGCATGCTAACGGATACAACTTTAAAAAAAGAATTAGCATAATCATTGCTAAAGCTTCTAAAAGCTATGATATTTTTTTTCTTTCATGGGTAATTCATTTTTAATCAGTGATATATTGGTAAGTTAGGAATGTATCCCTAAAAGTTGGTGTCTTGACCATCTGATTAGAAATCACGCATTTTAGTTTGTCAAGACAAGAATTAACTGCTTTATGTTTTTGCGTATTATTATTTAGTGTATTATGTAATTATTATATATATTTTTTTTTTTAGAAGAGCACCAAATGAAGGTTAACCATAGTTCTGGTTGTTGATGAGGTGTTGTAAGAGGAACTTTTACATTGGATTTTCTTTTTCTGTTTCTTCTTTGCAAAACAGGGACATATGAGCATCTGACTTAGAACCTAAATAGGGTATAGTACTTACATGCATGATACAGGTGTGTGAATAATGAAATTATTTAAACTAGAAAGCTGCCCAGCTGTAACCTACAAGTAGCATACCCGCAATGCTGCTTTGCTGTGGTCACACGCTGTAGCACTTGTTGTGTATTTTCCCATGAATTTTCATTCCTTTAACGGGCCGATATCATGCAAAATCATCCATCTCTTTGCTTTTAACTAAGTTATATCACTATTCATAGGCGGATCTACTGGGGTGGCATAGGGTGGCAAATGCCTCCCTAAATGACAGCCTTGCCACCCCTGCTGCCACCCCAGTTGGCAGTAGGGGTGGCGAGGCTTATAAATTATGGATCATTTGAGAATTACGACCGCTAATTTCCAATGTCGGACTGCAGTGAATGCAGCACGAGATGACGCGAGAGCGACTGAGACTGATTGTTTTGAAAACCGAATGGGGCAAAGCGAGGGAGCCAGTGGTCATGGGGAGAGGAGACACGGGATGAAACAGGTAAAAACTGATTAACTATCTATCGAGAAATGAAATCATAATGAAAGCACAATGTTGCTAGCATAGCTGCAATGCTGATTTTGAGATGATAAAAATCAGGTTGCAGAACATTATTTCTCTATCTATGACGTTAGTTAGGCCTGACGTTTCAGGCTCATAAAGACATATTTGCGGTCAACTATGACAGAAAAGAGACGATCAGTTTGGTTTAACTCAAATCAAAACGCACAAAGGCTTTGGATCTAAATAAAGTTGTGAAGCGTTTTGCTGAGCAACATGGAAATCACTGCATTCAGCTGTTATAGTCATGTCAACTTTATGTTATGCTCTCTGGTGAACCTTTACAGAGCTGTTACATTTTGTTTTGGCACCTGAGAAAATCTGATATTTCCTTTAATAAAACCAAAAGTGTTAAAAGTTAAAAATGTGATACTGGTGTGAATCCTGCTTAATATGAAGCAGTGTTGTTGTTTCTTTTTTGTATATATAGTATGAAACTATCCAGAAATGACCTGTATGAACCTACTCACAAGCAAATTATATTTTTATGTTGCTTCTTTTCAGATTTGTGGAGATTTTGATGTAACATACAGAACCCGCCTTTTTGTTGATTTGTTGATACAGCAGTACGGAGGACCAACTCTGCCATATTTAAAAATAAATACAGACATAAATAAATGCTTAATAAATAAATAAGCGTACAATTAATTGCCACCAAAATACAAACAACAAATAAATGTAAGTAGAAATTAAATTATACAGCTAGTCATAAAGGTATATAACTCTTTTAATTGGCTTCTTTATTTCTTTGCCTTTTTAATATTTACCTTATTTATTTTTTTGTCATTTATTATCTTCAACTTCATTTTTTTAATTACTTATATTTTTAAGTATTTATTTATGTGCATGTTATCATATTTTTGTCTGTTTTATTCTTCCTTTGTATTTTTTTACCCTAGTTATTTCTTCGCCGCTATTTCTTTCTGCCTGCCCTTTTAACATTTCTGCCTGCCACTATAGTATAATTTCTAATTACATTTATTTGTTGATTGTATTTTTGGTGGCAATTAATTGTATGCTTATTTATTTATTGAGCATTTATTTATTTCTGTATTTATTTTTAAATATGGCAGAGTTGGTCCTCCATATACAGCTCTATCTACAGCATATTTACATGCATGAAATGTCCCTTTCATGTTGCCGTAACTGCTGTATGTCAAGTTACTGAGGAACAAATGGGGTAAATGTGTGTTCAGAGTAAACATTACATAGATGTCTGGTACCTTGTTTGGTGCCTTGACCCATTTATTTCTACTGTGTAGTTCTGCTCACTTTAGCACAGCTCAGTCCATAGATCTCTGATGGGAAACTTTTTCTCTCTATAGTTTCTTCTTGTGCAAATGCTGCAAAGCTGCCTCTCTGATAGTCAGTCTCACACATCTGTGACTCAGCACGTGTGTCTTACCTTAATATCTTGCCTGTGATAATGCCGCTCTAGAAGTAGTGTTATCATTCTTCTATCTCCTATTAAGTGAGATCACATTGCACGATGTATTACTAATATGAACTGTTTCACATGAAACACTTACTCTACATATTATTCTCACCAAACTGTGATAACTGTGATTAAATTCAGTGTAAACAAATGCCATATGTTGCCACCCCTAAAAAATTCCTGCCCCCCTGTTGCCACCCCATAAATATTTTTCTAGATCCGCCCCTGTCACTATTCTTTCCCCCAAAACCATGCCCAAAGTGGTATTTTGCTTGCTTCAGGCATTTTTGAGTAATGGTCAGATTCATTCGACTCTCTGACCATCAGCCCCTCCCTGTGTTGGAAAAAAACAATTGCCAATCATCATCCTTCATACGACGGGAAGCATATACCTTTACCACTACATGGCCACTTTCTTTGGTCAGTGAGCAATGAGATCATATCCCCTCAAATTAGCTTTTTTAGCACCTCTTCTGCAGAATGGCACCAAATGTTTTGCTATCATTGTGCAAATGTTGTGAAAATGTGAGACATCTGAAACTTTGTTCAACTTAATCGGCAGAAATGGCATAATACAACACATATATATCACATATATAAACTGACTGGTGTATATATATACAGTATATATATATATGTATATATAAAACTTGGATTGTTGCTTGACAGCACATAGGCACTAATTCCATTGCATAACTTTTAATCTAGCAAACCCAGACAAATAATCAATTTTTACAGGAAAACAGTTTTTAGTTATTAGTAAAGTTGTTAAAAGTTCTAACCCCCAAAAGATACAACTCTGGAAGCTTTAACAGCAATAATTACGCTTTTAAATTGGCTTCTATTCACAAAATGAATGAATTTAAATTAGAAATACAAATGTCACGCTGTCCGACTTCTTTTCCTCTTTTTTTGCAAAACAAAAACATTTCTGTGGAGAATTTCCTGAAAAGTCGCTCAGCTAATGAGTATTAAGTACTTTTAACGGTTTCATGCATTAATTTAATTAATGGCAGTAGGAAAGACTGCAAGGGAGACAGAAAATGATAGGTTTTTGGAGTTCATGCACGATTCTGAATGTTTTTCCACAAGTGGCCCAGCTTATGGACAAGATCATTAATCAAAGGAATCAGCCAGCCTGGTTACATATATCATTTTTCACCAGAGAATAATAAGATTGTTGTTGTGGATTATTTTAATGGCACTGAGGTTTTAATCAGAGGGCCTTCTTTCGTGGCTGGAGTAAAGGATTCATTCACATTAGATGATCATCATGCATCTATGAGTGGTTTCAGGAGGCTGTTGAGGGCATGATTAATCACAGCTGTGATGCTTAAGCTTGTTATGCTCTATCTTGATGTCTTATTTGCTGTTTCCACGCTTGAAACTTACAATTTTTTAGTGTATGAACTGTTATCTAGATGTGGTAAATGTTTTATAGTTTATCTATTTCAGTTTTCATCTGCCAACTGCAGTTGTAAAACTGCAGTTTACAATAGCCTTGCAAAAGTATTCACACCTCCTTGACGTTTCTACATTTTGTCTCTTATTCCTAGAGACTGACCAATTTAGCAAGTTTCTTTCATTCACTAAGCCCAGTTATCCGCATTGGATTGGAAATAACTGTATTGGTGTATTGCTACATATAACAAGGCTTTAATTTGTCATAAAAAATGTTATATGTACACAGAGTGGGTTAGTGACTAATACATTTTTAATTATGGGAAATAACTTGAATAAGCTGCGATGGACTGACGATCTGTCCAGGGTGGACCCCGCCTCTTGACCCCACTTGGGATTAAGCGTGTTAGAAGATGGATGGATGGATGGATGAAACTTGAATATGTAGCTTTTATTTCTTACTGTTTTGGCTTTATTGCAAACAGAAAGCCCAGGTAGTTAGAAAAATTTGAAATGTTGTCAAAAAAAAAAAGGTTATTCCCACAACTGTTTTAGCTATGAAATAAATTAAATACTTATTTTTTTATGTCTAATGAGCAGCTTAGGGCAATATTAAAATATGTTTTGCCAGAGTGCACACAAATGCATATTCCAATCACTTCTTATTAATATTGTTACTGATATATAGATAAAGATTAATTTATGCTAAATTATTCCATCTCAATAATTTCCTTTCATCAGACTTTCTTTTGCTTTATCGCATTAAAATCCATGAAAGTTAACCAAAGTTTGTGGCTGTAGCATGACAAGATGAGGAAATATTGTTAATAAAGCTGCAAATATTTAGTGTTTGAGTTTTATTGTTAAAACGTGCTGCTGTCTCACAGAATCAATCAGCAATTTCCTTGCTTGATGAGGAAAAGTATTAAATAAACCCACTCCAATGAAGCACTTTACTTTATCATTCATGTTGTCGTTTTTGGCTCTAAATCAATCAAAAACAGGGAAACAAGCTCAATCCATTACTCCAACAGGAGACTCTAATTAAGATGGATGCGTTGGTCACTGTGAGCAGCTTAATGGCTGCTGTTATTCATGAATACTGCAATCATATTACAAGGAGAGTGTCAGAGAGATACATCAGCCTTCTTTTACTCATCAGTTGCTTGATTTATTGCACTACTGTAACAAATAAAACAATTGGTTCCTATCTGATGTTATGCACAACATCCACAGCTTTCTGATCTGAGCTGGCTTTTCAGGAAAAGCAAGGCTGCTCATTGATGCACTTCTGCACCAACCTTCCATACAAACACGGCTTCAAACAGGAAGATCTTCAGGCACCCTAATGGAAAAGTATCAATACAAACCCAGCAGGAGGGAACCGTTTTATGAAACAATCGATCCTACAGCAACGAAGATGAAGCACATCTCCAAGCACTTTAGAATAGATATTAATATTTTCTCACTACTGTGACTAAAACGGGAAGAAGAATTGTTGAAATCATACAGAGGACGGCTAAAGTTATTTTTTTGTATGAAGCCATATGAAATCTGTCTTTCTGAAAATGATCTCAACAGTAGTGGCATAGCAGGGGCTTATGCGCACTGAGAGAAGGCTGAAAGCATTTAGACGCCAGGATCAATATACACTGTACCAACAGGAGAATGGGATTAGCTTATGAATCCATGAGAGATAAGATTTTTGAGCAAAATATTGTGGATTTCTTCTTGTGTCTTCTTTATGCATTTACTAAATCATCATTAGCCTTTTTGAAGCCTTGTACACATTGGTATTTGAAGTTTTAATTAGTGTGTCTTCTTATTTTATTAAAAGCTTCTGCATCACATTGACGGACTGTAGCACTTGTTCAGCTAATTAGTTTTCAAAGGCAGAACTTCAGTAAAAAAAAGTGTCATTTTAAATGACACTTTGCTCCCACAAAAGCAAGATGAAATATACACTATACAGATATCATTTGTTTGTTTGTTTTGCTTTTGTTTTTTCTTGCTCCTGAAAGATTCTATTATCCCTTTTAGCTAAATTACAACAAATGGGTCCAAGGCGTATTCTCAGTCTGGATGACTTTGCCAAGCTTTGCCTGCTACCATCTCATGACACGGTTTGTTTTCCATCTACTTCCCACCAACCTTCCTCCGCTCTCCAAGCCTCCCCAGCAGCCAACCGCATCCAACACTCTCCTCATTGTGGTCCTTTCTGCTTTCCAACCACACTGCAACCCAGCTCCGCCTTTTGCCACCCCAGCTTATAAAGGGATTTATAATTTTTGAAGCAATTATGTGTTTTTATGTATTACAAATGACCTTTTTTTTGACCAACATGTTCAACTTCACAGAGTTTCTGTGTGTGGGATAGATCCATTAAGGGTATGGTGCGTTTTTTTTTTTTTTCCTGCAAATTAAATATAAACTGAAGGTGATGGGGCCAGTTCAGAACCTGCATCCTTTGACTCTATCCAAAATCACTAACCTTAGCCTGTTAAAAGGGAAAATAATTGAATGAGGAACATCACTTCTTGCCTCCTTCCAGAGCTCAGAATATTTTTGTTAACAGATTTTATATTTTTAATCCGTAAGGCACAATATTAAAACAATGCAAATAAAAGCAAAAAAAGAAACATAATAAATCTTTAAAACAATAAAACAGATATTACAACTAAATTTGAAAGAAAAATAATCAGAAAGAAAACTCTGAGAAAACAAATTTTTTTGTGTCCTACATTAAAGGTAGGTAAACCTTTATATCAACAGCATTCTTATTTTGTTCTAGAATGGAATTAGGGAGCTGAAGATTAAAGTGTGCCACAATTTCAGCATTTTAAACAAAGGGCAAAAGGGCCAAAGATACTAAAATTTTAAAGCTGAAAGCAAAGAAGTGTGACTGATTTTTTCACAGCCTTATCCCTTTTTCTTCCATCTGAGGTTGGCAGCTCTTCAGCTCTGGGACACATGCGTGCATCTGGATGTTTCTTTACAACTGCAGCTGGCAATCCCAACAGATATGTTAGGGTCTCCCTCATGAACGGAGCTTTCAGAGCCACTCAGCATCATTTCACTGTTCAAGTGCAAACTACATCCAAGGACCGGCCTATTATGAATGCCTGCATATGTAACATGTGTGTTCTATTACATATGTATCATGCAGACCTGAGAGGACATCTGCAAACATTATAGCTGATGTGCAAACAAGGACTCTCATATCTGCTAACCCTGCTACAGAGGGATATTTAACTTACAATCAGACAGGAAGAATTTACAAATGTTTTGAGTTTGAAAGAGGTTTGCAATCCTTATTATATTTTCAGAGGAGAATGTTGGCAAAAAGGAGTGGTGTGTAACTTAGCATATATAGAGATTATGTTTTCTTAAACAAAGTGTTAAAGATTATCATTTCAGAGCAAATAAAAACAGAAAGATTAAAAAATAAAAATATGAAACTCTCCACGCTAGTTTATTTTTCGACAAAGTTTTAACAAAAGTGTGAAAAAATAGTCAAATAATACACTATAAAAAAATAAAAAAAAATCCCTAGAAGTTTCATGCCGTATTTCAACATCTATCATCAATACAACAGCCCGTGATGTTGTTTTGATCTTGTTTTATATACGATTGCATGTTACTGGTGCCTTTTCACTGTTCTCCTTGTAGAAGCCTTCTGAGAATTCTTTTAAAGTCCAGAAATTTGAATCTGTGGTTAATCTTGTAGCCTAGTAATTGTACCCCTGCTGTAGAGCTCTCCATGGTGCTGAATGCCACAGGTAGTTTGACAATATTCCAATACATTTTAAAATGTAGCATTAGTTCAACCTTAAAACATTAATATTAATTATAAAAGGAACTTTTTTCCCCCTAAAGTTTAAGAATTTAAATTAATTAAATTAATTGACTGGATAAAATGTGTTTAGTCTGTTGAAGTAAAATGTTGATGTTGCTGCTTTGTAGTTTAGGATTACCAGTATTGATCCCCTGCTGGTTACCAGGTCTGCTGTTCTCCACCTATTGACCTGTTTTTTAGTGTGTAGACAATGAAAGGCTCTAATCAGAGCCTGTGTCTGCAGTGAGGAGGAGCTGTACCCTTTTCCCTACAGCATTTTGAACAGAGGCGGGCACAGGTTTTATCAAACAAAAAAGTCTAAAGTATAGTAATCTAATGGGATTTGTGTGTAATGTGAAAATGCACTTAGTTGTGGACAAATGTAAAGTTTTCTCCAGGAGCTAACAGATGATTTATGGAAATGAAAATTAAAAATTACATGGAGGCAGACCAGGACACAACAGGTAAGCACACATGCAATATCCTCATGCAAAGGGGGTTAAACCACTATTAAATAATGTGTCTGAGAGCAGAAACAGCAGAACACACACAAGTGTTTTGAGTATTACTGGAGCTGCAAATCACTATGATGTTTCTATGACCATACCTGTCAGAATGCTGGTATATTGAAAGCAATCAGGACTTATTTTTAATTTTTCAATTAAACAAAATATTTAACTTAACAGTTTTTATGTGATTTTGAGTCATAAACTGGGTTATTTGAATTTTGAATTGTGATTTTTTTTATTTAATGATTTCCTTAATATTTGAAACACAGATTAGACAAATTATATAAAAAAACTATATATATATATATATATATATATATATATATATATATATATATATATATATATATATATATATATATATATATATAAGCCATCTTGTGAAAACCATCTTGTGATCCAACACTTAATAAGTGACAGTCTCCAGTTTAGGAGCCCCTTTTTCAGAGGAGCAAAATAACCTTTGTAAAATTTCTTAGTTTAATTACTAGCTGGCCTGCATTTTTCATGCACTGCAAATAAAATCTTGCAATAATGGCGAAAAGTCCCTTTAAAATCATTGTTATCTCTGCTTACATAAGCGATGCCATCTCCCTTAGAAGAAGTAAAAGAACCTTCCTGAATAAAACTAGTTAAGTGTCACTTTAATATTCAGTCCATTCTGCACTGTCAAGAGGCAATAATTTATTCATAGTCGATTCTAATTTCATTTTGGGGTAAAACTGTCCTCCGCAGAAAAAGATAGGGGGCGAAAGATGAAAGGAGGAAGAGGTGGTGCTGGCAGGGGACTTTGATCAGGGTTGAAGAGTGAAGATTAATCTTGTTGTCAGGGATGGGTGGCAATGTGAGGCATGCTGCGTTTCCATCTATCTCTGCTCCAGCTGCTCTGTTTGGCCCTGATCCCCTGCCCACAGAGGGAGGGATGGTGTGCAACGGAAATAGAAAGTTAGCAGGTAGATCTCCCAGCCGAGAGCCCTACCTGCAAAGTTTCATTGGGAAAAGATGCTGGTGTTAAGAACGGAAATGAAAGATGCAGTCAGATAGCTGAAATTCCTGAGCTGGATGTCTAAGTTCTTCATTTTCAGATAATGTGTCTCTAAAGACAATCCCTCTCATGGTTTGTGGAAGACAGCAAAAGTTAAGAGGGAAGCTGTACCAGATAAAGACTTAAAAAAAGAGAAAGAATAGAATAACTTACAAAGGTAAGATGTAAGGTAGAAGGAACAGGTCATGGAGCACAAGCAGAAAAACAGGCATGGAGAGGGTAATGGAAGAATCCGTGAGAGAAATCCGGAGAGAAAATTTGAGAACATGAAAGGAAGATAACAAAGAAACCAGAGAGGCAAATAATAATAATGAAGAAAAAAAAACAACTAACTAACTAATAATCATCTAATAATCAATAATAACTAATAACTGCTAATCATCCATGATAAGTGACAGGAAGCTACCTAAATCCACAGACACAATAACAACAACCTTCAGTGTGGAAGTGTTACAGATGGAAAAAGCATAGAGATGATCACAATAGAGTCAGATGAGGAAGACTTTCAGTGTCAAGTTGGGTGGAGGTTTGACAGGACCCAAATGCAGACCCTGAAGCTGAAGGTGTTTACTTGCAGATTTCATAACAAAAAAGGAAAACAGAAGCAAAAATGCAAAAACAGAAATCCACAAAAACTGAGAACCAGGAATCCTCACATCAAGAGTGCAAAGAAATGATGACAAACCAGCAACAGCAACTGCGCAGGAGGTGCTTATATGAGAGAAACAAAGACTAGGCTAGTCAGCAGATTGGGAGCAGGTGTGGACAGAGGAGTCTAGAAGGCAGCTAAGGAAAAGGAGACTGACACAAGAGGGCAAACAAGAAATACCTAAGAACTCAAACACAATTAAAAATAACTAGATTAACACAAAATGGGAATAATACTAATGAAAACTCAAAGATAAAACTTAAACAGAACAGATGAAGGGTGAACATATTACAGAGAGGACTTTATTTTTATTTTTCCTTTGGAGCATTTCACCCATCTGTCGTCTAAAAGGGCACATTCAATTTTTAGAATTAGCAGCCATTTGAATGTCTCGAAATATGAACTATAAGGGTTCACATTTTCACACATTGCACTATGAGACGGCTGCTTTGATTCAGCTACCTAAAGAGACCGTCCTTAAAAAGGAGAATGACTGTGGCTTGAGATTTTAAATATTTTGTGTTTTAAACAGAACTTGGTTTGGTCATTTGGTCTCAAAGCTTTGCAAAAAACTAAAACTACAGTTTTGGTGCCTTTTTGTTCTTTTTGTCATTAATGGGTTCAATTTATGCTTTATAAAACATTATACTTCATAACAGGAGTAAAATAAATCTTGGTTTGCATTAGAAATGAATACAGAAAGAGGAAACCTTCTGTTGGGATTATTCAGTGATCTGAATGGAGGCTAAAAAAAGCATTGGGAATTTCTTTTGTCATAAAATGTACCTTTTACCCCTATTAGAGGTTAGATCTGTTCCCTACATGAATTGAAAAAAAAAAACTTGTGTGATTGATATTTGGTTTGCCTTATTTAGCTGCTGTTGCTTTGTTTTTTGTTTTCTATTTTTCCTTCCTTCTTATTAATTTAACGCGCATTCTGTCTTCTTAATTTATAAAAAAATTTTTCCCTTATATTGTAGTTCTTCTTTTACTTTTGAAGAATCACCTCCTTTCTAAGAAGTTTGGATTATTGATTTAGACTTGTTAAGGGTGTTGAGGCAGCCACTACAGCTCTTTGATATTTTTTTTGCCTTTTTTTATTTTACCTTTTTTTTTTCATTTTGTAAGGCAGCCTTTTTTAAGTACTGCCACATGGATCATCTTCAGCAATAACAAAGGAATAACCCAATCCCCCAGGAGGAACCTAGAACCAACAGTACAGTGTCTGCTTGTTTACTTAAGACATGAGCAACTGAAGTGAACTCTGTCCTTGGTTTGTGTCAGTCTGGTGTTTACTTTTTTTCTTTGATAACTTAAAAAGAAAAACACTTCTGTGTTGCTGACTGTGTTCTGAAAATGTAAGTTCATATAAAATGATGAAGAGAAGATTGAAAAGGATTAAAAGATTTGCTGCAGGTCAGTCTGGGATATAAGAGTCCTGTTTGTTAGAAGACTACTCTATTTACAATCTGTTTATGTTTGGTACCAAATACAACTCAAAGGATTTGTCTTCTGAAGTCTTTCAGCAGGGAGCTGAGATTCAAGACAATTTTTTTCTCATCACTTTCAAAATCTCTGAATAACCTGTAGGGACTTAAAAAGGAATGTGCTCACTATTGTTATTATGCATTTATTAATCATGAAGGGTAGGAGAAAATAGTGTCTTTTATTATACATTAGCTTAGCATGACATCTTTGTGGGTGGACAAGAGTGTGAAAGACTTTAGTGAAAGAAACGTGGTATTAGGACTTTTATTGCCAATAACAAACAGGAAGATACCAGGTATATTCAGTATTCCAGAGGATGAGCAAGAAAAATGACAATGAAAAGGAGAACAAAGGAATTTGCTTTTGTCAAGTGTTGGAAAATATTAATAGCTATAAGATAGGTTTACACAAAGTCTTTTTTTTCATATACAGTATAAGGACCAGATGTTATGGTTCTCCCCCTTTGGTATTCAACATTTTTGGTTTTCAGTTATCAGTTATTCTGTTTTTTTCAATCTTGGGTGTATTTTCCACTTTATGTATGTTTAAGCAGTCTTTGGTTGCTCTCTTTTGCCCCATTGTTCCAGTCTCGTTTCCCTTAGCTCCCTTCTGGTCTCTTCCATTCACATCTGCTCCATATCTACTGTTTAGCTTGGTCTTTGTTCAGTCTACCATTAAACACCTCATGTTCAGTCACTGTTTGCAGGTTCCTTGTCGTTTGTTGGTTCCTCATCTCTGGCTCCCCGTGTGAGTTTTTCCATGACATGTGCTGATATTTGGTTCTTGTCAAAGTCAGCATGTTGAAACTGATTTGTTCTTTATAAACATATTTTGTATGCCTTAGCCTTCTTAATAGTTGATATACATAATATTAAGTATGCTGTTGTTATTACATTATGAGAGGATTTGGATAAAGTGTTCTACTGTTTTATCCTGACACTGAAATATCAGCTGGCCTGCTACCTTCATCATCTTTGATTATAGACAATACAGTTAGGCCTTTTTTCAGTTCTAAGTCCCGTTTCTCTCCTAGACATAACTATGGGCTCAGATTTCAATGTGACTAAGTGGATGTTCTCTCTTTCATACCTTTTGACATGAACTGACTCAGAGCTTCTCTGGTAAACGAATTTCTTCTCTGACGGGCCACCTATGGAGAGAGTTAACTTTTAAATCTCGACTTCTTTCTGTTTTTTTACTTGTGTCTCCTTGAACCCGAGTCAGCGTCGGCACACTGAGCCTGGTTCTGCTGGAGGTTTCTTCTTGTTAAAAGGGAAGTTTCCTCTCCACTATCATCAACGAATGCTTGGTGAGAAGGACTGCTCTAATGTCAACGATAGAATGCAAGTGAATATCTACATTCTCATCCAGGAGAGGTGAATCCTGCAAGTCAATGAGTCCATGCAATAAGCTTGTTTTCCTTAATAGAAATTTAGAACTATCTGACTGTATGATCTGATTGAATGGTCTCAGCAAAGTGCCTTGAGATTAAATTATTTTACTGTTATTATTTTTATGTCCATTTTATCCTGAAATAGGAAAGCAACAACAAATACATTTTTCCCTTACAGAAACCAAAGTAATTTGAAGTATCTGTTTCATTTTATTCTTGAATTTATTGTAGGACACAAAGGAGGATCTGCAGACTTTTCACATAAAAAGAACCCTTCAACATTAGTAAATAGTAACAATGTCACCAGGTTAAGGTTTTACATTCCTGAAATTACCATTGCACTAATCTATACATGAACCATGATCACAGGGGATGAACATCTTGCAAAAAAGTGGACACATACTTTTGTAAATTGAGCACACGCAGACCCTCTGGTATGTAATGGAAACACACACATGCACAGTCACAGGTGCTCAGAAGTCATTTTAGGTTAAATATGCACAGAGAAGTTACTGACTGGAACACAAGAGCCCTTAAGGGAGTTTGACTTCTTTTTTAGTGAGAAAAAGTTTGCATGTAGAATATAGGTTCTTATAGTGACATTATATAAAAGAGGGTTTGGATTAAGTGTTTTACTGTTTTATCTTGACATACGTTACTACAAAACACTTAGAGGCTTTTTAAAGTGTGGTGTGTATTGGATTCCCTCCCGGCAGGCAGTGGTGTCATGCTTAAATCTAATACTGTCGTTTCAATGGGGCTGCAGTGTTGACAGAAACACAGCATAAAAACACAGAATTACCATTGCAGGGTGCAATTTCCACTTCAGTGAACCTCAACCATCGCTAGCTGTGGTGTAACAACCTGAAACCTTTGATGTGTTGCTTCAAGTTCACATAGAGGGCTAGCAGACTTATGTAATGCCTTACAGTGGTCTCCAGCACTGAGCTGTTATTTACAGGAAAGTGTCTGAAGTAAATTATCTATTTGGAAGGAAAACCTAAATAGGTTGTTTTTCGCTTTTTGATCATGTGAAAAATTACAAATGCAAACTTTTTTGGAAAAAAAAATTTGGTGAGATTAGTATCCTTCAGAAAACTGTCCTTTTACTTCATTTTCAGCTGTTGGTGACTGGTTTTGTTTACAAAGAGACCTACGTTTCTGCCCATGGTTTACAGACTTTTGACTAAACTAAGGATTTTAACCATGTAATTCTATCACATACTTATTATTGACATATTTAAAAAAAAATGCCATCATTATGTTAACATGTGTACTATGAGACAGATGTGCTGAAAAAGATTTTTAAGAATTAATGACAATCTATGTGATAAGATAAATTTCTTTTCCTAAAATATTCTGTTCCCCTTGTCACACAGAATGTGCTGTTGGTGGAAATGGGTTGTGTACCAGCCATGCACAAGCATATTCTCCTCATCTGCTGTTCCTTACTCTTAATATCAAAATATGTAAACCTAACAAATCGGGGGAACAGAACATTTAAGAGGTAATAACCCCCATAAAACATCTTAGCCTGATTGAGGTCCAATTCAGATTCAAATGCCAACAACACAGTTTCCAGATCACCATAAAAATCACTCAGGAGAGTAACAAGAATCAAAGACTGTAAGGATACCTATTAGCTATTGCTCAGATAGTTTTGGAATGAAGTGATTGACTTGTGTTTATTTAAAGTGGAACATTATTTCTAAATTTAAACATTATAGACTGCATTATAGACTACAGTATGAATAAAAGGTTATGCTGCTATATGCTTAGATTGTTGGACGACATAGGGACCCCTTTCTCATCATTCCTGGAGAGAAATATCAGCTGTGCTGCTGCCATCAACACATTTATTTATAGATGTTGGAGATTTGCCTGTTTTTCAATGTAGTCCTGTTTCTCTGACTGTGACTAACTGGATGTGCTCTCTTCATCCTCTGACATGGGAGCTGGCTCGGAGCTCGTCTGCCTGGCTGTGTGTTTCCTGGACGGAACCTTGACTTTTGTATCTCTGTTTCTTACTCTATGTCTGCTTCTGTCTCCTTGAACCTCAGTCGGTCTCAGCAGATGGCCGCTCACTCTGAGCCTGGTTCTGCTGGAGTTTTCCTCTCCACTGTCGCTACAAGCATGCTTAGTGTGAAGGATTACTTTCAAGTCGATGAGTCGATGCAATCAACTGGTTTTCCTTAGATAAAAGACTTTGAATCAAACAGATCTTGGGAACTGTAAAGTGCCTTGAGATGACATGTGTTGTGAATTGGCACTATAGAAATAAACTGAATTGAAATTGAATTGAATTGAAATTGCAAACTTCAATAATATGGAGAAATATATAATTTGTTTATTTTACACAGTTTCTCCTGGAAACCAGAATCTGCTGTTTAGTTGTTTACCAGTTAAACAGCCAAGCTGTTACACATACATCTATTTCCTTCTGTATGTCTCCTGTCACTTTAGATCTTCTCTTTATGATATTTTTTCATTTATATATGGAAATAACACCAGCATTTTTCTATTCCAGTTCCATGAAGCAAAGCCTCTTTCAGCTGATGCTGCACCAAAAACAAAACTAGTCTGGAAAACATCCAAGAAGAGCATTGAGCTTGCAGGGCTTTAAAAGAGGCAGTGATTTGATTTCTAACAGCAGTGGCAGAGATATATGTGAATGAGAGTGGCATTATATTAAATTTGGTCATTAAAACATGTGAGTTAAGGATATAAGAAAGTAGCAAAGAGATGTAAATTAGCTTGGCTGAGACCAGATTGCACATGTTTAATATGCTAATAGATTATTGATGTTATGTCATCAGTGCTGGCTTATAAAAAAGATAAATTAACTCGAGCTGGTTTATGTTGGGGCTGTAAGTTTAGTGAAGAATTTTAAGTTGTGAAATATGAGAGTGAATTTATTTAGCTTTCATCTGTAAAAGCTGGGCTTTGATTTAGTTCCTGTGGAGATCAAATCTGTGCTACATCCAATTCTAACGTTTGATAAGGCTTTGATCAAACCCAGTCCATTAAAACTCTGCATGCAAGCAGTTTTATTGTTCTGCTGAAAGGTCAGCTTTAAGTTAACATCCAGCATGAGCAGCATCCTAACCCCTGCCTTCATGGTGATGTGGAACCACTAACATTATGTCAAGTTGTTGTATCAACAAGATCTTTCGTTAACAACTTTTAAACGGGCAGATTGAAAAAAAGAAGCCCACAATCATATTTTAACAACTCATTCTGGCAGCTGTATTTAATACTGAGTGAATAAACAAAAAGTATTTTTTAACACGTTATTGCATGATTTGTATAATTGCACTGTTTAACGTTGCTGCACGTTGCAGTAACTCTGATATTCCTTTTTATGAGAACTCTAGGTTTTCTTTTGTTTGTTTTTTGTGGATCAGTTCATTTTTTTCTGTATTTTGCTTCTGATGTTGGAAAACAGTCAGAAGCTTCTTCAGATGCAGTGCAAGACAGACCACTACAGAAGATCCTTCCTGGCGACCTCTATCAACACCTACAAGAACTCAATGAAAAACATAAAATAAATAAAAAAAAAAACCAATGATTTGCTGTAACATTTAATTTCCGTTTGGGATTAATACCTATTTTTGAATTTAATCCGAATTAGGGTAGACATACACTATATTGCCAAAAGTATTTGCTCACCTGCCTTGACTCACATATGAGCTTAAGTGACATCCCGTTCCTAATCCATAGGGTTCAATATGACGTCGGTCCACCCTTTGCAGCTAGAACAGCTTCAACTCTTCTGGGAAGGCTGTCCACAAGGTTTAGGAGTGTGTTTATGGGAATTTTTGACCATTCTTCCAGAAGCGCATTTGTGAGGTCGCACACTGATGTTGGACGAGAAGGCCTGGCTCTCAGTCTCCGCTCTAATTCATCCCAAAGGTGTTCTATCGGGTTGAGGTCAGGACTCTGTGCAGGCCAGTCAAGTTCATCCACACCAGACTCTGTCATCCATGTCTTTATGGACCTTGCTTTGTGCACTGGTGCACAGTCATGTTGGAAGAGGAAGGGGCCAGCTCCAAACTGTTCCCACAAAGTTGGGAGCATGGAATTGTCCAAAATGTCTTGGTATGCTGAAGCATTCAGAGTTCCTTTCACTGGAACTAAGGGGCCAAGCCCAGCTCCTGAAAAACAACCCCACACCATAATCCCCCCTCCACCAAACTTTACACTTGGCACAATGCAGTCAGACAAGTACCGTTCTCCTGGCAACCGCCAAACCCAGACCCGTCCATCAGATTGCCAGATGGAGAAGCGCGATTCGTCACTCCAGAGAACGCGTCTCCACTGCTCTAGAGTCCAGTGGCGGCGTGCTTTACACCACCGCATCCGACGCTTTGCATTGCACTTGGTTATGTATGGCTTGGATGCAGCTGCTCGACCATGGAAACCCATTCCATGAAGCTCTCTGCGCACTGTTCTTGAGCTAATCTGAAGGCCACATGAAGTTTGGAGGTCTGTAGTGATTGACTCTGCAGAAAGTTGGCGACCTCTTCGCACTATGCGCTTCAGCATCCGCTGACCCCGCTCCGTCAGTTTACGTGGCCTACCACTTCGTGGCTGAGTTGCTGTCGTTCCCAAACACTTCCATTTTCTTATAATACAGCTGACAGTTGACTGTGGAATATTTAGGAGCGAGGAAATTTCACGACTGGATTTGTTGCACAGGTGGCATCCTATCACAGTTCCACGCTGGAATTCACTGAGCTCCTGAGAGCGACCCATTCTTTCACAAATGTTTGTAAAAACAGTCTGCATGCCTAGGTGCTTGAATTTATACACCTGTGGCCATGGAAGTGATTGGAACACCTGATTCCAATAATTTGGATGGGTGAGCAAATACTTTTGGCAATATAGTGTATTTAAAAGATATAACACAAAAGAATCTTATTAGATTCCTGAATAAAAAAAGATTAGTTTAAATTGTAAAACATTTATGATTTGTACAGAGATGTAAAACTATCATTAAGAGACAGGGTATGTTGCTCTGAAACACTGTCGGATCATTTAGCACTTGTTTCAATTAAGTGAATTGTAGCCAGTGTTGGGCACGTTACTTTGAAAAAGTAATTAGTTATAGTTACTAGTTACTTCTCCCAAAAAGTAACTGAGTTACTAACTGAGTTACTCCACAATAAAAGTAACTAGTTACTAGTAAAAGTAACTATTGTGTTACTTTTGCGTTTCTCGCCCCCGTAACCCTCACCACCCGGCCCCCACCATCTCGCCGTCTGTTTCCAAAGCCAGCTGAATAGAGCGGACGACAAAGACAAGAACCTGCAGAGAGTTTAGCATTTATTGCAACTCAATGTAAATGACATCAGGGGGGAACGAGATGTGAAGTTTTTTAACAGGACATTCAGATCTGGTGAAATTAATAACTGGGGATGTCTAATTCTGAAATCCTGTGTGTTTGGGTTGTTATAGATACTGCAACATCTATCTATCTATCTATCTATCTATCTATCTATCTATCTATCTATCTATCTATCTATCTATCTATCTATCTATCTAGATGTATACTCTGTGTGTGACATAAATTATGGATCTCCATCCCTGCCACAAAGGCCATCAAATAATGTTTAAAATAAAAAAATACAGTAGGTTGAAAAGGCAGAGTATCCATCCATCCATCCATCCATCCATCCATCCATCCATCCATCCATCCATCCATCCATCCATCCAGATTTCTCCCTTTCATTTGATCGTTCAATCTCTCCATAGTTCCCTTGTGGCGCGAGCACAGGGTGACTGTTGCGCGCCTTTAGCTAGCATGCGCGTTTCCCTTCGCTTGCACATTGAATCGTGCCGCCTGCGCTGTGCGGAGATGCAGAGGAAACCGTATGTGATGGGGAAACGCAGCTCGATGTAACACCGGTATTTCCATCAGGAAAACGCTGTTTTGCTGCTGGAGTCATCCTCACTCTCCATCTCTCTGTGTGTGCTGTACGTTAACACCCACCAGCGGAAACACCCACCTACCCAACTGACAGACGGAATCTCACTATACATCAGCCATTCTCATCCTCTCATGACAAGGCGCGCACGAGTCCTATCATGAAAAAAGGTTCATTGTGCGACCTGAGTAACGCACAGTAACGGGGTGTCTGCAATGGTAACTGCGTTATAGTTACAGTCAAAGTAATTAGTTAGATTACTCGTTACTAAAACAAGGTAACGGCGTTAGTAACGCCGTTACTTACAACGCTGTTAGTCCCATCACTGATTGTAGCTGTGATGTAAAAAAGCTCTCTGTTTTTAGTGTAATCCATTTAGTGCTGGGAGAGACTTTGTGCTGCTTGCAGCGCCTTTAAGCAGGTGGTCAAAAACAAACAAAATGGCATAAAGTTCATTCTGCATACTTGTCACCATTAAACAATGTAAATAATCCTGGCCTGAATTCACTACGATCCTCTGCTCTGGCATTACTTATTTTGCAAATACCAGTGAGTCTTAGCCTAAGAATGAACAGAAATGGATTGCAGTGACATTACATTACAGAAAATAAATCTGTCTAAGCGGCCATTTTCAATTATTTTGATTAAATACATTTTAATTTAATAAACCATTAATTGACATTCATGAGTTGATTATTTGTTTGCAACCCTAATAGATACCCTGGGAGCTATTTAAAGAGGAAAACCATTTCACGGACTACCTCACTTAGAAAATACCAAGATTGTTTAAAGCAGTAATCCAAACAGAGTGGGATGTTTTTAAACAATCTAAATTATTAAATATGCTTTGAGTTATTTAACATCTTTTCTTTGCTATATAACTCTATGTATTTCAGCACCATAGTTTTGACATTTTGTTGTTTGAGTATCCTCTGAATTTTCTGTGCATGCTACACAAACAATTCAGAGTGTAATCAAAAATAGAAAAGCTCTTCAATTAGAGAGGTTTGTCTCATCATTTGACTGGTAGTGTGCATTAATGGAGATTACAAATGTAGATTTAGATCATAAAGCCTCCTCCCTAGAGCAACTACGCATTTCTTTTCAACAATGAATATAAAATGTTGTTCCAAAACAATGCATTCCATTTTAATTCCATTAACACCTGCTTGTGTCTAATTGTGCTCATCCCTTTTCTGCAAAAAGTCAAGCTACACTTTACATCCGTTCAACTTCTAGTCTAATGCTCACTGTCCCACATGTCAGTGTCTCCACTAGAACAGAAATGTCATTCATCATGCTGAACCAGGAGTTATGGTACATGCTGTTTACAGCACATCTGTC
The DNA here is from genome assembly GCA_030533445.1 of Cyprinodon diabolis. Taxonomy (NCBI): domain Eukaryota; kingdom Metazoa; phylum Chordata; class Actinopteri; order Cyprinodontiformes; family Cyprinodontidae; genus Cyprinodon; species Cyprinodon diabolis. The sequence goes on along the minus strand of CM060083.1, from coordinate 2,275,232 downwards.
TTTTTTAAACATTTAATCTTTAGCTTTTAAATCACAGATTGGTTTCATAAACCTTGTTTTGATGTGTCTCTCATTAACTTTTCTCTGTCACCTTTTCTTTGTTCTCAGATGTCATTTGATTTTTTTAAACAATCAGCAGAAGTCATTATGCTAACAAAACCCAGACTAATAATAGTTTGATCTGCTCCCTCTTCTCTGTCTAACATCCACAGGCTGTTGGTTAATGATTGTAATTGAACGTTGTAGTTAAACGTCTGGTTTGTTAGGTAAATAAGAACAATTTAAAAAAATGTTCTCCTTATTTCCCCGCTCGCCTTATTTGTCACACTCTGCTGCACCTCGTTTCAATTGACCAATGCTTGATGCATTAATCCCAACAAGCTAATGAGTCCTGTGAACTACATCATCCAATATGTTTGGGTTTCATACACATCACATGAGCTACAGGGATTAGCCAGCTTAACCCACTAAGAGATTAGCTTTATACAATGGGAAAAGTAGTTTATCATGGAAGAAATAAACAACACAGTGTGGTCCTCTGATGAGTGACCACACTGTTGGATACATGTTTAATAAGGATTTAGCAGCATAAAATGGGAACTGAAATGGCCAGAATGACACATTTAATAATGGAAGTTGATATTCTCTGATTGGATAAATGTAATTTATGTCGGAGGTTATGTTGAAAGAGGTACCTTTGTATCTTTAGTTCCAATTCAAAGAAACATTTGACATTTATTCTTTTAAGAACAATTGAAAAAAAAATGTGTTCCCTTTCCAGACACTTGGTTCTGCCCACATCTAAAATATTAAAATTCTCCTATTATATCACTTAGCTGAACACAGAGGTGGGTAGAGTACCCAAAGACTTTACTTAAGTAAAAGTAGCACAACTTTATAACACAAGTGAAAATAAGAAGTCTTTCAAAAACTCAAGTAAGAGTAAAAAAGGTAATCTGTATACAGGTTACCCATGATCAAAACAGCAGAATTGTTACTTATTGGAATTATAAAACTAGCAAAGCAATATTTAAAGCATGTAGAATAGGTTAAATTTATGGAACCCAAGAGCAGTCGTGTCCCTCAGATTTTTGTTTTCTCGAGAAAACGAGTTAATTTTCTCATTATCTAAAGATAACAAAAGTCGTTTTCTCGTTATAACGAGATGACTGGTGTGTGTTAAAACTGATTTCATCCTTCAAAACCACAACAGCTGGAGAGGATTTATAAGTCATGGCAGCCTACGTGTAATTCTGTAAATAATCCTGTGTTTAACTTTTAGGTAACGAGACGACGTTGTTGGTTTGATGATTTGCTTCCAGTTCTGATTCATAACAATTAGACGTATGCCTACTTTGCTTTAGCGCTGGGTGTTTTCTGAACAGCCCCGGTGTTACGCCTGTAACAGCTATAAGATTTAGGATTTTAATTAAAAAAACAGTAACATTGGTTTCTACTGTATTCCATGCAATCCAATCATCCACCATGACCTGACAATAAATGAAAAGAAATAGGAAACCAGAATAATGATTATTTTCGCACAAGCTGCACTGTGACCACGTAACTACAGGCCCCGCAGGCCTGGATGGACTGGGAATCCAGGGCTGTTGGCCAACCTCATTCATTACTCATACAGGTTAATCATCTCGTTATCTTCAGAAATCAATAACATGATAGTTATGTCCTTATCTCAAGACGGCAAAGGAAAAGAAAAAAGTTGAGTATGACCGCTCTCAGCTTCTGTATATATTAAAATATACTCTTTTATTTATTTGAATTTGACCTCCACATGCGAAGGACACTCTGCAGATGGAAAATAACATTTATCCAATAAATCATGAGTACAAAAAATAAGAAAGTGTGTCTCTCAGTAGTGAATACTTAATTAAACAAGCTTGCTTTCCCTGAATAAATGTTATCACAATGGACGGAGTAGCCAGAAATGTTTCTTGAGTAGGAGCAGCGATATTTTATTATATTTTTACTCACATAACATATTTCTACATAAAAAGTATAAGTATATAAAAAGTACAATGCTGTAAAACTACTCCTAAAAGTATTTTTTTAAAGTTACTCAAGTAAATGTGAGTAAAGGTAACTACCACCTCTGCCTGAACAACAGAAATACTGCAAACATTGCTGTTCCAACTCCCTATGGAGACATGTACCAAGCTGCCTTTAAACTTTATACCCCACAGCAGCAGAGCTACAGCATGTTTTTTTTCTGTTTGACCTCACTAAGTCACTGAGGTTAGTTCTCTTACTGATTAAAAATCAGGAGCTCTAAAGTCATTAAGTGTGGGGAGGACACAAAACAAGAGCTTTAGTAATGTGCCTGTTCTTAATCATCCTGTTTATAGTAACCACCAAGTATGCTTAGGCAAAAGATAAATGGACTCTCGCTCAGTTTTAGTGTTTTTTCTGGAAATGTTTCAACTCTTATTGAGGAGTTTTTGTCAGTTCTGTCGGCTCACACTAGAGCAACCTGTACTTGGAGTACTGATGTTTTAAGCAATATGGAGGTCCATCCTCCTAAGCACATTCCAAGTCAGACGCAAATTGAAAACCCACCCTTTGTTTTCCTTGGTATCTGGAGTCTGTTGTATGGGTTTTGAGTTTAGCCTTTTGAATAATGATGACTGTGCTTGTGTAACTTCTTTGGAATGATCTCCAGGACACAGTTATAAATGCTTGAAAGCCAAAACCTATAAAGCAATAAAAGCAGGTCTACAATAGATGTACAGTGAAATGTCAACATTTTGATCAGGAAGTAGATCTACAAGACAACTATGGATACATGAACCTAGCATAAACCAGATTAATACCATATAGAATTCACTTCCATCTACATGTATAAATCTGGAAAGCCTCATGTAGAAATAGTTCACAAAAGGTACATTCGGTAAAATTCTTTGAGCTGATTGGGTACCTGCCTCCCATGATTATACCAAATCTGATTGGGGGTAAAACCCAAACATCTTCTAGTTCACAAAGGTTTTATTATTTATTATTGACTAACTTTTACGTGATTTGACTACGAGTATCAATACTTTAACTCGGGAACTACTGTTGAGTGCTTTTTTACTACTGTTTTTGAAACCAGAAAAACTTAATAAAGATGTTTCTGTTATACAAGGCAGGTTGTTTAGGGGAAGTATCACATGCAATGGTTGGTTAATTTTTTTTTTTATAAACTTTTGACTTACTGCTCTTAAAAAAAAAAAAGACTAAGCATATACTAAGAACGGTTGTTGTTGGATTTTACCTGGCTAATACCTATTACCCCTGTGTTCTTTACATTCCTTCATTAAACAGTTCAAATAGGATTTGGAGACTTTCATTCTCTCTAGACTCCTCACGCTGAGACTGAGGATTTGCATAATTATTAGGAGCCATGTTGTGCAGCAACATTTAAACCGCATGCTGTCACCTTGAAACTACTTAAACGTGTACTAAGATGTGTAAATGAGTGATAATAACTCTAGTGATTGAAACAGAGAATGTCAAACTAAATGAATGAATGAAACAGGAAGTATTTTAGTTTTTGAAACAAATTTGTCCTGTTTGTAATACTAGAAGATTAGAAGCTATTTACTAAAATGCTGGACATGTGTCATCCTTTTTTTGTTCTAATAAAAGCCAAAGGCATTAAATCTATTGATCAAGTTGAATGAAATAAGTAGATTGTATTGTTAATTCATAAATCTGATTAGGCAGCAACCCTGACTAATAAATCAAATGTGCCCTTGTATAAATATACGTATATCACCTGTCAGAGCTCTGGTCTGTGGATAATTTACAGGATTTGTTTATGAATTTACATGAGATAAAGATTGTCAAGTCAATGGGAAGTTTTATTTTTTTTAAATTACATCCAACCTAAGTGTAAGTGTTTGACTCCTCTCTTCATCTCTGGTGTTGTCTTCTTTATAGCTGAACAGATCAAAACTATCACTCAGGTCTCAATATATTAAGTTTTTTTTAATCCTAACTCATTTCTTTTTAAATACAAGGGTTTTCACCTGTATCTGGATTTAGATTAGGCATCTAAATTCTCGTCAATGACTCTGTGTAGATAACTTTTATCAGTTTATGCTTCAGTCAGATTGAAGATGATTCACATGAACGCCTCAATTAGCTTTAACTGATCTCACCTCGCTCAGTGAGGTTATCCTAACTCCATGGTTTAAGCTGATGCTTTAAATATTATCAAAAGGGTAGGGGTATGTTGTACTTGGAGTAAAGGCTGTGTTGGGCCAATAAACCATAACTTCATTTTGGACATTGAGAACCAACGTTCATGCTGATGTTAACTTGAGAAAGACTAACTGGCTCTGCATCACCAATTTCCACCTTCTGCAACCACCCCCCTGCCCTCATAAGACACTCATACAGGGACATGTGGTCCTGCTTCCTCACTGTGCTTGAAGACAAGGCAGCTGCTACATGCTGTTCTCACTCTCTTCTTCTGTGAGACACTCATGCGGATCATAACGGTAGAGACATAATAATGGAAGGCTACTGGCCAAGGACAAGAATCTGCAGACTGATCAAAGGCTAAGTGGACCTCATGGTTTATTTCTGAACCAGATTACTGCCAAAACAGACCATTCTGCAACATTAATCTAAGTTTACAGGAAACTTGGAAATGCCTGAGAAAAAAAGCTTTGCTGCTGCGGGCCTGACATGCTAAGCTCCTGAATACTGGAGACAGCATTTTCCAAAATGGAGATCAGCAGATTTTGCGTGTCTGTCTACATTAAGGAAAGAGTTTCCAGCTAAATAATTGTGTTTTTTTTAATTATATTTGATAATTTCTTGCGTTTTGTGTTGTGTAAGACAAGCTAACAAGACGGACCACATGGCACACCATGCTGACACATTTTGAGCTATTGTTTATAAGGCTACTGTAAAACAAGCTTTATTTCACTAATAGTTTAAAAAGTTAACAATTATGTTTAGGGTTGGGAATTTACAGGATTTTCATGATTCCGATTTCCTTATCGATTCTGTGAAACGATTTGATTCCTTATCGATTTCCTTATCGATTCTGTGAAACGATGAACTCGGTAAGTGCACGGTGACATTCGTCTACCTTCGCCTGGGACATTCTATTTCTGCCTGCCTCTGCGAAAAGAGAAGTCAGTGAACGGGAACTGCCAGCCTCTGAGCCAGCTAGGATACCCGTCTTGTCACAGTCATCTAAATCTAACGGAGAAGGCATCCATTTAATGAAAAAGCATTACTGTACAATTTCGGGAAAAAAACTCATCTCCCCCTGATTTAAATAAACAAGCGTCACCTTTCTCTCACTCCCTGAACTTCATGGCATGTTAATAACCCCAAAAAGAGAAATAAGAAATTGGTTTATTTCCAGAACTTGCATATGATTTACTAGGAACAACATTAAGCACAGCCAGTGATATAAAACTAGCTTTTTACCACTAGTGTTGCCTTCCATGCTGGTCATAACTTTAGCTTCTGTCTGGAAGCATCAAAAACACGGCATTCGTTAAAATCTATGCCATGTTGAGTGCACAGGTGTTTCTGCATGTTGGATATATTTCCTGATGTAATTGCCACTTTGCAATGATTGCAAAGCGCCTTGTTGCCACCTTTCTTTTCCTTAAAATGAAGCCAAACTTTCGATCGCTTTACCTCTATGGAACGCCAATATTTTTGCTTTTCTATACTTATGCCTGGTCACGTCGTACTTACTTACTGAATGATGTGTGCGTAATTTGCGTAGAAAACATGACGTAAGTCATGCTGCCCAGGGCTAGGCACTGGTACTGCTTGGAACCGTTAGGAGAATCGTTAAGCAAGCTGCCAAATGGTGCCATGGAATTGGAACACACGGAACCGGCGCTAAACAGGAACAGATTTTTGATTCCCATTCCGTATTATTTTTCCTTATTTGGTGATGACATTTCATTATCAAAACTTGACCAAAGAGATCATTCCCTTATGTCTGCTAGCTACTAGCTCAATGACAGAATAAAATATCAAGTAACTCAAGATTATTGGTTTCTAATTAAGCAAATTATTGAAAAAAAAAATCTATAATTTTTCATAATAATGTTTTATCCAACTCTTGGATTTGCATTGTGAGTTGAATGCATTGCAATTGCTTTCAATTATTTGAAAGTTATTTTAACCATATTCCAAATTCTTCAAGACAAACTTTGGTTCTCAGACATAAAATCCATGCCAGACTGTGAAATTATTGCAACTTTATAGAAAAATATATCGATTTCAACCATATGTTTTTCTTCTTTGTGTACATAGTATCCTAATTTAGTTGAGTTTCACTAGTTTGGTCAAGAGTTTCTACCCAAACTATGTTTGACATGATGATGAATACATCATTCGTCATCTTGTTAACAAACTCTTATATTTTGAATGGAAGTTGTTGTGAATTTATTACATATATGTGCAGATGTATCTACAGATATTTGTAGCCCTAACACTTTCAATTGTAGTCCTAATACATAGCCAGCTGGGCATGTGTTCACAGAACAATATATGAAACTCAGAATATTTTTTGATGATAGAATATATTTGCAACCACACCCCTGCCAAGATGGCTTGTCCCCTTCAGGTTGGAGGAGAGTCCCTGCCTCAAGTGGAGGAGTTCAAGTATCTTGGGGTCCTGTTCATGAGTGAGGGAAGAATGGAGCGGGAGATCGATAGACGGATCGGCGCGGCTGCTGCAATAATCTGGACGCTGCACCGGTCTGTCGTGGTGAAGAGAGAGCTGAGCGAAAAGGCAAGGCTCTTAATTTACCGGTCGGTCTACATTCCTACCCTCAACCATGGTCATGAAATCTGGATCATGACCGAAAGAACGAGATCCCGGATACAAGCGGCTGAAATGAGCTTTCTCCGCAGGGTGGCTGGGCTCTCCCTTAGAGATAGGGTGAGGAGCTCGGTCATTCGGGAGAGGCTCAGAGTAGAGCCGGTTCTCCTCCACATCGAGAGGAGTCAGTTGAGATGGCTCGGACATCTTCTTCGGATGCCCCCTGGACACCTCCCTCGGGAGGTGTTCCAGGCACTTCCCACCGGGAGGAGGCCCAGGGAACGACCCAGGACACGCTGGAGAGACTATGTCTCTCAACTGGCCTGGGAGCGCCTAGGGCTTCCCCCAACAGAGCTGGAGGAGGTGTCTGCGGAGAGGGAAGTCTGGGAGTCTCTGCTTAGTCGACAAATACGAGTACGAGAATATATTTGCCATTCCTACTGGAGAGGGCATTAAATATATAATATTTGCATAACAGCTGGATTTATGCCAGACCTGTTATGTTCAAAGCCCCTCAGAAAACATGAAACGGACATTGCTTGGTATCATAGTAATTATAATCTAACAATTATGTAAATATTTTCCTAATGATACTTAGCTGACCTGGTCATGTGCTATTACATTACAAATGTTTATGCCTTAGCCCCATTTCAGAAACAATTGCCATTCTACCCTGAGTAGGTAGCAGACATGACAGCAGAGAAACAGGTCCGCCTACGAGTAGGAGATAATCAGCAGACACAGTAAAAGCATGCAAGAGGCGCAGAGAAGGTGCATAAAGTCAAGCTTGTGACATATTGGGGCCCCATGGTATTATTTCTGCCTATATCCAAAATGTGCACAGAGAGCAGTTTACTTGAATTGGTTTTAACTTAAAGTGCTAAAATTATTATTCATTATATGTGTGCATTTTGGCAGAATTTAGCGTCAGTTCTTCCAGAATAGAAAACACCATTTGAGAATTTGCTTGTACAGATCCTAGCTAAAAAACTCAGGTTAGTCCAAACAATTCTGCAACTGAGAAATTTTTTCATGGAGTAAGTTGTATAATTTTACTCTAGATAATGACTTATTAGCCATACAGAAACATAAAGAAATTGTTAGAATTTACCCCATGACTTGGACCTGGATTACTACTAACCCTGCTACTTGAGGTGTGTGCACAAGCTATACATTTTGGAGAAGGAAAAACAGAGCTCAGTCAGTCAACAGTTTTTGTTTGCTGTGTTGTAAGTTGAGGTGCCAAGATACACCAGCTTCTGTTCTGAGGTGAAGAATAAACAACAACTCTACGAAAACAATCATTGTCTGCTATATTTCAGAGACTATTTTGTCTTCAGTACAACAGACCAACATTTGATCTCTCCATCAGAGGACAACAGGTTGCAGGGAGAATACAGCAGAAAAAAAAACAAGCGAGTTGAGTCCATTTCATGACTCTGTAAATATGCTCTGTTCAAACAAACTTACCTGATGGGCAGCCAGGAGAAATAGTGTTTGGAGAGAACAACGTCATCCAGCCAAGGCCCAGTGGAGCACAAACAGGAAGAAGGGAGAGAAAAAGAAGAAAGGGGAGTCAGGCAAAGCTAAAACCTTTGTGAAGTAAATAATTGAAGGGCTTTACTTTTTATGTTCAACCTCAGCAAAGATGGCTCTTAAAATGCCATTTAGAATATGGCTAGAATATGGAATATGGAATTGAAAGAAACACCCCTCAGTATGAATCATTAATAGGGTGTGTGATTGTCTTGGCTGCAGTAGAGGATGAGCAGGATCTAGCTACCCTTCCTTGCCCCAAAGAACCATCAGAGGTGGGTTAGGATTCAGAGGCCTTGTTCCCCCCAAAACATGAGAAAATTTGTCCATAATACTGCTTTGCTATGAACCTGAAAAAAGAGGATCCTCACAGAGGATCGGTTGCATGCAAAGTGTGGAAGTTAAACAGCCATTCATCATGTAGCCTTGTTCCCAGAGAGCTGTAAATACATCCATGATTCTATAGTGAGAAAAAGGGAGATTAAATGAGAGAGCTGCTCAAAAGTTGTTTCTATGTGTGTTTATTGTTTAATTAGTTCCTCTAACAAGGCTTTGTACCACGCAAACCTTACTTCTTGGATTTGTGTGCTAGAACTTTTTTAACTGTCTTTATGAGAAAAAAAACAAAACAAAAAAAGATACTCCCAACAGTAGAGAGCAATTTGGAGTATTTCTGACCATAAAGCCAGCTTTGTTCCACCTGAAACAGATGTGCATTACTTATAAAATCATAGTCTTTTTGTTTCCCTATACAGCAAAGACCAAAAACCATTTGATCATGATAAACAACAATTATATACATTATACAAGCATTTAGATGTGTGTACATTTTTGACTAAACAAACAGCTCAGGCAGAAAGGCCTTGTGGACAAGTGACAGCTCCTACAGGCGAGGGTTCACAAATATAAACATTATGTCACATGTTGTGATTCATCACATAAATATCATTATAAGTTACAGATCATAAAAAAAAAAAAACTTTCGGGAATGACACATAGAAAGGCTTTGAGGTAGTAATAGTTTTGTGCTGCACATGTCATTCTGCAGCCGACCAGAATATTAGGTACAAGTGGACAAGCTGTATGAAGTATAAAAGCGGAAGGCATGTGCATCAAGCATGACTGAGCCTTAACCACTACAAACAAGTTTTCGCAGTAATGACAAAAATTCAACAACCTCTGAAATGTATTTAGAACATACAGCTGGAAATGAGACCTTTGGAGAGTTTCTATCACGAATTATAAACTTTAGTTAATAAGCTAACACAATATTTATAAAAGAATGATCAAAAAAAGTTTACAGGATCATTTAATTGTAAGATTTTTAAATAAAAATACACTTTTTTGTTTTTATACAAGTTATATAATAGATGAATATTAAGACAAAACAAATCAGAAAAAATAACTCATATTTCATGCAAGATTAAAACTCTAGCTTCAGTCGTTTTCCACGTTTAAATTATAAATTAAGTAAACTTTAATCATTGCTCTCATTATTTAAATTTGGTTTTAGTTCCATTAAGCCAATATCAAGTTTTTGACCAAGCAATAATTCATATTGCTCAGCAAAAGCAGGTTGATTTAGCTAAATTTCTATTATGAGAAGTAATCTTCACTTTAAACAGCCTACTCTATTTACACTTGTGATAAATGTCTGACATCATAATGGCTTGACTCCAAGCATGTAGGGCAAAAAAAGCAATGATCAAAAGAAGTGATACTGAGAATGGGGTCATGGTGAAAATATTTTAAAACAGCACAGTAAATCTACTTTTGTTTGTTGACCGCTTTTATTTTAATATCCAGTGATTTTGGGCGACAGCAGGAGCACACCCTGAAAGGTGAGCAGTACAGTAAGTCAGGACACAACAGAAGCACACAACTATGTCTTCACCTATTGCCAAGGAAGGGCATTTAGGAACCTTGGAATAATGAACCTAAATGTTATGTTTTAGGACTTAAGGAAGAAGTTGCAGACAACCTGTTCGAGACCAATGTAGCAAGACCCCAGGACAGTATTCTAACCTGAGGCTTATTCTCCGAAACCAAGACAGGGAATTATGTCAGAATATTTGTGAAATCTTGATTTTATTTTATTTTTTTTCACAAAAGCATAATCGACACATCACAAAATAAATTATGAAAATCTGCGATCCTACCCTCATCTATGGTCATGGGCTTTGGGTCATGACCGAAAGAACGAGATTGCGAATTAAAACGGCTGAAATGATTTTTCTCCGTAGTGTGTCTGGGCTCTCCCTTAGGGTGAAGACCTCAGTCATCCGGGAAGGACTCAGAGTAAAGCTGCTGCTCCTCCACATCGAGAGGAGCCAGTTGAGGTGGCTCGGGTATCTGAATAGGATGCCTCCTGGGCATCTCCCTGGTGAGGTGTTTCTCACATCCCACTGGGAGGAGACCCAGGACACGCTGGAGGGACTATGTTTCTCAGCAGGCCTAGGAGCGCCTTGAGATTCCCCCCGAGGAGCTGGCCCAAGTGGCTGGGGAGAGGGATGTCTGGGCCTCTCTACTGAAGCTGCTACCCCCGCGACCAGACCCCGTATGGATGGATGGATGGATGGATGGACTCCTATAAACCTTTGGTCAGAACAGAAAAAACATTAACCAAAGTACTCGAGATGCCCTCAACAAAATTTCTTCAGTCAGAGACAACCTCCGCATCTCCTCTAAATTTTTTTAAAAAGAGAAAGTTCTATAACTTTATTTGGAAAGACTATGATCTGGACGACTGAGAATCTTTACCAGATTATATTTCTTAACTGCAAAAATTATCTAGAAATAGGTCGGCTGTTCATAAATTAAGTGTATTTACCCATAATTTGAGTAGGTAAATAAGATGATTTGCGATTGGGAGTATTTGTTCGGAATCCAGTTTGTGTGGGTTGTGTTTTTGTGTTTTCTCCCTCCACCAACAGGTGGCGCCTGGTTCTCGTTGGCCCTTTCACACACCTGCGGATGGTTGCCTCATTACCTGAGGACTCTTAAGCTGCTGACCTCCACTACCTCGACACCAGAGTGTTTGCCAGTTTTGGGTACTCTAGCCAAGCTGGGTTTTGCTGAGTCAAACTAAGTTTTTGTCAACCTGAGTCTTAACCTTGTGTTTTTGTCTTTGCCTCTCTGCAGGTAGTCATACTGCAAACTGGATGTTTTGGACCTTCTCCCCCTGGAAGGATCGTCTGAGCTTCAACTGAGCTGGGGATTCAAACTGCAGGTTTGGATCTACTTTTCCCCAAGGGATTGTTTGAGCTTTACACTGAGCAGGAGATTTACCTCCACAAGAAACTGTTCAAGTACCATAGGAAATCTAAGTGGCAGTCAGCTCCTCCGTTCCTCAAGGAAACACCTCAACCTGGGTAAACCCTGTCCGTCCTCCAAAGAGCAAGTCAATTACTGGAACAACCCACACCTACTGGATTCAGAGATCGACACCTTTTCTGGAAACGTGAGTCCTGTTGCCTTAATTTCCTTGTGCAAATCAAAGCTCAAATTTCCCCACTGAGCTTGAACTAACCACAGGGACTTCCCCTTCAGTTTTCAGTCCCTCGCCAGTGTTCAGAGCAGCAATGGACCCATCTCTACCAGTTCTCAATAAACCTGTTAAACCTTCCCCTGGTCTCTCTGTTTGGTTTTCTGCATGTGGGTCAAATCTTTGCATAAAATCATGACAGTATTTTTATTCTTAAAATAACATAATTAGATCATATAAACTTGAAATAAGACAATAAAATTATTATTTATTATTTTAAATGCAAATTGTCTTATTCCATTGGCAAAGTGTCTCACTTACCTCCTAAATTCATGAAAAAATGCACTCACTTTAAGAAAAAATGACTTATTCAGATCTCAATTTTTTCCAGTGTAAGTAAGCACCTTTTTTATTTCATTCCAAGGTCCCTGATCTCTGAATGAAAACTTTTTATAGAGACTTAAAGCTAAATATAGTGAGAAAAGTCTGTGCCTTGCTTTCACAGAAAATATAATATAGTAAACCCAGAAGCACGAAGCGTGGAAAAGGAATTGGAGCAGACGGTGTGTACATCCTTCAAGTTATCTGAGGGTGCCTCTAAATCTGTGTGCAAAGAAGACTGCTTCGGACTGGAGTTTTAGAAATGTACTCCTACTTATTTTTGCAAAACAAGCAAGTTTTGGTATGTTTATGATTAACTCCACTTACAAGTTAAAATGACAGATGGTACCTTGAAATAGTATTATTTTTAGGATGCCAGTATTTTGTTTGTTACAGTTTGATCTCTCTTGCTAAACCTAAATCATTTTCTCTTTACCACCTTGACCCACTCCAGCAGGTCACTCGTATTTTCAAAAATAGGAAGAGTCTGGATAGTTATATCTACTTAAAGTTTCTCTCTAAATGGGTAAAGTGGATGCAACAAATAGGCTTTTACTGATAGTAGCTCCTGACTTTTAGCCTGTCAGATGTAGCATTCAATCAAGAAACTGCCAAACTAGTGAGACCTTTTTCCCTGTGAGTCAGGGAATAAAGTCAGCCAGCCGATTCATCAGTTATGATGTATCTGCCAGTCAGCAAGGGAATCGACTTGTCATCATTTCGATCGGTCTTGTTTATCTTTCCAGGTGAGATATGTAGACTTCAAGCTGTGTCCTTAATGCTTTTTACAAGACAGAAGACTGATGGAGGGAAATCAATGATAAGTAGAAAAACTTCTAAAGTTTAGCTGTAATATAATCTGACAACACAAGCACTGATAACAATAAACATCAAAATATTGCTGTTCAAAGTAAGATCTTCTATCCAGTTAACACATTTAAATTATGAGCCTTTGAAAAAAAGACTAGTGTTTGTACTCGACATCGTGTATATTTCTGAGACAGAGCAGAGAAGGACGAAGCATTCAATTTGTCTTTTTTGAATTGACAGTGAAGTTGAGGCGTGTTTGGACCAAACATGTTCTCTGAGCCTGGAGGAAACAATTTACATGTCATCTCTTTGCAGAGGGCAGCTCAGGAGAACTGCGAGTATAAACAGGGTGACAGACACGATGTTAGTGAGGTGAAAGATATGCTTTGACGATTACAGTGTGCCAAGAGTGCCGCCGCACCAGGGAGCTTTATAAAAACATGCTTTGTCTTGTAATTAATGAAAACAACACTTCTTCAAAGTCCCATTTGCTTGAAGCTCTAAAATTGCCCATCGTTGTCCTAGTGCAGTCCTTGAAGGCTTCAATTTTTTGATGCAACCCTTCTCCAACATACCTGAACCAAAGTCCTTCAGCTCAACAGAGGCCTACAGTAGTAACAATCCACTCTTTTGATTCGGATGGGTTGGTGAAAGGCTGCATCTAAAACATGCAGAAATTTTGCTTTCACACTTTAGATGGGCAAAGCCGATTTAGACAAATCAAACCAAAGCCAGATATTTCTGGACTGAATATAATTTAATTTGTGCCTTTAATGGAAGTATACACTGAAATATTTTGAGTGGTAAATGTATTTTATAAGGCATTACTTCTGAGATGTGGTATTTTCCTGTGGTTCAGCTGCTCCATCTGGTCAGTGTTACTGTTCCCCTCTACTTCTTCCCTCCTCATCCTCATCCATCTTGTCATCATGCAGTAATGGCCCATAAAACTTTAATTTCATTATTCCAGCAATATGGCCGTTAGTGAGCCAATGGTTGGCGGGGAGGGATGGAGTATCGTATTAGCTGAACAGACAAATCAAATAGGCCAACGAGAGCTGCACGTCGAACCGTTCCAACAAGAGTAGTTCTTGTCAAAACAAAACAATCACCCCATTCAGAGGTAAAACAGCTCATAGGTCACATTTATCCCTCTATTAAGGCCAAAACATTTAGAGCAAGAAAACAACGATCCGAGGAGGATTATTGAAAGAGTAAACTGATAGCAGTAGCATCAAATACATATGTATTTTTTATAAAGTTTGACTTGAACCCAATCTATTTGCGTTGTACAGTCAGTCAGGACAGATTACATGTATTCAGATTTTTACTTCTTTGATCTCAACCTAAACTTCAAAGCATGGAGTTTATTCTTATGTCAGACAGAAAGCTGGTTTCCTTCTGAGAATAAAAGGGAACGAAAAGAAGCTTTCTTGCATGTAGGTCAAACAGAGCAAATGCTAATAAGAGCTAAATTTCAAACACAGGGAAGCCCATCCTGACTTCGGCGCAAATATTCACACATATTTTTAAAGAATCCTTTTAGAAACAAAATTACTTTCATCATGGTGTCTCCTAGCCTCTTTTAAAAAGAGTTTTGTCATAAATCTGAAAAGATTAGTTGTTCTCATGGCTGCTTTTGACTGGATTTAAATCACAATACAAAAAACAGCAATATGATTATATAGTTCTTTTTTTTTTTGGATAGGTAAAAGCATTGACTTTCAGAGACTTGTCTTTCGCAAATGTCAGTGTCACCATTAGATGCCTTAGGTGTCCTCAAATGAATCACGAAAATGTAGAAAAATAATAAAACTAAAAATTTTATTGATTGACCACACCAAAATTGCCAAAAAACATCTCACAAAACATAATTTAAATCTGCAGCTGTTCTGTAACTCTTGGGAGGGTCTAGCCTGCCATATAAAACAATTGTAATGGTGGACAGTAGCCTCACAATGACAGTATGAGGCTACAAACGTAGCAACAACATTTATTATGTGCATATTATTACAAGAGAACAAGAGACAAACATAAAAACTTTTCACTTTCTCATCTCAAAGTGATCCTACTCCACTAAACTATATAATTTATATGGTGTTGCTTTATAACACACATTCTACTACAGTTTAAACACAATAAGTATTTGCAATGTAATTTGTTCTTTAACATATATAATATGTTGAATGCATAACAAACACCCATAGTTGAGTTATATATTAATTAAGAACATATCTATAAACTGCTTATTAGCCATCTACAGTAGTAGTCTTTCAGAATGTCCACACTTTCCTTGATTGGTGCTTGGATAGTCCCCCACACTGTAAAAAATGTCCGTAGATTTTACGGTAAAAAACTGTAAAACCATGACAGTTGGATAACTGTATTGTTTACAAATTCTCTCTGCAGGAAATACGTTGCCTTGCTGAAAAGCCTCTTCCAGTGTTTTTATAACGGAAAATTCCCATAATATTTATTACAGTAAAACAGTGCAATTTTAGCATTCATTTCCCCTTAATATTGCGATTATTCACTGCTGAATGTCTTTTCAAGTAACAACAATTTTCCTCTATATCTTTAACATCTGACACCGTAATCTTTGCATTAATCTAACGTAAAAATACAGTTTCCAAAATCAAAAATACTAAATTTATATATAATATAATTTATGTACATATATACATATATGTACATATATACATATATGTACATATATACATGTATGTATAGATGATAGATGTATGTATATATATATATATATTTATATATATATATATATAGATTGAAAGAACAAATGTCTCATCATCGGGGGTTGATTGAAAGAACAAATGTCTCATCATCGGGATTTGCTCCGTGATCACAACAGAACAGTGGTGAAAATTGGAAGTTCAGTTTAATATAATACAAGTCTGTGAATAGTTCCGTCTGAAATGAATGAAAATAGTTGTTTTAATGGTTATAGAGTCAGATATGTGGCGGTAATGTTTGGTTTATCTGAAGGTTTTTATCTTTTACTGTGTAAATGGGTTTGGCTGTAATTTAAGGACAGATTCTAATAGATCTGCAGAGTGGGAACTATAAATCTGATAGGAGTTTAATTTTTTTATTGTTGTTTTGCACAATATGCTTAACTAAGTATTTTTTGTTGTTGAATATTAGAGATTTTGCAGATATATTTTGTAGATACATTGTTTAGTTTTACTTATATATTTCTAACCCTTTTATAGAATAGAATAGAAAATCCCTTTACTGTCCCACAATGGGCAGATTTACAGCAGCAGAAAGATTATTGAAAATAGTCACACAAATGTGGACCTTAGAAAAATGTATAAGAATAACATAATAGGAAAGAGTTAAAATATAAAAAATAAAATTCTGTTTTAACAATATAAAACTGTAGAATTAATAACCAATATGCAGCTATGGACATTTTTACAGTAATGGATATTTGAAAATAGCAGCAACATCAGAGATGTGCAGAATGACAGCAGCAGGTTATTTAACTGACTAAGGTTTCTATCATTACATTTGATTTTATCTGTTCCTGCTCCCGGTGGTTGGAACCTTTATTCCACTCTGGATTTTTGTGAGTGTAGTCTTTGTTCACTGTAACTTTTAAAAAAATAAATAAATAAACAAACAGTTTTGAAAACCTCGGTATTCATTCTTTTCCTGCTTTGTGTGTCAACTTTCACGGTTGCTAAGCAACAGAGCATACAGTGGTAAAACCCGCCGAAGGGTGGACCTGTTCGAATTTACAGCCAAAACTTTTCCGGCCTCCTTATTTTCAAGGACTTCGAAGGATCCAGTCTAGGTAGACCGCGTTCTTGGAGGATGCGTCCTAGGTTTTCGAACAGAGCCTCTGATTAAGAAAAGGGCTGCTTTTATTTATTTTTTATTTTTTTTATAAACTTTATTGAACAAATGTACAACACAAACAGGTTTTGTATTAAAGGACAGCACATCAGAGGGGGAGATATAAAGACTTGCACAAGAGTTACACAATAATTGAACTGGACAAGAAAAAAAAAAAAAAACATTAAAAGGAAAAATGATTTATAACAGTCAATAAAGTCAAAATATAAATGACAAGTGTTAAATAATAAAAAAAAAAAAAAAAAAAAAAAAAGTTATTAAATATCAATAAGAGGTTTCAGGGAAGTATTTTCTATAGTTATCAAGAAACATGTTCTTTTTATTTTTAATCAGTTTGAGAGATGCAATCAGAGAGTTCAACTCTAAGAGAAAGTGAGTAATGTTAAGAATCGAGTTTGCACATTTTTGTTTGTGAATGAAAAATTCTGCATATATGATAATAAAATTAAGCATATGTTCAAAGTCACGATGTTCAGAGTTATTGTAATAGCAGATAACATCTTTGAGAGTTAGTTTGCATACAATTTTAGTTGAATGGAAAAGAAAAGATTCAATGTCACTCCAAAATTTTTTGGATTCCTCACAACTAAAAAATAAATGCAAAGTCGTTTCTGAAGTTCTTTTACAAAACGTACATGAGTCACTTATGTCCATAAATTTAGCAATAATACAGTTTACAGGGTATATATTATGTAAGATTTTAAAATGTATTTCTTTGGCTTTGTTAGAAATACAGTATTTATGAGGTAAGAGCCAGGCTCCTCTCCAGTTTATGCTATCAATATGGCTACGCCAATAACATTTACCTCTAGGTGTGATAAAGTTTTTCCTTTGAAAGCACTGGCGTATGTGTCTATTGTTACATCTTCTGTCTGTTAGGTTAATTCCTTCCAATATGAAAGTGGGTAGAGTTTTCGTAAATTTACAGTAACTCAAGTGACTTTTTACAAGTTGAATTATCTTTTTAGGGATAGCATTAATTATCTTGTTAAATTCTCTGAAGGGAACAGGAAAACTATAGAAGGACATGACGCACTCATAAGAAAGCATATTGCCAGTACTGTCAAAGAGATTAAGTATGTGATTGATGTCTCTTTTAAACCAATTTATGAAGAATAAGGACTTGTTTCTAATCAAAACATCACAATTATTCCAGATGATAGCCTTGTGAGGTGAAAAGTTGTGGACAAAAGCCAGTTTCCAAGCTAGAAGGGCTTGCTGGTGAAATTTGGACAATTTGATGGGTAATTTGTTAGGTAAAAAGTTACATTTCAGAAGGAAAGACAGGCCTCCTATCTTATTAAAATATGATTTGGGATGAAGAACCAGATTGATTCAGGGTTTATAAGACATTTTTTTAACCTAGTTGACCTTAAAAGTGTTGATAGTGTCAAAATAATCTAAAATTTCAAGACCACCTTCTGCTTTACTGTTTGATAGTACACCTTTTTTAAGTTTGTGTGATTTGTTTTTCCAAATGAAGTTTAGAAAAATTTTGTTAACTTCTGTAGCTGTCAAATCGTTAAAAAAAAAGAGATAAGGAAGGATATACGAAGCGAGAGAGGCCTGCCTTAGATAGAAGAACTCTGCCAAGGACAGACAAGTCTCTTTGAAGCCAAGAATTAAAAATGGATTTAGTTTTTATCATTCTGTTTGAGAAGTTTAAATGCTGTCTGGCAGTAAGATTAGTAATGAATGTGCCTAAATATTTTACTGTTTCCTTAACTGGGATATCATAAATCAAAACATCATTGCAGTTATGTAGAGGTAGAATTTCACATTTGGTTAGATTCAGTTTCAGACCGGATGCATTGGAGAATTGGTCAACCAGATTAATGGAGTTGGGTAAATGGTATTTATCTAAAAAAAAAAATGTTGTATCATCAGCAAGTTGTGAGATTTTTAATTCTCTACCGAAAATAGAAATGCCCTTAAATTTTTTATCATTAACTATGTGAATTGACAATAATTCAAAAACTAAAATAAATAAAAAGGGTTAAATGGGGCAGCCTTGACGAACACTTCTGTTAATTTGGAATCTTTTTGATGTATTCATATTAATTATCACAGAGCTGTTAATATCTCTGTAAAACATACGAACAATGTCAATAAATAATCGTCCAAAACCAAATGCCTCAAGGGAGTGAAAAAGAAAATTATGCTCAATTGTATCAAAGGCTTTATAGAAGTCTAGAAACTATATAAGTGCATCAGAATTAATTTCGTCTGCATAGTCAATTAAGTCCAAAATCAATCTAATGTTATTGGTAATATGCCTATTCTTCATAAAGCCTGTCTGGGTTTCAGAAACGATACAATCCAGCCCTTTCTTTAGTCTATTGGCATATGTTAAGGTTAAAATTTTGTAATCTATTGTTAAAAGAGTTACAGGGCGCCAATTTTCAATTATTAAGGGGTCTTTTCCAGGTTTCGGGATGAGAGATATGATACCTTGCTTCATTGTAGGGGACATCTCTCCATGATTAATGCATTCTTTGTACATATGAAATAATGGGACTTGGATGATTTCCCAAAAATGAGTGTAAAATTCTACAGATAAGCCATCAATGCCTGGCGATTTGCCCTTCTTCATTGAAAACAGAGCATTTTGGATTTCTACAATTGTGAGATCAGAATCACAGACAGATTTAAAGTCACTCTCAATAGAGGGTACATGAAGACGAATATTTAGCAAAAAGTTGTCACATTTCTCTGCATTGAAATTAGATTGATAGAGCTTTCCATAAAAATCAGAGATGAATTTATTGATTAAATTTGGATCTGTAGATAGCGATCCATTAATATTAAGAGCTGTTAAGGATTTTCTTTTAGCATTTCTTTTCTCCAGAGCAAAAAAATAACTAGTATTCTTTTCACCCTCCTCTAGCCATCTGGCTCTAGATCTTATGAAGGAACCTTTTGCCAAATCTAAGTAAAATTTATCTAGTTTCAATTGGATATTTTTAATTTTAAGTTCTTCCTCTGAGGTAAGTTGTTTTTTTGACATCAAGCAGTCAAGCTTGTGTATTAAGTCAGTCTCTAGCTTGAGCTTTTCATTCTTTAATTCTTTACTTCTCTTAATAGCAGCAAACCTGGCTTTATATTTGAATAATTCCCATTTGTTCCTGTATTGTTCATTTATTCCATTATTGAACATTTCTTTTACTAGGTTTTGGATTGTGTTATTGAACAATGTGTCTTTTAAAAGAGAATTGTTAAATTTCCAATAACCTCTTATACCAGAGGTCCTCTGGATTGTAGCCAATTTCAAATCAATCAATTTATGATCAGAAAAAGGGGCGTTAAGATGGTTAATATCCTTTACATATTGTAGGGAAGAGGATGATATCAAAAATAAATCAATTCTTGATTTTAGGGATTGATTATTATTACACCAGGTATATCCTTCACTAGAGGGGTTAAAAAAACGCCAAACATCAGTCAAGGAAAGGTTAGAACATAATGAAGAGATAAGATTATTTTGTGCATTAATATTCTGTTTGGGTGGGTATCTATCAATTGATTCATTTGGACATACATTAAAGTCACCACATAAAATTATAGTTGAGCCTTGGTATTTATTCAGTAACTCTTTCAATTTTAGTATCATTTTGTTGAGTAATATCTTGTTTAAAGCATGCGAATTAAATCCATATAAATTGCAAACAATAAAGGTGGCATTGTCTTTTTTAATTATTAATGTTATGCATCTACCATTTTCAGAAGGCACTGTTTATAAAATGTCCCCTTTAAATTTATGTAATAGTATTAATACTCCTGCTGAGTGATTAGTCCCATGACTGAAGTAAACTGTATTACCCCATTGTGACTTCCAGAATTTTGTATCCAGTTCACACGAGTGAGTTTCTTGGAGTAGTATTAAATCTGATTCCATTCTTTTGCAGAACAAATTATTGCTTTTCTTTTACTTATGTCCCTAATACCTCTGACATTCAAAGATGTGATATTCAAGGAGCTAAACATGACATCCATGAAAAAAAAAAAAAAAAAAAAAGATTTAAGTATAATAGATTTATGAACGACCTACTGTTAAGTAAAACAGGGAAAGTGGAGAAAATAGAAATATAAAGTTTGATGTACCGAAGAAAACCACCAAGAAAGAGGTGGTGATTAACAACCGTTTATATTGGTTGACGCATTGCAGAGCATTTTTTTTCGCCTTACATTTTCTGTTAACTTTAACTTTTGAACACCTTTAACTTTTGAATAGGATTTTAACAAAAAGTAACTTTTAGCTTTAACTTAACATTATATAAAAAGTGGAAAAACAACAAAGTTAGAAACTTGTATCCTGTAATGAAATATAAAGATGCAAAATTAGGTTCTTCCTGAACAAAATACACAGAGTAAGACCATAATATCAAAAATTACTAAGATCAAATGGTGATTATAAACTATATTTGGGTGTTGGCGTTATGGCATAAAGCTTAGCATTAGTATGTACTTAAGTTACCTCTGGACAGTCAATTTTTTCCCATTAATAAAGACAAACGGGCCGCGGAAGGAGGCTTTCTTCCCCTCTTCTCTTGCTTTCTTCACCAGGGGCCAAAGTTTCTCTCTTGCTTCCTTATCTTCTGGAGAAAGCACCTCCGTGATCCTCAGTCTGTTGTCGAGAAGAGACTTTGAGCCTTTCGCTTCTCTCCAGACAGCATCCCGAATACGTCTCAGTGCGAAGAGGATAATTGTAGACCTGTTCGATCCATCCTGATGCTGTTTCCCCACACGGTGTACAAGGTCGATGCCACTTTCCAGATTGGAGCAAAGTTTAGGAGCCATTTTGCCAAGGATGTCGACTATTTTGGATCTTATATCTTCACCCTCGTTCTCTTTCACTCCGTGTAGCTTGAGAGACCATCGTCGGCTGTAGCGCTGGCAGTCGGCTATGTTTGTCTTCAGTGCCCTGTTCTCTGCTTTTAGTTTTTGAATCACGTCTTTAACGTTGTTCAAAGATTCTTTTTGTTGGTTAACGTCTAAAGTGAGCTGTTGAACAGTAGACGTAAGTTTCTCCATCTGCAATGAGGTTGATTTTGTAGTTTTTTTAATCGCGGAGACTGTGCGGAAAGTTTCATCTTGTTTCTTGGAGAGCATATGGATTGCTTCCAATATTTCTGCATTTACACCGTTGTGAAGCTTTCCTTTCTTCGGAGGAGGTTTAAGCGGTGAGTCAGGAAGAGGCGTTGCAAGGCACATTTGTATTGGGGTTTGGTTAGAATCAAACCAGTTAACATCTTCTGGCTGTTCTTCTTCCGCGCTCCGGTTTTCAGCTGGGGAGTCTGAAGTGTTGCAGCTTGCGTCCTCCATAATTGTAGCCCAGGATTTCTTGCTTTTTCGTTTACCCATTCAAATTGGCATTCCTTCAAATTGTAAGGCAATTACTTGTGTACAACCTGGCGCAGAAAATCACAACATCGGTTGTTTAATCGTGAACCACCTAAGTTACCCGACCGAGTGAAAAACACACGTCCGTTTAGGTAGACGCCATCTTGGCCTCCTAAGAACAGGGCTGCCCGCACTGACGCGGCTCAGGGATTACGTCACACGGAGCGTCGTGCGCAGTGAAATCAGGACATTTCCTCACTTTCTAAAAAAAACCCGGGACGCCGGGGACAGGACGTGAAATACGGATATGTCCTGGGAAATACGGACGTTTGGTCACCCTAAACTATATTAAAGTTGCTTTGGACCTTATTTTAACTTTGCAGCTATATTGACTGGTTATTACTTCGGTGTGCTTTATAAGAGCATGGAGTAGCATGGAGTAACTATATTAAAGTTAGCAAAGGATAAGAGCTTTAACTTATGTCTAGAATATATATGTTAGCCAACTTAGACTTTGAAAAAAGCCGGCTGACGTCCATCGCGCCTGCTAACGTTTTTCTTTTTTTTTTTTTCCCATCCAGTCTTTGCTTTGGACTCCCGTTTTTTTTTTTTTTTTTTTTTTTTACTTTGCAGCTATATTGACTGGTTATTACTTAGGTGTGCTTTATATTACACATGTATTCCTGTAACATATGTGGAGAATCAATCTTTAATTAGAGGGTCTGAATAAATTGGATGACGTCTGTATGTATGTATATATATATATATATATATATATATATATATATATATATATATATATATATATATATATATATATATATATATATATATATATATACACCATAGATATTGTATATCCAGAGTTATATTTTTCTGAATGTTAGCTTTAAATGATACTTGATAAAATACCTGGCTCAGTGTTTAAAGTACAGGTCGACTGTTCTTTGTTTGAAAAATGTAAACCTGACAGTTCCAGGAATTTCCTGTGTTAAAATTTTCCTATGTTGTGGAGGCAGTGGGTATTGAGATTTATGGTGCAACATGTAAGAAATCTGCTTTCCATTGGGCACTTTTGTATTTGATGTGAAAAAGATATGCAGGTATATTGTTAACATTTTCCTTGTAGAATTGGTCAAAAATTGCATTTAAAGTTCACAAACTAAGCAAATTTTTTCATTAGCTATTCTTTTTTCAACCTCACTGCAGTAGTTTAGTACTACAAATAGCTTTAAGCAAAGTACGTTAGGATTTCACAGGTTATTCTTTTCTTGCTGTTATTGAGGCAATTGTGTGTTAAATGTCAGATGAAAATTAGACATCTTTTGTTTGACTGCCTAAAATATGTTAAAATAAAATGCATTCTACATTTAAAAATCTCAGGTTGATATTTTTGTGGTACATTTTGGAATTTAAAATATCAATTCATGCTTGGTCTGTTAAGCTTACAGAGCAGAATGACTAAAAACCCTACTCTGGGTGTGTAGTATGACAGCAGCAGTTAAGTCAAAGGTTTGCCAAATACTGTGTGTAGTTAAGATTGTTTTTTTACATGCATATGATAAAGTTGCAGTTTAATTGATTTAATTTAATAGTGAAGGACTATTTTATGGTGTTAACTCTTTTAAAATGGAGGTTGTTTTTTCCCCATATTTGACAAGTCATATGGTAACAGTATCTAAATGTTTAATTGCTGTAGATCTACACTGGCTTTCTTGCATCCAGAGCTGCTGCCGTTTAACTGTAAACAAAACACAAAATAATGTCATGCCACTGTTATTTTACAGATCTAGCTGGCAACCACAGCTCCCAGATTTGTGCCTTAAAAGGAGAAAATGTTTTGGTGCCGTATTTTTATTTTTATGGGCATTTTCGGCAACTGCTGGTATTTTACCGTAAAGGCACAAATGTTCTGGTGCCGTATTCTTATTTTTACGTGTGTTTTTCGGCAACCACAGCTGCCGGTACATTACCGTAAAGGCACAAATGTTCTGGTGCCGTATTTTTATTTTTACGGGTGTTTTTCGGCAACCACAGCTGCCGGTACTTTACCGTAAAAGCACAAATGTTCTGGTGCCGTATTCTTATTTTTACGGGTGTTTTTCGGCAACCACAGCTGCCGGTACTTTACCGTAAAAGCACAAATGTTCTGGTGCCGTATTCTTATTTTTACGGGGTTTTTTCGGCAACTACAGCTGCGGGTATTTTGCCGTAAAAAAAAAATGTTCTGGTGCCGTATTTTTATTTTTACGGGTGTTTTTCGGCAACCACAGCTGCCGGTACTTTACCGTAAAAGCACAAATGTTCTGGTGCCGTATTCTTATTTTTACGGGTGTTTTTCGGCAACCACAGCTGCCGGTACTTTACCGTAAAAGCACAAATGTTCTGGTGCCGTATTCTTATTTTTACGGGGTTTTTTCGGCAACTACAGCTGCGGGTATTTTGCCGTAAAAAAAAAATGTTCTGGGGCCAGTTTTTATTTTTACGGTGGTTTTTCCGCAACCACAGCTGCCGGCGTTTTACCGTGAAAACAACCGTTTTCTTTTTACAGTGCACAATAATTTTTTAAACATCAATCTTTGTGCTAAAATATTCTTTCTGTCATTATTTATGGAGAAGGTCATTGGCTGGAAGTTGGAGGGGATTTTGCTGGGAATTGCAGGGAAGTGGGCTGCCATTCTGCTGGGGTTTGAATGGGAAGGGCCATTTTTACATTTCTACTGACTGACTGCAAAATGTTGGCGACCTCTTCATTCTATGCTCTTCAGCATCCACTGACCCCGCTCCATTAGTTTACCTTACCTATCACTTAGTGGCTGAGTCACTGGCATTCCCAAACACTTCCATTTCCTTATGATACAGCTGACAGTGGAAAACTTAGAAACAAGGAACTTTGAAGACTGGATTTGTTGCATAGGAGGCAGAGACTGATAGAGAACCACACATTTAACAAATGTTTATAACAACAGTTGGCATGCCAAGGTGCTTGAGTCAGACATGGGCAATGTGGAGTCAACAAGTCATCTCCATGTCATGTATTTGTTCTACCCAGCCACAGAAGCAGGTGAGTCCAATCTTCACCGTGAATTAACCTGTGCAGATTGGACTCACCTGGTTATTTGGCTGGGTAGATAAAATACATGACATGGAGATGACTTGTTGACTCCACATTGCCCATGTCTGGCTTGAGTTTCCACACTCGTGGCCATGGAAGTGATTGAAATACCTGATTCCAATATTTTAGATGGGTGAGCAAATAATTTCGGCAGTATAGTACATATGGCTAAGATATTACTTCAGAAAAAGTTTAGCTGCAGTAGCACATAGAACCTGAGGGTAAATCAAATGCTTCAATAGAGTACTGGGAAGTAAAACAAAAGCAAAGTAGATCACACTGGATTACAATGAAACAAGCTGAGTCAGGCAGTCAGTTCAGGTCTATCTCAGATCATTCTGATGATAATTTTATGTTCTACGGCTGTTTTCTTCAGAACAAAGCAGCTTTACTAATGATGGCAGCTCCCTGCTCAGTAAAAAAAAAAGTATTTCACTGATGCTGCTTGTGCATATTTCTCTCTGTCAACTGAGCCTTGCTACTAACAAATTCTAAAGCTGGGCACTACACTGCTCAGTTCCAGCTGCCCTTTCCCTCGTTCCTCTGCCCATATATCACAACAATGCAGCCAGGCCCAAGCGACAAGCCAGAGCCCCGCATTTGAAAACACATTACTTTTTAAGACCCCTTGAGAAATTGTGAGAGGGGGAAGAGTAATAGAGCTTTCCCAATCCCTCTTGTAAAGCACCCACTGTGACCATATGAGGCTGTGTGTTAGAGTGCATCTAAATGTATTAAAGTGGTAGCTTGCATTTAAAGGTAGAAAAATCTTTGGATCCGTGATGCCAGTAGAAGTCATGGACATTGTTCACTGACTCACTAACATTGTTCACCTGTTGACATACTAAGCATAATGCTGTGTGATGTCATTTCTGTCATTGAGGTCTTAAGTTTTTCTTATTATTTTTCTCCAAAGATGTAGATAAACCAGACATTTACATGATTTAATTTAAAATATACCAATCCGATATTACTGTTAAATGAATTAATTGTACGATAGAATGGAATAGAATAGAATTCAGCTTTATTGTCATTACACTGTCACAAGTACAAAGCAACAAAATGAACTCTCTGCATTTAACCCATCCCTTTGAGGAGCAGTGGGCTGCCATCGTGCGGCGCCAGGTTAGCTGTGTGGGGGTTAAGGGTCTTGCTCAGGGACCCCAGAGTGGCCGTCTTGGGGCCACGAGGTCAACCCCCATCCCCCTTTGTTCTGTCCTCTCCTTATTGATCAGCCCTTGCTCATGCTCCCTGCTTAGTTTCTGTTTTAACTCCTCCATGTCTCCTTGTGAAGACACTCGCATCCAGTGCCCCCCCCCTCGCTTCCTCAGTATCTAAGTTCACTCTTTGCTGAAGTTCTACAATAGCTTATTCTGTTCTTTTGCCATTTCCTGTAGATTTCTGTAACTCTGTCCGTTTCTCTAGCAGCTCTTTCCCTATTCGCTTTGTGCCACACCATATCAGTTCTAACCCCAAATCTATTAAACAATGAAATCCAATGTTTGAAATAAAATACCGTAAATTCTCTAATATAGGCCCGGGCCTTTATTTCACTCAAGTGCATCGCGGTCCAGGCCTTTATTGGAAAGAGGCCAGAATTAGAGACAGGCCTCTATTGCTATTTGAGCAAAACAGACGACCAGTGGAATGAATAAAAAATTAGATTTTGTGTCTATTTGAACCTATAAAACACTAGGTTCATTTATTGAACAAGAACAGTTACCATAACGGTATACAGAAATTTAACAACAAATAGCCTACCTGTAATTTAGGCTAAATTCCAGTGACAAAAACGTAGCAAACATACCAGTAGTGCAACTAGTGCAATGTAAACACTTAACCATACATGGTGATAATTAGGCTGTTTTATAACAAAAAGCAACTTACAGGTTTAGACACCTCCTCGCTCACTCAAATTTTCTCGCTTGGTTTTAAGTAAAAAAAAAAAATCCTCCAATTCTGTTTAATCCTCCTCCTCAGTTTCCTCCTCCTCAGTTTCCTCCTCCTCTTCATCTCTCCCTGTAATCTCCTCATCACTCGTGCCAGTCTCTATAACAAGTTCATTATTGTACAGTTCCTCTTCGTCCTCCTCATGTTCTGCTGCGTGTCTGTTCTCTTCCTCGCGCAGACGGGCAGCAGTCAGGGCCTGTCGTCCAGCAGCGCAGGGCTGTAAAGAACGATACATTAATTTAGTTTGGCCGTTATTGCAAGTCACAGTGGACATGCTCACTCACGAATGCAATAGTGATAGTGATAGAAGTGAGTAATAATTTCATACCTGTCCCTCTCGGAAGCACAATATGAGGTCGTCCTCACTTCCGTCGGGTTTCACAGACTGCCCACACACTTTGAAGGACTTGATGATCAGGTCCTTTTCCAGCTTGTCCCAAGCAGCGAGAACCCAGTCCACAAGCAGACGGCGAGATGGTGCTTTTAGGTTCCCTCCACTTGTGTATTGCTTGTCTGCGTCCCCGGCCATCCACTCATCATAAGAAGCATGTAGGCTCGCTTTGAAGGGCTGGTTCCACATGACATCGGGGGCTTGCACATACTTAGTGCAGCCTCCTGGGATCACCGCGGTTGTGATGTTGTAGGACCTCAATTCCTGTTTGGTAGAGGCGCTGATGTGACAGCGGTAGGCATCCCACACCAGCAGGCGCGGGCGAAAACTTAATTTGCCTAGCACTGACCTGAGCCATGCTGTGGTCAAGTCGTCATTCATCCAGCCGTTGGCAGATGTGGTGATGACAGCTCTTGATATTTCTTGCTGCATTGCCTTCACCTCACGGATGGCCCCCCGGAAGACGACATAAGGCTTGAGTTTAGTGCCATCAGCCTTGGCAGCAAGGACAACAGTGAGATGGCTTTTCTCGTGGCCTGTTGTTTTGAGCGCAACGCTCTTCGTCCCTTTTACGTCAATTGTAGTGGGAGACACCATATCGAACCAAACGGCAGTCTCATCCATTGCAATTATGTCCTTCTCTGAAATTCTTTTCGAGACGACAGTGTTGCTCACGTAGTCGACGAATGAGACAAGTTTCTCTGTGAGGAGATCTGGGTCCTTCTGAGCCATTGTGGTTCGATGTCGCAGTGCGAAGCCATGTTGGTTTAAAAACTTTTGCAGCCAACCGCTGCTAGCCAGAAATCGCGCACCGCAATCACTCACTGTAGGGTAGATTTCCAGAGCTTTGTTTCGGATCATTTTTCTAGACACTCGGTTATGATTGTCCCTCATTGGATGGATCCACTCAGAGAGTTTTGTGTCCAACTCCTCGCTAACCTTTTTTCTCCCTCCTCCAGGCAGCCTTGCTCTCTTTTTGTTTGCTGCGGCTAGTTCTATTTTATGCTTTTTCCAGTATCTTATTCTTTTCGGGTCAATGTTAAAATGTTTAGCAGCTTGCTCCCCAGAGTGCTCTGCAGCATATTCCAGCACGTTCTCTTTGAACTTGATATCAAATTTTCGTCTCCTCGTTGCCATGGTAAACGTTAACGTTAGCCTACTGGTGACTGAAAACTGAAGTTCGAGTCAAGAGCGAGGCGATGACCAGGCTACCATAGAGATGGCTTGGATTCATTAGCAAACATTGCCCCCCTGTGGTACTTGTATGTTACTACCACAAGTATAATGTTGAGGTATGCCCAGAAAAAACGTTTATAGCCCCGGCCTGTATAAGAGACCGGCCATTATTTACCTCCGCTCACAGCGAGACCGGCCAATGTTAGAGTCCCGGCCGCTAATGGAATACAGGCCAATATTAGAGAATTTACGGTAAATGACCCAAATAGGTTTCTTAATAAAACTGGAAATCATAAATCACAAGTCATTATGATTGGAGAAAATGGATGTGGATGTTTATTGTAGAATAAACAAAACAAGTAAAACTGAACACTATTGAATTTTCATTGTTCTTTTGTGGATCTAATTGGAATGACTCAAATGCAGACATTTAAATAGAATGGCTAAAAAAGAAAACAGTTTATCCGTAACATATTTAACATATTTCCTCAAGGTAGCAAAATAAAATCAACAATAGCTATTAATTCAGAAAAATAGGTCAAAACAATCTCCAAATAGAATATTTACTGGCACAGAAAACAAACAAAAAATAGTCTTAAAAATTGTTGTGCGATTGTGAAAATACTAGTGGGAAACAATCTGGAGTTGAGGTTTGGAAAACGAGTTTGAGAATTGGGTTAGAGGAACAAATGAAATACAATTCTTTATAGCGGCTGAAATGCAGCAGTGAATTGGAGCAATCATGGCCCGATGGCGAACAGGACAGAGAGAATGGTAACAACAAACAAGAAATTAACAATCCAGAGCAAAACCGGAACCAGAAAAGGAAAACAAATTCACTAAAACTTTTTCGTTGAATAAATCTAGGTTTCTCTTGAAGTTGTGTTTGCGCTACTAGAGATTAGTTCAAACACAACTAATTTGTAAAAATAAATTTATAAATTTCCTAATAATGGCAAAAACAGTAAAAGACAAATGATATGAATTTATTTTGATGAGGGTTAAAAAACAACTGTATGCAGGTATTAGACACTAAGTGCGTAGTCACTTTATACCTGTCAAAAAGAACCCTGAAAAAAACTTGACTATAAAATAAGGTTATATAAGCTTCCATCTTTTAAAAAAAAGGTGCCCTTACACTTAAAAAAAAAATGCACATGCACCAGTCTGTTCTCTCTCCCGAGATGGAACATGTCGTGCAAGAGCATGCACAAGGCCAATTCTCCTCGTTAACGCGCTGTTTAACAGTTGCTGTCCTCATAGCTCATATAAGCTTACTGTGCCTGAACATCCTCCCTTACCCCAAAATCCCTCAATCACTTTATAGAGTGGGGACTATATAGTGGACTTTATAGCGAACTCAGTTAACGTACCGTTTGGACAGATGATTACTGCTTTTTGCTCCCTGTTGGTCACGTAACTCATCCTCCACTGCATGGTGCCGGCACCATCTTTGTTATTAGTTCACGCTGTCGGGTAGCGACAGCCTATGGCAACAGCAGGCCGCTGTGACAGCCAATCCCTCAATGCTTCGCGATGAGAGCTCTCCTCAAAAAGCATCTCTTTTAAAGCCTTTCTTTTCTTCATATACAATTGAGAAAATGGATGATAGAGAAAATTATATCGACAAAGCAGAAATTTTCTTAAGAAGTTTCAAGTGGCTGTAACAAAAACATTATAATTTAGCCCCAGAAGAACTGTTTTATCATCTAACATCCAGAGCAGCCAATTTCTTCTCTCTCCCTCTGCTGCTCAGTCTGGTAGGCTTCACTGATATTCCACTGTACTCCCATAGTTAGCCTCTAGAGGCTAGCTCCAACCAGCCTCTGCTCCTCCTAGCTCTGTCTCCCTGTTGGGCTTGTCCGATGTACTGCTGTCCTACTCCCAGCCAGCCATAGCCTCTGCCCCAACTTCAGCATTCTGTCTTCCCTGTAGACTTATCTGATCTACCCCTGAGCTCCTTCGATCCTACGCAGTTATCCTCTATGTCTAGCCCTGGTCAGCTGTACCCTCCCTCTGCTGGTGCTGTTTCCCATTTGTCTTCTTTGACCTACTGCTTTACTTCCTCTGTCTTTTCTGAGCTACCACTGCCTTGTTTCCCTGTTCTGATGTGCTGTTTCCCCGACGGGGTCCTTGGATCTCCTGCTGTGGTTCCTTAACTCCAGATAGGGACACGCCTGGCAGCCATTTCAAGGTTTTGGTACTCTCTTTGCTGTTGTTCTTGCAATGATTCCCTGCTGCTTCTGTCTGAGCTCCAAAACGCCTCCAACCTACCTTCTTTTGTCCTGGTGATTCATTCCACAGTGCTGGACGGCAGCAACCCGAAATTAGTCATAGATAGGTGAAAGTGCCAGTGAAAGCAACTATTATCCAGTTGTACCTGCTGGGGTAGGTGGTGGTATTCCCAATAATGGTTCTGTCTCTGGGAATCTAGGAACCCAGGGATGGCAACAGCTTTGCTCAGATTTCAAAAGGAGAAATAGCCCTGCCAGTCGTTTCATAAATCCCTGCCCACCATTTTGAGGTAAAACCAAAAACTAGTAGACTCCGCTAGATTTTTGCTCACCATGCACATTGCTTTAAATGGCCTTGCGACTTTCTAGGCAATAGCAGATGAGATTGGGTTTGCGTTTGGTGTGAACACACCTTTATGTAAGAACCAGCCAGCCTATCTATTATTAATCTAATCTGTATTAATGATGATTTTTACACATGCATCCATCTATTTAGCAGCCACATCTCAGCATCTCGGCAGTTTCAGCTTCTGCTTCAGTAAAAGCCAACATTTATATTGTCTTTTTAGTTTTGTAACCAAAAGGGATAATTTATTAACATTGTTTCTTGGACTTTTGTTAATTAATGTATTGCCATACTTCTCTCAAAGGTGCTACCAGGCTAAGCTACAAATCAATTGTAGAAGCACCCTAAAAAATGTCCCAGAGATGAAGAGGATGTGAACTGGAAAACACAATTTGAAAGGAATGCATTTCATAGAAATCTATTTTTGTTTAAAAAGAAAAAAATATGACAAAAAATATACTAACAATAAAAAAAAAACTGAAATTAGATAAAGCAGCAAAGTTATTCTCAAAACATCTCAGTTTTATCTGTGAATTGCATTAATTTCCATTTTTTTCGTTTACAAAATTAATTCTTTGCTTGCAGCAAAATTCACTCCATACTACTCTAACTTTATCTATTAAAAAGAGTGGCTGTAACAGGGAGAGATGTGCTTGAAACTTTTAGTCAAACTTCTCAGGCAGAACCTCTTTGGTTTATAATCATTAAGCTTTGACTAGTTGGTACAGAACAAAAGGTTTGCTGATGGGGAACAGAAGTCCAGTGGAAATGTCAGCGGCCCCCGCAGCGTCACGCATATGGCATAACCACGATTGTGCACATGCGCAGATACTTGCACTTGAGTGCCATAGCCATGATGGGGACCTAAAAGGTTAATTAGCCTCCATGGGGGAAAACTGAAAGGATGTGAGCTCAGCCTCTCTGCATCATCAGTCTCATGCTGTCTGCAGGATCCCTCCTGCGTTTTGATTCCAGGCAGAAGAAAAAGACCACTTGAAAGATAAATCAAGAAGAGGAGTAATACTTAGGGTTGAGCTCATTACAGACAGACACACGACATTGATGAAGGCTGGAAGTTTATTATTAGGGACTGCAAAAAAAAAAAAAAAAATCATACCATTCCTAAAGCATGTGGGATTCTCAGAAACCAATTACAACCGATTACAGTCTCTGTTTAGTTAATTTAGCAAATAATGAATTCCTATTAAAAATTGACTGGTTTTTGGTTTTTTACTAGCAAGGCAAGGTTTTTTAAGGCTGATGCTGATTCTGATAATTTTACATATGTCTATGGGCTGCTGATATTTTTTATCAATTCTTAAAGCCAATATTGATTTGTCTTTTCTAAACAAAAATAACACTATATGTCACGCAATTCTCAATTTAGATAAAAATTTTGAAACAAACTAGACGTTAACAATCAATGGCAAATGAAGGAGGAATAAGGTTCTGGCTACCAATTTACCACCAAAACAATCACTTTAAACTATCTAAAGTAAAAAGCTCATACTTAAGTGACTGTTGTCTGTCCATCTAGCCAAAAAGGATTTTGGTGGTACTTGTTTTAGGCCAAGTAAGGCTCCAAGCCTTTAACTGGGTTTATGTTTTTCTGTGATTATAATCTCTAACAACATGAGATAAAACATCTCTAAAGTGGGCGTTGATATGATTGCCTTATTAAATGTCAACCTCATGCTATTGTGGCACATATGTAGTGAAATTATCATTTTCTTCAGACACTGAAACCGTTCTGTTATTTGTTAAGAGATGTGTTGTTTTATCAAATCAAAGAGCAATGTCCCCCGTTCAGCAGCCTGAATATACTCCATCCAACAGTAAACTGAAGTATTAGTAGAAATGGTACCTTGGCTAAACGATGATATGTGGGTCCTGGAACAGATTTGCACAGTTGGCTGAAATGTACTTCAAATGAATCACTCAGTAGATTTGATTGAAGTAGAGAAAAGGCCACCAACTGTCCCAGTGAGCCATTTGAAGGAAGTGTGAGTCAACATTTTTAAACTTTTACTGGAATTAAATAATTTCTCCTTTTTCTTAATGTTCTATGAACTACAATCCATATTTAAAATGAAGTTAGAAACATATTACCGAACAGGCCAAACTAAGTACCATTACATTTTTATGTTGTACAATGATGACATAACCCTTCCAGGAAGCACTTACCATAACCGTGCTGCTCCTGTGAAATAAACATGCTCCCTTTGTCTCAACAAGAAAGCGGTGATATGAGGCAGAGCGCGGTTGTTTCTTCTTAAGATTCAGAAAAAAATTGCTATTTTATCTGTTCATCTGCACGGTGAGAGTAAGTGTTATTTTTGCAGCTAACATCTAAGTAGCAACAATTTTTTTTTTTTTTTGTTGCTTTGAGAGTTTTCGGACTTTGTTTAGCCTTCTAAAAGAAAAGCCAAACCAGAAGTGGCATGAATAAAATGTTCTTTTGAGTCCTCGGTTTTGTAAACTTGCAATCAAACTTCTTACTAAAACTTTTTGGGCTTGTAAAACAGCATTTGTAATTTGGAGAGGGCATATGGAATGTAATGTTTCACTCTATGCAGATAATCCCTTACACTTCCTTTCCATCTGACAACATTTGTTTTTGTGTCATCCATCCATTTTCTTACATGCTTAATCCCAAGTGGGGTGGCGAGGGGTACTGGTGTCTATCTCCAGCTGTCAGTGGGTGAGAGGCAGGGTCCACCCTGGACAGGTCGACAGTCCATCATAGGGCAACACAGAGCCAAACAGGAAAAACAACCATTCACGCACACACTCACACCTAAGGAGAATTTAGAGAAGCCAATTAACCTCCACGTTATGTTTTTGGACTGTGGGAGGAAACCAGAGTAACCAGAGACAACCTGTGTGCTCAGGGAATCAAACCCGGAACCTTCTTGCACACTGCTGGGTAGCACTGCTGCCTTGTGCCACTGAGCAGCCTCCTTGTCTGTCATGTGTTTCATCATTGCTTAAGGAATTAGAAGAAAAAAAAATGTAACTTTTTATGTGATATGAACACTGGGGCTGCACAGTGGAGCAGTAGCTAGCACTGCTACCTTGCAGCAAGAAGGTTTCTGGTTCGATACCCGGCCCGGGTTCTTTCTGCAAGGAGTTTGCATGTTCTCTCTGTGCATGACTGGGTTCTCTCTGGGTACTCTGGCTTCCTCCCACAGTCAAAAAACATGACAATTCTGCCTTGGCTTGTCTTTTTAGTAATTTTTACATGCTTTGCTGCTATTTTTATCTTTATTTGGTATTTTGTTTTTGTTGGGAAATGTTGGGAAATGAAAATCAGCAAAAATAGATCTTTAAGCTATAAAGAAAAAAATACAATAAGTACATACAATGGTAAAACAGCTAATGTACAATGTATATAATGTCTGTGTAATATATTTCTGTGTCTTTGTCTTCTTGGATGTCTGTACCAACCATGAATTTCCCTTCAGGGAAAAATAAGGTATAAGTGAATTGAATTGGATTGAATAAAGTCTGTATGGAATTAGTGAAATATATATTATCTAAATCAAATATAAAGGAAAATGCATAATCAATCGTAAATATTGTTAATTGACATGCTTTCTGGATGGATGTATATATGGTTAAAAGCACATTTCTAACAGTGGTTGTTTTCACTTTTTTTGTATTCCATAATTGATAAGATAAAATCTCATAATCATCTAAGTAATAATGACTAGATATAAGTTTGTTTTTCATCAGTGAAGGAAAGGGTTTTTGGTATATAGTTGACTTTACAAGGCTTAGGAAAGCCTTGTTGTTGAACCTTTGAATGGCCACTCTGGGCATTGCTGCTAACCATGACCATCCCTTTGTGACCACAATGTACCAGCTTCTAATGAATACTTCAAGCTAGTGTAGAGTGTGACAAAGCTCAGTTCATTACAAACCGGGTATTTGAACATTATAAAAGGGTGAATATACTTTAGTGACCCCTACAGTCACAAGATCTTAAGACCAGTAGAACTTCTTCGGTATGTTTCTCAGTGGGGTTCCATTAGGCATGTGAGGCTGACAAATCTCTATTATTGTCCCCTACTGTATGTAACACAGTAGATTCTGTGAAATGATTGAGAGAACCACATGTCTTTGTGTTTCATCTGTGAAGTTTCCTTATACAATTTCTCTAAAAAAGTATAATACTGACACATACCCATAAACATTCACTGTATACAATGGTTTCAGTCACAATACTTAGAGATGGTTCTACGTTCATATAACAAGCTTAGAGTAAAGAGGGTGAAGTCATGATTAAATTTTCTCGTCTCTTTGGTAAAACTTTAAAATTGTGTTTTGGGTAAACATAACTTTCAAACTTTCTTTTTCCTCAGGAACATGTAGTGTATATCTTTCATCTTGTGGAGCTTCCATTTCAATGCAAATGAAATGGGAGCCATTACGAGGTTGTATTCACTCCTTGCAATATTACAATTAGTTAGAAATACAATTAGTTAGAAATTCCCTTTTTACTTTTAACAGGTCCCTTTCAACCACTAGAAATAGAAGACTGAGGGCTGATGAAAGAATACACAGGTAGACTTTTGCTACAGTTTCTGGCCCTGTCTTTGATTTTCACAGAAGACAGAGTGTCTGAATTCAGCCACTAAGCCATTAATCTCTGACTGGGTCTGGGAGATGCAGGAGTCTTCAGCTGAGCCCTGCAGGGAGTTATCAGCTCATTTAAGCCTTCCACAGGGACCCACTGCTGGGCCCATACCGCTTCATGAGAAACACACCAGCCACTGACCACCTGGGGCAATAACTGTGGCTTGTTGATGTGATGAGATACACAACCGGTGGAAAAAGCAGTTTGTGAATACGTTGTAGCACTGATCTCCTGTATTAACATCAAGGTAGTCAAACATAAATAGGCACATTAAATAAGAAGAATAAAAAGTAAACTTTGTCAACTTTAAAAACCAGTGACATGAGGTGACTCTTTACAGCTTTATGGCATTGCCACGGGCAATAGATGAAATGTTTGACACTCATGGAAAAATGCTCAGATAAGACCAATATTTCACAGTATAAATGAAAATGTGAAAGGGAAAGCAAAGATTTAACATTGAACTGAACAAATTTGACTGCGGTAACCAGATCTTATCAAAACAAATGTGAGATAACTCGGATGCTTATGAAGGATAATGCAGGTCAGATATTGCTTTTTAGCTTTACATTTGTTTTTTCATTGTGTCTTGCATTGCACTATTGCTTCACATTTTTGCTTCCCTTATATCAAATAAAAAAATAGCTCTGACAATTCACATAAAACTCTGATAATCACCTTTAACTAGTTTCACCAAGTCATAAACTACTCCATTGTCTTTATTGTGGTTTCAGTAATTTTTTAAAAATATATTTCCCATGACATTTTTTATTAAAATCCTTTACATGTTGTGTTTTAAGAGCAGATCAAGCAGCCCTGTTGTCCTTTTTTTCTAATTTGGTCCAATCAAATGCAGGATATTGTTTTGATTTGTGGCAAAGAATGAATGAAGTGAAAATTGGGGCTCTATTCTGGACAAATAAGGGCATCTGGTCAACTTCTACTGTACCAACCTTTAAACGGGGAAACAGCAGCAATATAGTGTGGTTATCAGAGGCGTGCACAGACATTTTGGGGGGCAGGTGCTCAGTAGGGGGGGGGGGGGGAGGGCACTTTTTAGTGCACATGGAACACTTAATTATTTAAAAAAATACACACGCATGTTGAATGAATTTTGACTTTTATTTGTAACATTCTCTAAACATGAGTTTTCAATGGAAAACAGTCACACCACCAACAGAACAGACTAAAGCGTACTACTTTCATCTGGCTAATCTCCCTTTTTTCCCTCACCCATCTGCTCTCCCTCATCCTGGTCTTTTTCTGTCTCTGTGTCTTCCCTGAACTCTTCCTCATCTCCTGTCCTGGTAGATGTTGTTGGTATAGAGCTTCCCTGCTGTGACTGGCTACAATATAATAATAATAATAACCATCATGACAACAATAATAATAATAATAGCTTTAACAAATATGCCACATTAGTTTCAATAATGGGCTATTAGGGCAACATGACAGGAAGTCTTGTCACGTGGATATGACTTATGGTAGCCTACAAAATAATAGCTATTTTAATACCTGCTGATTTTGTACAAACCACTTAAAAATAAAATGTGAACAGCTTTTAAGGTTTTTCAATACGATTAACCGTCCTTTCTTGGCATTGTGCTGCAATTACTAAATCAATATACAATTAAGACAGTAAAGAGACCAAAATGTGTTAATTTCTGTTGCCTAACAAAACCTATACAACAGAAAACGTTTGTCTTAACACATAGATTTGCAATTGCAAACTCTACCGAAATTATTTGTAGCCTATGTGGCCGTCCTCACGTTATCTGTCATTGACTTGGGCTACAGTGTAAAACTTTATGTAGCCTAACTAGTTTATCAGGTGACCAGTCGGCAAAAATGCTTGTTTGGTGCTGCTGAATTAGACATTTTAATGCACAACAAAATTATTTTGCTTGATCTGTATATTACCTGGCTAATGGGGCACGGGAGAAACAGCCTGTCAGCGACCGTTCATGCTATCTAAAGACGCTTACTGAACCGCTATGATGCTGCGCATCTGGCATGCCCTGCGGGCGACCGCGCAAGTTCACGCGACAGAGGAAGAGAGAGAGGCTGGTCGGGTGTGCGCAAGGAGGTGGCTCATTTCGGGGCATTGTTTCAGTCGTTTTTAATGGCTCAGGTTTTCAAAAGATCATTTCAAATCCGACCTCAGTAAAATCTTAATATTAATAATAATTTAAAAAAAAAACAGTTTCAAAAGGGCATTTTCGTTGATAAAGGGCAAACTTCCTAGTGCTTTAACCCCACCTAGTGTCTATGTATGCACGCCCCTGGTGGTTATGCTTTCCACCAGGGAGTCAAAGTCAAATACACAGAGGGCCAAAAAACCTAATTTGCTACAAGCAAAGGGCCGGACTGGTTAAATGTTTATTAAAACATATTGAAATGAACATAGCCTATTCAAGCAAGACCTAATACATAGTTTTTTTTTAAACACCAAACATTAATATCAATATTATTAATAAACTTGTATTATATTAATAAACTTATTAAGACAAATACAAAAATGAAAGTGCATGCATTATATACCGAAAATGCATCACTGTGCTGCTCTATGATCCTACCAATCGCTGCTTTCAGAAAACAGGGGAAAACATGATTGTGTTTTTCTATGTTTTTGTTGTGCTTCACATGTTTGGATTGTTTTGGTTCTTGAGTTCCCCCCTTTAATAATCCAAGCTAACTGGGCTGAATCCGGTTGTCTAAGGAGGCGGAGAGCAGTAACTGCGCTGCGCAAATGCTCTCTGCTGAAGTGCAGGTGTCAGCAGAGGCTGATTGAAGCCAAAATAAAAGGAGCCTGGATGGAAGGAGAGGGGGAGGTTGGTTCCACATGCTAGGCACAGAATACCAGGGGGTGAACAGACAGCACAGTCAGGGCAGAGGTCCTCGCCTGTAGGTAGCGCTCCTTTTTATTCAGACTATCGGTATGAAATACGTCTTCCCACAGAGTCTTGTTACGGGGATTCTGGCGTTTTGCTGTATCTTTCTTTTAGGTAGATCGGTCTGAAAAGAGGTCACAATAATGTTTTCCCCTGGGAATGTAGTGTTGGTGCGTGCAAAACAACCGCACCAACACTACATTTCCCACAATGCAACGGTAGCCCTCAAAGTCACAGCAGTGCACACAAGCGGCCGTGGCCTGTGGGCCGGTTCTAATGGTAATTAAATATCATCCAGGGGCCCGTGGATACACAACTCGAGGGCCGAGTCTGGCCTGCCGGCCTTGACTTTGACATATGTGCTTTACACCAAGACAAAACAGGACATTAGTAAGGATCTTTGATGGGTGAAAGATGGCTGACACTAGGTATATAAAACACATGAACAGGACACAAATAAATTCACTTAAGAGTGGGGTGGAGGTTCAGCCTGAGGGAGGAGGAAAACAAATGATCTCAATTTGCTACAATGGAATGCAGTTAGTTATTTTAGAATGGTTCCATCAAAATCCAGACCTAAATCCAATTATGAATTCATGGAGAAATTGTCAATATGTTGATGCGTCAAGAAGGTAGAGCTACACCCCAAAGAAGAGAACATGTAGTGAAAGGATTGTTTGTTTTACAGTGTATTTCATATTGGAATGACATGAACATTACTGAGATTGTATTCTTTGCTTATAAAATCTCTATAAAATACATTAAGGGCTAAGAATGTTTGAACAATTTGTCATTTTTACTGTATTACTTACTTTTTCTATGTATTGATTATTTTTTTTAACCCAGTTTTGCATTTGATGTACTTAAACTATTATCAGAAAACCACTTAAGCACAGAGCATATGTCATATTTTCTAAAAAGCATATGGCTAAGATCCTAAAACTAAAAGATGAGGATTTATTTGTTTT
Source organism: Cyprinodon diabolis (assembly GCA_030533445.1). Classification (NCBI taxonomy): domain Eukaryota; kingdom Metazoa; phylum Chordata; class Actinopteri; order Cyprinodontiformes; family Cyprinodontidae; genus Cyprinodon; species Cyprinodon diabolis. The sequence goes on along the minus strand of CM060083.1, from coordinate 2,235,296 downwards.
CCTCTTAGTAAGACTAGAATAAATGTGGCTGTCTCCAGCAGTGAAAAAGACCTCTGCTGATATTTCAGTGCATATAAACTTTACACATAAGCATTTTTACGGCATCTCAAGGAGATGCAGTGAGGTATAATAAGTGCACACCCGAGCAAAAAGTGATATCACATTATATCTAGGTTTGCATTGGCTGGGCTCTATGTGCCAAGTTCAACCCAGAGCCAAGTGAGAGAATCCAACATTCTGTTTTATTAACACTTTTATTCACAATAGTATAAAAGAGACATGGTTACTTTATTTGTGCTTAATGGAGGCCCATAATAAGGTGATAAAAAGAGAAATTTAAAGATCGTTCAAGGCGAACTGAAGAAACTGCAGGGTGAAGAACAACTGCCATGAGGGTGGGAGCATAACAGAAGAGCCTTATAAGAAATTACTGGACTGAGGAGTATGGATGGGAAGACACATTATTGGTTGAGTTAGAAGACCAAAGTGAATACAAATAAAAACCTAACTAGAACATAGGGCTGGGCGATATAGAAAAAAAGCTTATCGATAAAAAAAAATGCATATTGATCGATATCGATAATTATTGAAAAGATTTGAAACCATATTTTATGTGCAGCTCTGCCTGGACTTTTTATAATATTGCTAAATGATTTAATTTTAATAAAAAACACAAACACAGACTTCCAATTAAATCTTTATTTAACCAACTTTTTTAACCATAACAGAATTATTTTAAAGAAAAATAACTTAAGAGACCTGGGTTATGTTATTAAATACTGACAAAGAATAAACTAAAGTGACCAAAATAATTATAACAAATAAATAAATGCCCCCAACCACCACCACCGCCGCCGCCGCCCCCGTTTCCTGCTTTAACCTGAGTTTTTACTTTGAAGTTTCTGGCCCCTCAGCATTTTTCTCTCAATTGTTAGAACTACGTGGGAAACTGCCCAGAACTGAAAATATATATATATTTTCCCGAAATTCCCGAAGATTCCTCGGAGGAGAGCCGCGCCGGGGCCTACACAGCTCGTACTCCTGCGGCTGTGAGCGGCTGAGATGATAAAAAAAAAAAAAAGTTGGTTGCGTTATCAGACTTGGTTTTCACTGGTTCCCGACACATTTTACAGATGACTGTGGTTTGTTTTTGGTCTGACTTGCCATGACCGAAATACTGCCAGACTGCCGAACTACAAAAACCCTTCTTTGAAACAATTTCCTCCGCCTCTCCTGCTGCAACATCTTCATGTGCTCTGTGTTGTGGTTTGAGAGGGCGGGGCTTTGTGACGGCTTGCCTGGGTCCGCGATTGTGATTGGTTGGGAGGAAGCAGTGACTAGCATAAACCTACATGCTAGGCTACAATGAGAAGGAAGGAAAACTGCGTTTCTTTTTTATCGAACTTTAATCGACCCTCTTTTTTTCTATTGCGCCACACGTCTATAGATCGATATATATCGTTATTGAATTATCGCCCAGCCCTACTAGAACATAACTTGACAGATGTGTATCAAGGAGACAATGTATCTTAAAACATAAATAATGGGAATGACTGAACATTTGCACCAACAACAAAGAAAGCAAATAGTAAGACATCAATTTAGAAGTAAACCCTTATATTAAAGAAGCATTATGGAGTTTTCTAGTCTTACTGCCACATGTGGACAAACGCAGAACTGCAGCACTGTTCAGCTGTCTCTTATAGCTCGCACTTACATTTTTCATTTTGTTTTACTTTTTGAACTTAATGGATTCAGCATTGGTGTCTGAGCTGGTTTCCGGTCACATCTGAACATCAGCAGAATCCATCCTAAATATAACATTTGCTAGATTGGACCCATTTGACATGGAATCGCTGTACATCACATCTACTGAACTACTGAGGTGTCAGTCTGATCATCAAAGGATGTATTAGTTAAAAATGGTCAAACAAAAAGGCTATTTAAAAGATACATTTTTTTCAGTAAAAACTTACATAAGGTCACTTTAAGATACTGAAGATGACTTTGGGTTTTATAGAAAATCATGGATCAGAATCATATTTTTGAAAAGCAAATTTGACTCCGATTGAAGTGAACTATGCAGATGACACACAGCTTAATGTCACAATGTCACAAGGTGACTACGGACCAATCAAAGCACTGATTAGATGTACAGAACAGATCATTAGTGAATGTTCCATAATTTTCTATAACTAAATAAAAACATAACTGAAGTAATAATATCAGGACTCAAGCAGGAGAAATCCAGACTTGGCACCCAGCGTCAGCTAGTAAAGCTAGAAGCTTTGTGCATTTAGTAGAATTACTGCAACAGAGATATCATAAGTTTGCCTTAAAGGTCTATTAGAGTTGCAGCCAATCACTCATAATTTTTGAACGGTCGCCTTCTTATTGTTTGGGTAATCATCTGTACAGCGCATAACCACCCTGGTCTCCTTGTTCCTGTGTCAGATCCCTATGTTATCCCGCACCTAGCAAGCAAATTTAGCCAGATAGAAATAATTCAAATTCACAATAAATTTCTCTATTGTGAGACAGAAAATAATAATCTGGTTATTGCAAAACATAAACAACTCTTTAAATGTTCAGAGTGAGATGTTGTCAAAGCAAATCAGAGATGCTCATGTTATTCCCCGTCCCTCTAATGTGCTGCTTTACTTTGCAATTGCTTTGTGTTCACTCTCATATGTGTTTTGTGGAGAGAAGCAGCAAATATATCAGAGCTGTTGAACCTGCCGCTTGAGCCAGCTAAAATGAGACTGTGATACTACTGGGCTACTAGGTGATATTTATGTGAAGAATTGGGGCGAAGAAGCTTGTTTGTTCTAGCATATTGGATGTTTCAACAAACAACCATAATAATTCTCTGTAAGGGTCTAAAGGGCTGAATAACATTTTTATAAAGTATGGATTCAATCCTCCTCTTTTTTATCTTTTGTTCTCCTTTTCCTACCACTGTTGGCTGGCTTTGCGCCATAGTTCCCTTCTGTGTTTCATGTTGTCTTCTTTTATCTGGGTCTTGATGCTCCTGGAGACTCAGCCATTCCGCTTTGAACATAACAGTTTTAGCACTGTGGGTTTTACTTTTTTTTTTTTTCCACTGACTAACGGCAGCTCCCACTCTTATCACCTCTGCTCTCCTCCTTGTCTTGCTGTGTGAATGATAAGCTGGAGTTTATTTCGGTGTTTATCGCCCCTTTGTGTCGTCGTCTGCTTTCCATCTTACAGGATCAGGTTTCGTTGCCAGAGGTTTAAAACAGCTTTTGGCACACAGCATATTCCGTTTGATGTCTTTTTACTGACCGGGATTATTAATGATGACTTTTTCGTTTCAGCAGTTTAACTAAACACTTAATAATTTATTACAGTACATGAATATACTTCAAGAAGAAATGGCTTTTCAAATTGAAATTTGCATTTTGTTTAAACATCATTTAAATTGTCTTCAATTTTTGCTCTCTCTGAAGTGAAGAGCAAAGAAGCATTTTTATTGGTCTAGATGGACGTTAGAAACAACATGAACAAAGACAAGAGCATTGGGCCTGAATTGATCTTGAAAAGCGCTCTGATAAGAATACATTTAATAAAACTCAACTCATTCCTGCTCTCTAGAAGGCGCTACAGAAGCCTACGGACTAGAACCACCAGCCACCGGAACAGCTTCTTTCCCACAGCTCCTGAATGCCTCCAGACACAAACTAGAAGGAATGTACTTACTAAAATATATATATATATATATATATATATATATATATATATATATATATATATATATATATATATATATATATATATATATATATATATATATATATATATATAAAATCCATGTCCTAACTTTCCTGTATAATCTGTATATAGTTTTCCTATTTATTTATTTCTTACTCTCTGTTTACATATACCATTTATAGTCAATACATACATATTAGGGATGGAACGGTTTATGAAAACCGTCTGAACCGTTCGGTTCGACTGTCTCGGTTCGCGTGAGTTTCGTTCGGTTCCTGCGCTGCTCCTTTTTCTCATAGGCGAAGTGTTTACACTCCAGAGCAGAAGGTGGCGGTACTGCGACCAAAGCCAACCACCAGTAGTAAACAAGAAGAAGAAGAAGCGAAGCATCTTAGCCGGGTGTAGCAGAAAAAAAATCAGTTGTTGTGGAGAATTGTGTGGGTATGGCGAGTGGGAAAGAACAGGAGTTGGAAGACGCGCCAGCAGCACTTTATAGGTCTGCTGTATGGGACCACTTTGCATTTAGAGTGACCTACGATGACGGCGGAAAGAAAGTGGTGGATAAAAGTGCAACAGTGTGCAAGCATTGTGCAACACGTTTAGTTTATGCTAACAGCAACATGACCAACATGTCAGGCTAACAATCAACATATACGGAACCGAACCGAAAACCGTGACCACGAAACCGTGAACCGAACCGAACCGTGGATTTTTCTAATACATGTACGTACATAATCCCTGTACATGTAAATAAATATTTGTATCCTGTATAGCACTTCTGGATAGAATTCTATTCTTTAAAGGACAAATTTTGAAAAAAAAGAATTAAAAAACAATATGTATTGAATCTGAAACTAAATCTAAGTTAATCTCAGAACCTTTTTCATTTAAATGTTTTTCAAAGTTGTAATTTATGTTTTTCAATCATGTTCCTTTCTTGCCACAACAATGGAACAAAATTCACTCCATACTTTCACTGCCCAGCCAAAACATGTAGCGCTTCCTTTACCAGCGTGGGGATATAATGCTAACCATCGCTTCACACGGATCACAGAAACAGAGGAGACATGGCGTCAAGATTTTGGACATTTTTGACAATTAAACAACCCTTTGCCCCTGCACAGCAGTTATTATCACAGTCCATCCTGTGTTGATGCTGTTAACTGCATGTTTTTTTTTCTTCTTTTTTTTTCCTCTGCACTGATTAGATGGTATGTTTTCTCCTGACAAGTAAACTGATCTTAGGAGACTATTTCTGCCTTCGTCATTTGGAAGTTTGTGATATTTCAAATGTGAAAGTTGTGTCATGTGAGAAAACAGTTTATAATTATTTTTCCACAAGGCCTCCTGGAGGAAAAAAAAACTGACAGAGGAGGAAGAGGAAATGATAATTAGATAAACAGAAATATGTGATAGAATCAACACTGCTTATTTTAGTCCCAGCCAGCATCATGCACACACTCACCCACACGTTGCTTTGGGCTTGTGCCCATTGCACAAATGTTGATAAAACTAATGCATCATAGATGCGTCCAACATTTATTCGGGTTTTAGTCTATTTTATTGCACTCCCCAAAAGCATTCATCCTGCTACCGTATAAAGCTCATGAAGCCTAATTAGTTTTTATTTTACCCTACTTACAGTGCCATTTTGGATAAACCTTTCTCCTTTTTCTTGAGAAAGATGCAAATCTAATCAATCTCAAGGACACATCAGAAAAATGACTTCTGCTGTTTAAATGGTTAAAAATGGATTATATTTCAATCTAAACTGGGATGTCTTATTTCTTCCTCCTTGTCCTTGTGAGGGAAGACTGAAGCCTGACTGTCCTTGTAATATAATCCATCTCTTCCCTCTGAAATTGCCTAACAAAGAAAACACGCACTGAGAAGGAAAGATGGAAAACCAGCAAAATCTAACAGGATCTGATCTGAACTGTGAACGCTGGGACTAATGCGTTAGCTGACTTTTGTCAGTAGCTGCTTTTTTTTTTGCCTGTGATCAATTTTTAACTGTAATAACTGAAGTTTGAATGTTCTTTTATCATCCATTATTGTTTTGTGATGCACTGAAAAAAATGGAAATCTAGATAAGTCATTTTTTCTTAAAATAAGTGCATTTGTTCTTGAATTGGGGAGGAAAAAGAGACATTTGTGAATGGAACAAGACAATTTACATTTAAAATAAGAAAATACAATTGCATTGTCTTATTTCAGATGCATTTTATCTAATTATCTTATTTTAAGAGTAAAAATACTCATTCCATTGGCAAATTATCTCATTTACCTACTCAAATTAAGATTAAATACACTTAATTTAAGATATCTTTACTTATATCTAGATTGTTTTTCCAGTGATAATGAAGAAGAAAATAGATAGAATTTTGTTCCATTATTGTTGGGAGTAAAGAATACTATTTGTAAAGGGAAAAAACAACAACAAAAACCCTGAAATGAAACTTTAAAAAGTCTGTGTCTATGTTTCCTCAGGTTTTTATTATATTCCTTAATACATTCTGGTTTTATTTTTTTATTTTTTCTAATTGAAATAAAACAACGGAAAGTAAATCTTGGAGAACTGCTACTCTTGAAATAGTTTTTTACTGTGTTTTTTTTCTGATTTATTTTTTTTCCAAATTTCTATTTACTGAACCTTTTCTTTGCTCACAATAAGAATTAAACAAAGTTCCCTCCATAGTCTCTCTGTAGACTTACTGAGTTTGGGGAGAAATCATAAACCAATGAATCCTGATATTTGTCTTTTGCTGCCACCGATGCTGCTGCTGAGCTTTGTTAATAAATCGTGATTAATATACAGAGAGAGCTGGAACAACATCCTTAGTTTCAGCCTACTTGTTATGCCACACTCATACAGTATGAGCGACATCAGGGAAAACAAGATGATGCTCTGCAGGCAGATCATATAAACTCCTATTCAAAATTTATTTAATTTGCTGTGCCACTTTATAGATAAGCCATGAATCAGTTGTTGGCTGTAAACTCTGCTAGATACATGCAGGGGACAAGTAATTGTGATATTGAGTGCTTTTGACAGAGGTCTGCTGCCTGTATCGACGGCACACATTTATAGACTCCATGAGGTCAGTTCTGTATATCATGTTTCTATGATTCAGACCCTTGTATTTAAATTTGATTTAATTTGGTTTTGCATAATACTCTGTTCTCCCCACCATCCAAAAAAACAAGGCAAATGAAAGAAGAAAGAATACATTTTAAATTAAAGTGGGCATGTGAAGCTACTTGGTTAGAAATCCTTTCAGATAAATAATGGGTGAAATTAACTAAACATTTGTTTTGAAATCGGTGCATTTTAAGTTCATCCTGCCACTGTTTCAGATTATGGCTCTTTTACTCTTAGAAATAACACAAAGATAAATCTGTTCAAGACTTTTCTTTTTTAAATATTGCATGACGTGACATTTACCGAGTATGACTCAACAAGAAAATAAAGAATCTGTCAGTGAGAAAAAAAAAGATGTAAAGACCCTTTTATTTAAGCTGTTTAACCTAAAATTGATATGTTTCTTGATTCAATTTTAGCATTCAGTCTTGTTTAGTAAGAAGAATCCCAAATAGTGTATCAGTGTGCTCTAATCTGCACACTGATGCTGGACCTATGTAATTAATAATCTAATAGATCCCTTATGGTGGAAGGAATACTTTCAGGATCTCCTCAATCCGGCTCATATGCCATCCATGGTGGAAGAAGAGACAGGGTGCTGAGGGATCGATACTTTTCGGATGTTTTCGGGCTGTCTTGGCAGACTGGGATGGTGGTTCCCCACATTAGAAAGGGGATGGGAGGGTTTGTTCAGAATAATAGGGGAATCATACAACTCAGCCTCCTTGGTAGGGCCTATTCCAGGGTCCTGGAGAGGAGAGTCCGGCTGATGGTCAGACCTCAGGTTGAGGAGGAGCAGCGTGGTTTTCTTCTTGGCCATTGAACAGTGGACCAGCTCTACACCCTCTGTTCTTGATTTAGTGGTTGCCCTACGTTCCCACCCTCACCTATGATCACGAAATCTGAATCATGACCAAAAGAACTAGATACCGGATAGAAGTCACTGAAATGATAGCATCAGTATCGTGCCAAAAGTCAACACATGCAATGAATACTCCTAAGAGCAGCTTTACTTAATACAGAGGCTCATAAAGAGTTAATGAGCGTCTTTATGAAGTAAAGCTGCATTTAGAAGTATTTGAGGGTTTTTCCCTATTTTTAAAATGTTTACATTAATCCTTTTTTTTAAACAAATTTTATGATTTTAAATTCAAATTTTTCTAAACTCAAAACTTTAATTTCATTTACAGATCTCCAATAAAGTGTTATGTCTAATGTCCATACAGAAGAATAGAAATATGCCTTGGCTCCTCTCTCCTGTGGAAAGTCCCCTGGAGAAAAGAGAAGCTTAAAAAAGATAAAATAAAATAAAAAAAACTGAAAAAGGATTATTTAGAACAAGTGAAAAGTGAAGAATTACAGTAAAAAATAACTTTGAGTGAGAGGTTATTAAAAGTTTCATTTCTGGATTGCATTTGTTTTAATATTTACAAAATGTGGTTTTTGCTTGCAGCAATATTGGAACAAAGTACTTAATCCACAGCCTTTTTCATGGTCATCCCAAAATGTCTTAGATTCCTAACTCTGACTAGGACTTTTCAAAACATGATTTTTCTTTTCAAAACATGAATTCATAAGTGACACCCAGCAAAGAAAACGACACTGGGAGGTTTTGAGACTAAACACACTGGTATTTTTACTTGATCATAATTTCATTCAACTCCAATTCCATCAAAAGAAAACTAACCAAGGTGCTACTTTCATCCTGTTCAAGAGATGCAGCATTTGTGTATGCACCCTGATGTTCTATCTCTCCCTGTTCTTTTCCCTGAAAAGAGATCACTTGGGACAAACTCTTTAAATAACACTTCATAACCTTTATGTATTAAATAACCAGGAGACATGACAACAGATTTTGATAGGAATTGTAATCTTACTCAGATCATAGAAGTTGCTTAGGGTTACAGATGGCAGCTGCTCACCTCTGGGCTCACCTCTCAGGAAGTGGTTCCAATTAATAGTTAAGAAAGGCATTTCATACATCTCCAGTATGCCACATCATCACATTTTGCATTAGACACATTAGCAGATGATTAGACATCCATGGCTCCAGCATTATCAAAATAGGACACTGCTCTCATTCCATTTCCAAATCTTTGCAACGTACAAAATGAAGATTATAACTGTATATCCAGACAGAGGAATTGTCCTAATTACATTAATACGTCAGTTGTGATGCGCAACAGGCAGCCCATACCAAGGTGTGATAAACTCACACATCATCAATGATAATTATCCTAACAATCCCCCGTGAAAAGGTGACGTTTTAATTGTCACCTTTAAATAAAACCCATTAATGCGAATTAATTTTTAATTAACATTTAAAAAGTTGAAAAGGAAATAATATCATTTGGAATACCTGGCCCAAACTTAAGGTTTGGTTTTAACCGGGAAAATTTAAACTTCCCACTATTTATTTTGGTGTTAAGAAGCTTATGCAGAAATTCAAACTGGAAGATTCTTATTATAGACGTTCAAACTCTCGCTAATAAACGTTGAAATTGCACCAACTCCAAAGCCATCCATCTTTCTAGACCCCCGTGGTTTAGCTCCTAGAGCCCCCCCTCTATTTTCTCTTTGTAAGTCTCCAGATTGAATTATACAGTAGCTATTGAAATGAGATAAACTTTACCAATACAATTTTAGTAAATTAGTAAATTTAGTAAATGAATTTAACTGAACTAGGTCTAATTCATTACTTTCGCCTATTAGGGTAAATTTTGTGGGTTGATTTTTGCAGTATATTTAAATATATGTCTGCTGCCGTTTCCTCTGTTTTTTCTATCAGTGTGCTTCTATATTCTACACCAGGGGTCACCAATGTAATGTCTACGGGCACCAAGGGCCCCTCAAGGACTGCATGCGGTGCCCTTAGCATCTTCTGAAAACAGAACAAGGGGGCTAAGTTTAAAATGGTATTTTATTCTGTAGCTCTTCTTTTTTATATCATTTACACAGTATTTCAAAATGACAATATGTAAAATAAAATTAGAAATTAAAGAAAAAAATATAGTAAACAATAAAAATATGTTTACTATACATGAAGTCTAGGTGAACGCTACCCCTCCAGTTGATAGCTCAGTATTTGTAGCCCTTCCTATGACTCAGTGGCCATGAGGTAGACTTCTAAATGACCTGCATTTCTAGAAATAGAAGAGTTTTCTGTTTACTCTATTGGCTGAGCAGATATAGGAGCAAAAGCCCACAAGTTGGTCATAATGAGCACAAATCTTTTATGCTATCAATCCTGTATAGCATTTATCTTTGTCATGGCACAGTGTCTATAATAGAGGAATGTGTTTGCTTTATTTGATGAACAGAAGTTGAAACACAGCTAAGTTGATTCCGCCCTCTGATGGGACGTCTCAAAGACCCTGAAGAGTCTACAAAGCTATAAATTTTAAATCTTCTGCAGCTGCACAGGAGAAAACCCAGTTAAATGCCAACAGAAAATGAGGCCAGTGTGTTTATAATGTAGAATCCTGAGAGGGGCTTTTTATTTGATACGTTGGCTGGATGTGCACAACTCAGCCTCGCGGCCTCAGTCTTGTTCTTTTTTTATATCTGGGTAGTGTTGGAAACAAAAGGGTAGACGCTAACCCGTCAGGCAGCCTGGATTTCAGCATGCTGATTACCATCCCACACATGGCAATGCATGGACATGCCCACACGGGTGGGCCGTGGAGCCACAGAGAAAAGTGTTTGTTCTTTATTTCTTTTGTGTGACTACAATGATCAAATGGAGGGGGTGATGTAAAGCAAAAGGAAAGAAGGGAGGACAGCAGATGGAGCATCGCACTAACCTCCTGATTTCAGACTTCTCTCTATGTCCTACACCTGTCTCCTTATTTTAAGTCATAATTTCACCCTCCATTGGATTGTTGTTGCTTTATATTTTTTCGATTTGTGCAAACATCTACAATATTGCCATGAGAAAATATAACTGCACCCTACTGAAACTGGTGGCATTCTAACATTACAAGGTGAAATATAACAAAACAAAACACTAGAAGCTATGACCATTTGATGATGATTCAACAGAGCTTGCATTATTAGCTCCTGTTCGCTCAGTGGGATGATTTATATAGGAACGTGCTAAAGGACAATGTTAAAAATGTCTTAAAAAAAAAAAAAAAGAATATATATATATATATATATATATATATATATATATATATATATATATTTATATATATATATATATATATATATATATATATATACCTTCTGATATTTCCTAAATTTCGCTAGATCATTAATTCCCAAACTTGGGGTCCTGAGATTCTCTACAGAAATTGAACCAATCAATAAAATAAGAGAATGATCAAGATTAATAATGTGTTTGAAGACAAAACTGTGTAAACTAGATGTTCATGTTTTACTACTATTAGATAGGTGAGAAATAATCCTGATTTAACAGATTAGTAGAGATTCATTGATTATAGAAATAATCCTCAAATAATTTGGTAATTGAATCAAATTTTTACCTAAATCAGGGCTTCCCAAACGTTTCAGCTAAGGGCCCCAATAATATTAGTACTGCAGGCTGGCGACCTCCCAAAAATGTGTTTCCCTCATTAAAATTTATAGGCAGACTACGGACTTTGTGACCCAAATAGTTTACGCATGTGAGTTATTTTAAATGATTCGGGCTAATATACAGAGCTTGACACTATCAACGCTACAAGTGGGGTTCCCCTCTAGAAATTAGTGTTGCACCGATGCCGATACTAGTATCGGGCAGGGCCCCGATCCAGCACTAAAATGGTGGTATCAGTATTAGGAAGTACCAACAAATAGGGCACCGATAACATTTTGAGAGCCAAAATTTATTCAACTATTGTCACCCATTCCAGGTAGGCAATAAAAAGTTCTACTGGATTCATTCTGTATTACCCCTGGCTCACACCGACTCCGGTCTTACCGTTGCGGTGCGGTGGGTGCGGCGCCGCAGTGATTCCAAGTCATTAAAAAGACGTAAACCTCTCTCACCGGCTGCTGAGCTGTCCGGCTGCGGTTACCGAGACACTCCGGCGCTGCGGAAAATTCAGCAAGAAAGCTATCCTTGCGGCGTGCCGGAGCCCTCCGCAACAAGCTCTCGCAAATATCCTTATTTGGGCCGTGTTATCGCGTGAAGTTACGTGAACTCAAGTGAACTTCTGTTAAATCTCCGGACCTGTTGCCGGAGCTGCAGAGCCGCACCGCACCGTAGTCAAAAGGGCGGTGTGAGAGGGGGTGTGCGGGAGTTGCGGTCTCCATCGGCTCGGTAACCGCACCGGAGCCAGTGTGAGCAAGGGGTTAGTCTTTTTCCTGATTCACAAAGGTAGGCAGCAGCTTGACAAAGCCATGATGACAATTATTTTACATCCAAGTAGTCTGCAGTTCTTCATATAAACAAACACATCAATTTCAAACAGATGGCATCCGTAACGGCCATTACTGCACAGCCAGATATCAGTATCTGGGCCAAAAAATGGCATCAGCGAAACACTGCTAGAAATACCGACTAATTTGGGAGTTGACTGACCGTCATTGGCCAGGTCATGTGACCTGGAAGATCTTATAAAGTCATGGAGCTTAGGCTTTAGCTATTGTATTTTTCCACCTGCTTTACTACGGGTCATGGCTGAGGCCAAGAAAAGGAGGCTGAAAAGAGAAAAAGTAAAAGGGATTGTGCGTGATGAAAAACAAGAGTCAATATTGGAAAGGAATTTGTTCGTTGGCGTAGGCTGAAAGTGGTCAGATGTAGAAGTGATTCTTTTCTCAACTTTATTATTAGACTGTTAACAGTTTGCTTGTAGTATACAGTCATATATCTTCACTATTATTTTTTTATGTTTAGCTGAAGCAAAATACAGGCAGAGAACACTAGCAGGCTACGTACAAAAGCTAACAACCCCACAGCCTGCGTAAATCACAGGCATTTGGTGCAAACTACTAATTCCTACATTTCATAAAACAAAACCACTAGAACATGGTAGTTATAATCTTTTACTATCATGATACTGCTTCATTATTATTATTTTTGTCCATGTCATTGGCAGAGCGGGTGTTTTTACATGTGTAGAGCTAGCAGGCATAGTCTGTCCTCTAGGGCTGCTGTCCTGCAGGTTTTAGGTTTCCCTGCTTCAGCACAGTTGATTCTAATAAATGCAGTTCAGCAAAAGCCTGTTAATCAGCAAGGAATGAAAGTCAGCTGTGAGAGAGCAGGGAAACCTCTAAAGACACCTGAGGCTGACTGTTTACTTTTGCGACAGCGCTGCGGCAATAGCGCCACAGTTACCAAAAGTTACAGGTTGTGACTTTAAGTATATAAACACATATATCTAATTTAACTTCTTAAATGTTTTCCATTTAATTAATGAGACGTAAAATTATGTAATTGTACATTTAATTTTTTTCATTATATGTAATATTTGAATCATGTATTCAAATAAATAAATAATTTTGTTGAAAAACATTTATTTATTCAATTTTTTAAATCAAGCTTTGATTGTTTAACTGACCTTTAAATATTTATTTTTGCATTTTATAATTTCATGGTATATCATATTTGAAACACATGTTGGATAAAAAAAATAAATGTAACATCTACCTATTTCATGGTACATCTATGTATGTCTTAGGTCAGGACATTAACTTAATTTAATATGTATTTTGCAAAGCCAATGACATCCCAATGATTATGATATCAGCCCCACTTGGTGTCATCCTGCCCTGGGGAACCCCGAGCCCTTTTTTGGAAACTGAGTAATTAAAGCAGTAAATAGAAATTGACCCTTTATTTTATTCTAGGCTCTAAGTTTGTATGACCCCAACTCAAGAGTATTGCCACCACCTAGAGGCAGGGCTGGAGGGAAAAGGTCTCAAAAGTTGTTCTGCCTACTAATTCAAAATTAAAATGCAAGTAAATTTAATGGAGTATAGAATTTGCACAGGTGCTCTTAACTGACCCATAAATGAAATCCACCCTTTCTAAATGTAAGGATGGGTGGGGATTACGGAGATTCAAACTGTCTTCGAGATGCTTGGGTTATCTTTACAATATGGAAAAAGGATGTCTGTGCCTCCTATTCCAATAAACAAGGACTGTACCAAAGAAGGAGCTTCAAAGATTTTTGAGTTACAAAATGTGAATCATCTGCTTTGATGTGATTTAAATGTACCTACCGAATTTATTCGTCCTCTATTTGAAACATCCATTTTTGGTATCTTTATGTAATCTGTTAAAATAGTGTCCAGCCTGTATCTCTGATTTGAACTAATATATCTCCCATTATCCTACGTGCTGTTTTGCTCTGTATTTTTTGTTTTGTCTGGAATCCATTAAGTGCATGCCATACTGGTATATCACTTCTTTAATGCATGTGCTTTGATGCCAGCAGCTGCGAGTGCTGCCTGCAGATGATGTTTTTAGATTTCCTTGGGCTTTAGGGAGTTACTTTTGCATCAAACATTCCAGCAACATGTTCTGAGGTCAGGATTAGCCCAGCAAGAACTCCGAAGATGTGCTGGCAAACTTATGTAAACATCACTCACAGATGACCTTCTTTGCAGGGTATTATCTGGTTTAAATTTCTCTAATCTTTGGAAATCCAAGCTACACTCTGAGACACCAGCAGCTCCTTTTCTTTTTCCTGTTGGCAAAATAAAACTCTTTGATTTTGACCCCACATACTTCAATAGAAAGCAAATCACTAGGTGGGCAATCTGTGCGAAATTGAGTTTAATGAGCTTATCTCTAATCCCTGCACTATTTTCATTTAGTAAGAAGTTTGCTGTGTATTCAAGCCTAAAATTCGGCATTTTCTGATCTTTTTCTTACAGTTACAGTTACCCAATTTAATTAAGTCTATCTTGGCATGTTGTTACATACAACTGAAACCAGACACTATGTTTTTTTGTATTTTTTTTTTAAGTTTAAGACATTAAATTACACCAAAATCTTAATGGAATAGATTTTTTGCAATTATTGTTAAAAGCAAAGAACATGGATAATGCTTTCTTTCAATGTACATCAATAACAATGTAATAACAGCGTAATAACATATTAAGTCACACTATATTACTTGGTAAAAGAAAAACATTATGTGGTAATTACCCAAAAATCAAAGTACAGTATATAATTTGAAAGTAATGACCTGTAATCATTACAATCGTATGTTACTATATGGAAACTTTGGTGGGTAATTACCATTATATTACCACATAATAGTTTCTATTATTGGCCACCACCTACCAAGTAAATTTTAACTTATGATCAGCTACCTAAAGCATTATAAAACTGAAATCAAGTTACATATAAATATGAGTTTAGTGAAGAATACTGGTTGCTGTCTTCTAGGTTTGGTTTTATTGATGTACTGTAAAAGTAGGGCAGTGGGTAGCACTGCTGCCTTGCAGCAAGATGTTTTTAGGTTTGATTCCCGGCCCGGGGTCTTTGGTCATGGAGTTTGCATGTTCTCCCTGAGCATGCATGGGTTCTCTCCGGGTACTCGGGCTTCCTCCAGCAGTCCAAAAACATAACTTAATTGGCTTCTCTAAATTCTCCTTAGGTGTGATTGGTTGCTTGTCTCTATGTTGCCCTGATATGGGGGGGTGGAACCTGACTCTCACCCAATGACAGTTGGGGGGTGGACCCCGCCTCTCATCCAATGACAGTTGGAGATAGAAACTAGCACCCCTCGCCACCCCAGCAGGGATAATGCTTGATGGAAGTTTTGTAAATGGAAATAAAAAAAATGTTATCCATTAATGAAACTCTCAACATGTCTCAATAGAAAAAAAAAGAAAAAAGAAATGGAGAGTAAGTTTGCTTTTTTTATGTTATCAATTTATTTATTTATTTATTCATATTTAATGTTTTGTGATCAAGTTGATTTGCATTCTTTTCAAATTCTCTTTTACAGATAACTTCCCTTCTGGTGATGTGCTTCATTAAACAGTGAGGATCAGAGGATCCGTGTTTGTCAAATTACACTACTGCCACCTACTGGTTTGTGACGTCACGGTGCAGTATCGGCTGTTGATCATAGCTGGAAGATGGCAGGAGGGAGGTGTTATTATATTTGGGCAAAAATGGCCGCTCCCAGACTCAGTGATCGCAAACAAAAATTTGTGTTTTTATTTCTTTACTTATTAACGCCAAATTCATTAAATCACCGCAAACTTATTAGTTTTAGGTATAAATAATGACCATTGATTATTCCTTGCTGACCGGACTTTACTTTTTAAAAGTCTGATTATAATTACAATATTACACAAATATACATCGTGCTATATCATATGCTTTACATTGAATGTATAGTGGATTTTATTGTATTATATTAACAATTGCATGTAGCTTAAACTCTCAATTTTTATCTAAACATAAAGCTACTGTATGTTCTACAATGAGCCAAATTTATTGGCAGAAGGAAAAAATATATATATTTTTCCCATAGCAGTGTTCATAAAAGTCCAATTTTAAAATAAATGTATGTAGTTTTTATCGTTAGCTTCTTCAGTTGTGTCTGATTTCTTTTCATCCATTTATCAAGACATCCGTGATAGAGGGAAAAAAACCAAATAGTCATACTTCTCTCAAACTCTGGTCTAAATTTAGCTCCCACTGCAATGCAGGTGACAACCCAGAGCCAGCAGCTTTTTCTCACTCACACACACACCGCCACACCCCCATCCACAAAGAGTGTAGCCACCAGCAGAGAGAAAAGAAAGCATCTGTTGCAAAATGAAAAGGCACTTTAAACTGCCAGTCACCCCACAACCTGCCGGCCATTTCACCTCCTTCTCGCCACTACTCTGAGAAAGGTCAAAGGTTCCAGGGGACATCAGATCAGCCACTCTGCTCCATTTCCTCCAGATCTGAACTTTTCTTACCAGATGTACTCTTGTGTGACAAAATAATGTTTTTATGTGATCCATTTAAAGTAGAATAAAATGAAATTCATCCAATCTCCTTCTCCTTGTCTCTTTGCCTCCGTCACTATTCCAGATAAGTCACTGAAAGACGTACAACTCTCAGTGTGCCTATAAAAAAGTAGGGAGGTAAGAGGTTGTGATTAATGCACGCTTCTTCTTCATATATATCCCTGACTATTTCCTGAGGTCTATTAGAAAAGACATGACTTATTCAAGTGGAGCTTTTTGATTGAAGTTCACTCCGCCTGAGCAGCTGGCTTTCCATCTTTCTCTCTCTAGTGTCTCTTATTGTGGCTCTGATCTCTGTCCTGCCCATTTCCTTGAGTCTGTTCTTTAACCCCCACCGGCTCTTCTTTCATTCTGCAGTGCCTGGAGTGATTGGATGTGACAGATTATATCCATTCAGCTCCACTTAGCCCAGACTGGTTGTATGACAGTGAGGGCTTTGACCCTCTGTGAACTAGTGGTGAGAGGTGGTTTGGGTGAAGCTGCCATCTACTATGAATCTGAGGTGGAATGTTGTGATGGTTTCAGTTCAGAAGCTACTGTCTGGCTCTCTGAGAGCTCCCTCACTTTCCATTCACAGTAGAGCTGAACTTATTGGATTTAGTCCAGTTGCTCAGCTGTCCTAAGATAAACTGTTTAATATATATAATAATAATAACTGTTTTCTCACCCCTCGTGGGGTGGTATGTGTCATCCTCAAGCTCGGGTCCTCTACCAGAGGCCTGGGAGTTTGAGGGTTCTGCGCAGTATCTTAGCTGTTCCTAGGACTGCGCTCTTCTGGACAGAGACCTCTGATGTTTTACCTGGAATCTGCTGTAGCCACTCTCCCAGTTTGGGGGTCACAGCCCCCAGTGCTCCAATTACCACTGGCACCACTGCTGCTCTTACTTTCCACATCTTTTCTAGCTCCTCTTTCAGCCCTTGGTATTTCTCAAGCTTCTCGTGTTCTTTCTTCTTGATGTTGCTGTCGCTCAGGATTGCCACATCCATCACTACTGCCTTCTTCTGCTGTTTGTCGATCAACACGATGTCTGGTTGGTTAGCCATCATATATATATATATATATATATATATATATATATATATATATATATATATATATATATATATATATATATATATATATATATATTACATATCCTGTAATCAATTAGGTGCATTTCATTTGAAATCTAGGGGATCAAATTGGCAGGGATTTGGTGATGCCTAGCACAATACATGAGTTAACAAGATTTGACCCAGTATATACACAAAAAATAAATGGCGAAAATGTTATTTCTTATTTATGTTATTTCTGAAAAACTCACACAGAAAGAAAAGACAATTAGAAGTTTTATTGAAACAATTACTTTAGTCTTTGGTGCTCAGACCTCAGCAGGAAACATTAGCGCTGATATTCTGATTTTGATTCTTTGATATGCATGAACAGGAGTAAAGAATAGAGATGTTTCCCCCCCAGGCTGGTGGTGGAGTGGAGATGGGTGAAGTTGGTCAGTCTGTAGATTGCTGGCTGGCGAGACGGTCTGCTTAAAGGAATAGTACACCCAAAACATGATTAGCCTTCATTTTCTACTCGCCCCCATGCTGAACAACACTCTGGAGTACTTTTTTGATATCTCAAATGCATCTGGAGATCTGGGAGGCTTCTTGCTGTCTGCTGACATTCAAATAATGGAGGTCTATGGTGCCCGAGGCAGAAAGGTCCATAAATGTCCACAAAAAACGTGTCAATATTCCTCCATACTGCTCGTCCAATTTATTCCAAGTGTCCTGAGTGGGTAGGGTTCATAATTTACTCGAAACAAAGTCATTTAGAATGTTTTTAGAGCATAAACAGTAGTGTATAGGATTTCCTAAAAGCGCGCCCCTGCGAGTTCACGAGCCTACGGAAACCGCGGCAGACCAAACCAGACCAAAATGAAAGTGCGCATTCAGCTCGGCAAAGAACTCATGCTCTTCCTCAACACTGAAGTCCTCAGACATTTTTCTTTCGTTGTTTCTTTCTTTGCACAGGTAAACAGCACATTTCTTCTTCTACGCTTGCATTATCAAGAGCAGACGCTGCCTCCCACATCTCCAGATGCATTTGAGATATCAAAAAAGTAGTCCAGAGTGTTGTTCAGCATGGGGGTGAGTAGAAAATGAAGGCTAATTATGTTTTGGGTGTACTATTCCTTTAAGCTGTATGGAAAGATCCAGTGGATTGGGTGAGCTGATACCAGTGCTTCAGTCAGGGACCTGGAAGATGGAAGTCCAGCTTGGATAACACAGGTTCAGAGAACCTGTCCATGATGAGCAAGCATGAAGCGACAGTGGGAAAAAATCTCCCCATTGAGAAGAAACCTCTGCCTCGACATGGCGTTGTTCTTCCGGTTCGGTTGATATGAGACAGGGAACGCAGTTCAGGAGGAATGACACTCTGATGAAGCTTTAGCTACGATGGTGGAGGAGGGGCTGGAGGTGGGTATGAAAGGGGTGATCTGAATCGAGTCCGACATAGCGCAACCACTGCCTGCGCTTTGGGTAGCGCACTGAGATGTAGATTTGGAGACATTTTATGATGAAC
Organism: Cyprinodon diabolis; assembly: GCA_030533445.1. Classification (NCBI taxonomy): domain Eukaryota; kingdom Metazoa; phylum Chordata; class Actinopteri; order Cyprinodontiformes; family Cyprinodontidae; genus Cyprinodon; species Cyprinodon diabolis. The sequence goes on along the minus strand of CM060083.1, from coordinate 2,215,929 downwards.
TCTGGATGCCGATTGGCTTTCGTGGAGGTATGGTTTCTTTAGTCAAACTTCTGCATATAGGCAACATAACAATAAACCACTGGAACACTTCTCAGGATGTTGTTGATGCTCGTCTGCAGGTGGTGCTGTGCAGATAAATATTCTTAGCTCTATATGGCAGAAATGCAGACTAATGGCTGGAGTTTTAAGTGTTATATTAAATAACACAATGAAACAGATGTTTGCTTATAAACATTTTGTACTAACTCTCCACTATAAAACCAAAAACATATGAAGGTGAGGAATTCTGCACGTGTCACACACACAGTACATTTTTATAGACAACAGCAGCCCCCCCCCCAAAAAAAAAACTAAGATGTTTAAATTTGTTGAAGGATAGTTATAGATCATGTGCTGCAACTGTACAAACTACAGGAACAGAAGTTTAAAATTGGTGAGATATATATACCACCAATTCTACATGATCAATAAATATGGAAACCAATGAATAGGGACCAATCAACAATGAATATGGACCAAAGGGAAATATTGGTATTCATTAAAGTCTATTTTTTTACGATAAAAATTAAAGGAGAGTATCACATAAATGAACATCTATGTTTCAGGAATAGACATTTAGGAATTTTAAAATATTTTAAAATAAAATTATCAGTTTTAATTAATTATGAAACAGAACTTGACTTAAATGATAAAATCATAGTTAAAACAGAACCGTAGAGGTAAAATAGTGAGATCTGTGCAAGTGGGCAGGCAGTTGCAGTATCTTGGTCAGTGTATGTTATCTTAATACATTACAGGGGTCCTGAAAGAGATCAGGACCAGTTCTACAGGGCCACTGGCCCCTCCTGTCTAGGACCCCCCCACGTGGAAAACATGCATACTTAACTTAACCTACATCATAATCTAAGACATTCGTTCTGACTGTCTGACTAATTCCTACCTACATAGGATCCAAATAATGTATGTTGCTTTTATTCTATGTATATTTGAACTTCATTGTGAAAAAAAGTTAAGTCAGCCCCCCCCCCGACGAAGACAAGAAATAAACAGTATCACTAATAAATCACTATCCTTTGCTTTTGTATTGATTTTGTTTTTTGCCGATCTCAAATATTATCAATGTTGCAGGAAAACAAAAGGTCAGCACATTTTCCAGATGGAAAAAAAAAAATGGCCTGGACATTTTTTTACATTGTTATTTTCAAAGCAAAAACTTGAAGATGGTGGGCTTATCAAACATCTAACAGACCTCATGTCATTGAATTTCTTTAACAAACATTTTATCATTCTTATACAGCGGCCATTTTCTCTTTCATTCAATTGTTTTTTATAGTGAAAGTTGTCATCATATTAGGGGATATAACCCAAGGAGGCAGCAGATCTAAGCTCAATCCCTCCATTGTGCCAGAAGGAATTACTATACTTTACATTACAAAAACCTGTCCCTTTCTGCCGGCGCTTTTCAGAAAATCTCTCTTCAGTTATAATTCACTGCCAGGACAGCTTGTTAACGACAGCGATTATCTTCCTTCTCTGCATAAACCTGGAGTTAATTCATGTTTTTTTCCTGTGGACTTTTAATGGATTAAGATAAGATATACTTAATATGTGTTCAGCAGGGAGCCTTTTTTTGTGAAGAGAGTCTGTGTAGAGCTACGATATGTTAAACTTGGATTACACTATGAACCCTCCACGGTGGGTGAAAGCCCTTACAATCTTGAAGAGATCATTTGAAAGAGAACGTACTGCAGTTTTTTGCTGTCAGTGGGTCACTTTCAGGCCAGATTTGTGCGCTGTGAAGCACAATGCCTTCAAATATGTTCAGACGACATGAACCAGTTCATATTTTGTCAGAATCCACAGTTAGGCTGATCTGAAAACACAATACACTTTGAATTAACTAACTTTATTATAGCTCTTTAGATCTGTTCCTGCTGAAGTAAAGCATTGAATTTTTTAGATACAGAAGATGGTTTTCCTACAGTAGAACAGAGATTGTAAGGCATGCACTGCAAAAAGAAACATGAGCATTTCTTGAAATAAGTATATTTCCTTTGTTTTGAGCAGGTAAGCCCAATACTAATGCTCACTGTTCATCCACACATTGACCAATAAAATCTTGTTGATAATGTTCATGCAAGTAAAATAAAATGTCTTTGCTTCTAATGGCAAAGGAAAGCCCGCCCGCCCAAAGAAGAAGAAAATATGTTCTACAAAGTGGGATTTAAAAAGAATGCAGTTAATAAAATGCAATCTGAAAAAGAGAAATTTAAATGTTTAAAGTTGAAAATGTAAATGAAAACCAAAGAAATGTAAAGAATTGTTTTGTAGAATTCCATTTTCAAAACAAGTTTTGTTTTTCCAAAAATAATGAAACAAAGTTAACTCTAGCCATATAATAAAAAATAAATAATTGTACCCAAGTCTCCCTTCATCTAACTTGCTAGAGAAAAAGTTGGCCCTATCTTTTCCATGCTGCCACCACTGTTGGTAGCCCTGAGGGACGTTAGACAGTGTGGGCAGCACAGAGAAGCAGATGGCTCTCCATCCTATTACACAGCTCCTTACACAATCTTTATATTGCACACTCTTACTTGCACATCAGAGACGTCAGCTCCTATTTTCAGCAAACGTCATTTTAAACCATGTCTCTGTATTTGGGTGCTCGTGTTAGTGGGACTTTCACTTCTGTTTGTTAAAAAGAGATTGACAACTCAAATGCAACTGCAAACAAAACAAAAAGAAAAGACTACAGTTCTGCTGAGCTTTTGCATAAAAAGGAGGAGACGGGACAGCTAGCTATGCAGAAAGGTCTCCTTGTTAATCTTGATTGAGCAGCATGTTCTGGGCATTCAGTTTGGCTCCGTAGGATGAGGGCTGCCCGTCAATTTGAGGGGAGACAATAGGTCTACACAGCTGTACCCACACGATAGCCCTCTTCAGTCAGTGATCCTGGAGGCTACAGCGCTTAGATACCCTCTCTATGCATTTATTATTCCCAGGCAATTCAATGACAAAAAAGTGCTTTAAATTCTGAAACCATACTACAATTAAGAAGGAAAATGATTCTGAAACAACAGCTTCAACTTGGAATAATGTGCAGCATTTAAAACAGTGGGGGAAAAGCCCTATGATTAAAATAATAACTGCTCCAATTATCATTTGTTTTTAACACAATTGTCAGAATTTATACTTTTAACCGTCTTCTGTCAGCGTGATATAATTTATTCCTCTCTCATTAAATTTCAGAGTTCCAGTTTACAGAGAGAATGACCTATAATTGTCCAGACTCCTCTTCTTTTAAACTAGCTTCTCTCAAAGGTTTTGCTCAGAGGACAGAGATGGTCAAGAGCCATTTCTGTGTTGATTTACTGGTTAATTTAGGGTCATTAACCTGCTGACCAGAATTGATCCATTTCCACCTTACTGGTGGAGCTGAGCAGATTTTTCTATCACATCTCCTCGTCACTTCAAAGGGTTTCTGATGTTATACTCTTTAACACGTATGAGGTTAAAGCTGTTCCAAAGTGCGCACGCATAATAAATGATCATAGTAGCAGATCTATTGAAAACACGTGGATGTAAAACACTGTCCAAGCACATTTTGAAGATTTGATGTTTTTTTAGCCCCAGTGTGTAACAAACATGAGTGTATGCTCCTTCTCTTGCAGCTTATGCACCTGTAGATTCTCTTCTACTAACATTGAGGGAGGAACCAACCAGAGAAAGTAGACTGCCTGTGATTGCCTACTTTTAAGGAAAGCCTGCCCTTAGAGACGGAACTCTTTCTTTCTTTTATGAAGCTGTTAACATTATGCATCTTCTGGCTAATTCAATTTAATTCTGTTTATTTCTATAGCGCCAATTCACAACACATGTCATCTCAAGCACTTTACAGTTCACCAGATCATCGAGTCAGATTGATTAAAAGTTTTCTAACCAAGGAAAACAAGTTGATTCCATCCACTCATTGACTTGGAGGCAATTCTTCACACTAAGCATGCTTCTAGCGACAGTGGAGAGGAAAAAAAAACCTTTTAACAGGAAGAAACCTCCAGCAGAACCAGGCTCAGTGTGAGCGGCCATCTGCTGAGGCCGACTGGGGTTCAAGGAGACAGAAGCAGACATAGAAAATGAAGCATAGATACAAAAGGCAACTGCCAACCAGCTCCACAGGCGGCCCCTTCCAGGAAACACACAGCCAGGCAGACGAGCTCCGAGCCAGCTCCCATGTCAGAGGATGAGGTGAAGTTGTATCTGAAGTGCAAATTGTGCCACGTCTGATTCCTCCTTTTTTTATTGCATAATAAACTTGGGGGATTTTATGCAGCTACTTGTTATTTTGTTACTTCTTTTTTTGTTGCCTGTACATTGTGGATACATTTTCTTTTTGTAAGAGTTTGATAAAAAAAACAAAAAAAAAAACACACAGAGCACATTCAAATGATTTTCACATTACAAACATCTTAATATGTGGAACACATCTGGGAAATATGAGATCACAAGTTCCACATGTGACCAAAGGTTGAATGGAACATGGAATGAAGAATATATTAGGTCATATTTGGAAACATTTAAATAAGCTATATAGCTTCAACCGTCTAACACACTTGAAAGCTTTATGCTGTATAAACTGCCTATAAAATTAAATTACATTTTTTATATGTGCCTTTTAAATGCTAGACTGGTCTGTTCCATATAGATCCCACTGATTATATGGGAGATAACAGCTGCTGGTGATGGAGGAGCCTGCAAAGACACGCACAGGAAAATCCCATTTTAGAACATAACAGAAATCACCTAAGGAACAAAAAAGAAAAAACTTTTTATGGAGAAAACAATAACATTATCTTTTCAGCATTAGTTCTTTTCAAACAACAGTCCATCGTCTCTTGAACCATTGCCTCCTCATACATTAGCTTTACTGTTTAAAATGAAACTCTTTATGTTGTATGCTAGACATACAGCCTGAGCCTGAAGGGTGAGTCAGATGCAATTGTAACCCCCTGCAGGAGTAACATACATGAAAAATGACAGGTATGAACATCTAAAGATAAAAATGAAACATATAAAGCTTCATGTAGCCTGCATGAAAATATACGGAGGGTGTAAATGGGAATATTGTCATCAGAAACTGCATCATAGCTCAAATATATTTTTTTATTTTCATAAAGTAAAGCCTGACGATCCTGACAGACATGTTTCCAGACAGAGATGATGATGTTTTGCAGATCCAGTTTTGTTGGATCTGCAAATATATATATATATATTGCAATGGTCTTTTCTTTTAAATTTCTATTTACAAAATGTGTTCTCTTTTTGTCCAACCAAAATCAAAACGGTCTATTTTGAAGAAATAAGTAAAATCTCCTTAACTTGTACTATCTTCACCAAATATTTTTGAAACAGAACTGTTAAACTTTAAATAGTATTGTCCCTTTTTTTTTTATTTTAATCTATCTTCAGGGTGCTTCAATCCATGGATTCTCAAATGAAGACTTTCAGATTTTCTACCAATATGAAGTAATTTCAATCTAAAATAGCTACAGCTCTTATAGATTTTAAACTGCACTCATATTGTTTTAATAAGACAGTCAAAGATTTTCCTTCCATGTCTATGAGGTAACACTGAGACTCTGAAATCCACACCTTGTAGAACAATAGCGGTAAATGGGCTTAAGTGGAAAAGAAAGCACACTTTCCTTTCTACAGCAGGCCTCCATTGACTGTCTGCCTATGCTGTGGGTTAAACCCTGTGGACAACCTTATCGTAATCGACCATTACTATGTCTTAACTCCTTCTTAAGGGGTTTGAGCTCACCAAAGCATCAGGGTAGATTAGGCTGTAGTAATACAGGATTCCTAAGGTTTCACCTGAATCACATCTGGCCTCTGCGAATGCTGAAGGAGATAACATACAACTCTGCCATCACATCATTGAAAGTGTTTAACACAAGACATCAATTATGAAACAAACCTTCTGTTACCTAAAGGTAAATGTGTGTTAGAAGCCCCAGCAGAACATAAAGTACATAATAAAAGTATTAACCCTTTATTAGGGCAAGTTACCTTTTTTAATCACATGCATACCCCTTACAAATGGAATAACCGCCCCATCCCTCATTGAGGTCTAGAAGCACAATATCTATATCCGGCCATTCAGCAGAGATGCTGCTATACAGTATATGCATTTGACCAATTAGATGAGCCCTTGAATGATATATTACCTACTGTATATTAAGTTGGGAAAAAAAAGTTAACAAGTCAAGAAAAATAAGGTAAACAGCTTATTGAAAAGTTAAAAAGTAAAGTTAAAAAGTTAATAAGTCTCGTTAACAATTATATTTAGGTTTATAAACTAAAAAATGTAAATGCCAGTATCAGCATAAATGAAAAAATAAATCTGTCTAAGTATTAACCTGAGTGCCCTATAAAGGGTTAAGTAAAAATATTTTCCTGAGATTATGCATAAAATGCTATAAAATAGAACTTATTTAAAGGAAAGGGGGAAATTATTTATCTGAAGAAGCCTGAGAACAATGAAACAAAAAACTAAATATAGAGCCAAAGCCACAGATGCGTTTATTTATTTTAGAATGGCAAAGTCAGGGGTTCCAGGAATTGTAGTCAGGACTATTGCTGAAACAATTAATCGGAGTAATTAAGATTAATCAGTTTTTGAAATGATTGTCAGCTAATTTAGTAACTGATTAATCATTAACTGGAGTATAGAGACTCTAAAAGATGCCTTCCACTGAAAGCACAACCCATTTAGAGCCGTAATTATAACAAAATTGTAATCGCGATTAATCGCATAATATGAACAGTTAACTCAAGATTAATCGCAAATTAATCGCATATTTTATCTTTTTATTTTATTTGGGCATTTTAAAAAATGCAAATGTACAATAATGTAAAAAAAAAACTTGCTTATACAATAATTTTTAATTATTATTTTTTTAAAGCACTTTTAAAAAACTAGAATAAAAATATCCTGGTTTAAATTCCGGCCAATAATTATTCAAAAATTGTAAAAAAAAAAATTACAAAACTACAGAACAGTAAACAGTACTTCAAAGAACTCCATAAAATTAAGTTTTTTCTCTACATAGGACAAAAATAAAGATGTACTGTTAAAATAAAGTGCACATTCCGTTATGAAATTCAGACTTAATTCAAATAAAATGAAGTTACTCACAAAATGATAAATAAATCAAACGAATTTACAATAACTGGGCTTTGCAGTTATCTCAACATATAACATTTTACATGTAGAACATTTTCAAAATGCTTTAATATTCCTTTGGTCTGAACAGGAATTGCAGCTGCAGTACAGTCCACATGACTTAATTTATTTCTTTGTCTTGTTGGCACTAAGCCAGTGAGACGCTCGTTTCTTCTGGACAACATAGACAGACGACTCGGGTTTTGTCAAGACAGCCTTCTGGGATAACTTTAAAATGAAAGTTATCATTCAGGATACCTTTTCTGCTGGCCATTTCTGCTCATTCAAAGCACGGGTCTGTTATGCTGCGGTCTCTCCCAAAACTTAGCGTTCCTGAAGCTAAGGAAAGCGCCGAGGGTAAAACAAACAGTACAGCGAGCGCTGCGGAAAAATAAAGAACAAAAGCGCACGGTGCGTTTGTTTTGATGCACGATTAACGTGCGTTAAAAAAAAATGTCGGCGTTATAGTCTAAAGCAGTTAATGTTGATAACGCTTTAAAACTGACAGCCCTAATATATATATATATATGTATTTAGATTTAATCCCGATATAGAGCGGGGACTATATAGGAGACTTTATAGTGCACTCAGTTAACTTACTGTTTGTTTCATGCTTTGCGAGTAGAGCTTTCGCAAAGCATTCTGGGATACATCAGCACATCTCGTGACCATCGATATACTCTACAGCACGATGTAAACCCTCTACAGTGCTCTATATAGGGGTCATGGCATACCTTTGGCACACAGTCTTTTGTTTCACTGATTTACTAGCGAAGTACTCAGAGGACGTTATTACAGAACAAAAGGGGGCTTTTGGACTATTTTGTATTAATGTATATCCACTGCAGGAATTAAAAGGATAAGGAGAAAAATTAATCAAAGGTGAAAAACAATTACACACCCCCAACCTTTTTGATGTCACTGGTGAAGAACATTACAAAACCAAATATCGCTTTGATCACATTCCATGTTTGTGTCGCTTTCACTGCCAGTGTCATTACCACGGTCAATCCTTCTTTCAATCACAGCCACGGCCACACAGCCATTCCATTGTCTGCTGAGAACTGCCTTCTTAAGGCGCGTTTTCTCATTTTTGTCTTCATGTAAATTCTTATAAATAAGCAAGAACTTTCATTCTTTTCTTTCAGGAGAGTTTTCGCAATTATATGAAAAAGCAGCAGCATCATTAATTAACAAGATAAGGGAGCAGGAGAGCATAAATAACTGCAGCGAGTGCACAAAACAGACCAAAAAGTGTTGGATTTGCTAAACGGATATTTGAGTGGGGCAAGGTTTCCATGGTTACTGTTTGTCACCTCAGCAGGACGCCATACTTGTTCTCAGCAGTTTGTAGTTTGCTTCTCAGTTTCTGAGCAGGCACCTTGGTTCTTTAACACCTCCAACGCTTAAGGAAGACAGATTCACTTGCAAAAACAAAAATGTCTAAGAAGGGAAGTAAGGAGATAAATAAGAAACACCACAGCTTGTAAAACTGGAAGCAACAAAGTATGCTTCATTCTTTTTTTAATGGACATAATTATTAATCTTATTTCTAGTGTTGGAACACAAATGAAGATTTCCCAGGGTGCTTAAATCTTTTAACCACAGGGCCCACCTCTCCAAAAACACTTTATAATCGCAAAGGCTTTAGATAATCCAAAGGATTAGGCTACTTTAAATACAAAAGAGAAAAGAAAATTAAATAGAACACAAAAACACAACAAATGGTCAGCACCTCTCACACACAGTCCTAGTAACCCTTCTTCCCCGTTTCTTTTATGTTTATTTTTTTTTAAATTTCTTGCTTTCCCTGTCGTAGGAGTTCAGGAACAAAGGTTGATGAATGAGAAGAGCAGCAGAGCCACGTGAATTCCATAATTTAGGATTTATACGGGCACCCACTTCTCTCCGACTATACTAGTGAAAAAAATTATTAGCTAAAGGGATGTTGCTCCATCAAGCACAGATGCTCAATACTTTTATTGAGAGCAGGATTGAATTCTGAAGGGATGACGACTGTGGAAGATGACTTTATCACAGTTTTTAAACAATCCAGAGAATAGGAAGGTCACATGGGGAGTCATTTTAACCATTTAGGCTCTCAGTTGCAGTAGCAAAAAAAGATGCATTGAAGTCTTCCATAAGTTTGACCATGAGTAGAATTTAAAATTTTCAAACTATAAAATATAGACTTAGACTTCTTTATTTGTCATACAGAACGAAATTGCGTTGCATACAGCTTATGAACATTGCATTGATATTTCAAATGAGATGGAATACCTTACCGGATTGTTACACACGAGTTATAGAAAAAGTGCAGCAGTGGTCAAAGTGTAAACAGTGCAGTGGATAAAAACAGTGTGCAAATTGCAATGGTTCAGTGCAAATATGTGCAAAAATGCTGCATTTCCTTCGGTTGAGAATAGAAATGAGATGAACTGAAAAAGCTCAAAGTTAAACGTTCAGCAGCATTTGATGCCCGATAATGTGCAATAGGTGCATGATATGATGAAGTTTGCTCATATGTGGGATATCATTTAGTTTTTTTAATGTATATTCCCCCAGTTCTTTTTTTTATTTATTTTTACATTTTTTACAGATCTTATATGTTAAATTGTATTTATTTGAAATTCCTCTTTTTCAAATAGAGATTATAATTTTATTCTTCTTAAATTACATTCTCTTCACTTCAAGCACAATACAAATGTTAACTTCTCTGCAGGGCAACAACAAAACTTCTTTGCCTCTCACTACAGAGGAGCGCCCACCCAAAGCAGCTATGAGAATATGTGATGGAAAAAAAACATTAAAATGATTTGAAAAATGTCGAAGAAATGTTTTTTGAAAAACTATTTTTCTGAGGAAACAGAGTTACTCATGAAGTTAGAATGTTTTTTTTTTTATATATATATAGAGGGATTTTAAAGTTTTAATTGCTAGATTTAATTTTTTTTTCCACATACCAAACTTATTTCTTGCTTTCAACAATCATGGAACAAAATTCAAGATGATCTGACTGTCAAAGATTCTATCCCTTTCATTAAACTGGAGGGAAATAGTTTATAAGATAAGCCCACACCTACCAAACCCACACCCACATGCTACTGCAGATTAAACAGGAACTTCAGGAGAATGAAATTCCAAAAACAGCAACTGAGAATTTTAATAGGAGATACATTACTGACAGACAGCAGGAATGGGCATTTACTTTTGATTGAAGTGCCTGTTTTATTAATTTTTTTAACGTGTCCGCACAAGCAGACCCTCTGCACTAGTTGTTCCCTATAGAGATTGACCAATATTTTTTTTTTCTTTTTCAAGCCGATGCCAACTATTTTGGAATCAGTCTTGCCAATCCCAGATATGTGCAACTGATTTTTGGAGGCGAATTCTTTATGCTGATACTGTTTTCTCTTCCTACCTAAATGAAACACTATTATCACACCTGTCTTGAATTAAATAATAAGAAGAAATATAATACCAAGTATACTATTAATGGATAGCAAATGCCCAGAGTGGCATTATGTGCACACCTTGCAATCTCAAGGCAAGGCTGCAGAATGCACTAATGAATCTGCGAACTCATGCATGTATCAGCTGATAAGAAAGCTTCAACCAATTGGGACTTTGACTCTGAAGAGATGTAGGACAGCTTTGGAGTAATTATATAATGAGACTAATGTATAAAACAAGGATTTCACATGGCAGGACTTTTTCCACAATATTTTTTTACTTAGCAGTGGTCATGTTCACCATTGCTTTTTGTTACGATTACATGCATTACATTCAAACTCTGTGTATTTTTCCCTTAAGTAATCTCTTTCTACATAATACCAAAAAAAAGAAAGGACGGTTAATTCAGTTGGCCTCTTACTTTCCTGTTTCTTTTTATCTCTTCCTCTTTTTTGTTTCAAAAAGCTGTGCTGCAAAAAGCTGTGCAGCTCACCCTTGCTGGAATCCTATGAAATACTTAATCTCTTTTAGACAAAAACCTACAAAGAGATGCCAGCGTTTTGCATTAAATGCTACATACCCACGCAGTGCAGATTAAGTTAAGCTTTTGAATTCTGGAGAGGCAGAAATGAAAAACAGAAATCAGGCAATAAGTAACCTTGTTTTGGATAAGTTCCATTGTTTAAATACGGTAGAATGTCTCATAACAAAACAGAACAAACACAAATCTCACATTTAAATGGATTGATGGATTCTTTAATTAAAATGTCATATTTTCTCCATGTTTGCATACAGAGAATGAACCTTATTAAGGACGGCCAATATTTAGAGTTTAAAGGAATCCACCAATAGATAAAATTTTGGTCTACATATGTTGTGAAAACATGAATTCCTTGCATACATTGTACATCCTTCGTTATATTTTTTACCAGTGGTTGGCAGTTTTTCACCTGTGCACTGCATGCTGGGTTGATGACCCTGTTAGGTCCTACCAGAGTGGAACTTACAGAGTAAACATAGGACAGCTATGGGCAGACATTATCAGCATATTCTGTATCATATTGCTTTTGTGTAAATTTAGACAATGTCAAAAACAAACAAATGTGATCAGCTTTTGATTAACTGTTTAGTATTTTAGCTAGAGCTATTACCATCAGCAGAAACTGACATGAAATCTAAATCAAACTGAAAGATAACAAATGATTGTTCAAAGGTACAGTAAGGAATATTTTTGTCGTTCTAACACACTGCTCCGATATATGGGAGAAAAAGTTTTGATCCCAAATCAGGACCTCTTTGTAGCATACAGTAGTAGCCATTCAAAACTTTCCCACTTTCCTTGGTTGGTCTTGGCTGGTCCCCTACAATTCCTTTTTTAAACATCAATCTTTGTTCTAAAATATTATTTCTGTCATGATTTGTGGACATTAAGATTTAAAGAGAAGTGCCATCTACTGGTCAGACCCTGTAACTCATTTTATGCACCCTGTAACTCAGAGAAAGAGTGGTAAAAAATATGCAAGAGGAGGTCACTCCAGTTGCTGGAAGTTGGAGGGGATTTTGCTGGGAAGTGGGCTCCCATTTGGGACTGGGAAGGGCCATTTTGAATGGCTGCTACTGTAGCTATAAATCTGGGTTAGCGTCTCCTAGCAGCAGACCACCACCGCCAGCTTCTTCGGTCAGCTCTCCCCTCTTTCTTTGTTCACCCTTTGTGATTTCTACATTGTCATCGATTTCAACAGGCTCTGGTTAAAGTTGATGAATTCTCATGTCTGTTTGTTGGACCAATCTGGTGCCTGTGCTAAGAATGCATTGCAGCGCAAATGATGGCTACATCTGTGTGACGGTATTTGTGTGTTTGAATTTATTAAAATCAAACAGCTTTCAGTAATTTTATTGTAGCGTCTTTACACTAAATATAAATAGTTCCTAAATAAAGTCAATTGAACCAACTAATCCTAGATCAATTTAACTTACATTCTGCTCTTAATCAGTCTGATTCATTTCTTTTACCGTATTTCTTAACCACAATGACAAACCGCTCTACCAAATGTTGCCATATTTTAAAACAAGTCTTGAATCGTTTTTCATCAACGTAAAGCCTTGACTTTATATTGCTTCTCCTGAAGCGCAACCAAACACATACATTGTGGTTTAATCTTAACTAAAGCACCAGCTTGTCCATTTGCGATAACAAGGTTTTAAATGATCTCATTTCAGTATTGACTCAGAAACTGTTCAAGTGTTGAAATCTTCTAAAATATAATAATGAAATGGCTTTTGCAGCTTGTGTAGCAGAGATTTTCTGCACGGTGATCACAGCGGCATTCTGCCTACACTTCATTAAAAACATATTGTGGCTGGTGTTTCCATGTAATTCCCTGTCTATTCTCCAACCCAGTCCTATATAAGCAGAGAAAGTTAAAATCTCCCGGAGGAGCCCGAGCCCCTGAGACGGAGCACGCCGGCACTCTGGAGACACAATCCATTTTTATCAGCCCGCCCAGACTCAGGGTCCATGAAAAAAGAATAAATAGGGCCGTTAAAACCTTATGGCTTTACTCTTAAACTACAACAAACAGAGCTGTAAAAAGAGAACTATAAAGAAATGGTAAAACTACTTGAAAGGCTTGTGGCTACTTTATTTTTTTTTTACCATGACAGCTTCTCAGGGCTGAAGGACGTTCAAGCTAATTGATAAAACACCATCTTGTTTTCTGCCTGTCAAACAGCCACTTCATATCACTTACGAGTCTTTGTGTTTGGGCACTCGAGCGTCTGCTTTGCCTTTAGCCTCAATTTCTCATGTCAAGTTCCCCCTCTTCACTTGGTGCGAAATCTGTCTGGGCACATGTGGGTATATGAGCAGCTAAAATCCTATTGTGAATTGCACAAGATCAATAATACAATTTCTCCGCTGACCTCTTTTGCTGATAGCCTCTCCTGTGAGCTTTCAGCTCTTCCTCGTCTCACCCTCATCAACTACAAGGCACCAATAGCTGTAAAAAGTGTACTGTGACTATATGCGATGGGCAGATATTTGACAGTGTGCAGGAGCGTGCATTACTCACATAGTGAACTATGCTGAATAGGAAGACAGTCAAATTTTGTGATCTAGCCAAATAGTGAGATACATACACGTTGGCAGTGGAAGTTTTCAATGTAACTTTTCAGTGTGACATTTAAACTGTTCTTTGCATTGCATATATGGATGAAATAAAGCAAGTTTAGATCATCAAATCTTTATTTTAAGAGCATGTTTTAATTGTCTTTTTTTCTCTTCACCAACCCTTTTTCTATCTATTTTATTTTTTTACAACCAACAAACAAGCTTTTGAAAGGATAATGGATATAGGTCGTTTGGAATACGGTAGAGTTTAAAAATTGTTGTTTTGCTGCTGTTTTTACATTTCTGCCTATCAAGATCAACTTACAAAGGTCTGATCCAGCAAAAATGCTTGAAAAAGAAATATTTTTTTCCATCATAGATTCAGTTTAAAGTATCATTGTCATGTTACAATATATTTTTTTAGCAAATCTTGGACAAGCAGATGGGTTAAAAGGATAAAAAATGTTTTTTTTCTGGGAGAAAGACTAAAAATGCACAGATAATATACAGACAATAGAGATGCACTGAGCAAATACCCGGGTCGATTAAAGGTTCTGATATTGAAAATTAGCCGAATCAGCTATCAGATGAATGAGCGGGGGGAAATGTCTCAGTGGAGAGCTGTAGTTTTGTCTCCCAGTATTAATGTTGCCTTCAATAGGTTCCAAAACTTATTCTGACATACCATCAATCTGATACCCCGATATTCAAAATATCACACCCTTCACAACTACATATTCCCTACTATAACAGTCTTTTCACTACGACATTTGCCATTCCAACACGAGTGCGCTGGTGTGATAAATAGTACTCATAAAACCACTGTTGTGCAGCTGTTCATGGTGCTGAATGCAGCGGGTAACTTGGCATAACATTCTGTGAATAGAGTGTTAGTTTTCCTAATAATAATAATAATAATAAGCCATGATATACATTTTAGCAATTGGAGACCAATGTTAACTAGGCCCCTCCTGGGGCCATGCACTTTCCCAGTTTACCACTCAAACTACCTATTAGTCTGTTCCTGTTGACCACACCCAGTTTATGTTGGCTCTTATTTTCATACCACTCTCTTGTTATAACATTTAATTAAACTCTATGACTAAATTCCAGGACCTACATAAGAGGCTTTTGGATTTTTTGAGGAGGAGACAATGAGGAAAAATGGAACAAATAGAAATGACACTTTTAAATTTCTGACTGAATATTCAAACTCCTGTCTGGATACCATCAACCCCTTTAGAGCAGAAA
This sequence comes from Cyprinodon diabolis, assembly GCA_030533445.1. Classification (NCBI taxonomy): domain Eukaryota; kingdom Metazoa; phylum Chordata; class Actinopteri; order Cyprinodontiformes; family Cyprinodontidae; genus Cyprinodon; species Cyprinodon diabolis. The sequence continues at coordinate 2,200,891 of CM060083.1, read as the reverse complement.
CGTCTTCCAAAAAAACAGACACTGCTTCTCTGTATAACAACAAAAACCTTGTTACAGCAAGGATTAAGGGCAGTCTAAAAGTGAGATTTAATTAAGAGGAGGAAATAAAAAATTGGAGTCAAAATAAGAAACTTTGAGAGTGCATAAAAGGAGAAACTTGTGATCAAGCTACAGTAAAACCATGTAAGAGAGGATTTGAGGAGCATGAGATCAGAAAGTATTAGTCCCATTACTGCCTCCAGTCACTGACTGGAAGGATTCAATCCTGGATGAGTAGTCACAGTAGATATTTGCTTGCATTGTGTTTTTGACTCTACAGCAACCTCTCACACCAGGGATGCATGCAGTGACTGTAGTGAGGAAAAACTCCCTTATAACAGGAAAAAAATCTTCAGCAGCACCAACTCTTCTGCTAAAGCTGATTTGACTTAAATTCAGTTTGTTCCTATAGCGCCAATCCTCAACACATGTCATCTCAAGGCCCTTTACTATTCAACCAGATCATGCAGTGAAAGTGATTCAAACTTTTATATCTAAGGAAAGCCAGTTGATTGCATCGACTCATTGACTCAAATACAATCCCTCACAGTAAGCATGCTTGTAGCGACAGTGGAGAGGAAAAACTCCCTATTAACAGGAAGAAACCTCCAGCAGAACCAGGATCAATATGAGCGGCCATCTGCTGAGCAGCTATCCCCAAGAGTCTATGGTTGAAAGAAGGGGTTACACTAAGGAAATATAGAGACAAATAACCAAGTACATAAACAGGCAAACACCAGTTTTGGTGTTACAGTATTACTTTTTCATAAATTGTTTTTTTTTTTTGGACAATTGCAGCACAACACTGGCCTGATTTTTTACATAAGCAAAGTGTTTTACCATTGATTATGTGTTCTGTACATAGAAAATGTAATAGATGAGCGCTATGTATCTTAAAAATGTACTGCCTACTTGTACTATATGTGCAAGGTTTTTCCTCAAGCCTTTTACTGTCTCCTGCTGCAGCTTCAGACTGAATCGATGCTTTTTGCATTAGCATTAGGTCACACCAGAATAGCAAAGCAATGCATATTTTCACTGCCGCCTCTTACAGCTGTATGGATTTAATTGGATCAATACAACATTATGCAAGATTTTAAGCCAGACCGTCGGCCATCTGGCAACAAAAATATGTTGTATATAATACAGTAATTTGCAAAACTATCTATACCACTGCTGAACTTTTTCGCACTTGTTCAAACGCCCTCAGAAATCACCTAATTAGGGAAAGAAAGATCTTCTTTTGTGTTATCTAATATGTAGTGTAAATCCAGCTGTTCTGTTTTTAGCCTTGGAGGCTTGTTAGAGAACATTAATGAGCAAACAGCATCAGGAAGCCCAAAGGAAAGTTAGGTTTTTAAAACAACAGCCAAAGTGTTGATCATCTCGAAGAGAACTATTGAACCCTATATATTATTATGTGCTGTTGTTGTCATTTATATTTATTATTTTTTGGTTGACTGTATATATTTTCAAAAAATGGTGTTTGATCGTTTGCTCCATGGCACTGTATCCCACACACCTATAGATAATTTGGCTTTCTGAAGTGTGAGGAGTAAATTTTATCGTTGCCTCCCTTTTGTTCTTTCTTCTCCGCCAGCTCCACCATCAGGATAGCTGCCTGTGTAGCAGTAGCTGTACGCTTTTGTTAGCCTTCCTTTTTTTTTTTCTCTCGGTTTGCATTTTCATAAAAAACAATGACCCTAAACATCCTTTGCTAACGTTTCTAACTGCAAGTAGGAAGAAAACTGTTCCATCTCAAAAAGGTGGGATTTCCTTAAAAGTAGCCAATCAGTGGCAGTTTACTTTCCAAGGATTTTTCCAACCTCAAAGTGGCAAAAGTAGACATAAGTCCACACATGAGTAGGAGAGAGTCTACAGGCGCATAAAAAGCAGCAGAAGGAGCATGCAGTCATAGTTGTGATATATTGGGAGCCTCATGTTATTCAATCTGCACTCATAAAATGTTCAAAATGGGTTTGGAGAGTAGTTTACTTGGTGTGTTTTAAACAAAACTGCTTGTATGAGTATCATGCATCTGCACTTATGGCAGAATTCTGACTTTATACCAGAAACATTAGCAAGTTGTGAAAAAAGTAATAGTAGTCCTTTGATGAAGGAAGAGAAACATTAAGCCAAAGATGATATGAGAACTGTTGTACACATACATCCAATATAGCCTGTTTCTCTTTCTCAAGTGGAAGGTAGTGTTGCACATTATGAACATCGTCTGCCCTGAACACCCTCTTAGAAGCTCTTTGATAAGAAATATAACAGCAAAGCTAGCCTTTAGCTGCACATTTTGAATACTCTTGAACAAAGAATAAAGTAAATCATGTTTTTTGTTTCCTGCAAAAGTGTGAATTCTGCTGGAAATACCATTTGAGAAGACAATGTTTCATGTCCTAAGTGCCAATAACTCTGCTGAAGATGCAGATTTTAGGAACGTGGCCCAGAGCAATGCTCATTCCTCTGAACCATGGATTTTTTTTCTTTCTTTTTTCCTTTTTTTTAATAAACAAAGCAATTTTTAAAATACCCAAAATGCAGCTGTGGGATGGGGAGCTCTTTGTGCTTGCAGGTTGGTGCGCTCGTAAACAGAGAGATGAGTGCTTCAACCAACCGGATCTCATTAACCTCTCCACTATGCAAAGAAAACAAAAGTAACAAAAAGAGATGGATATACACATACAAATATAGTAATCCTTCATTCACTCCCATAATTCCTTTCTCCCTCGAGCTGGCTCCCTTTCCCCCTCTGTGCCTGGAGGGCTCATAAATAAAGCAAAGTAAGATTGCAGTGCCTGCAGCGATAAGGGAAGCTGGCTGGGAAAGAACAGGACCTGTGTTGCCACACAGAGAGGGCAGAAATATGGGGAGTATGGGCAGAGGGGACCAGGTACTTTTGAATCGGACTAAGCATTCAATTTAACTTTATATATGTTGAGGATTTGATCTATGGAGAAAATCTGAAACAATGTCAGCATGGACATAATAGCTGAATCGAAAACTCCAGTTTATGTTTGTTTTTAATTTGCATGGGCATAAAACAAGCTTCACCAGTTTTGAAGACCTGCTGATACTGTTGTATAACTAAATTAACAGTGTGTGGGAATAGCGAAAATGCTTATTTATTTCGTACAGATGTTGGATTAACACTCAGAGGCACTGGTACCCCTAATGTAGCAGTTATTTATTTGGTGTTGGCTGGTTACCATCATCATATAAAGCTTAAAAGTACAAAGTCTAGTTATAGGGCTATGCAAAAAACACCAAAAAAGCATTAGATTATGACAAAATAAGTTTATATACTCTCCTAAACAGTTTTTGGATGTACGCTTTTGAGGTTAAACAGAATTACGGCAATTGAGTAAGATGAACAGACCTTAATGTTGCTCCATTTACTGCCAGTATCACAGAAATATTTGAAACCCAGATGGGGCCTGACAATTCTGCAATGCCTTGCAATACAGTCAGAGCTTGGCCTGGTTGAAGACCAACTGAAATTAATTTAATAAACCAATCTACAGAAACTCTTAAGTTCTAGTGAATCCTCCACAAATACTTATATTAAAAATTTAATTGAACTTTATTGAACTCACATTGGAGAAATGTACCTCTGCATTTAACCCGTCCCCTTGGGGAGCAGTGGGCTACCATAGTGCGGCGCCTGGAGCATGGTGGGGTTAAGTGTCTTGCTCAGACCCAGAGTGGCAGTCTGTGGAGAGTGGGGCTAGAACTCAGACCCTTAGGTTCCAAGCTCTATGCCCTAACCACTAGGCTGCCATACACTTGTATTGGGCCGGTAATCAAAACCAGATCCTTCTTGCAGCAGTGCTACCCACTGCTCCACTGAGCAGCCCTATCAGAAACTCCTATGAGAAAGAAGTTCCTGTTCCTAAAACCGCAAAGATGGACACAGCTTCAAGGTCAAGAATCAATCAATCAATCAATCAATCCATCAATCCATCTATTTATAAAGTATTCCACACTTTGCTGGTAGGTGCTATTGGCTTAGCAGAAAGCTATTTTACATTTATCAACGTTTCAGACCCCTGAGGTTTTTTTTTTCACAAAAGTGACTATCAAATTTATTCCTGTAATGTTGGAGACTTTGAGGATATGTGAAATAACAAATAACATAACAAAGCTTATTTACCCCCTGCACACATGCAGGGAGTCTCTTTCTAAATGTACACTTTATACAATAACAAATTAGATTAAAAAAAAAGATTAATCAAAATAACAAAATCTACACCAGAAGGATGAGGGAAAATCTTTGAAAATCTTTGTATTTTACCAGACCGAGCCACTGGTGTATGAATAAAAAATGAATAAATAAATAAAGGTGTGTGACTATGCACCTCTAAATCCCAAAATCCTGTTATACCAGATAGATTTGCATTAAAGTGTTATTTTAATAATGTTATTATGTTGACTTTTGGAATGAAATTATATTAAACATTTAGTGTCCAGCCAGAGACCTTAAAGCAGTACTAAATAACTTTCATCCCAGGTCGATTACAGCCCCACCCAGTGGACAAAAGCTGTATTGTTTTGCCTAAAGGAAGACAACATTTCCCATGAGGACCAGGGAGGTAAAGACCACATCTGGCAAAATCCTCATGTCCTGGTCGCCTCCAGTTGGATTAAACTACATTTCTGTTGCCAGTGGCTGCATGAAAAATGAATAGCGATGAGGTAATGAATCTAACTGTGATGAAACAACATCATACTGTATGACCATGTTGAGAATAAGAAGAATCTATCTTTTGCTTTTTTCTACCCTAGTCCTGCATAATCAAACATAGAAACTTTTTTGGGGGGGGGCTAAAGTTTAGTGGTTTGATGGGAAAACTTTTCATCATTAACTGAAAAAAACTATAGCTGATCTTTAATATTCATTAAATTTAAATGGCAAAGGTAAATCATGTTCTCAATATTAATGCTTCATTTAAAGAATTTTCTTATTTTTTAGAAATCCCTGTCTCAATGCAAAAGTAAAACATTTTGGATGTATACTAATCATGTTCAATCCATCTGTCAGGTTTCTGGATAATGACTGATTAAAGTATTACACCTGTATGTTGAAAAAAAAGCCCAAACAGTCCAATGAGTTGAAAGTGAAAAAAAGAGACAGAGTTAAAAGATATTAATTATAGAGCAAAATGCTAGGACCTGATGCTTCAAGACATTCGACTCATCGGATCATTTAATTCTGCAGGAACCCCTTTTTCTCAACAGAAAACGGGCCAACAACGGCTTTGCCTGTGTTACGTATAGGCACTACTGTGAAACTATATGTTTTATTCTTAAGCTTTAGGAAAAAATAATCCTCTTAACATATTTTAGGAAAGTAAACACAATTTAAAACTGGAGGAACTTAGTACAAAACCATCTAAAATCCAAAAGGCGCCAGGACCACTGCAGAAAATATCTTCCCTGGCAGAGAAGAGATGGAAAAATGATAAGAAGCTCAGATTAGGATAGGAGGAATATTTTTGCTCTGGTAGCAGCCACTCCATATGAAACAATCTCATGCTCACCAGAAAGCTCATCTCTATTTTGTCTCATTTCCCTTTCATAAGGATAAACCATCAAATAAACAGAGTATTCATAGACTAGCAACAATGTTCCTGTGTCAGCAAGACAAATACCTTCCAGTGATGCAATCTCATTGAATTTTCATGCATGTTTTCCACCTCTCTGGTTTATGGGCTGAGATATGATACAGGTTTCCGTAGTGTGCTTCCTTTAAGCCTCTGCTGAGTTCAGACATTTGGTAATTTATGCATAAGTTAATTCCTTATGGTGTTCTTCTCTCACAAAACAATCCACCAAAGTAGTGGATGTTCCGTAAAACAGGGATTTCATGCATGTCATTGTTTGTATACAAAATTATATATTTATTATCATATTTTTATAATAATAAAATAGTTTTACAAAGATTTGAATATTTTGTAGGAATTACAGGAACATCACTAGACTAGTTTATCTTGTTTATCTGACAAATATCAGTTTGTTCACAGATAAATCTTCCACAAACTCCAGGGTTACCTTTGCAGTACTACAGGGTTCAGTTCCAATATTGCAAAAATTAGAAATCTCCTGTCCAGGGGTGATGCTGAGAAACTAGTCCATGCATTTGTTACTTCAAGGCTGGACTATTGTAATTCTTTACTATCAGGAAGTCCACAAACTGTAGTTAAAAGCCTTCAGCGGATCCAAAATGCTGCAGCCAGAGTTCTGATGAAAATTAAAAAGAGAGATCATATCTCTCCTATCCTGGTTTCTCTTCATTGGCTTCCTGTTAAATCCAGAATAGAATTTAAAATCCTCCTTCTCACATATAAAGCCTTAAATGGCCAAGCTCCATCTTATATCAGAGATCTGATTGTTCCTTATGTTCCTAACAGAGCACTTCGCTCTCAATCTGCAGGTGTACTAGTGGTTCCTAGAATTTCTAAAAGTAGAATGGGAGGCAGATCTTTTAGTTATCAGGCTCGGCTAGGCTAGGCTTAAAACTTTCCTGTTTGATAAAGCTTATATTTAAAAAGAGAGTGATGTGTTCTTAGTCTCTGGGTAAGCAGAGAGTTAGATGGAGGTAGAGCAACGGGGGGAAGAATTTCCCCAATTTCTTTTCCCCAATTTTGGCTCTATGTTTTTTATACCTCATTTAAAATACTTAGGTTCCTGAACTATTTTCTGCATTCGTGCTGTTATAGGCTTAGACTGCTGGAGAACATAGGGAACCCTTCTTATCATACCTTCTCTATTCTCCCACTCTGCAGAATCTGTTAGTTCAATCTCTAACGTTCTGCTCTCTCTGCTTTTTCTCATAGTAGCTTCATCTGGTCTGTTCCTGTTCGGCTGTGACTCCATCCTGGAGAGAAATATCAGCTGTGCTGCTGCCATCAACACCTTTGTTTCTAGATGTTGGAGCTTGGCCTGTTTTCCAGTGTAGTCCTGTTTCTCTGACTGTGACTAACTGGATGTGCTCTCTTCATCCTCTGTCATGGGAGCTGGCTCGGAGCTCGTCTGCCTGGCTGTGTGTTTCTTAGACGGGGCCGCCTGTGGAGCTGGTTGACAGTTGCCTTTTGTATCTCTGCTTCTTTCTGTATGTCTGCTTCTGTTTCCTTGAACCCCGGTAGGCCTCAGCAATTCAATTTTAATTTTACGGATCAAGTTAAGATTTGCAAACAATGAAAATCACTATTGGCTGTCGGTAGATACTGTAATATCATTACCCAAATTGCATGGTTGGTAATGCTTTGATCCAGGAAAGAAGAGCAAAGTATCAACATCGACTAGAGAAAAAGTGATTAAAAACATTGTAAATTCATTAAACTGTTAACAATTAACTGGAAAAACTATACTTTATAAACTATCTAAAATATTCAATAATATCATACATTAACCAGGGTCTGCTCAGTGGGGCACTGGCTAGCACTGCTGCCTTGCAACAAGAAGGTTATGGTTTCGATTCCCGGCCCGGAGTTTGCATGAGTTTGCATGTTCTCCCTGAGCATGCGTGGGTTTTCTCTGGGTACTCCAGCTTCCTCCCACAGTCCAAAGACATGACTGTTAGGTTAACTGGCTTCTCTAAATTCTCCTTAGGTGTTAGTGTGTGTGTGAATGGTTTGTCTCTGTGTTGCCATGTGATTAACTGGAGACCTGTCTAGGGTGGACCCCACCTCTCAACTGTAGTCAGCTGGAGATACAGGTGCTGGTCATAAAATTAGAATATCATGAAAAAGTAGATTGATTTCAGTAATTCCATTTAAAAAGTGAAACTTGTATATTATATTCATACATTACATACAAACTCATATATTTCAGATGTTTATTTTGTTTAATTTTGATGATTACAAATGACAACAAATGAAAATCTCAAATTCATCATATCAGAAAATTAGAATATTGTGAAAAGGTTCAAAATTGATGGCCCCTGGTGCCACACTCTAATCAGCTAATTAACTCAAACCACCTGCAAAAGCCTTTAAATGGTCTTTCAGTCTAGTTCTATAGGCTACACAATCATGGGGAAGACTGCTGACTTGACAGTTGTCCAAAAGACGACCATCGACACCTTGCACAAGGAGGGCAAGACACAAAAGGTCATCGCTAAAGAGGCTGGCTGTTCACAGAGCTCAGTGTCCAAGCACATTAATAGAGAGGCGAAGGGAAGGAAAAGATGTGGTCGAAAAAAGTGTACAAGCAAGAGAGATAACCGCACCCTGGAGAGGATTGTGAAACAAAACCCATTCAAAAATGTGGGGGAGATTCACAAAGAGTGGACTGCAGCTGGAGTGAGTGCTTCAAGAACCACCACACACAGACGTATGAAAGACATGGGTTTCTGCTGTCGCATTCCTTGTGTCAAGCCACTCTTGAACCACAGACAGCGTCAGAAGCGTCTTGCCTGGGCTAAAGAGAAACAGGACTGGACTGCTGGTGAGTGGTCCAAAGTCATGTTCTCTGATGAAAGTAAATTTTGCATTTCCTTTGGAAATCAAGGTCCCAGAGTCTGGAGGAAAAGAAGAGAGGCACTTCATCCACGTTGCTTGAAGTCCAGTGTAAAGTTTCCACAGTCAGTGATGGTTTGGGGTGCCATGTCATCTGCTGGTGTTGGTCCATTGTGTTTTCTGAGGTCCAGGGTCAACGCAGCCACATACCAGGAAGTTTTAGAGCACTTCATGCTTCCTGCAGCTGACCAACTTTTTGGAGATGCAGATTTCATTTTCCAACAGGACTTGGCACCTGCACACAGTGCCAAAGCTACCAGTACCTGGTTGAAGGACCATGGTATCCCTGTTCTTAATTGGCCAGCAAACTCTCCTGACCTTAACCCCATAGAAAATCTATGGGGTATTGTGAAGAAGAAGATGCAATGCACCAGACCCAACAATTCAGAAGAGCTAAAAGCCACTATTAGAGCAACCTGGGCTATCATAACACCTGAGCAGTGCCACAGACTGATCGACTCCATGCCACGCCGCATTGCTGCAGTAATACAGGCCAAAGGAGGCCCAACTAAATACTGAGTGCTGTACATGCTCATACTTTTCATGTTCATACTTTTCAGTTGGCCAACATTTCTATAAATCCTTTGTTTTTATTGGTCTTCAGTAATATTCTAATTTTCTGATATGATGAATTTGAGATTTTCATTTGTTGTCATTTATAATCATCAAAATTAAACAAAATAAACATCTGAAATATATGAGTTTGTATGTAATGTATGAATATAATATACAAGTTTCACTTTTTAAATGGAATTACTGAAATCAATCTACTTTTTCATGATATTCTAATTTTATGACCAGCACCTGTAGGCAGCAGCTCTTTCTACTGCAGTTGGGGTATGCATGAAGGAAAATATTATCAAATTAAAGATGAGGTACACGGTGAATTTAATGGAAGAAGGATCTATTTTAAATATATATATATATAGTTGGTGTCCTTACATAATAAGTTAGAAGTAAATTAGGGCTTGCTACTCCAAAATTTTAGTCAAATAGGATTAAAAAAAGACATTACATTAAATTCCATATCTATGTCCTAATTGGGGGGAAATCAGGGGAAGCCTTGCTCATGGGTGCCTCATTTAATATGGTAAAACCATAGAGTTGTTCTTCTCCCTCTGACTGCTAAAATGGTTTGCTGTTCACTCATATTTGTTGTCGGTGCTTTGGAGGAGCTCACAGCAGCCCTCACTGAGGATGGTAAACTCAAAGCAATCAGCGCTTTCACGTATCCCCAAAGTCACCAACATTACAGGAATAAATTTTAGAATCACTTTTGTGAAAAAAACACCTCAGGGGTCTCGAACGTTGATAAATGTAGCTGTTAATTTTGCAACAGTGATCACATTCTCTTCACTTCAAGACCCACACAATACTTGCTTTTGACCAATAAAAATGTTGACATTATTTTCAGTGATAGATTTGCCCAAAATATTTAAATAAAAACATCCATAAAGAAATATGTCAAAAATAAAATCTGAGAAAACAGCAAGTTTACCCAAAAAACATTCTTTTTTTTAAATTTTTTTTTTTAAGAAAAACAGTTTTCATTTCAGGATTGCATTTGTTTTTTCCTTTTACAAAAAGTGTTCTCAGCTTGCAATAAAAATTGAGCAAAATTCACTGCTTATAAGCTTGTATTGCAGTGAAGTGCTTTGTCATTGATTACCCTTTTACCTGCATATTCTACCGATTTACTTGGTAAAGCATAGTAAGCCGGGTGTGATGTTATATTTAGATCAAATTTAAATGGACAACAGGAAAACTAAGCATTCCTTCCTCCTATCTTGTCTACTTCAAATTCTACTAAAGATTTTGCAAAAGATTCCCTGCTCAGGTACCCAAGTACCATGAACAGTTGGGGGTACTTACTGACAGCATAATGGGTGGAACTATGAGAGTATCAGAAGAAAAATTATGTTTATATTCTAAAGGTTTGTCCTACATCAGTCTAAAAGTACTTCATCCAAAAGCTTTTTTCAGAAAAATAAGCCAGATACAACCTGGAGTATGCAACTGCATGTAAGCAATAATTATATTTTAGTCAGACATTAAACAATCTGGTGTCGGCTAACAATAAAAGGCAAGAACAAATGTATTAAGTTCAGTCCAAATAATAAAAATCTTAATACTGGATGTAGTTACTTTTGTTGCGCGTCAATTAACTGTATTTACCCATCAATGGTGGACACAACAGCGGAGGAAATGCTTGAAATGAAGAAACCCAAAGAAGAAATGGAATATATAGAAAATGTCATGAAGAGTTATGTCAAATCAGCTCCTCAGTGACCAAGTGTGCAGAGATTAACCCCCCCTGCTGCTAACCACTTATGTCTAAGGCAGGATAACCATAACTCATCTATTTGTCCCCAAAAAGCACAGGTCACTTTCAAGGTTGTCACTAACATATCTGTGCACCTCTCTTTCTTTCATTTTCCCAGTCTCCCTCTTTCTCTCTCTCTCTGCCTTGCATAACCTTCAGCAGAAGGTCCTCTGGGTCAGGATCTCTAGAAATTTGTCCTCATAGCTATTTTGAAACCATAACAGCCCAGCTGGCTCGGCCACTGATTCATTTCCCAGTCAAACTCCCTCATTATGTGACACAAATCAATTATAGATGAAAGAGGCTAAAAAACTCTGCAAGATGCATAGACTTCATGTGTCAACCCCCCCGCCCCCATTAGACTGCATGAAAAAGCAAAGAGAAGAGATGAGAAGTCAGGGAGGAAATCCAGGAGATATGGCTGGTAAGTGGCACAGAGTTTTGCGCACATAATGCATTAAAGGATTTCTGTGCTCCAAGCTTATCTCAACCTTCCTGTCCTTAATGGAAGACTGCAATTCAACTGCAGCAACACTTAGACTAATATGCTCTCTAAATTCAACCAATGTCATTAGCTAACAAATGCTAATTCTGTAACTTGGTCCTACAACAGAAAAAAACAGTTGTCCTGTTCTGTAAACAAATATATAGAAACCGATTTGTGCTTACTGATAAAGTCTTTGTAATGATGCTAGTTGATCTGAGTTAATTGGCTTTATATCATGGACATACAGAAGGTAACAAATGAGTGAGGAGTGATGTCAGAAAATATTCTCCATCTCTAAACATATGATTTAAAAGAAATTTCTACCTCCAATGTGAGACAGCCATACTGGTTTTGTGTTTGACAAAGAAAATATTGAGATAAAAGCATTATTTTATAGAAGGAATTTAGTTCTACTTTTTTTGCAAGCAAGAACATATTTAGTAAATGGAAATCTGATAAGAAAAGAGAAAACAAGCCAATCCTGAAATGAAACTTCTTACTCAAAAGTCCTGGAGGTAGCTTTGCAATTTTCACAAATTTTATTTTTCAAAATATTATTTTTGTTTTTATTTTTAATTTTTTCAAAATTTTCTGTATTTTATTATTTCTTCAAATCTTTTTTTCTTTATCAATTCTTCTCATTTTTTATTTTTCAGATGGATTATTTTTCAGATCACATTCGCTTCATTTCTGGGGGTATTCTTTCCTCTGGAGTGAGGAACAAAGACACTATTCTATGGGTCTGGATGGATGTTAGCGACAGCATTTAGCATTTGTATTGGGCTGGAAGTGAAGAGAATGTGATCTGTGAAGCCAGATTTTTAGAGAAAAATATTTACAGAACATAATCTGAAAAAGAGATATTTTAGAAAATAAAGTTTGAAAATATAAAACCTCTAAAACAATTGAAAAAATAAAATCATTACAAAATCATTACAAAAAAAGCATATCTAAGAAAACAGCAAAGTTAAACTCAAAACCTTTTTCTTATTAAGAAGTTTTTCAATGTTTCGTTCTTGGATTGCATTTTTTCTCATAAAGGAAAGAACTGTTCTACTTAAAGTTCTTAATGGAGCATCTTTAATTTATACCAGTAATCCAACAGTACTTTAATTTCTCTTAAACCACTGCTTTGTACTATTTTTCAGATGTCATGTTTTCATTTTGTAGAGCACTTTAAAATTTCAGAAATTGTGATACTTCCTAGTATATCAGGTATTTTTGTATGAAACAATCCCTGCAATGGGACTAGAAAACAAGTTTTACAAAGACTCTTGGTTTTAATTGACAGAACAGACAAAAAATGTGGCTTTATCCCCTTACCTTCTATGATGGAAGTTTTGAATTGGTCATCAACAGACAGACCACATATTTGGATGCGCTTGTTGAGGTTAAGTAAGGGTAACAAATGTGCAACATTTAGTTTATGTTCCTTTGTGATGTAATGCATCATTTTCAATTTAGGTAAAGGAGGAAACTTTAACTGATTAATTTAGTTTCACTCAAGTTAAACGGAGCTGCTTATATTTATAGTGTCATATCTGAACAATGTTTTTATGTGTTCGTTTTTAAGACATGAAAAATGGTGTTAAAGCAACTAAAGATGTTTAAATAAATAGAAATGATGCCATATTTTTTCCCAGTAAATAAAAAACCATTTTGAGTTATTCCTCACCTGTCATTCCATAGTTTGTTCAGCAGAGTGCTGAACCATTTAAGCAATTTAGTTTTTTGTGAAACCACAGCAGACCATGAAAGAAAGCTAAAAAAATAAATAAATAAAATAATTATGTGTTTCTATGACTAGAGCTGAACAGACTTTATTATATTTGTACAGAATAAAAGGGCACCACATAAAAATCAGGCCAATATTGTCATGAAAAAAGTACATGGTGTGGAAAGATCAATTGTATGACTGTCAAGCCAGTTGTTTCAAATAAAGAAAGAGCTTATGAATGTAAAAGCATGTTCAGACGTCAGACTGTTAATTTAAAACTTGTCTGTGCAAAGATGAACCAAAATAACATCACAATTAGCAGCCTCAATCGCTGTTAGCACCAATGCTAGGTGTTTTTTCTGCCTCTATTCTTGCAAAAAGACTAGTGGCAGAGCTAAAATGAAGCAGTTAAGCATCACTTCCTGGTTTTACATAATCCTCTTGTATCATTTTTAAAGTTTATTTTTGATAACCTTATCCAAGGTACTCCCCTGTCCTTAAAGGCCTCCCATGTCCTTCTGAACCCATTCAGTCCAAAGTTCCTTTTATTTTCACCATCTGGATTTCATATATAAAGCTTTTTCTGTTCTTCTCTCCCTGTTTCTGCTTCACACTTTTTTATACACCCTTGTCTGTTCGCTGTCTCCACCCTTCCTTTTCGTATTCACACATCTGTCTGTCTCCATCTCCTCCATGCCCTTCAGTCGTTGCATTCGCTCTGTTCTAGTAACCAAGGTTATGCTTGCAAAAAAAAAAAGAAAGCTTTCCTTGACAGTAAATGCCCAACCTTTGGCACAGGCTTTCATATCTACTTATCTCCAGCTCTATATTGCACTGACATTTTTTGGGGGCTGTATACCATGTTTGCATTTCTCGACCCTATGCAAAGAGGATTCAGTCAATGCATCTACAAAAAGATTGTTTTTTTTTCTTTCTTTTACTCTCCTCCTATCATATAATAAAAGATTTTATTTGTGTTTTTTGGGTAGAGTGGTTCAAGGACAAAGCAAGGTCTATCCTTCTGAGGCGGTGGCTAACGGCCATTTAGACAGCTTTGAGTTTTAAACACAGGCCTTGGCATATCACCGCATCCCTGCACGCTAGAGTAGCAACACCATCCATGCATTATTACACTGCCTGAACACAGAGCTATGCACAGATTTATGCTCAGCCTCAGGGGCAGAATGAGGCTATGGGCAGAGACCTTGTGAAAAAAATCTACTGGACTAAAAGGATGCATGGACAGTCAGAGAAAAGAAAAGATGGTTAATCAGAGCAAAGATTTGATCACTTACCTGTTTTGTAGAGCGCAGGAGGTACATCAGGCAAGAGAGACAGAAAGAGAAAGAAAAAGAAAATTTAATTAGCATTACTTTAGAACACATTGAAATAAAATCCAGTGCAAAAGTATTTACATCCTGAAATTTGTCTTTTCACAACCACAAAACATAAATACATCGGATTTTAACTAATACATTAATACAGAAGTTACATTGAGTCATAAATAACTGTGAAGTTGAAGTAAACAAAACTCATTACCATGCAGTCAATAAAAACACTGCTTAGGGCTGAAAAAATGTGGATCTTAAAACATGCACAGATATCTTCAGATAAAGGTGTAAAGAGATTTGCTTTCACCGTAATTTAGCCAACAGCATGTCCAAACCATTTTGTTGGCTATTTGCCTTCATCAATATGAAGATGATATCCTAATGAGCAAACTGAGAGGATTCATGGGTGATGGATATGCAAACATAAACATTTACTACGTGTGGCTGCAGTTTTCGTGTCTTTTTTAGTACTTCTGTCAGGTAAATATTTTAGATTTAAATAATTCACATACATTTAGCTTTTTTTTTCATTATTTCATTTTTACTGTTGTTTATAGTATTTAAAGATATCCTACCAGTGTAAAGTGCTCACTAGATATTATCTAGTATTGAAATATTTTCTTCAAAATAATTTTTATCATTAACTGGAACCACATGGCTTAGAACCTCATCTTCCTTTACAGCCACTGTCAAACTTCCATTGGTGTCAAAAGTACCCACATTTGTTACTTAAGTAGAAGTATAGATACTGCAGTTTAAAAACACTCTGGTAAAAGTTGAAGTATCAACTTGACCTCTTTACTCAAGTAAAAGTGAAAAAGTATGTGCTCCAGAAACTACTTAAAGTATAAAAGTATAAAGTAACCTTTAAAAAAAACAGCCAGATGACACTATATGAATTAAAAGCTTAATTTTTTGACTATTTCTAAAAATTCTCTGAGATAGGGCCAAGGATGAGGGGGTCTTGTTGGTCTCCGTCTCCCGATACGCTCTCGCCTGTCTCCGATCTTTCAGACATTTCAACATCTTTTTCTGAATCCCACATTGTAGCATGGCATAGACAATTCATGTTAGCAGTTTGAAGAACACCTGCTTGCTTCTGATGATTTCCTTTAGCTAACCAATGAGTGTTTGCGTTATATGACTCATCCAATCACTCTAGTTTTCACTAGATGTGGATGGAGCCAATGATCTGCATTGGATGGAGCACATGACGTGAAATAAATATTTACAAACATTAAACCAGAGGTAACCAATTAAAAATCAGTGGGTCTGAATAAAGAAAATACATTAAATTTTTAAATTGAAAAAAAAAAAAAAACAAATTGCCAAAAATTGCATCCTGTCTATCTCAGAAGAGTTGACACTAATATATCTGAATTCCTATACATCCGTCAGTAGTTAAAGGTCAAGGGTCAGCAAATGCAAATTCTACCTGTAAAACAATAACAGCGTAATTGTCGCTGTCTGATCTGAAGCCTCATTTGGAGCTTCTCAACTGGCTTTTGAAAAAATTTGATAATTTGCTGCTAATATTACAGATTTTTTTAGAATAAAAAACTAGCAGATGTGCACAATCAAACAAAAATTAGAATTACAATTATAGAGCAATCAGTATTATAAAAAAAAAACCCACTCTGTTTCTTCAGACAAAGCTTTGCAGTTTCCAAACTCACGTCTGCATCATTGTTTATTGTTGTGTGTGAAAAACAAAAGACTAGAAAAAAATAAATCAGCCGTACCTCGGTCAAAATCTTTGGATTAAATGTTGTTCATAACACCCATATATTTTTTAAATGAATCTTCCATATAATCATAAATGTTTTCCCCGGGAGAGGAATATTTAAACATTTTTATATCATTAATATAACAACAAGTAGCTCCATTGGTCATAGTTTAATCCGTTTCCCTCGTTGGTATGTGGTTGTACAGAGCGAGGCGCGCTCCCGCTACTGGGGATGCATATTCAGCAGGGATGCACTTTTCCGCATAACACCGGACCGCGGTCCGCTAATCCGAGACCTCTGCATTAAACAGAAGCCCAAAGTAACGAGTAACGGTTGTTTTAACAATGTAAGGAATAGAAAGTACAGATACTCGTGAGAAAATGTAATGAGTAGAAGTCAGAAGTAAGAAGAAAAATTAGTAATGGAGTAAAGTATAGATACCTAAAAAGTGTACTTAAGTACAGTAAAAAAGTATTTGTACTTCGTTACTTGACACCTCTGCAAACTTCCAGTAGAAAAATTATAATTGGCAGAACCTAAACGTTTTACACATATTAATCTTTGCACAATAATCTTTGCTGACCACCCACAAAATGCCCTCTTGTTGCACATTCAAAAAAAAGTTGCACTTGCAATTTAACTCCACTTGTTCTGAATCTTTGGAGATCTGGCCCTCTATATGTTCATGTGATAGAATATCAAAAGCAATACATAAATCTTAATAAATATCAAAAGGAAGAATTGCAAACTGATATTCAGCGATGATTCTCATCCAATCTGACTAAACTAGATCTGTTTAGCAGAGAATAGGCAAAGATTTCTCTCCACAGTAAAACTTTCAACTGCAAGCAGAGGGGTGCCTTTTCAGGTCAGGTGACTCCAAAGTGTTTTACCCCTACCTTTCTTTAAACTTTAATTTTACCCATTCACATACATATTCACAAATGTAGGAAAGCACACTAAGAAATAAAGTATTGCTTCTTGCTTTATGCAGCTGACTATTAAAATTACATTTTCAAGCTGAACCTACTGTTAAAATTGGATGTAAATAACAAATCTGAAGTTCTATACAAAAGTGATTGGTTTCAACATAATCCTCTCACTAATTTTGAAAATTTGCTTTATTGTTAGAAAGAAAAACAAAAAAAAGGAAATGTCAACTTAATGTCAACTGGTTCCACTGAACATATATAATAAACTTCAATGATGAAATCCTATAACATTAATACAACTCAATAAAATTAATCAACCTGAACTCAACTGGCAAAATAAACTATTATTAGCATCTTTTGAATATAATTAAAGACACATTTAAGTCTACAATGCTGGATAAAGTGATATTTTTTTTTTCTTTTTTCTTTTATTTATTAGGTTAAAAGTAAATATAAAAAAAAAACAATAAATAAAAATAATACATTGAGATTGTAACTCGACACAATGTGAGAAAAATGCAAGGATTGTGGAAACATTTGTACAACTGTATCCAGTTGGTAACTCAGGCATCTGAGCAAATCACATCTGCAAAGACTTCCTTTGGTCTTTCATAATCTTTAAAACTTAAAGAAGCAGAGATCCTGTGAACTTCGGCCTTATTAAACAACCACTTCCAGGAACCAGCAAACGTTATCTAGTTTCTTTACACAAACACATACATATCACAGCAATTCCACCTACACCCAAGAACCTGCACACAGCATAGAGCTGTTGGTTAGCTGGGAGAGAAAAGCTTCTTTTTAAAATATCTGTAAATGTAATATGTAAATTGTGGAGCTCACCAACAAACAGAGGATTGTTGAATAGTTGATTTTGTTTGGGTAATTGAGCCTGTGTGCGTGCAGCAAGGGTAAGGAAAACATCCCAGATTAGGTTGTTGGTGGGATTATACAAGGATTGTGGATTTTCCTGTGTGTGACTGTCTGTTCATGTGTGCGTGTAAAGGAATATCTCAAGAATACATTTACTAAACTTTTATCTTTGCAGATTTAGTCATTCTTGTAGGAGTACATCTACTGCAGCGCCATGGTAAACAGAGAGGCAAACCTAGTTACACAGACTCAGATATAGCAAGAAAATATGGGGGAAAAAAGAGCGGAAAAGAATCAGACAGTGAGAAACTTTAGAAAGTGTGTATTTGCATAATCTCTTTCTGCAGAGTCTATGGGAAGAATAATAAGCTAGAGAAAGCTGTCATCTGCCAACGCAGAGTTCAGGCAAAGCAGTTTGTGTAAATGCAGCCCCCAAAGCAGCACAGTGCACGTCAGTCCTTCTTTACTCTGCTACATCACCCCAAATGTCCCGCATTTGATTTATTCATTGTGGAAAATTAAGGCAAGAAGCACACTGTCAATGTTTCCCTGCGCCGGTGACGCACTCTTTTTGCTTTTCTAACTCACTTGCTCTTGAATTGAATCAATAGGAAAAGCACTACTGGAGCTAATTGACAGCAGGCACTTGTTTTTTTCTTTTTTTCCTCTGCCCACAATTTTTAAGTCTGGAAAATTAAAACATAGATGCTTGATAAAAAAAGCTTATCAGGGGACATTAACAGACCGAAAATAAGTCAACAATATTTCTTTGGCTACAGATCAAATTGACACAACAGTAAATTTCTTGCTGAAATTGAAGTGAAAAATGTTCAAACTTCAATTTTATGGCAGAAGGTTTGAAAGGAAAAATAAGGGAAGGAAAAATATACAATAATGCCCGTGTATCATTTTAAAGACTTAATTTACACTCCTAAAAAAAAAGAAAAAGAAAAGAACACTCAAATAATTGATCTGCAGGAATGAAATGTCCGCATTGAAGTCTTTGTTCTGCACAATTTTAAATGTGCCGACAACAAAATCACAACAATATATTTTCAGTGCAACTTGTAAATGTATTCCATGTTTGGGCAGAGTTAACTCATTGATCATGATCTGAGTTTGAATCATACTTTCATTTGTTGTACTCACCCATAGCCAGTCGGTTGTGGGTTCACAGAAATACACACAACATTCCAAAACGTATTTCCTTGAATAACATATGGTATTTTTTTTTGTCTATTTTTATATTGACACATTTTGCATCTTCATACAAGAAAAAAAGGCCCAAACTGTCTTATTGATCGACAATGGAAGGGAGCTGAGCAATTTGAGCTAAATGGCTTTTATTTGTTGTGCAACAGAGGAAGGAGGGATGAGGGACTTTATGTAAATGAGGGGTTACGTTCTACAATTGTTATCTTTACCCCTTCCAACACAGGCACCTTGCTTTGACTTCTTTCTGTAACAAATCAGAATAGAAAGCTTTGCTTTAGACATACCTTGTCTAAGAGAGAGACAGCACCTTTAGAGTCCACATAATAATTTATGGAGTTTGCTGTGCTCCATGTGCTTCATATACTGATACAATTAACATCAAATTGACTTTTATTTGTAAAATCTATCTATCTATCTATCTATCTATCTATCTATCTATCTATCTATCTATCTATCTATCTATCTATCTATCTATCTATCTATCTATCTATCTATCTGTATATATATTCTGACTCACAGGTTAGATTTCTTCCCTTTTTTGGCCAAAATATGTATTTTTCCTACATTAAATGCATGGGTTTAACTAATTAACTTGGCTAAACTGACTGTGTAAATTGGTCAAATATTGAGAACATGGTGCAAACAACAAAGCTTCTCATAGAGCTATTTTACTGCTTATAATAAGTGACAAAGTGTCTGATTGAGCATCTGTTCTTTACTTTGCTTAAAAACCACATTAAAGCCAAGTTATTGGTTTGTCGCCTTGCTTGTTAGTCATCCTAATCCTGTATTTATTGGTGTATTTTATCATTTTCAAAAACCTGCTGTCAGTACAAATATACCAATATTCTCATGAGCATAAGTCTGGACTGACATGAAGGGAGGAGTGAAAAAAATTCAGTGGCATTTGATGCAGAGTGCAGCTGCTCATCTGGACTCCCATCAGCCAGTTACAAAGTCAAAGACAGAGAGAAAACAAGAAATACTGGACAGAACATGACGGACAATTAAGGCGTGCATGCCGCGTCACTAATTTTTCTCTAAGAGGAGGGGGGGCTATTAGTTGAGATTGACTGTCAGACAGAGGTAAAATCTGTGAAGTCCTTGAGCTCTTCCAACATTTTGACAGAAAGCATGTGATAAGCCCTGGCCTTGTTTCCACAGTCAAACTCTCTTGCGGCTTTAAAATCGGGATGTCTATTTTTTTCTCTCACCCTCCGGGCTATGGAGTTGAGAGGATGCTGCAATCCTTTGAAATCCACCAAAGAAAGCAAAGGAAATCATATCATAGGCTTGTTGGTGTGCAGGGTGGGTATCATCATTTACATTTAGGAAGCCTGCTCAGTGTGCTTGTCTGCAGAGGTTCACATACAGTAACCAGAAAAGCCGAGTGGGCCTGAACTATCTGTGGAACATTGACCTTTATTAGTGCAAATATATGGAGCTCAAAATGTGTTGCTAATGCACATGCAGACCAGTAGAGATGCATCTTCATTCCTCACTCCAGCACTGGAAAAACGATCTAGAAATAAGTAAAAATTTCTTAAATTAAGTGTATTTAACGTTATTTTGAGTAGGTAGATTAAATAATTTGCCAATGAAATCAGTATTTTTCCTCTTAAAATAAAATAACTAGTTAATATGCACTTAAAATAAGATAATGCAATTGTGTTTTCTTAATTTCAATGTTAATTTTCTTTTTCCATTGGCAGAATGTCTCTTTTACCTCCTCAATACAAGAACAAATGCACTTATTATTTTTAGAAAAAAAAAATGACTTATCTAGATTTTCATTTTTTCCAGTGAGAGGAATGTTGTGTAAAACCTAAAAGTGTCAGATTTTTTACCTTCCCCATAATCACCTGTAACAATACTTTTGTTGCTTTCGTAGAAAACTAAACTCTGTGCATGCCAGAATCCTTTTACTTTGCAGTACAGTGTAGTCATAGAGAAACATGATGTGAAAAAATATCAATAATGGAACAAAATGGTGATATGCTCCCGATTGGTTAACTTAGGCCTAAGAGTCATTTCTTATGCGGCAACTAGACAGACGGTTAGCATCAAACATTCCGTGGAGGTTATTTAAACAGTTCACCTGTCTCACATGAAGGTTACTGAAGTGTAAGAGAGCCTCTTAAAAGCTTATTGTTTCTTGCTCTCCCCCCCGAGGTCAGTTTTCCTCTTCTATCAAGAGAAGACCAACAGAATTGGTAGAACAGAAGAATGCAGATGTCAGCAGCTTTTATTCCTTAAACAGTAAACAAACACATTCACGCACGCCAACCTGTGCACGCGGACATCTAAATCCCAAACTGCACCAAGGTCAGTGCACACAGGAGAGTAAGTAATGTTTCAATTTCATCCATTTTTTTTTTTTTTACTAAAGTCTGTGTGTCTAGATTCCTTAAAGGACGGTTGTAATAGCTCGGCAGATTTTCCTTCTTTAAGTGATAGCCTAGTGGTTAGAGCAGTGTGCTTGCGCTCTCATAAGGTTGCAAGTACCCAGTACAATCCCCACAGCCTCAAATCTGGGTTCCTGAGCAAGACCTTTAGCCCACACTGCTCCCCGGGCGCCGCACAAAGGCAGCCCACTGCTCTCCAAGGGGATGGGTTAAATGCAGAGAGTTCATTTTCCCATTGTTGGACAATAAAGGGAATTACATAAAATCAAGAGTTGAAATACAATGCATGCAATGCTTGTTGCTAACCGAAAAGAGCAATGCAGTTCATGATGCACCACAGCACATCTCTTGGGTGTTTTTGTTTTGTTTTTTTGGCTTCTGCTTTAGTCAGAGTCATAACTCTGGTGTCTCAGTCGCATCTCTAACTCTGTGATAGCATAACAACAAGATCTGCACTTCAATACAAACAGCAGAGGGGCAATGATTCATGCCACAGTAAACGTCACTGTGTGATAAATCTCCTTTTATAGCAGCTTCACAAAGAACACAAAATGTCCATGTTTAACCACCAGGACAAAATCTTTACTGATTCACCCGGCAGTGAAATGGTCCACAGATCTAATGCTGGCATTTCATAAAGGAGTTTAGAGGTTTAAAGGAATGTAAATTCTCTCTGTCCTTCGTCTAAAAAGTGTTGAAACCAAAAACAAGGGAATCAATGTGAAAGTTTCTAGCACATCACTTAATCAAAGCAAAAAGTTAGTTTTCAAAAAATGTAACAAACTCTTGCAACTTAAATCTGTGGGACAGCTGCAAAAAAAGAGGGACGTACGTTCAACCATAGAAAACAAAACTCAATACAACCATGTTTATTTATATAGCATTAATGAATAACATGTCATCTCAAGGTACTTTACAGTGACATTTCAACCAGATCACAAAGTCAAATTAAACTGTTTCTGAATTCTTCTTTAAAGGGACAATATATAGCAAAAAATATAGTATTGCTTCAATAAATGAATAAATATATATATATATATATATATATATATATATATATATATATATACTGTATATATATATATAGAAAATATAGAAAAATGTAGAAAATATATATAGAAATTGATTAAATGAGGCCATTTAATGATGGCCTCATTTAATCAATTTCTAAATTTTCAAAGCTGGTAGTTTGACGATTTATTTTGCATGACTTCGACTTCTTAGGCGGCTGGTCCTTGGCTGGTCCCCTACAATTCCTTTTTAAACATCAATTTTTGTACTAAAATATTCTTTCTGTCATGATTTTTGGACATTAAGATCTAAATAGAAGCATTATCTCCTGGTCAGACCCTGTAAGTCAGTGAAAGGGTGGAGTCAGAGTGAAAAAATATGCACACCTCCAGGAGAAGGAGAGGGTCAATCCAGTGGCTGAGGTTGAAGGGGATTCTGCTGGGAGCTGCAGGGAAGTTGGCTTCCATTCAGCTGGCGTTTGACTGGGAAGGGCCATTTTGAATGGTTACTACTGTAAAAGCTTGAACCTGACAATGAAAGAGTTTCAGATATTTCTAGTGGGCCTACATGTAGCAGTAATGAAGCTCACATTTTAACAGCTAAGAAGCAACATAAATCCAGGAAGATGTTTATCTTCTTAATCAGTACACAGGAGCTAAACAACCCAGCAGCAGCATGATGTTGTTGGAGCCAGTCTAAAATACTGAGTGAAAGCAAACCGTGCCAACTGTAATGAACTTTCTCACGTTTTTGCCACATCCACAGACTGATCCCTGGACCAAATAAGCAGTACAAAGGGCTCATCTGAGACCATGTCCTAAAGTGCATGGGAGCATACTGATGCAAATGATGAGACGATTCAAAGTGTTCTCTGAACACACTTTTTCTCCAAGATCATAAACACCCCGAACCAGTCTCTCTCTCTCTCTCATAGTTATACCCCATACACACACACACATTAGAGGGTTGTTCTATTTGGCTGTTCATCCTGGTTGTGAGAAGCTTTGATAACACATCAAACGGATAACAACCTAGGGAGACAACACCCAAGCATGACTTTGTGTGCACAGCCCTACACACACGTGCTCCAGAGCAGGAGAGGACGCACGCAGAGCGCAGCTGAGTGTGAGGATCTGTGTGGAGTACAGGTTGTTCCGGAGAATGAGTGAGAAGAAGGGAAAAAGATGAGAGCTGTGGAGAGATGGGAGAACAGATGGATGGAGAACATCTGAGGGGGGGGGAGCGAGACAGAAGGAAAAATGGAGGAACTGACAAAAGTGAAGAACAAGTTTACTGCTGCACTGCATGATGATTGTCGTTTCAGGCTTGATGTTCTGTGTTTTTCTGGTTTCACATTAGAGGGTTCCCTAGTTTAAGCTAGTTTAGATTTGAAAATGAAAAAAGAATGAAGTATCTTAAAGGAATAGTACACCCAAAACATGATTAGCCTTCATTTTCTACTCACCCCCATGCTGAACAACACTCTGGAGTACTTCTTTGATATCTCAAATGCATCTGGAGATCTGGGAGGCTTCTTGCTGTCTGCTGACATTCAAATAATGGAGGTCTATGGCGCCCGAGGCAGAAAGGTCCATAAAAGTCCACAAAAAACGTGTCAATATTCCTCCATACTGCTCGTCCAATGTATTCCAAGTGTCCTGAGTGGGTAGCGTCCATAATTTACTCAAAACGAAGTCATTTAGAATGTTTTTACAGCATAAACAGTAGTGTATAGGATTTCCTAAAAGCGCACCCCTGCGAGTTCACGAGTCTACGGAAACCGTGGCAGACCAAACCAGATGAAAGTGCGCATTCAGCTCGGCAAAGAACTCATGCTCTTCCTCAACACTGAAGTCCTCAGACATTTTTCTTTCGTTGTTTTTTTCTTTGCACAGGTAAACAGCACATTTCTTCTTCTACGCTTGCATTATCAAGAGCAGACGCTGAATGCGCACTTTCATCTGGTTTGGTCTGCTGCGGTTTCCGTAGGCTCGTGAACTCGCAGGCGCGCGCTTTTAGGAAATCCTATACACTACTGTTTATGCTCTAAAAACATTCTAAATGACTTCGTTTTGAGTAAATTATGGACGCTACCCACTCAGGACACTTGGAATACATTGGACGAGCAGTATGGAGGAATATTGACACGTTTTTTGTGGACTTTTATGGACCTTTCTGCCTCAGGCGCCATAGACCTCCATTATTTGAATGTCAGCAGACAGCAAG
Source organism: Cyprinodon diabolis (assembly GCA_030533445.1). Lineage (NCBI taxonomy): Eukaryota > Metazoa > Chordata > Actinopteri > Cyprinodontiformes > Cyprinodontidae > Cyprinodon > Cyprinodon diabolis. The sequence goes on along the minus strand of CM060083.1, from coordinate 2,176,080 downwards.
AGGCCTCCCAGATCTCCAGATGCATTTGAGATATCAAAAAAGTTCTCCAGTGTTGTTCAGCATGGGGCTGAGTAGAAAATGAAGGCTAATCATGTTTTGGGTGTACTATTCCTTTAAAGACTGTAAAAGAAATTAAATGTTTGTCTTAATCTTTTGGAGGAAGAAATAATTTGTAAAAGCATATTACTCTCAAAACCAGTTTTGATTAAGATGTTTTCTAAAGTTTGATGTCTGAATTGCGTTTTTCTTTTTTCAAATTTGTATTTTCAATACGTTACTTGGAACAATAACAGAATTAAATTTACCCCATACTTACTTTAAAGTCTGCTTTGATATGTGTTGACCATGATTGTCCTGTTGGATCAACACACTCAGTTCAATGTTCAATCATCTATCTCCAACTGTTATGTCCGGAAACAATGAAAATGGAGGTAGATATTTGAGTGGAATGGTCACCAGTGGTTGTTGTTTTGCTGCCAGTGGAACCATTAATTACCTTAATCTGTGCTTTCAGACTCTAGTCCTGGAGATTTTAAGCCGGGCAATCGTTGCACGCAGCTACTCCTCACACTGTACGACTAATCGCAGGGTTTAGTCGTACAGTGTGAGCTCACAGCTCACGATTCATGTTCTGCCCAACGCTCTGATACGATCTACCTGCTCACACTGTACGACTAAAAACCACATCGGACTCAGATCTGCAGTGAGATGGAGCTGCTCTGTAGCTCTCTATCCTGAAGCCAAACAAATAGAAGAGCGATATTAAGCTCAGTATAGTGAACTGCGCTAGCTTGGCAAGTTGTGCATTTTTGTGCTGAAAGTCCTAAATAGAAAAGGTGACGACATACTGTATTTGAAAAAAAAGACATGGCTGAGCAAACATGGCCACTATGGTCTGTCAATTTTACAGACAACTGCATTTCACTCATTGCACCCCTGCCATGCTGAGAGGAAGAAAAAAAAGAAGAATCCTTGTTTGCGCACGCGCCCTGAGTGATTTGCCCACGACCGTCGGGAGAAAATCAAACGTGTTTGATATCTTCTCCCGACCTCACGATTCCTGATCGGGAGGTGGTCGTGAGAGGCTGATCGCCCCACATAACCCTCTGTGCACTACACGACTCACGATGCACAATCAGGCTGAAAGTCCGCCCGATCAAAAGATTCTCGTACGACTGGAAAATCGCCCCGAAAATCGCACAGTGTACGCCGGGCTTTAGATGCCCCTCTTCAATACAACTCAACTGTTAGCTCATTACCAGAGCTTTGTAGAACTTGACTGCATGCTAGACGAGGCAGTTACGCCATTTTGTTCAAGTGAGTAGAACAGGGGACAATGACCCTCTAGGATCTGAGTTCCAGAGAACTAAACTAAGAAAAAAGGACTACCTCAAAATTCTGCAACTTATATCAAACATTACAATATGACAAATAGTTAACTTGAATTACTTTAAGACAGCAACCAAGTGCCTGCAACCCATGATAGGATATTAATCTAATTTTTTTATGTAGATTAATGTATGTATTTTAGCCTGTATGTATTTTGACATAGTGTGGATTGGAAGAAGTGAGAAAATAATTTTTTTGTTAAATTAGTTTGAGTGTAAGGCTCAACAATAAAAAGAAGAGAACTTTCAAATTACCTTTCAAAAGAGCATTATCAAAATATCAGCCAATGAAAAGATGAGTGTGGATGTTAAATCCTGACCAGAATCCAATCAAAACATTCGGAAAGAAAATGTTAAACTACTCAAACAGGAAGATAAAAAAATCATGTTTCACTAATTTGAAAAAAGGGAGAACAGTGGGGTTAAAAAATATTTAGTCAGCAACTGATTGTCTAAGCGTTAGAATAGTATAGACTGTAAAAGGTATGAACCAAAATGTACATGTATTATTCTTTCCCCGTTTCTCCAGCATCATATTTACTGTGCCGTCTCTGTTGTTTGAAACGTCTAAAAGTCACATGACAACTGATTAAAAATAACAATAGCAGGCTACATATAGGCTGTAGCTTTGCTCTCTGGAAGTAAAGCAGCATTTATCTCCCATCTGAGGCCTTTGGCAGGGAGCTCAGGCTGCAGCTGTCGAGTTCTCCTACACAGATTCGAGGAGAGGAACTCTTTGCAACTTTAGTGTTCCCACAATCAAGGGGTTTTAAGTATATGTGATGTGTATTTGCAAACCCTTTCCTGAAAGCAAAAAGATAAATACATACTGTACAAGCTAAAGCACATTAGGGGATAGAGAACCATGCAGATATTCATGCAAACAGGCATAAAAGCATCCACATGATATGAACATAGATGCACAAAGGCTACAGAAGCAGTCTCCTTAAATAAAAGCATCTAAAGCTTTAATGAGCTGCATTATGTAGGCGGCTGGTTTGATATTCCGTTTCTCGTTTGTACCAATAACCACGTCCTCAACACTCTCCATCCCTCCCCCTCTCCTTCCAAATCCCTGCCGTCTACCTTCCCATTCCCCTCCTCTCCCTCCTCCTTCGTCTTCAAGCAGCACCACAGCTTTAATTGCTTTCTTAGTCCCCTTATTCCTTTGAGAAAAGATAGAGGACATAAAGGAGAGTGATAGAGGGAGAGCGAGAAAGAATGGTATGTTTAAACATTTAACGACTGAAACTCACTTTGTCTCTTCTTCGTCCTTTCTTCCTCCACGATTCAGTTTAAATGTTTGATGGGTTCAAAGCTTCTCTCTCAGATTTCTAAAATGAAAGTATATCCCTACGACCTAACTTTCTCTATATAAGACTCAAACTCACTGCGGATCCAGACAGTTGAAATGAGAAAGCTTCCAGGAGAGGTGGCGAAACGTCTTCAAATCTTGGAAACCAAGTCCAGTGGATATTTTTTTAATTTTTACGGACTAACTTTATCAGGTTTCTTCAATTCCAGTCCCAGTGTCTGGTGACCCGAACATTTTAGACGTCTCTTCTTCTAAAGACCTGAGAAAATTAATGGGGTCATTAGCAGGACTAGAAAACTTGTGTCCATCCAAATTGTTCCTTCAAATTTCATGGGATCAAGAATAACGTCACCATCATGGGAAAGGAAGTCCTAACTGATGTATCATGTTACCGGAAAACCTTTAGCCTTTTGGAAATCATTACGCAGCAGATAATGTGAGTCAAATTGGGAGTGAAGCCTTCCAAAGCCTTCTGCTTGCTCCCTCCTGTACTGAGTGGCCGCACTGAGGGGTTCGCAGCTAAGTTTCAAACATCTGGAATGAGGATCAGCTCCTTGAAATTTGAGGCCAATGGTTCTTAACCAGAAAAAAAATGGCCAAACTCCATGCAGATAGAACCCAGGCTGGGAATTGAATCTGGAACCTTCTCGCTGCAAGGCAGCAGTTCTACCCACTGCACAACTAAGCCGCCCCCCTTAAGTTCGTATTATTTTAAATTACTGATGCATTGAAATGGTGATACAGATTAGTTCAATTCATTCTTTGGCCTATATAAATCTCTCAACTTTGTATATAATGTTGTTGTTTTTTTTTTTTAAAGCAGAGTGAACAGTATGTGTACTGCCTGGGATGTTAATATTTTAAAACATATTTCAATTTTTATTAAAACTAGACGAGATATTGATCTTCAGCTTTAAGGTATGATGATACTGACTTTACTTTGATCCTTGTTGAAGTCAAAGCAGTCTACCAAGCTAATGTCTATGGGTGTGGGTCTGTTTTCTTTTTTATATTTTCTTTTTTGTTATTTTAATGTGAACTGTTTTTTTTTTTTTTTGCCATATAACTTTGAAGTTTTTTTTCCAAGTCTCTCTCTCTCTAATAATAAAATAAACATCCTTAATATCTGACACCAAGTCAATTTAAACCTCAGCCTCATTAAGAACATTTTAATGTTTAAAATCAACTGAAAGGGTTTGCCTTGATAAAGGAAGTTAAAGTCCTGAAGGGATGCAAAGCAAAGATGACAGAAAAACTCACACAGAGACAGAGATGGCTGTGTTCTCCCATTGTCCATCTAATCTAAAGGAAACGCTGATCTGTTGAGTTCGGAGTAAAGCGATTTAACTTGTATTGAAAAAAAAACATTCCCACTCATAGTTGGTTTTAATCCAGAACTTTGATCTAAATAAACACCTTTATTACAGATAAAGCAGGCAGGATTCTGTGCCAGGACACAAAGTCGTTCAGCTCTAGCAGCAGAGCAAAGACAAGCAGTTATATTAAAGCAGATGCCTGCTGATTGCAACAAAAACTGATGGAGTCATTTACTAAGGCCCATATAATCAAGTTATAATTAAGGGAGTGTATAGGCTACACATATCTAATCCTGTATGATTTTCTTAATGTGTTTGTTGCTTAACTATTCAAACATGCATGAAAACACCATGAAAGATCACAAATCAACATAACGCTCTAGCTTGAAGTGGATTTATATAAACTTTTAACCCTATTCTCTCCTCTAATGAAACAAATGTACCTTTACTTCAATTTCTCCAAACATAAAAATCTACCTGAAGGATTTTTATGGGAAAGTGAGAAAACTATTTGATTTCTCATGAATCTGATAAATGTTCTGTCCTTTCTAATCTCGCCTTTCTGCTTATAATTTTATCAAAAAATCCATAAGGAAGCCCCCCTACCCCTGAAGCAAACTGCAGTAGGAGGATTTATGCGCTTATAAAATCAGTTACACAGCTCCAGGACATTAGCTAATTAGCCAGTGAGTACCTGGTCTGCTCTCTGATTGGCCTTCCTGCCCAAATGCTTGTTTCTCTGCTTAATGAGTACAGGGATGATTATTTTAGCTAACCTTCAATTGTTACTGAAGGGGAGAGAATGGATTCAACTGACAGTATTAAGAAATGATTAATTATGTTTTGTTTAAGTTTTTTTTAAATCCTGCTTAACTACATTCTCCTTTAGATCTGAATATGTTTAATGACTAAATTAAACAATGACTCAAACAAATCAAGTGTGTGAACATTAATAACATTTTTTTTTAAATTGATTTTATTCTTTTGTCCTTCTTTAACCTGTAGTAAAGAATAGGTCTGTGAATTAGCAATTAGCTAGATGGTGTACAAGCATGGCATGGTTATTATAACAATGCTTCTTGTTCTGTACCAATCAGACATCAAATGAATCAACAAATGAAAGAAAAGCTAATTGTCTTATTTTGTCTTCAAATTTCCACCATATTTATAGATGACTTATATAAATTCTTCTATAACAAAAAATAAAAGTGTTCTAAATAGTTCATCATGGCTTTTTCACTACAGTCAGTTTTATTAAAAAGCAGTAGTTTCATGCAGAAACTTTTGTTTATACCCAAAAGAAGTGAAGTAAACAAACAAACAGTGCTGTCCTAAATCACTAGCAGACAGTCCCTGCTGTGATGTGCTGAGTCAGCGTTGTCCCCCAGTGCTGATGTGTGTGAGAGTGTCTGTAAGAAGCAGTGTGTATTTATAGTTCTATGTTGGTGATTCAGCTGGTTAGTGGCCCTTCATGCATCAGGGTGTGTCTATGAATATGAAATTAGCTAAGCAAGAACACTTTTCTAACTTTCTGTGTACGGGTCTATGTGGGTGTGAGTGAGAGAGAGGGAGAGAAAGAGAGAACAGACATGCAGATAAATTAAACATTTTCTCTGATCGAGCAAATGCATTCACCCAAAAAAATCTAAAGCAGCAATTAAGTAGGAGTTAAAATTTGGAAAATATCCACGATGATCACAGAAGACTGAGAAACCTGCAAGTGTTGTTTTAAATATTCAGGCCTGCTTGTGTCTCTGTCACCACTAGTGATGCAAGCAATCATTTTTGAGGGAACTAAATCTCAATAATTAGTTTATTAAAATGATTCTATCAAAAGATTTGTTCACAGAATCCCTTCATTCTTGCCATTGCAGTTTTGGTTTTCAATTTTAAACTGAGCTTCTTTAGTCACATAATGTGCTATTTATGGAGCTTTAACTGCATTTTCTGCTCCTTTACATATATAATGGGCAATAGGCAAGGCTTTAGGGACATCCATTGTGCTAATCAGAGACCTTTAACAGCATTTTATGGTCCCAAAAGCCAAAAAATAAAATAAAAATAAAAATAGATATCAGGCAAACTTTTCAGATTCTCACAGTTCCTTCTTTTAAACTTCGGATAACTGGAAAATAGAAGGTGAAATATGACTTCAGTGTGAATTAAAAATAAAAATATGTTACTTATGAAAACGTTTGATTTGCAGATTATGGATCATATACATCAGAGATATGTTAGAAGGGGAAACAGCATTAATCTCAGTGTGATTCAGGTACTGCATGACTAAGGGCATGAGTGATTCAGGCCACAGCACAGCCTTGCAGCATTAGCAAATCAGCCACTCATTCATTCGATGGATCAGTGAAGGAATCACTCCTCACTCTCACTGCCTAATCCGTACAGCTTGTGACCGAACCATCGCTATCACAGCTCAATACGAATCAACACTAATTTGCACTCAGAGATATCAATGGACCAAACAGTGATGTCTTTGCACTGTTGAAGGAAGCTGGAGTACCTGGAGAGAACACACTGGAAGAAGCATGTAAAGTCCATATATGGTAGAAAGACCTTCTTGCTGCAAAGCAGCAGTGCTACAAGTTGTGCCACCATGCAGACATTTTCTTAATGTTTTTAGAATATTTTATTGATGCAAATTAAAAAAGACAAAATAGAAGAAAGAATAGAGATTTCTGCAACATTAACCTGAATTTGTAAATCACTTTGAAGAGTCTTATATTTTACTTTTGGTACCTTTTCCTATGTATTGAATTGTCTGCATGTTTTGTTTCACCTCATGTTTTATCCAATTGCCATTAACCTCTCAGTTCAGCTCCCCTCACAGCTCCCATGAAGGCGCGTAAAAAGCTCAGCAATTAATCCCTCTTGGATTCCTGCCCCCGGTGGCTTGGTGTTCCTGAAGTTTCCCTCTATGTCTCAGTTTTCTTTAAGTGTTGGACTGTTTTGATCTTTCATAAAATTGTCTAGACACCGTGAAACTTCTTCTTTCCTGCTTGCACAGCAAACACAACCAAATTGGTTTAATAACTGATTCTCTTTTTTTTTAAAGCTCAGTTCTATAGCGTGAAATGTGATATACTAACAGAAAGTATATAAAAGACAAAGGTTTCTTTCAATGCTTGACATGTATAACCAAAGAAGTTGTTTGGCACAAAAATAATTGGTAAGAACTGTAATAAGGAACAATGGCCTCATTAATGATCTCTACACTTAGGAAAACATAAAAACACACATAGATATATATATATTAGGGGTGGAACGGTTCACAAAATCCACGGTTCGGTTCGGTTCACGGTTTCGTGGTCACGGTTTTCGGTTCGGTTTGGTATATGCTGATTGTTAAATTAATGGAATTAATGAAAAAATGTTAATGATCCGCGGACACCCTGGATCATTTCCACGCTGACGGAGTATGTGGGATTTCGGGGTTAGCATGACATGTTGGTCATGTAGCTGTTAGCATAAACAAAACGTGTTGCACAATGCTTGCACACTGTTGCACTTTTATCCACAACTTTCTTTCCGCCGTCATCGTAGGTCACTCTAAATGCAAAGTGGTCCCATACAGCAGACCTATAAAGTGCTGCTGGCGCGTCTTCCAACTCCTGTTCTTTCCCACTCGCCATACCCACACAATTCTCCACAACAACTGATTTTTTTTCTGCTACACACGGCTAAGCTGCTTCGCTTCTTCTTCTTCTTGTTTACTACTGGTGGTTTGCTTTGGTCGCAGTACCGCCACCTTCTGCTCTGGAGTGTAAACGCTTCGCCTATGAGAAAAAGGAGCAGCGCATGAACCGAACGCAGCACACGCGAACCGAACCGAGACAGTCGAACCGAACGGTTCGGACAGTTTTCATAAACTGTTCCATCCCTAATATATATATATATATATATATATATATATATATATATATATATATATATATATATATATATTTATTTTATTTATTTTTTGTCATGTTTCCAAATAAATGGTTAAGACTGCAAAATAATATGGTAATCACAATATATTTCAGCGGCAGTACGTCAGTTTAGACACTGGTTGAGATATTGGCTTCAATAAAGTGATATACTAAAACTATGGGATATCTGGATAGAAATATCCTATACTGTAGTACCTTAGAATCTTATGCTCAGTGATGCCTAGTGATAAAATAAACAAAAGGACATCAGAGACCAGGTATTAAACATAAAAATTATCTTAACATCCTATTATAATTTGCACCATAACAGATTCTGCATATGTATTTGCGCCATACATATTTAATGCTCTGAACTTCCATATCAACATTTTTTGCACCATGTTTTTTTCTCCCACACTGTTTACATTTGATCCCTGCTGTCTAAGTCAAAAACACAGATGTATATCTTACAACGCAAAATGTCTAATAAAACTTCGATAAACCCGAAGTGGCAAGAGCCATTATGTTATTTGGGCCCCATTATAATAATTAGCAGCACTCAAAATTCTTGCTTAAGCAGCCACAGGTGTGTTTCCACATGACTCTATCACCATGCAGTGATGGATCGGCACCATCTGTCCTGAAGGATCTGACAAGCAATTTGTATCTAGAATATTCCATCCAAAAGCTTTCCTTTTTTCTCCTGGAAGTTCTGGGTCGGTTTCTTGGTTGTTTCAAGGGAATCTTTTAAGATACTATTTTTAAAAATAATTCTATTTATTTTTATAATTTTAATGGTACATCCAATTTAAATCACTTACAGTACTTTTTACCAAGATAAGACAACAAAAATAAATCCTATTTTAATGGTTTTCTTGGTTCAATTGCCCACCTTTAGAAAATAATCTTAATTTAAGAAATATGGTCCAATGACATTACTTTGTTGCATGGACAGATGATTTCACTTCTTTGGGTAAGTCTTGGCTCATTATTAATGTTAGTAATTATAATGGGGAATTGACTCTATAGCTGTTTTATGAGAATTGGGACTATCAAGGTTTTGCATTTTAAGAAATATGTGTGATGTTTACCACAAAAAAAAAACCCTCTTTACCCTTTTGCTAATGTTATTTCTAGACATTAAACAGTATGATATTCTACTGGTTTGATTAACTTATAAAAAATGTCATAGTTTCAGCATAGCACTGAATCTAAACCAAGACTTTAAAAATTGTCTCAGTCTTTAGTATTTTTAACTTGTTTTTCAGCTGCTTTTTGTGGTGTGTGATAATGGAAACATAACTGAATACTTAAGAATAACAACCAATTATTTCTATTTAAAAAAAAATAAAGGTTATTCAAGTTTTCTTTAAAAAAAAAAAAGCACTTGAATTGAGAAAGTAATTAATGATCTGAGAATGGAAAAATAATTTTCCACACTAAATAAAAAGAATGCAATTACTTTATTTAAAGTGTTGTAAGTATATATAGGCTGTCATCTTATTTTAAGACCCAAAATACTCATGCAATCGAAGATAATTTACTAACCTGCTTAATGAAGGGCAAATATACTTATTTCTAGAAGGTTTTTGTCGGGATTATGTTGTGTGTTTTGCTGATCAAAATGCAGAGCAGCATCATGAGGATGCTGGTTGTTTATTGACAACAAAGGAGCTTACAGCAGGTTGGATGGCATGGAAGGAGGCAGGCAAAGACTGAAGAATTTCTTTTGTTTCAGCTTTTTTATTGTCATTCCACTGTCACAAGTAAAGAGCAACGAAATGAACTCTCTGCATTTAACCCAGCGGGCTGCCATTGTGCGGAGCCCAGGGAGCAGTGTGGAGTTTTGCTAAGGGACCCAGAGTGTCAGTGTGAGGGGTTGGGGCTTGAACTCAGAACACGCAAACATTACTTACGTACATTTATTGCATTAGCTACATTACTTACATACCCCCCTAAATGAAATGCAGAGGGAACCCCCTCCTTCACACGGACCCATCATCCAATGCCTCCTCTGCTCCGTTACAAATAGAAATCTTTCCAGTCAGTGTGGTACTTCCTACTGACAGTTGAGTTGCAGCATGATGCTCCCTTCTGTGGTCCATCAGATATACAGTCTTCATGTGACACATGACGGCCCAAACCAGAGAAGCCACACAGGAAGTCAGACACGTGGAGAGTAAAGTGGATCCGGTGCATTTTTCATAATAAGAGGCGGTACAAAGAAGAGCAATGCATGTATTGAGTGAGGAATGCTGCATAGCAACGTTTATCAGAGGATGACAAAGCGGACACGTTATGTAGCGAGTGTGATGCTGGCTTAACACTGAGAAACAATGCAGAGGACTCAGTGACAAATGCTCAGAGTGAAACCTATAATAGAGCTGAAACAGATGCAGACGATGGGAGATAAAGGATCTAGATGAGGGCAGAATAGTAGAGGATGTAATTTGAAGATGAATAACTAAGAATAAGAAACATAAGGAACACAAAACAATCAAAATTAAATAAGAAACTGAAGTAGACATCTAAAACTGGAACACAATGCAAACAGATAACTGACTCAGAAATCAACAAAATATCACTAAGAGCCCAACTAATATGAACTATAATAAAACATGAAGAAACATACCATAATATGAAGAATTCAGAACCTGGTCAGAGAAGATTAAGAATAGATAAGAGTAGAATAGATCATCTATTTATTATCCCACAAAGGGGGGATTCTGGTAGCAGAAACTTATTCAAATTTCAAAGAGAAAATAAAATGAATGGGAAAACACAGATAACAGATGTAAAAAGGCGTATAAAAGGATAAAAAGAACCTGAATAAAATTAAAAATTTATAATCAAAACTTAAACTGGGTTCATGAGAGTTTTCTGTTTCTTTTTCAACAATATCTTTATTGAGTTTTATATATATATTTCACTTGTACAAAGAGACGGTTATCAAAACAATAGCATCCAAGAAGTGAACAGTTAGAATTTCCACAAAACATTTCACATACTTCACACACTTAACAAAATTAAATAAAACTAAACAAAACAAAATACAAACACTCAACAACATATATCAACGCAGCAGTTTTAAGTTATTTGAGCTCTTTGACGTTCAAGAAACTCTATTAAGGGATTCCACACAGTCTCAAACTCTGTAGTCCTTCCCCTGGTGATATAAGGCAGCCTTTCCAGCATCACACAAGATGCCATCTCCTTTATCCACTCATTTATCGAGGGCACACCCATTTTCCTCCAGGACAGAGCAATCATCCTCCTCGCCTGTAGGAGGCCAAAATCAATTAAAGTTGACTTGTTAGGAGTAACAGCAAAGTTTTTTGGATATATACCGAGTATACACATTTCTGCCAGGTGAGGTATCTTCACTTTAATGATGTCAGATAAAGTCAGAACAAATTCTTTCCAGTATTTTTTTATATCTGGGCAGTCCCATACGCAGTGATATAGAGTACCCTTTCCTTCCAAGCACTTAACACATGTGTCTGGCACATCAGGAGACCACTGATTGATCTTAACCGGGGTAATGTAAGTTCTCATGAGCCATTTGTATTGTAATAATTTCATCCTAGAGTTGATGGATTGTTTTTAGGCTTTAAAGCATGCCTTTTCCCAATCTGCCTTTTGTATGTCTACCTTAATATCTAGTCTCCATGCCTCTAGCCTGTCATCTGTGGACTCTTTATCATGGGACATCAAAACTGTATAAAACAAAGAAATCAGTTTCCTCCCCTCCAAATGTCGAAGCGTAACTTCTTCAAGTTGTGACAGTGGTGGTTCATCTATTACATTCTTATGTATCGATAGAATAAAATGTTTCAGCTGTAGATATTTAAAAAAATGTTTTCTGGGAGTGTTGTATGTTTGGCACATCTGATCAAATGTACGGAGTTTACCGTCTATATAAAGGTCCTCTATTTTTGTGCACCATTACCTGCCCAGATTTTGAATCCACCATCTGCCCTTCCTGCTTTGAAATATGTATTGCCCCAAATGGGGGAGAAACGGGAGATGGAAGGAGTGTCTCCAATATGTTGATGTGCATTATACCACACATCAATAGTATTCCTAAGGAAAGCCCCTCTCTCTCATATGGCAGGTACAGCAATCTGAGCCTCAACCTAGGTTTTTTGTTGTTCCAAATGAATTTCCTAAAAGTACTATTAAGTTTGTCAAAAAATGAACCTGGGAGTGGAAGTGGGAGCGATTGAAACAGGTATAAAAATTTTGGTAATACATTCATTTTAATCAGATTTATACGGCCAATCAGTGATATGGGCAGCATCAACAATCGATCGGGTGTCTCATTCACTTCACTAATTAGTGGATCATAGTTTGCTGGGGTGATCATTTTAATTTCAGGGGTAATTTTGACCCCAAGATAGGTAAATCCTTCCTTTGCATTAGAAAAGGGTTTTTTTATTACAGGGTTTAATCTTTCGTCTTTGTTTAAAAATAATATAGAAGATTTTGCATTATTAATGCTATACCCAGAGAACCGTCCGAACAATTCAATCTGTTGTAATAGATTTGGGATGCTGATTGATAGTTTAGTCAAAAAAACAATCACGTCGTCAGCATATAAGGAAATTTTATGCTCCTGTTCCCCCAAACAGATGCCTGATATGTTCGTCTGTGTCCTTATAGCCATAGCTAGTGGCTCAATGGCCAATATAAACAACATAGGTGACAGTGGGCATCCCTGGCGAGTAGATCGCTCCAAGTTGACTGATTTAGAAACTATACTGTTTGTCAGGATACAGGCTGTTGGGCTGGTATATAAAATCTGGATCCATTTAAGAAATGTCTGTCCAAATCCATATCTGGGTAAAACATGAAGTAGGTATCGCCACTCTATCCTATCAAAAGCTTGCCGAGCATCCAATGATAGTACTGCTGTATCTTTTGTATCAGATTTTTCATGAATCATGTTAAGAACCCGTGTACGAAGCCATTCTGATCGTTAAGAACTATGTGTAGGATATAGGTATCAAGTCTCCTTGCTAAGGTTTTACAAAGTATTTTAGTGTCACATCCAATAAGGCTTATAGGTCTATATGAGGAGCATTCTGTGGGGGTTTTCCTGGTTTTAAAATTAATGTTATCATTGCTAGTCTTAAAGACGGTGGGAAAGTTCCTGTTTGATAGGATTCGTTGAACATATTAATGAGTGGAATTAATAGTTTTTCTTTAAAGGTTTTATAGAATTCAATTGGCAAACCATCAGGCCCTGGAACCTTACCGCTCTTAATATTTTGGATAGTCTGTGAGATTCCTTCAGTTGTCAAATCACCATCTAATTCATTTTTAGCATCTTCTGTCAGTGTCTGGAATTCAAACCGATCAAGAAATATATCCTGTTCTTCTTTGGTAGTTTCAGGGCATTCTGATCTATATAAGTTATGATAAAATTCTCTGAAACTATTATTAATTTCCAAAGGGTCAACTGACAGATTTCCCGAAGAGGTCATTATACTATTAATTGCTCTTTCAGATTGTATTTTTTTAATTTGCCGTGCCAAAAGCTTCCCAGCTTTTTCCCCTTGGTCATAATAGGTTTGTTTTAGCCACATTAAGCTTTTTATAACTTTGTCAACGGATAGCTTGTTATACTCAGCTCTCAGGAGTAGCAACTCTCTATGTTTCCTTGGATCGTCCTTTACATTTAAACTTATCTCTAAAGATTTAATTTGTTTTTCCAATGTTTCCATTGCTACTCTTTGCTGTTTGGCCTTGGAGCTCGTGTAACTAATGATTTCTCCTCTAATGTAGGCTTTAAATGCTTCCCACCTCGTGCCAGCGCTAGTTTGATCCGTATTTAATTCAAAATAAGTGTCTATTTTAGTTCCAACATGTTTAACAAAGTCCGGGTCCTGTAACCATCTTACCTGCAATCGCCAATTAGGGGATTGTGGACTAACCTCTCTATATGCATATTTAATGAAATAGCAGCATGATCACCTATTACTATGCTGTCATACCAACATCCTTTAATTTTTGACAGGAGATCTCTTGAGACAAGATACGAGAACGAGATTTATGCATGCTTGAGTGATAAGAGTATTCGATTTTACTCGGATTCTGCTCTCGCCAAACTTCAACCAAGTTTAAGTCCACTATATATTGCTTTAGTGGCTTTCTAGTCTGCACCTTATAAGTATCACAACCTGTAGAGGCTTTACCGGGCCATCTATTCTGTATCGGTTTGATATCAGAAACTGTCAGATGTGTTTCTTGAAGAAAAATTATTTTTGACTTCAGTTGTTTAATCCTGTTGATGACCTGCTTCACTTTCGTCAACTTCCTTAGCCCCCTAACATTCCAACTCGTAATCGTTATATCAGAGATATTCTGATTGGCCGTCTGTTCCATATAGAATTTGGTAAGTCATTTGTACAGGAAAAAGGAGTAATGAAACTTTCTGCTGCGTTGAGCGCAGGACATACAAAAAAAAAAAAAAAGACACCGTATACACACTTACATATGTGAACATTTATACAACTTGTCCCCCCCCCCCCCCCCCCCCCCCCTTGCTCAGAACAGAACTTGGAGGGCTTACGCTGATCCACTCTATAGAGGAGCAGCTAAACTACAGAACTAACTCCATAGGCGACTAGAGGAGTCCGCCAACCACGCACCTTGTGTTTCAACAATGTAGTCAACTTTGCATTTTAGAATGATAATAAAAAAAAAAAAAAAAACAAGTAAATGATTCTACTACTTTAAAGTTAAATAAAAATCAGGAATAGATAAATAAAGTAGACACTGAGTATGTATGCCAGTGTTATAAATCCTCATTCAGGTCCATAAAAATCCGTAAAGTAATATTAATCACCAAGTTGAATTAAACAAAACAACCCCCCAAAAAAATCGGGTCTCTTGTAGAGTTACACCATATTTTTTAAACAAGCACCATTAACCGGTTTCCATGGTGAAAGAAGTAAACAGACCTCACATCTCACCATTTGCTTCATTCGGTCCCTCAGGCAAGTTTTCTGTGGAAGTCCTCCGCTTCCTCAGGTGATGAAAACAAGTGTATCTTCCCGTTATGGAGGACTCTCATTTTGCAAGGGTTAAGCTGAAACCCACGGAAAGTTCCCTTCTCGATAAACGTTTTCTTTATGGCGTTGAATCCGAAGCGCTGCCGCATGGTCTCGGCTGAGAGGTCCTGGACGAAGAAAAGCTTGCTTCCCTCATGCGTGATGTCGCGTTGTGCAACCGAGCGGAAAACAAACTCCCGGTCTTGAAACTTCAGAAACCGAATGATAACCGCTCTATTCTGGTTTGGTTTCGGCGATGCTAGGGTTCGATGGGCTCTCTCTAAGGCGAAGGTTCTGTCGGCGTCCAGTTGCAGCCAGCGAGGCAGCATGCTCTGCACATAATCCAGTAGCGTTTGGCTGCCTTCGGCGCCCTCCCGGAGCCCAAACAGCCGCAGGTTATTCTTTCGGCTTCGATTTTCGAGGTCCTCGGTCTTAGTTTCCAGTTAGGCGAGCCGTTTCATAACGTTAGTTAATTCTGTGGTATTTTTTTCCAAGTGTTCCTCAGCCGACATTATTCGGTTTTCGGCTTCTTCCATTCGGGTTGTGTTAGCAGCTACATTTCGCTTCACTTCTGCCATACTGTTTTCCAGAGCAGTGATAGAGCTGGTCATCTTACCCAGGCGGTCATCTATGCTGTCTAGTTTAGATCCAAACTCAGAGCGGAGTGACTTAAGCTCAGCAAGTACCGCCGACAGGTTCGCCATGCTAGTCGTATCTTCTTCGTTTTGTTCGGTCGGTGAAGTGCAGATTTTTGGTCTCTGGGAACCGCGTTTTCGAGTGAAAAAGTCACTGTCTTTGACTGTAGCACCTTTTGACATAATTCCGGTTCAGTTTAGATTGTTGACTTACAGTTTTTAAAGTTATTTGGTGCAAAGTTGTGCGGAGCATCCAAACTAAGCCGCCATCTTGGTCTGTTGCCCGTTGAACACCCCGAGTTTTCTGTTTCTTTATGAATTTTTGCAGTGTATGGGGAAATATTTTATGTGCGTTAGTGAGCGGTGATGCAGAAAAAGGATGACAAACTGTCAAGAAGAAAATATTGTTATCTAAAGACAATAAGCATTTAAATAATTCTTTTAAATAATATCTGTCACAACTTTAAATTAATACCACCAAATAACCAAAAAACACAGAGTAATACAGGCTCAGTACCTGAATACCTATTTACAATCAAGCCCATTTCAATACAGATCTGTGCACCAATCCAAGAGAATGAAAGCTGACAGAAGAAAAAGTGAATCTCTTTTTTAACATTGAGCCTGAACATGTAGACGAATCACTGTCCCCCAGACATCCGCGGTTATATTTTTTATATTTATATCTTTTAAAAACAAAGCGGCACATGTATGACGTCATCCTCGCGCCAGACTAGATTAGTGACAGGCAGCCCGGGCAACAGGCGGCACGACACTGTAAAAAAATTGAAAAATATAAATATAAAAAATATAACCGCAGATTTCTGGGGGACAGCGATTCGCCTGCATGTTATGAATGCTGGCTTACCATAAAGTAGTGTTAATTTCGTTAACGAAAACTAAACGAAAATATTTTCGTCAACGCACATTTTTCACCGAACGAAAACTAGACGAGACGAAAATCGCCACTAATAAACAATAACTGGGAGTAAATCAGAAATAATTTTTGTGGACTAATAAAGACGAGACGAAAATGCAGTTCGGTAAATAAAGACTGGACTAAAATCTATGGACATTTTAGTTCACAAGCAAAGACGAGACGAAAATTACATATTATTATTTTATGTTTTTTTCAAACCCTGTCACCTCCGCCACACACCCGCTTTCAAACCTGGAGCGGGCGGACACAGAGGCGAGGCGGCGACAGGTTAAAAGTAAAACATGCTTTGCCCGGAGCTCGGGAGAAAGAGGAGACGTGATATATGGACATATTTTCACTTCATTGAAGTGGAGAACAAAACCAAATGCTTGATTTTAGTCGAAGGGAAGGAATGTGGCCACATAGTAGCTGGAAAAAACACAACAAACCTGAAGAGAAACGTCGCAGTTCAACACAAAGACATTACGGTAAGTTAACAGAAATATTGTTGGCTGTTGTTTATAATGTGACATTAAATCAACGGCTATAATGTCCCAATGATAAACTAACTAATGTTGGCTAACTTTCATAGCATTAATTATCCAGGTTGGCTACGTTACGTTAGCTTCTTAGCACGTAGCGACCGTAGCCACTTGTTGAAAGCATTGTATGTAAAGTTAAATTTATGCTAACTTAGATATGTTATACTGGCCGGGCAACTATAGTTTCTGTTAAATTGCAAGTTTGATTAAAGCAGATAGACGTTTTAGGTAATCTAGGAGCTGCAAGTGAACTATAGTTAACACAAAACACCTCAGCAGCTACACATGAATGCTAAATGCTAAAACGAACTGAAACTATTTATCAGGATAAGACAAAATAAAAATAATATGCCACACATAATTCAGAACAACTTTAACCTAGATTTTCATACACAAAATAGCCATTGCTAGGGGAACCACTGAAGGGATTGGGACGCAAACTCCCAATGTCTTTATTTGGTGACATAAAATGCTGCTCTGTTTATCTGCACATTACTATTACAAGGACATTTGATTTGAATTGGCATCAATATTAATACAACCAAAATGCATGCACACATAAAAATGTCTGCAATTTATTTCTGCATAAAATGATAGTTAGGTTGTTTGTATGAGTTTGAAATGGATTGTCAAATGTAGTTTTTACAGAGACTTAGTTTTTGTCAAGGAAAAAACAGACCTATATGCTACTTATACACTTGGAATTCCTGTTATGCTGTTTATCTATCCTGACATTGAATTAATTTCTGTTCCAGACTGAAGATACACCACCACCAACAACCACCCAGAAACAATGAGAGGCCAGCTATACAAGCTTCCTTAATTGCCCACACCAAATACAAAGCTGACTCTCAGGACAAGAAAACTATGCCTTTTTCACCTTAAATACTGCACCTTTATATACCATGTGAACTAGCTGGCCTGGCAGGAAACTCAGTTGGAGTATTTTTTTTTTAACAACATTGATCTCAATTCTATTTATTTTATTATTCTATGTGAACTAGCTTTAAACAGCCAGCACTTGTGTTAAGTTTATAAAACACTTTATTTTATTTATTTGTTTCCTTTCTCAGGTGTATTTTATTTCTTTTAATGTTCAAAATAAATATGCAAATATTTTTAGAACATCTTCCATGTCTGCATGTGTTCCTTGAAATTGTGTTTTTTTTATCAAAAAGATGAGAGAAAATGTTGAAATGTGAAATAATTTTAGGAAATGTTAAATATTATCTGCTGACAAAAAAGTAAAAGGTTAAAATTATGTCCTGACTAAATCTAGAATAAAATGTTGAAAATTTTTGTTGACTAAAACTAAACGAATAAATTTATGTTTTCTTGGACTAAAATAAAGACTAAAATGCTCTGACTTATAGTCGACTAAAACTAGATTAAATAAAAATGGGATGATGTCGACTAAATGTGATAAAAACTAAAAAGCGATTCTGAAACTGTACTAAAACTAAAACTAAATTTAAAAATGGCTGCTAAAATTAACTGTCATGATCTGGCCTGTTTAGGTTGTTATAGATGCTGCAACATCTATCTATCTATACAGATTTATATAGATGTATACTCTATGTGTGACATAAAATATGGATCTTCATCCCTGCCACAAAGCCCATCAAACAATGTTTAAAATAAAAAATACAGTAGGTTGAAAATGCAGAGTATCTATCTATCTATCTATCTATCTATCTTTCTATCTATCTATCTATCTATCTATCTATCTATCTATCTATCTATCTATCTATCTAGATATACATCTATCTAGATATACATCTCTATATATATCTATATATAGATATATATATAGATATACAAACTTCAGTCATGGAACTGTGCTTAGAGCTCCTTATTTCATGTAAACTAATAACTTGTGTACATGTTACTTGTTGATGGCATTCAAATTATTTTATTAGCATTACTGTAAATTAGAGTTCCTCATTCCTGTATAAACCCTGTGAAGGTTTAATTTAATATGACATATTAAAAAAAATCCCCATCATCATCCAGCAGATGTTCAGTTTCTGCCCAAATATTTTCTTTCTGTGGATTTTTGTAACAGGGATAAACAGGATCAAACATAGTTTGTATGAACTCTGTTTGTTCTCTGCTTCCAAACTCATCATCTCTTCATCCTTTCCTGCAATAAGAATTTTCTTTTAAAGTTGTGAGATGCGCTCTAGAATCTCACAACTTCTTCCTGGTCTGTTGAAGCATAAATAGTCTGCATCCAATTATTTAATTAATTGCTCTTAGTTTTTTGGATATATACGAATTATGCTCTAATTTCTAGTTACCGATCTGTTTTTACTATAATTTAATTTGACAAAACGGGTCTTCTGTACATTCTTTTTCCTGTTTGGTGTGATTGCAATTGCGGGTCTTGATCTGGACTGACCGGAGCGGAGCAAAAAAAGAGCTCAGTTCCGTATTTTGACGGTGAAGGACGGAGAAGACGTACGTGGACAAAGACGTGCGGAGGATGTGGAACAGATCTCATTGATTTACATGACAGACAAGTACTCCGCACAACGTACGCGAGCGGAGTGGAGCGCTGACGGAGTATGTGGAATCTGGGGGTAAAGAAAGACAAATACACATCCGGCTGGATGCGGCGCCTGACGCCAGACAGTGCAATGAAAATCCGGACTGTCCGCCCTAAAGCTGGACATCTGGCCACCCTACTTCCAACTCCTGTTCTTTCCCACTCGCCATACCAACACAATTCTCCACAACAACTGATTTTTTTCTGCTACGTTCGGCTACGCTGCTTCGCTTCTTCTTCTTCTTGTTTTCTACTGGTGGTTGGCTTTGGTTGCAGTACCGCCACCTTCTGCTCGGGAGTGTAAACGCTTCGCCTATGAGAAAAAGGAGCAGAGCATGAACCGAACGAAACACACGCGAATCGAACCGAGACAGTCGAACCGAACGGTTCGGACGGTTTTCATAAACCGTTCCATCCCTAATATGTATATATATATATATATATATATATATATATATATATATAAAACCTCAATTGTGATGAACCTAACTCATTGCATTAATGGATTTAAACTGAAGACTAAACGTTCTGCTTTTTCAATGTGGACATAACAACGGTTATTTTCTGTGGAACAGAGTCTTTTAAAAGCTGAATAGTTATTTCATCTGTGTTGAATTAAATTGATCTCATTTATTGAAGTAACAGCTTTGGTCTTAAAGGGGAACAACGTTTTTTTTTTTTTTTTTTTACATTGGCCCCTTGATTTGACATTATTACATCATGTTTTACTCATCCGTATGATTTTTCTGTAATTTGGAGCTGTTCTGAAGATATTAGGTTTTGTTATATCCAAGTAACATCTTCCTATGGGCAACGACTGTAAGGCACAAACTAAACTGCTCATAATTTATTCTTTATGGTACGCCAGCCTTAATAACATGTAGGCGAATCACTGTCCCCCAGACATCTGCGGTTATATTTGTTATATTTATATCTTTTAAAAACAAAGCGGTCCATGTATGACGTCATCCTCGCGCCAGACTGGAGTTGTGACAGGCAGCCCGGGCCACAGGCGGCTACGCTCTACCCCTTCTATTCATTCGGCCAGCTAATCTTAATCGTTTAATTCCATCTCGAGAGCGTGTTCATCTGTGGTAGTAGCACTAGACATCTTCCAGGCATGTGAGTAAAACTAGCAGAAGTTCAGCGGACAGGAGGAATGAATGGTAGCCGGGACACACGGGTGACGTCATACACACTCCGCTTTGCGGATGACGTCATAGACACTCCCGTTTGTTTTTAAAAAATATAAATATCATCATCATAATTATCATTATCTCCCTTTTATCTCCTCTTTCTTTCATCTTTTCTCCTTTTTTTCTGTTTTTCCTCTTCTGTTCTACTTACATTGCAGTGTCAATATAATCTTTAAAACTCCCTGCATAATTATAATAAAGCAATTTATATGCATGAAACAAGCGGAACACTATGGCAATAGCCGTACTGATCCACTTGTGAAAGTAAAATCTGTTGGGCTCTTTTTGGCATCAAGACAATTATTCTTATTGCCACATTGCCAGACAGGAAACTGAAAAAAAAAATGTTTTATGTCCTACCCTGCTTAAATAATAAAACAAATGTTAAAGTAACTAAATATGATTAAGGAAAAGCCAAAAACTGTTGAATTATTTTTTCAGAGTATGTAGAACCTACAGCCAGGATTGACTTATGTGGGCGGAGTTTATAGTCCCCGCCCACATAGTTTAGAATTCTGATCACATGACCCATGACATCATTACATACATCAGAATACTACCAAGCATTCCATTTCCGGAAATCTCCTGTAGCGTGTGCATCTCTTGAGTTAACTCCTTGTAATTAGAAAAGTAAAGACTTTTCCACAGAACAAATCTGCCCAGTTATCAGAAAAAGAAGCTTTTAGTTTAAAACAAAGCTTTGTGTTTTAATCCAACCAACAATTTTATTGTTTTCCTTAGGAGGCTGACTTGAATCAGCAACTAAGGCTGGAATTGACCAATTCGTCCTTTTTCATTTGCAAATCAGGTGAATTAAACGTTATAGCCGCCATGTCAACCCTATCTAAATCAGGTAATACTATGGGAGTTACATCTGGTAGCACAGCTATAAGCCCTTCTGGAAATGTGACTTGGGCTCAAGTTCTTAAAAGTAAGAAAAAGCCAGAAAATGCTCCAAAAATAGCAGCTGGACCCGCTTTGAGTCAAGTTTGTGCTTCTAAGCCTGTGGTGAAGCCATTGCAACCAGCCCCAGCTCGTGTTGAGGGACCAGCTAAAGCTGCAAAGCCTGAAAATCCAGCAAGAAATCCACTTTTACAACTTCAAAGTGAGAAAGCTGTTCATGGAGGACATGGAGCTGACAAAAAGACCGGAGGTAATATGATTTCTAAGATTGAGTTTCACAGAGCCTTAAGCTCCAGAGACTGGATGATCAAAGAACTTCAATATGAAAACATGAGTTTAGCCCAACATATCAATGATCTCACTGCTGAGCTCAACAAATTAGAAGCAGTTCGTCAACATACCAACGAGAAAGCTAGGCAGCTGGAGTCTGAGCTAACTCCTAAAAGGAAAAAGGTTCAGAAGGCTGGGATCTGTTTAAGCTCAAAAGATTTGAGGATCAAAGCTTCGCTACAAGAAATCATCAAGTTATCAGAAACAACTAAGAAAATTTTTGCTGTGCCTGAGAAAATGGATGCAGGGTTTGGATATACCAATGAGAAAGCTAGGCAGCTGGAGTCGGAGCTAACTGCTGAAAGGAAAAAGGTGCAGGAAGCAGAGACCTACTTACGCTCAAAAGACGCGATGATCACAGCACTGCAACAAGAAAACATCAAGTTATCAGAAACAATCCAAAGTTTTGTTGCCTTGCCTCAGAAAATGGAGGCAGCGCGTCAGAATACCCACGAAAAAACTAGGCAGCTGGAATCTGAGCTAACCGCTCAAAGAAAAAAGGACCAGGAAAATGAAATCTACTTAAAATCTAAAGATGAGAAGATCGCAGCACTTCAACAAGAAAATATTAAATTATTAGAAATCTGCCAGAGACAAGCTGCTGATCTTCACAACATGGAGGCAGTGTGTAAAAATGCCAACGAGAAAGCCTGGCAGCTGGAGTCTGTGCTAAATGCTAATATGCAAATGGTGCAGGAAGCTGGTTTCTGTATTAACTCAAAAGATCAGGAGATCGCCGCACTTCAACAAGAAAATGCTAAATTATCAAATTACTTGCAGAGACAAGCTGCTGATCTTCACAACATGGAGGTAGTGCGTAGAGATGCCAACGAAAAAGCCTGGCATCTGGAGACTGCGGCAACTGCTTTGAAGCAAAGGTTGCAGGAAGCTGCTATCTGCATAAGCTCAAAAGATAAGGAGATCGCAGCACTTAAACAAGAAAACATCAAATTATCAACAAACCAGAAGACGCATGCTGAGCACGAAACAATGCCAAAATATACCGACGAGGAAGCTAGACAGCTGGAGTCCACGGTAACTGCTCTCAAGCAAAGTGTGGAGGAAGCTGAGATCAGCATGAGCTTAAAAGATGAGGAGATCGCAGCACTTAGTGAGGAGACTGAACTATCAGCTCAAAGGTTAAGGAACGCTGAGCTCAAGTTAAGGTTCACAAGAGAGAGGGTAGCAACACTTCAACAAGAAAACACCAAATTATTAGAACAAATTAAGAATCTCACTGTCTTGCCTCAGAAAACGGAGGCAGCTGTTCTTGCTGAGACAGCAAATGCAAAGGAGGCTGAGATCTGCTTAGCCCAACAAGTGCAGGAAACCAGTGAAATCAAGGCTGCAATGGAAAAAACGCAGAAAGATCTGGAGGAACAGCGGCAGCAGTTGGAGGAAGAAAAATCCCATTTTATGTCCAACCAACAACAAAGAGATGAGTGTGAGCAGCTGAAAAAGCAGTTGGAGTTACAGGAAGCTGGTTTAGAGCAGGGGAAAGCTTCTGCAAGAAAAGTCATGGATCTGGAAATTAGTCTGCTTGCTGAGAGAGCCAGAACAAAGGAGGCTGAGATCTGCTTAGCTCAGAAAGAGCAGGAAACCAATGACATAAAAGCTGTTTTGCTCAAGATGGAACAAGATGTGAAGAACCAAACACAGGTCTGGGCCCAGGAAAAGTCCAGTCTCCTGATAGAGCAGCAGAACACTCTTAGAGATATGGAAGCAGCTATGAAACACCTGCATTGTGAAAGGCAGCTGTGGCAAACAGAGAAGTCCTGCCTTCAAGAGACAGTGGCCAACGCTAAGAAGGCTCTGACAGAGATGGAGGAGGAGAAGAAAAGATCAACAGAGAGCCTTATGGAGGAGTTCAAAAATCTGCAACAGGAGATTGAAAGATCCCAAGAAAGAAAACCAAAAAAGAAATCTTTACGGAAAAGAATTTTCAACCTCTTTAAATGCCATCAGTCAGAAAAATAATTTCTGCTAAACCTCAAGAAACTGTCCTCCAAACAAACTTAAAACTGAAAAAATATTTACTGAGCCCCAGATCTCAAACCTTATCACCTACACGCTTTACAATTACCCCCCAACACCCCCCTTCCCTATAACCGTTACCCTAAACTTCCATAACCCTTCCTTTAACCCTTAACTCCCAAGACCCATTCACTAAATCCATAATCCAGTCCACAATATTTAGCCCTCACCCTCCATAAAACTCTATGGTTCCCTTTAAATAAAAAAGTACTGCCTCCATACCAGGGTCTTTTTCTGAGGTAGATTCCTACCTTGGTATTGATTAGATCCTGGTAAACAGAGTGGGGCTGCACGGTGGAGCAGTGGTCAGTGCTGTTCCCTTGTAGAAGGAGACCTTTCTGCATGGAGCTGCCATACTCTCCCGTGCCTGTGTGGGTTCTCTCCGGGTGCTCCGGCTAGCCCACCCTTACTTTGTCTTCTTACGTCACACTCAAATGTTTTTACACAAAAAATATATATTTATTATAAATACAAACATTTATTGATGATGAAAACCAAAAATGTATTTTAAAAATTCTAAAAAAAAATACAAAACACCTTTACGCATACCTCCATTACACTTCATACACACACACACACACACACACACGCACACACCCACACATAATAATCCTGCCACAAGGGGCCCACAGTCCTAATATGCTCCTGGTGCTGGTCCCAAGCCCAGATAAAAGGAGAGGGTTATGTCAAGAAGAGAATTTGGTTTCAGTTATCAAGATAATATTCATACTGGTGTAACATTTTTTTAACATCTTGAGGGAAAGAGTGGTCCTTTACATTAGTTTTAGTTTTAGTAATCTCTCTAAAAATAATATAAATTTACACAAAAGGCTTCTAAACATTCCATATATGAATTTTCCAGTATAAACGATTGGGTAGCTGTTAATGAGTAAAGCTAAGTGCTGAATTACAAAGCAAGCTTAAATCAGACAGCAACCTGGCTTTCACTAAGTTATTTGAAGACATTTCAACATCTATCCAGGAGTCTTTAGCCGGGCATACACTGTGCGGGCTTCGTCGTACAATCTGAGTTCACAGCTCACGATGTATGTGCAGCACGACCCTTTCATACGATCTACCTGCTCACACTGCATGACTAAAAAGCACGTTGGACTCAGCTCTGCAGTGACATGGAGCTGCTCTGACTCGTCTATCTGGAAGCCAAACAAATAGAAGGGGAATATGAAGGCCACCATAGTGAAACGCGCTGCCTTAGCTAATTGTGCAATTTTGTGCCCTAAAAAGAAAAGGCGGCGAAATATTTGGGCAAAAGACATGACTGAGCAAACGTGGCTACTATGGTCTGTCAATTTTACAGACATAACTCCATTTCACTCATTGCATCCCTGCCATGTTTCTGTGTTTACAGAAGAATCCTTGTTTGCGCATGCGCACTGAGCGATTCGCCCACGACGGTCGGGAGAAAATCAAACATGTTTGATTTTCCCCTGACCTCACGATTCCTGATTGGGAGGTGGTTGTGAGAGGCTTATCGCCCCTCGTTACCCCCTGTACACTACCAACTCACGACACATGATGAAGCTGAAAGTCTGCCCGATCGAAAGATTCTCGCACGACTGGAAAATCCCTGAAAATCATACAGTGTATGCCCGGCTTCAGTCATTTTGGTTGGCTTGCAACAGAGCAATCAGTAGTTGGACTGCTAATGTATTTAGGCAGCATGGAGGTCCATCCTACTAGGATCATTCCAAGCAAAGAGCCATCCCTTGTTCTTCTGGGTGGCTAATTGGTCTGTGTCTGCCTAGGAATGTGCTTATATAAAAAGATAAATAAATAAATCTGCATGTTCTCTCAATGGTAGCTTTATCTCGTCTGTTCCTGTTTGGCTGCTTGTCCTTGCCTAAATAAAAGTAACGTTCCAGTCTCTGCTGCAATGTAGGAAGTTGAAGCAGGGGTGATAAAAAGCAGTTGCCCGTCTACTCTAGACAATGATAAACATGTCCTTAATGTGTTCAAGGTTCTCAGATCCTCCTTCTGTTGTGAGCTCCAGACAGTTGATGTCATGAAGGGAAAACAGTTGTTCTGAAATGTTTATCTGGATAGATTTATGTCTTTGGTGAATATAAGTTGTGAATATAACTCACCTTGGGTTTGTGCAAACTGCTAAATGGGACAATTGTAGCTTCATATATAGTGCTTTTCGTTGGGTGAAATAATGTTACTCCAATACTGAAGTCATACTGTTTGTCATTTTCTAAGTCGAAATGTTGAACGACATGAAAAGGCGAGACAAGAGAAAATACAATTATTCTTTAAGTTGTTCTTTCTTTCACATAGTGAACTTTGCAATATAAATGAGTCTGTTGGTGAATGGACAATATAAATAGGCTATGCCTTGCCTTGTTGGAAAAGCATGGTTATGACCTGTTCTCAGCTCAGGAACTAGGACCCGTATGATACCTGGTTGTTCAATAGGTTTGACTAAATAAAAGATTTAGATATGAATTACCAAGTTATTCCTGCAAAAAGTTCTGATGTTGCAGGGGCAGGTAATGAGTGCTTGGATAATGTTCTGATGCCAGTTTGTTTCAGCCTTCATCCAGTCTCATGTAGAAGGGCTGGTCATATCATAGGCTATTTGCATTACAATAGGGACATTTAGGAAGGTAGAGTGAATACACAAACTTGAAGAGGGGAGGGGGGCTTGCAGGAAAACTGAAATTCTCTGGGACTTCTAGTGTTAAACAGCTTCAGAGACAACACATCCTGCATATATAGATCTGTAGCCTAAAGGTTTGCTATGTTCCTTACGGATGTTTAGGGATCCATACATTGGCTTTTTTAAACTCGCTTACTGTAAACCTCTTGCTTAGAGATGTGCTCCTATCCAGACCTACAGTTCGCCTCAGTGACCTGAATCCCTTGAACAGTTAAGCACTCTCAGCAAAGCAAAGCACAAGAAAACAAAAACTATCTAAATTTTTGTATCCAAAACCTTTGCTCTCTGCCCAGACACATCCTCTCACTCTGAACATTATCAAACAGCAAACAGTTGAGCTCAGCAGGTCCGATGAACAGAGAGGTCAAGGCGGGCGCTCTCGTTCTATAGTGGCTGGGGGGAGTGTCTGCTCGCACTGTGTCACTTGTGAGGCAAGGACAAACAGCTGTGGTATTACAGCCTTTTTCTCCAGGGCAGCAAAAGTATATAATAAAACTACACAATCAGTGACAACCCTTCTCCTCTCGTTGATTACTTGGCTCAGATTCTATTTTGCTGAAGATTTGGAAGCAAATTCCAGGTAGCTGAGGTAGAGTTGTTGGACACACAAGCAGCAGACTGTATTTTACTTGGAATCAAATACTTTTCTGAAAAAAAAAGTGTTTTAAGCAAGTACTTTTCCTCCCAATGCAGCCTTTGTAGTTCTATGCAGCTACAGGGGTAATAGGTCCAAACTGTGCATTCTGGGATTCAGAAATTTTACTGTTTTTCTGTTTAAGGTATGTAAAAGAATTTAAGACTTATTAAATAGAATAAGAGGACACTATCTGCACTCTTTGGGCCAACATGGGGGATTTATTAAATTCACAATCATCAGACCAAACCTAAGAAATCCAAACATTCTTTAGAACTGGGCCTTTACACAGAATACTACAACACTGAGGTGAGGGTAGGCCTGCTTGAACAGTCAGCTATATGTTTTGTAAACAATCCCATTGCATTAGAATGAAGAAGAAAAAAGTCCTTCTTGGAAACTTTTACTTTACATTATTTTCAATAGTTTTTACTTCCATGGTAAGTTCTTCTTCTTTGTCCATGGCTTGGCCCAACATTTAACATTAAGACCACAGGGATATTATGATCTAATGATATCAGTATTTAACATTCCTCCAAGAATAAAACATTACACAGATATTTACTAGTTCCTGTCTGCGTGAAACCTCATGGCAACATCTTATTCTATGAGATTGGAAATGAAAACAAGCATTACCACATTATTATAGGTTACGTACTGATTGTTTTAGGTTTAGTACAATACCCCAAACATTTAGTAAATAACTTTACGTTACTAGATATATGATAAACATTGCATCAAGAAATGGATTTGAAAATAAATAACTGACCTTTTGTTAAATCAAGAGTTAACTGAGATTAACTGGAACTGTTGGTTCAATTTTACTATCCACACACCGAATTAAAGACTACCAGATGCATAGAATGAAGAAATTTATTAAATAAAACCACACTGACCACACAAAGCAGGCAAAAAAAGAGTACAGAAACAGATCATATCATTCATCATTATAAAAAAAATATAGTTAAAAGCTAAATCATTGACATTTGTGTTTTTGTAAAGGAGATGAAAATATTTCTATAGGTTTGGGTATCTTACAAACTACAGTGAGAGTTGTTGTACAAATGGTCAGCCTTTCTGGAAGTGGCCAAGTTAACAAAATTATTTGGAACATTAACTGGTCTCTTCAAAACATCCTGAGGGATAATGGGCGCCAATTTGTTTTTGACCTCGACTTAATTTACTTGTGTTGTCCAGCAGGTGGTGATCGAGAGCACAACAGCCAGAGAACTCCTACGCCAAAAAAAAAGGGTCTTAGAATGGTCTAAATGAAGTCCAGAAAATAATCTGACTTAGAGGTTGTGGCACGAAGTTAAACATCCCTGGCATGCTCAAAATCCCTTTAATGGGACAGAATCAACAAAATTCTTATATGCTGGATAAAGTAATTATTTGAATGCTGTTTAATTTTAAAATATAAATTATACTGACAAAGTGGATGCTTTAGCATTTAGAATATCTTATTGAACTGACCGTAGTTTTATTAATGCTACTTAAGGACTAAAGTCCACTTAAGCTAAAGTAACAATGCTTTTGTAATTTCTCTCCTCTGTAAATCAGATAGTTTATGGAATAAGCTATAAAAGGGGTGGGGGGAGCTGCAATGAGTCACTTCCTATCATTCTGTGTTGTACATGTAAATTACCTTGTGGAATGTTTTCATAGCTGTAAGAAAGGAGGAAACGAGGCAGGGAAAGAGAGGCACCTACACCTGTCAGGTGACTCTGGAACAGATGGTGTGATCTAAATACAGCACAAAACGTGCCAAAGACAGTGGGCTGACGCTGTTAGTGTGTTTTGTGTGCTCGCAGGCTTTGGTTTGCCTGTGCAAGGCTGCGGTTAGAGATGACCTCAGAGGTGGAGCTGTGCCAGCAGCCCAGCGGCAGACAGCTGGCTCTAGGTTTGTGTCCTGAGGTTCAAGAAGCCGTGGGCCTCTGCATATGTTCACCCGACTATTAGTTGTATACCTTGTTCTGCAGAACGCACTCTGAACCAATGAGGGGAGGGCTGCAAATGGAGAAGCTCCTGAAGTTTTGCATTTGCATTTTAATAAAGTGCTTTCTGCTCAGAGGCTTAAAAAAGCAATAGAACCTTTGGAAATTGCCATTTTGAATTAGACCAAGCAGTGGCTCCCTTGATTGGGATGCCATGGCTGTGGTGACTGGACAGATATAGTTAAAAACCCCATATTTTTATACGCAATTCAAAAAAGACAATTTTCTTCTACATATTACATTAAATTTTTCTAAAACATAATGATGAAAGATGTTGTAATATTTTATCAATTTCTGTAAGTTTATATACACTTTGAACACTTTAGGAAAGGCCAAAAGATAAAGGTGTGTTTTCCTAACCTTTTGATGTGTCAGTTGACAACATCTTAATATTACCCAGAGCACATCTGTCTTTTTTAACATATAAAATTCATGTCATTATAAAATCTGCAAAACCAGGAAGAAAAAAAAAAAAAAAAAAGGGATATTTTTCAAAATATCAGAAAGAAAACTAGATGTTCACATGTTGAGTTCATCTTTGAGTGCAAATTCTAGATGTCTGAAGGTTGTGTTTTCATTTCCTCAGACAATTTTACAAAAGTGAAGGATACTAAAGGAACCCTGAGCTACCATAATGTTTATAAAACCAAGAAAACTCTACAATAAAAAAATAGAGAACTTGTTAAGGATCTGGCTAGATAGGCTAAGAGATTTTTATAATCAGTCAATAAAACCACTGATTGAGTCATAAGACAAAGGTGTTAGAAAAAGAGCAAGTGCAAAGTGCAAATGCAAGTCCATGACTAAACACTCCAAGACCACCACAAAATTCAAGACCGGAATCACCAATACCAAAGCACGGCTGAAAAAGGAGGATGAGACATAAATATCTGTGAACAATCTCGGTCATTCAGGTCATGGTCAAGCTGGAAAAGTTCAGTTTAGGCAACTGGATGTGAAGTTTTCTTGAAGGCGTTGTGCCTTTCATCCAACAGTGTTGGACACTTGTTTGAGGACAACATCTGTATGCCGGCCAAGGAAGACAGATGTTTTGAAAGAGGGGTTAAGGAAGCCATCTTTGTTAACCTGGAAAAAAAAAACATTCCTCAATATAGGAGGTGGTCTTGGACATGACCTGTCAGCTACTTACAAAGCACTTTTAGGAAATATACCAAGAACATTAACCTCTCACCTGAATAGGGATGGGGATCGTTAATATTTATTGATATCAATACCTTTATCGATACTCCTTATCAATCCGGGTCTTTATCGATACCACTATCAATACTTTTCTGTTATTTGGTGGAAAGACGATGCAACAATATGTTTTTAACAGACAAAAAGGGAGTGGGAAAAAAAATTATTTGAAGAAATGTCCTATATTTTGAAGAAATTTCTTCTTTTGGTTTAAAAAAATATATACATTTTCACAATTGTTGGTTAATGTATTGTCTACTGTCACTTTTCATCATGTTTTTAGTAATTAGGAAAATATTTAGCAAATAATTAATTGTATTTTAAATTAAATGTAATTTTTAATAAATTTTGGCATCAGTAGTTTAATTATATATTGTAAAATAATTAGAGCAATATACAACTGTATTACTTATGTTTCTCGCCAAAAACTCAATTTCCCTTTTCTTTACGTTACACTTGAACGCATCATGATAACCTAATCGTCGTTTTACTGAGCCAATCTAAACACATCATCGCGCAGCACGTCTGAAACTTTATTTACTTTTCAAGCTAACTAGCTTGTATGCTGCCGATTACAACACAGATTTCACAATAACTATTTTTAACTGACCGTACAAGCTACAAAGTCTGTGTGTGCGCCTACCAGTGGTACTCTGAGGCCCCGTCCACACGAAGCCAAACCCTGGCCTAAACGCACAAATTTTTCACCAAACCAGCCTCTCATCCACACGAAGCCGGCGTTTCGGGGGTCTGTAAACAATCTTTTTTTTATTCAGCCTTCAGAGTGGCAAGATTTTCCATCTTTAAGCTCAAACCGCATTTTTTTTTTTACACGCATGCGTCATAGCGTCGCCTCTAAACACACATGCGCGACACAGTATCACAGCAACAATGGCACCGTACTGTGTTAAATGGTTGCTGCTCATGCTACTCACCCTGCTGTCGGGCTTACAACAGAATCTTCTTCTTCTGGAATATCTCCAGGAAGAACAGAGCAATATCGACCACATAGTTCAGCACCTGAATTTGACTGAACCACGAAAATGGACCCGCAGGGCAACCATGTATAAATATTAGTGCGCATGCCCAACATTTCGTCGCCTATTTTTGCTTTGGCACCACAGCGCCACTTACAGGTCTGGTATACATTTTGCAGCGTTTTCATGCATTCGTGTGGACGATCACATTTATTTTACGTCTCCGTCTTTACGGCAAACGTTCTGGAAAATATTAGCATTTCGTGTTCGTTTTGACTTCGTGTGGACGGGGCCTGAGTGGATGATGAAGACGGGCCCGACTGTGGTGCGGTGGCAGCAGCAGCAGCAGGAGTCTTTTCAACCCGGAGACAGTCGGAGGTACTGCATTTGGCCTTTATTTGATGCACAATACTAACGTCCCCCCCCCCCCTTTAAAAGAGATGATTTTGCAACATAAGTTGCATTTCGCTTTTCCAGAGAAAAAAAAAAAAACGACCAGACTCGATAGCGGTATCGATAAGCCCAAACGTTATTGATTTTCTGGTTTTGAAAAAAGTGGAACCGGGTCCTTGATAGAACCGGGTTTCGATCCCCATCCCTACACCTGAATTAATCTAATTCACAGTGCAAAGTGATCTGTGCCTGAAACCACTCTAATGAGGGGGTTAAACACCTGTCTGAACCCTCTTCCAATGACCATTAACACCAGGTGACCTCCATTTTTTTCACCTAATTCCTAAATAATAATAAAAAATTGTAGCAAAAAAAGATTGAAATAAAAATGTCAATCACCACTTAAAAAATAAAACAATCAACTGTTCAATGAAAACTTCTTGGTAATAAAGTAAAAAGTAGCTGTCATTCAATTGTAATAAAGTAAATCTATAAATAAAATTTATAAATGGAGTTTTTTACTTTTATAAATAAAGTTAAAACCCTTGCTGCTTGCTTTGGCTTGTGTGCCAGTTGTACATTTCTAGTAAAACATTATCACTCTCTTCTAGCAAGTTGTTGACCCTGGAGGCAGACTTAGTTCAGATCATGTTCTGTTTTTTTTTCTTTCCTTTTTCTTTATACTCTACAAAACCAAATTTAGCTTTTTTTTTGAATTTTTGAATTTGAATCTGAATTTCAGGTGTTGGCTCAATTTAAGTTAGATACTGGTGGACCGAACTGAAACATTCTTTTATCAAACACTATATTACATTATTCTGGTGCTACATTGAAGTGCAGCAATAGTTTAATTAAGAACAATGTGTTTTTGTTTTTTTCTGCGATAACAGCATGCAGCTATGCTCCCATCAGTTACATTGTTTTTCCTTCTAATTCATATTCAGTCTGTTTGCTTGTTTATTTATTTTTTTTTTTATGATGTGTATTTGAAGTGGAAAAGAAAAACAATTCTATTTTAAAGGTACATATCCACGTTATATGATAATAATAAAAAGGACCAGAACCCTGCTGATTATGATAAAATGTGGGTGGCTATACACTCCAAGCACCCTTCCTGATGGTGTTTTGATCTTCCCTTTTGAGCCTAAATAGAACCCCAGCACCGGGCACGATGAGCAGGCGTATATAGATGTGGGACCATCTGCTGGCCGTAAGTCTGAAATACCACAAGGCCAGGTGGTATCTATTGATGCACCTACTAAATAAGTCCAGACTGTGCCAACCATTCTATAATTCTCGCTCCGTCCTATAAAACAGACAGCTATGATGATACAGCTAAAAAGCATTGCTAACAGCAGTAGCACTAGCAGCCAGGACATGTGCTCACATGCCTATCAAATTTGCAGCTATATCGGAATGCTATCTGAGCTTTAGTTTATTTAGGTTTAGCATACTCCAACAGTCATATATTTTCCCAGGACAACTCTACTTTTTCCTTCTTGTTGTCAAATATCTTTTCAAACTTGATCTTGGACCTTTTTTCTTTTTTTGCTTAGATTTTCATACTTCCTAGACTTCATTGCTTTGGCTTGTTGACCAACTGTATGCATGTTCACTGATGTAATCCCAGTCACATGATGTTAGTACAGTAAATATACATGGAAATGCTATATTTGCTAACAAACAGAGCAAAACAAAGTCAAAAATGACAAAACTATGTCAGAGTTTATTATTATAAAAATGTTGTATGCAACCAGAGTGAGTTACTGGCATATAGATAAAAAAAAATCAAAATTACATAACCATATACTTAAAAATAAAATTAAATAGGGCAAGTAAGCCAGACTGAGCCCAACACAGAGGCTTCACATTTAGGGGCAGATACTAAGACCAGGAAAAAATGGTCATGAGACAACATGAGCTAATAGGCCGCTCAGCGATGAAGAAAACAATTACTGTAAAATCAACATTAATAGCAAGACTACAATTTAAAAATACAGAGCAAAAAAATACCCTGTTTTTTTATTTCTTTCAGACGAATCAGAGCAAGCATCATGTTAGTAAGTTATTTTGCAGCAACAGGGACTGGTGTACTTTATGAAATTGATGGCACCATGAGGAAAAACGATACATTGTAAGGAAATATTACAGCAATATCTCAATGTGTCAGTTTAGGATTATTCTTATGTAATCTAAGACAGTGGCAAAAAAAGGTTAAGAATTTTTATAAGGTTGTTTTAACCACATGTGAGGGTAATCTGCTGAGAGAGTAGAGAAAAAACACGGAGGAAACTGGAAACTGAATTGTATCACTGACAACCAGAAGACAAAAAGCCTGGCAGAAATTAAGTTAAGTTGGTTGTGGCGCCGTCAGTGGGAGTCATCCTTCTAAGACCTATCACTAACAAAGTCAAAACCTGATCTTCACATGCATCACCTGTGACAGTTCAGCTCTTGTTTAAAAGCCGCGCTTCTTTCAGCCACTGTCAGTAGAAAAGATAAGTTGTAATCACAGCCTGACAAACACATAATCCCTGCATGGCTAAAATACAGTGCTCCCTCTTCGCAGTGAAGCTGTGATTGCCATTGCAGTGATGTCACCCATTTATAAGCAGGATTTCTTTGACACTGCCTGTAAACTAATGCCTCTGAGCACCTGTCTCACTGCTGCATGATGGCTTTAACTACAGCTTTAAAGAGGACAAAAATATTTGGACTAAAATGCTAATAAGATGGCAGTCATTGTGTGCTGCCGCCTTGTGCGGATACACACCTGCCAAAGTTCAATAATGCGCCGGGGCTGTTACAGTCGTCAATGTTTTAAATCCTTCACAAATCTGCAACGGCTGCTGGCATAGAGACGCCGACATTCTGACAGCCGTAGGTGCAGTGAAACTTGTGATCAGAGGCTTACCGAAACACGAGACAGTTTTATTCTGCAGTATGAGAAGGAGTTCCTGAAGCATACGTGAGGAGACATGCCTTTAAAGTAAGAGGTTCATTCGACAAAGGACTGATTGAATACCGTGAGCTGAGTATAAAGTATCACCTCTCTCTAATCTGGAGCTGCTACATCATATTCGTCTAAAAGGCTCTTAAAATACAGCAGAGAAAGCAAAAAAACGTTTTAACTTATTGAATGCTGACTTCTCAAATATGAGAGACATTTGTGGTTTTTCACATTTTGTCACATTGCAAACAGGCAACACAAAATTGGTCTGTTTGCAATGTTGCATAATGTTATCCCATTATGTGTTTACTAGTTGATGTGTTAGTAGGTAGCTGTAAATAAGTGAAAATCACATGTGGTATTCCCCAAGAGTCCACCTTAGGGTCCCTTTTATTATCATTATTATTATCATTATTATTATTATTATTATTATTATTATTATTATTGTTGTTGTTAGTAGTAGCAGTAGTAGTAGTATTAGCAGTATTATTATTATTAGTAGTATTATTATATAATTATCCTTTATGATTAATGAATTTTTTCTTTGTTATTTGATTTTATTCATTATCTACATGCTATCAATATTTCAGATTATCATTAACAACAATTTAAGTTACCATAACCATGCAGACAAAGCATATCTGTACACTATGATGTCAATAGATGGTTATCAACTATATAGAAGAAATAAACGCATCGATGTGCCAATATTTTCTTCAGCTGGGTTAAAAACAAAACAGAAGAAATGTTTTAGACAAAATATAAATCTAACAAAAACTTTTCAGCTAGACACTACCGATCTCACTGGGTGTAGTGAAGGACTCAGACCCAAACCTTCAGAGGTTCATAGTGATAGTAACACAGTTGGCTTTCTATCACCTAAAGAACAGAAATCAAGGATAGATGTTTGAGCAGTACCTTGAAAAACTGATTAATGCATTTATCTTTAGTGGTTTATGTCAGCTGCGTCTTCACAGTAGAGATTAACCGATACAGCTTTGTTAAGGCTGATCTAAATAATAACTATTTTTAACACTCTAACCGATCGCTGATATCTGCTACTGAATCATGAAGCCAATGCTTTTTTTTCCATTTACATGCCAAAATCGACCCTGATAAAGAAAAGTGAAATAAGGCTTAATTTAAACAAAAAATAAACATTTATTTATGATTCAAATAAACCACAGTTTATAGCAAATGTGCCTTACATAATCTAAAGTCATGACTGCTGAATGAAATAATACATCTGCATGCGCGCATGTCTTGGCCGATACCGATAAGAGAACAAAAACAACGATAATGGCCGGCCAATGTATCAGTCTATCTCTACTTCACACATCTGCCTAAAAAGGAAATAGGACAGCTAAAGCTGATCCAGAAACCCGCTGCCTGCAACCTGACTAAAACTAATTCCATAAAGCACATCATCCCATTTCTAAAGTCCTTCCACTGGCTCAGAATGTCTCAGAAAACAGACTTTGCAATTATTGTATCAGTCCATATCAATGAAAGGCTTAGCCCTAAAATACATTACCGACTTGCTGCCAGTGGAACAACCAACCAGGTTGACTCTGGGTCTAATTTGCATATATATAAAAATATTGGAGTGGTGGCCTAGTGCTTAGGGCATAGGGCTTTGAATCCTGAGATTATGAGTTTGATCCCCCACTCCCAAAGACTGCCACTCTGGCTCCCTGAGCAAGACCCTTAACCTCACACTGCTTCCTGGGCGCCTCACAATGGCAGCCCACTGCTCCCCAAGGGGATGGGTTAAATGGAGAGAAGTAATTTCCCTCTGGGGTTATTAGAGTATAAAAATAAATAAATGAAAAAATAAATAAATAAATATCCAGAACCAGAACGAAACACGGGCAGCAGCTTTTAGTTCTCATTGTTGCTTTAAATTGAGATTACTACGTATTTGTTTAGAGTGGCCTTTTGACTGAGCCACAAACATTATGAGTTAAGTTTCCAGTCCACCTATTGTTTCATTCTTTTAATCATCTACAATCTATTTATATATCTAAATTCAAAAGATAGATTTAAAAAAAAACAACAGCAGGAGCAGTTGAAGGTCAGTCTATCAGTACCAACAGGAAAATGAATCAACATAACGTGTACTTCTAAATGAAACAAACCAGATTTTCCTAAATCCTCACTAATAAGTAAACACAAACATTGGCTTTCCTACAATAGCAGACATTCAAATTGTCCCCACTTTCCTTAATGGATCCTTGGATGGTCATCTACAATTCCTTTTTAAACATCAATCTAAAATATTTTTTCTGTCATGATTTGTTGACAAGATCTAAAGAGAAGTGCCATCTCCAGGTCAGACCCTGAAATTCAGTAAAAGGGTGGAGTCAGAATAAAAAAACAACTGCTTTCAGCAATTGTCAGGCGTTCTCAAAGTGTACAGTGAGAACTGTAGATAGTTGGATACATAAACAATAGAAGTCAGCATGCAGAGCAAGAACATAGATAACATAGATAAGATGTTCCCCCAGAAGAAGGCCAGTGGCTAGAAGCTGGAGGGGATTTGGCCAGGAGCTGCGGGGCAGTGGGCTGCTATTCGGCTGGCGTTTGACTGGGAAGAGCCATTTTGAACGGCTGCTACTGTATCTTTATTGAAGATACAAAGTTCTTGCCACTGCAAAAAACGATCTAGAAATAAGTAAACATTTCTTAAATTAAGTGTATTCACCCTTAATTTGAGCAGGTAAATGAGATAGTTTGCCAATGGAATGAGTAATTTTACTCTTAAAATAAGATAATTAGATAATATGCACTTGAAAAAAGACAATGCAATTGTGTTTTCTTATTTTAAGTGTCTTGTTCCATTGGCATAATGTCTCTTTTACCTCCTCAATTCAAGAACAAATGCACTTATTTTAAGAAAAAATGATTATCTAGATTCAGATTTTTTGCAGTTTGCAGGCTCACTTCTATTGGTTATGTATCCAACTATCCCCAGTTCTCACTGTACACTTTGAAAATGGTTGACAATTGCAGAAAGCAGTCTTAAAAGTTAATGAGGAGAAGACAAAGGCCCGAGAAAAACAAAATATATACCAACGTATATTTGCAAGATTCTTTCCCACAATGGAGGAAGAGCAGGTAGGAAGGTCTTACATATGTGCAGTTATTCAAAAAAAGACCTTGGCATTTCTTACCTTACATTGTCCACCATACTATTGTCATATTTGTTCTGCATAATAATAATATATACAAATACTAAAACATACAATAAATAGGTTTAGTCGATAATTACATAGAAAATTCCTACATGATTCCAGAGATGCATAGCTTTCGCTTTTCTTATATGAAACACAGTAACTAGTTCTGAAAGGAGCATGAATTCTGGTTTGGTCATCATTAATTTGATGTGAGTGAAGATTTACTATATTTTTGTTGTCATTTAGCTATGATATTCCTCTTGAGTGCTGTCACTCTCTGGTTTAGAGGGGAACTGTTTGGGAATTACGTCCACATGGGGATCAGCTGGTACAGGTGGCCACAAAGATGGCCAATGATTGGCATGAATACGGTCCAATGTCATTTAATTCTGACTTCACACACTGACGTTAATGAAATGCATATCAAAGTATTAAATACTTTTCAGATTTTTATTTGTTAGAAATATCTCCCCTTTCCCTTTACGTACAAGCTTTGCAGCTATGAGTTTGTGCATTCAAAAGCCCCGAGAAAATGAAGTGAAGTTTGTGATTATCCCATTCCAAAGCAGAAAAAAATTAGATTTTCTTAGCTTACTTGTTTAATTAAAAAATATATCTACACCAGAAAGTTTCTTATAATGCATTCCATCAGAAAGTAAACAAACAAGAAAAGAAAGGATTGAGTAAAAAGCAGAGCTCATTTTTGAACAAATCACTTATCCTTGTTTATACATGGACTCAAAAACAAGCAAAACTTCGATTCAGTCGATTAGCCTGGAATTGAGCTCATTACCCTCTTAATTAGATTTGTTGAGGAACTCAAGAAAATGAGGAAGATTGGAAAATTAACTAAAGCTTGGATTAAGTTTGGTTAAAGTAAAAGTTTTAAATATAAAACCTTTATTTATTCCGATTAAAATCCTCATTGAGAACAGAAACCTGTTTCTCTGTGTTGGGCTTTGCAGGATGGCAGCGCCATTTACAATTATCAACACTATTCATACATAGAAACTGGTAATAATATCATTTTCTAATCATGAAATGAAAATATATGTCAGTAAATAACTATAACTGCAGTCAATAAAACTTTACTGAAGTCTCTTTAGCTTTCAAAAGGTTAGCTCTACTTATCTTACCACAGCAGAGGATGGAAGAAGAGACCACACTCAGAATCAGCATTTTGCTGCAAACGCCAAAGGACCAGCAAGATGCTTCCAATACTGTATTATGGATGTATTACTGTATTGTCTGAATAATGGGCTGTTGGACTGATGGTATGTCAGGATAAGGCTCTGAATCCAAAACATGGGTAATATATCAAAGTTCAAAAAGTTGTTTCAGGACATTCCTTGTAAACACCTCATTCTATCCAATATGGAGGGAAACTCACTTGATTATTAAGTAAATACACTCAAAGCCAAACACCGCTTTATCTAAGATCCACACTTTAACATACCACCAAGTATCATAATGTTGGGGTTCAACATTTCTTCATTTATAAAGCCAGTTCTTTATTAACACTAATCAAGTAAGCAATTCAATCTCAATATAAATTAGTTTTTTGAATAAGGCAAAAATTTACCAGAGACTAAAAAAAAAGAATCCAAATTGTGTGCAAATCAATGCACACAATTTGGATTCTTTTTTTTTATTGGCTGCTTCTTACATTCATGTTTGTGGAGAAGGCCTTTGCAATCGGGAGAATAAAACCCTGATTGCTGCTTTTCTCTCTCTCAAACTCAAAAATGTGCCTCACACCGTCATGCATGTGAACCCACACCAAAAAATAAAAATAGAAATATCAACAAGGCAAACACATACACAAGGCAGGGACATGTTTCTGTTCTTTTTTTAGTAATCTGGATTGTTCAATTACTTCCTTACAGAATAACTTTACATGAATCCCAATTAACCAATAAGGGCTATAAAAGTAAAACACTACTGTATGATTATACAGCCACTGGCTGACAGCAGGAAGGGTTCATACCTTTAATTATAAAATTAAAAAATCTGTGGATGTTGCTTTCACCACTTTTCTTGCTTTATGAGCTCAGATTTCTGTCAGGAAAAAGAAAAGATGACAGATGTTTACCAAGTCAGCGTGACAAGCAAACAGCACCGGTTTCTTTTAAGTCTAAAAGAACGTCTTGTCTCCATCTATGCTCCTTCCTTTCTCATATCTCCTTATCATGCCTTCCTAAGGGGGTCTTCCAGCTCCTGTAGGAAAGAGCAGGTGGAACACTGAAGAGTCGATGGGCTTTAGAAAAATCAACTGAGAAAGTAGCTTCTTATCTGGTTGCTCTGTTTCCTTGTTTTTTTTCTATGTCCTCCTGTGCATTAATTTAGGGAATAATTTGACCTTCTCCCACAAATTAAATATTCAGGGTTTAAAGTTCTCCTCTTAAAAATAAAGGTTAAAAAGCAGGAAATAGACATTATCATCAGTGCAAACTCTCCGTTAATCCCAGTCTCCAGTTGCATGGAACTAACTTTATTAGTTATCCCCAGAGAGATTATTTCTGCCAAACTTCTGAGACAGAAGTACAAAAGCTTCAAGTATTTGCTTTCAGTCGTATGTTTGTCAGATCTAGTAAGTTTACAAAGGGTTTCAGGTGACCCTGACCAGACCATAAACTGGCTCCCTCTTTTATTTTTCTCTGTTTTTCCTTTGCAGCTTGATTATATAATGTGTGATATGGAACCCAAAGCAACTCAAACAGCTTATCAGACTGGTATCAGGTTGCTGCAGATCGTAGCTAATCTCAGAACACCTGGGGACAACTTTTGGAAGCATTGAAACATCAATATTCTAACCTTCAGATGTTGGATTTATTTAGGTGTTTCTCTTGCTGGAATATGTTTTAGAATTTTTTTTCCCCTTGAGTTTGCAAGCAAAGTGTAAAGCAAAGCATATTTTGTAAATGGAAATTTGAAAATAAATGTAAACCAGACATGAAAATTTGAAATTAAAGTTTAAAGATGAACTGTTTTCTCATTCCTTTATGTATTGTTTTTACAGATTTTA
This sequence comes from Cyprinodon diabolis, assembly GCA_030533445.1. Classification (NCBI taxonomy): domain Eukaryota; kingdom Metazoa; phylum Chordata; class Actinopteri; order Cyprinodontiformes; family Cyprinodontidae; genus Cyprinodon; species Cyprinodon diabolis. Next base: position 2,134,947 of record CM060083.1, on the reverse strand, counting down.
TATTTTCAATAATTTTTTGCATATTCAATATTTTCAATTTTAGTTTCTAATTTCTGTTTTTTTACATTGAGATTTATAAACTGCAATCTTGTCAAACAACTACAGGACATATCTCAAACTGCAATTAGGACAATTCAAAAGGCTGACTATCATTAATCCAATAAGCTTAAATGAAAATTTAGTCTGGATGACTTTTATAAGCCTCACCTGGGCCACCTTCTGATCTGCAATATAAAAGCTGCAGCCAATCTTTCCAGACCGCATCCCCTCTAAAACCAATCATCGTTTAAGATCCCTGTCATAAAGTTCCTCGTCTAGCTTCCTCCTGCAACACCAGTTGAACTTTCACCCACCCTCCCCCCTTCTCCCCCCGTACTCTCAGGGTATTCTCATTCCCACTCCTCGTCCAGCTTACTGCACCACCACTGTCCAGGCCCCAGGGGAAAGACTATTTCGTCCAAGCGCTTGTTAATTCATAAATTCATGGATACAGGTCTTCTGCCGTGGTCCAAGTGCCAAAGAACAAATTTCATTCATGTTAATAAAATCTTTGTAATTGTAACTTTCCTCTCTGAGTATCTCTAGGTTGAATTCCTCTTTGCCTAAATTATCTTATCTGGTCAAATTTCAAACCCCATAATTATTGTTTACATTTCCACATCTTCTGAGCTCAAACAAACATGAAAAGAATTTCACTAAAGGATAAGAAAGTATGAAAAATACTCTGTGTTGAATTAAAGAAATGCCCATGAGCATAAGAGTATTTAGTAAAAGAAAAGGCTCAAATTGTTTTTCTTAATAAGATATGAGATGGAAGAGGGGCGGTGAACAATGGTTAGTCATTGTACATGGGTGTATACATTCTTTTGCAATAGTTGTGGTCATATGGGCTTTGGGTAATTGTGTATAAATGGAGACGTGTGGGCACGATGGAAGGCGTATAAGTATAAATGTTGATATATACATAAATTAATTGGAATCATCTGGATTTATAAGTTAAGTAAGAAAAATGAAGAGTGTTGAAGTTAAGGACTAAATGAAAGGGGAAGGGGTACGATTAAATAATTTAAATAATTGATCTTCATATCTCCTATTAGTCACAAGAATTAAAGTAGGCATACATCCACCCATCCATTTTCTGAAATCAAAAGATAGCCTCACATATCTCTCTATATATTCATAAAAAAAAACTTAAAAATGTGTTGTGAGGACGAGAGTATTTCAGGAAGTTGCAGACAGGAGAGATGAAAGTACACCATGGATTTTTGCAACAATTTGTCTTTATTTCCTTTCAGTGTCAGCAAAATAGTCCACACAGAAAGAAGTATGCACTCTGTTCTGTTATCATCTTCCCTAAAAGCCAGAACAGAAGCACTTAGTGTGCCTTGCTTACTGTACTTTCTTTATTTCTTCACCTTTTCCTCTCCATCCCTGTGGAGGTAAACCAGGTGACCTTTTTCTAACTCTGACTTGGAGAAATGAGACTGTCTTTGACATCTGTAGCATAGACACATTCAGACTGCAGCTATCCAGCACTGTGTGTGATGAAAAACTGGGTTACTGAATTATAAGAGTAGAACCAAAGAATCATACAGGAGAGGCAGAAGCTTGTGTAGCATCGAACCTTTAGAATAAAAGAAACACTGCATTGATATAATTAGTACTTTTGTATCGATAATTCACAAAGAAAACTGCAGTCTTTAGTATTTACCGGTTGGTTTTCCTGGTTCTTTCTTTTATGGGACCATTGCATGCTTTACTTTATCAATCAAAGTTGATTATCAGACAAATATAACCTTTGGTAAGTACAAAATGACATCTTAAACTGGGATTTAGGGAAGTAAATAACATTATCATTCATTTTCAGCCAGAAGTGTTTTTAAAGGCAATTTCCGTATGTAGAAAAAGAACTTGAATAAATCATGAATAATGTAGGTCCACAATTATCAGGTCTAAATTGAACTCTATCAGTCTAAGAGAAAAAAGAACATTATTTAAATGGAAGCACTGCCACAATGTTTACTATGGCTGTGATTTAATTATCATTGTCTGTGCTTAGCTTTGCATGAAGTTTTTATCTATCTATCTATCTACACTATATTGCCAAAAGTATTTGCTCACCCATCCAAATTATTGGAATCAGGTGTTCCAATCACTTCCATGGCCACAGGTGTATAAATTCAAGCACCTAGGCATGCAGACTGTTTTTACAAACATTTGTGAAAGAATGGGTCGCTCTCAGGAGCTCAGTGAATTCCAGCGTGGAACTGTGATAGGATGCCACCTGTGCAACAAATCCAGTCGTGAAATTTCCTCGCTCCTAAATATTCCACAGTCAACTGTCAGCTGTATTATAAGAAAATGGAAGTGTTTGGGAACGACAGCAACTCAGCCACGAAGTGGTAGGCCACGTAAACTGACGGAGCGGGGTCAGCGGATGCTGAAGCGCATAGTGCGAAGAGGTCGCCAACTTTCTGCAGAGTCAATCACTACAGACCTCCAAACTTCATGTGGCCTTCAGATTAGCTCAAGAACAGTGCGCAGAGAGCTTCATGGAATGGGTTTCCATGGTCGAGCAGCTGCATCCAAGCCATACATAACCAAGTGCAATGCAAAGCGTCGGATGCGGTGGTGTAAAGCACGCCGCCACTGGACTCTAGAGCAGTGGAGACGCGTTCTCTGGAGTGACGAATCGCGCTTCTCCATCTGGCAATCTGATGGACGGGTCTGGGTTTGGCGGTTGCCAGGAGAACGGTACTTGTCTGACTGCATTGTGCCAAGTGTAAAGTTTGGTGGAGGGGGGATTATGGTGTGGGGTTGTTTTTCAGGAGCTGGGCTTGGCCCCTTAGTTCCAGTGAAAGGAACTCTGAATGCTTCAGCATACCAAGACATTTTGGACAATTCCATGCTCCCAACTTTGTGGGAACAGTTTGGAGCTGGCCCCTTCCTCTTCCAACATGACTGTGCACCAGTGCACAAAGCAAGGTCCATAAAGACATGGATGACAGAGTCTGGTGTGGATGAACTTGACTGGCCTGCACAGAGTCCTGACCTCAACCCGATAGAACACCTTTGGGATGAATTAGAGCGGAGACTGAGAGCCAGGCCTTCTCGTCCAACATCAGTGTGCGACCTCACAAATGCGCTTCTGGAAGAATGGTCAAAAATTCCCATAAACACACTCCTAAACCTTGTGGACAGCCTTCCCAGAAGAGTTGAAGCTGTTCTAGCTGCAAAGGGTGGACCGACGTCATATTGAACCCTATGGATTAGGAACGGGATGTCACTTAAGCTCATATGTGAGTCAAGGCAGGTGAGCAAATACTTTTGGCAATATAGTGTATCTATCTATCTATCTATCTATCTATCTATCTATCTATCTATCTATCTATCTATCTATCTATCTATCTATCTATCTATCTATCTATCTATCTATCTATCTATCTATCTATCTATCTATCTATCTATCTATCTATCTATCTATCTATCTATCTATCTATCTATCTATCTATCTATCTATCTATCTATCTATCTATCTATCTATCTATCTATCTATCTATCTATCTATCTATCTATCTATCTATCTATCTATCTATCTATCTATCTATCTATCTATCTATCTATCTATCTATCTATCTATCTATCTATCTATCTATCTATCTATCTATCTATCTATCTATCTATCTATCTATCTATCTATCTATCTATCTATCTATCTATCTATCTATCTATCTATCTATCTATCTATCTATCTATCTATCTATCTATCTATCTATCTATCTATCTATCTATCTATCTATCTATCTATCTATCTATCTATCTATCTATCTATCTATCTATCTATCTATCTATCTATCTATCTATCTATCTATCTATCTATCTATCTATCTATCTATCTATCTATCTATCTATCTATCTATCTATCTATCTATCTATCTATCTATCTATCTATCTATCTATCTATCTATCTATCTATCTATCTATCTATCTATCTATCTATCTATCTATCTATCTATCTATCTATCTATCTATCTATCTATCTATCTATCTATCTATCTATCTATCTATCTATCTATCTATCTATCTATCTATCTATCTATCTATCTATCTATCTATCTATCTATCTATCTATCTATCTATCTATCTATCTATCTATCTATCTATCTATCTATCTATCTATCTATCTATCTATCTATCTATCTATCTATCTATCTATCTATCTATCTATCTATCTATCTATCTATCTATCTATCTATCTATCTATCTATCTATCTATCTATCTATCTATCTATCTATCTATCTATCTATCTATCTATCTATCTATCTATCTATCTATCTATCTATCTATCTATCTATCTATCTATCTATCTATCTATCTATCTATCTATCTATCTATCTATCTATCTATCTATCTATCTATCTATCTATCTATCTATCTATCTATCTATCTATCTATCTATCTATCTATCTATCTATCTATCTATCTATCTATCTATCTATCTATCTATCTATCTATCTATCTATCTATCTATCTATCTATCTATCTATCTATCTATCTATCTATCTATCTATCTATCTATCTATCTATCTATCTATCTATCTATCTATCTATCTATCTATCTATCTATCTATCTATCTATCTATCTATCTATCTATCTATCTATCTATCTATCTATCTATCTATCTATCTATCTATCTATCTATCTATCTATCTATCTATCTATCTATCTATCTATCTATCTATCTATCTATCTATCTATCTATCTATCTATCTATCTATCTATCTATCTATCTATCTATCTATCTATCTATCTATCTATCTATCTATCTATCTATCTATCTATCTATCTATCTATCTATCTATCTATCTATCTATCTATCTATCTATCTATCTATCTATCTATCTATCTATCTATCTATCTATCTATCTATCTATCTATCTTTTTCAAAAATTTGCATCCACAACCTTTAATTTTGAATTTGTGCAACCTCATCTGTAAGCTTTACAGTACATAAATAACTATGTAATAATATGGTAATAACATAGCAGGTTACACCATATTACTAGGTACCAACAAAAAAACAAAACACTTTATTATGTAATTAGCCTAATATTAAGGTATTTAATTTCAAAGTAATTACCTGCATGGAATAATTGCAGAACAGTTTCTATTATTGCCCTCCACCTACCAACAGATTAAGAAGTAAATTGTAAATTATGATCAGGTAAGTTTTGTGGTTCATATTTTAAGCAGACAAGGTAAAGTCAGACTTCTTAGATTTCAAACTGTTATTATCATGTAACTCATATTTATTTCACCGACAGCAATAAATTAATGTGTTAATTATCTAGTAAAATGCAGTTAATTACTTGGCATATAACAGAAAACCAAACCTAGAAGACCATTCTTCTTATATGTAACTTGAGTTCAGTTTTATGATGCTTTACTTACAGATTTTTCTAGATTACTATTGTAAATTAGCACATTTTACCAGATGAAATAAGGTAAACTTAAAATTAACATCTTAACGACCTTCAAAATCCAAAATGACAAAATATTAGCTAATTTTGTGAAGAAGCGCCAGAATTATTAAAATATTAAGCATGAGGCAGCAGACATTATAATTCAAAGAGTCATGTTTGAAAAAGATCCTGTTTTTATTTGCTTTCTGTATTAATCATTTTCAAGCTGATTATTATTTTTAGTTAAATAAAAAAAAGGATATATATATATATATATATATATATATATATATATATATATATATATATATATAAAAACTGTTTTCTCACCCCTCGTGGGGTGGTATGTGTCATCCTCAAGCTCGGGTCCTCTACCAGAGGCCTGGGAGTTTGAGGGTTCTGCGCAGTATCTTAGCTGTTCCTAGGACTGCGCTCTTCTGGACAGAGACCTCTGATGTTTTACCTGGAATCTGCTGTAGCCATTCTCCCAGTTTGGGGGTCACAGCCCCCAGTGCTCCAATTACCACTGGCACCACTGCTGCTCTTACTTTCCACATCTTTTCTAGCTCCTATTTCAGCCCTTGGTATTTCTCAAGCTTCTCGTGTTCTTTCTTCTTGATGTTGCTGTCGCTTGGGATTGCCACATCTATCACTACTGCCTTCTTCTGCTGTTTGTCGATCAACACGATGTCTGGTTGGTTAGCCATCACCTGTTTGTCAGTCTTGAAGTCCCATAGGATCTTAGCTCGGTCATTCTCAACTACCTTAGGAGGTGTCTTCCATTTTGACCTTGGGACTTCCAGCCCATACTCATGGCAGATGTTCCTGTACACTATGACAGCTACCTGGTTGTGGCGTTCCATGTATGCACTTCCTGCCTGCATTTTACACCCTGCTGTTATGTGCTGTATTGTTTCAGAGGCATCTTTGCACAGTCTGCATCGGGGGTCCTGCCTGGTGTGGTAGACCCTGGCCTCTATTGATCTTGTACTGAGTGCCTGTTCTTGTGCTGCCATGATTAGTGCCTCTGTGCTGTCCTTCAGTCCAGCCTTTTCCAGCCACTGGTAGGATTTTTTGATATCAGCCACTTCTTCTATTTGTCTGTGGTATATGCCGTGCAGTGGCTTGTCCCTCCATGATATATATATATATATATATATATATATATATATATATATATATATATATATATATATATATATATATATATATAAATTCATTTAAAGGCATACTATGCAACATTTTTCAGTTAATTAATGTGTTCCATAACGTTTTGGATGATTAAATGAGTCATTTCAGGTTGAACAAAGGTTTTCTCGGCCGCCCTGGTGGTCAGTGGGGGAAATACCGCACTTGCAATTGCAGGAGCCCTCGGCCCGCACCCACAGGCTCAGAAGTCTCGTGCATCGCGAGAGTCGGTCTTGCTTTACGGCGAGAACTTTGCTAACTACAATCTTTGTAATTTAGACACATGCATAACAAATAATGTATGAAAGCATGCTAAATTTTCAACCTCAAAAATCGGAACAAAATAGTCACTTACCGCAGTAGACATGGTGATTCGTTGCGTTCGCCTGTCTGCTAAGCTCAAAACAACCACGCCTGGCTTGACGGAGAAACCAGGTGAAAGGCTGAGCATATTTATGACAGTGCCCTCTGGGGGGAGCCTCGCTGGAAAATCAACACCGGTTGCATAGTATACCTTTAAGGTTTATAAAAGTAAAATATGACTTTTTTTGCTAAACTTTCCATAGTTAATAAAAATGAAGACAGAATCGTTATGCTCTGATCTAAAGAAAAGGAAAATCTTCTTGTGGAAAACCATTTTGTTCTGGAAATTTTATAAAAAACACAGTATAGGAGCCTATAGAACAGCTCCACAGCTTCTTCTTGCTGACCTCTGATAAAAAGGATGATCTGGCTTTATTCTTTACAAACTTTTCAAGGTTGATAATAAACAGTCTTGCTCATAAACTGACATTTGAGACTGGAGCTGTTTTGAAATATTAGAAGTTTGCTTTAGAACCAATTCATTTGGAGTAGTAGCTGTTGCTTAGCTTTAGCCTTGGGGGAAATAACCTGGATTTGCACTATACGGAGAGATTTATCCTGTTGCCGGTGATTTATTAACTCCTTATAACCTTTCACTTCATAAAATAAAGAAACATCCCACGAGCATTCATCCCAGGATATGTAACCTAAGAGGATGAGAGTAAAAGTTTAAAAGTAAAACTAATACCTTTTGCCTGTTTGAAAGACCTTGTGTCACAAAATGATCTCCAGAGATTCTGTATGATAAAAAAGATGAGAAAAAACTGTTGATGACACTAATTCTAAAAAAAAAGAAACAATAAAAAACAAAACAAAAACAACAACATACAGTTGTAGCCATTCAAAATTTCCCCACTTTCCTTGATGAGACCTTGGTTGGTCCTTGGCAGATCCTTGGCTGGTCCTTGGTTGGTCCTGGGCTGGTCCTTGGTTGGTCTTTGGTTGGTCCTTGGCTGGCCCTTGGTTGGTCCTGGGCTGGTCCTTGGTTGGTCCTTGGCTGGCCCTTGGTTGGTCCTTGGCTGGTCCTTGGTTGGTCCTTGGCTGGTCATTGGTTGGCCCTTGGCTGGTCCTTAGCTGGTCCTTGGCTGGTCCTTGGTTGTTCCTTGGCTGGTCCTTGGTTGGTCCTTGGTTGTTCCTTGGCTGGTCCTTGGCTGGCCCTTGGTTGGTCCTTGGTTTGTCCTATACTGGTCCTTGGCTGGTCCTTGGTTGGTCCTTGGCTGGTCGTTGGCGGGTCCATGGCTGGTCCTTAGTGGGTCCTTGGCGGGTCCTTGGTTGGTCCTTTGCTGGTCCTTGGCTGGTCCTTGGTTGGTCCTTGGCTGGTCTTTGGTTGGCCCTTGGTTGGTCCTCGGTTTGTCCTATGCTGGTCCTTGGCTGGCCCTTGGCTGGTCCTTAGCTGGCCCTTGGCTGGTCCTTGGTTGGTCCTTGGCTGGTCCTTGGCGGGTCCTTGGCTGGTCCTTGGTTGGTCCTTGGCTGGTCCTTGGCAGGTCTTCGTTTGGTCTTTGGTTGGTTCTTGGCTGATCCTTGGCTGGCTCTTCGCTGGTCCTTGGCCGGTTCCTTGGTTGGTCCTTGGCGGGTCCTTAGCTGGTCCATGTTTGGTCCTTGGCTGGCCCTTGGCTGGCCCTTGGCTGATCCCCTACAATTCCCTTTTAAACATCAATTTTTGTACTAAAATATTTGTTCTGTCACGATTTGTGGACATTAAGATCTAAAGAGAAGCATTATCTAATGGGTAGACCCTGTAATTCAGTGAAAAGGTGGAGTCAGAGTAAAAAAATGCACGCCTAGGAGAAGGAGGGGGCTCAGTCCAGTGGCTGGAAGTTTGTGGGGATTTTGCAGGGAGTTGACTGGGAAGGGCCATCCTGAATGGCTGCTGCTGTATTTCTTATGCTGTTCACCTTCATCCACTCTTGTTGTTGGAGCTGTAGGGTTAGTATCTTGATCTTCATCTCCTATCTGCTGACACACCTGGTTTCTATGGCATCTCATCAACTATGGATGACACGCTTTGGAACATCTACTTCACACAGTAATAAACTTTGAATAATGCATGAGGGGCTTTCCTCCATGTGTGATGTAGATGGAATGTGGCAAACCTGATGTGTGATTTATTAAAGTATGTGACATCTCAGTGAAATCACTAACTGCTGTTCAAAGCTTGAAATTCAGATTAGAGGTTTCCTGTGTTTTGTTAATACAGAAATCTTAATAACAAAGGCATCACTTTTATTCTAATCAGTCAGTTGCCTTTATTGTATCATATGTAGCCTTAAGACTATTTTTTGTTTGACTTGTATTCTGTTTGGTTACCCAGTTTAGTTTCATTTTTTTATATAAGGCACTTTCAGTCAGATTTGAAGTACATGTATCAAAAAGCACCTAATTAAGCCATCTGTCAATTATATCTAAAAAAACATCTCTTGAAATGTTTTTTTGGCACCATACTCTCTTAAAACTGGTTTATGGACAGGAGGTTGAGCTGCTATTGTTTTTTTTTTTGTTTGTTTTGTTTTTTAGAGCAGGTAAGAGCGTAAATGTGTATTTGTCAATGTGTGTAATTCGGTGTGAGCATATTTCTATGGAGACATGCTGTCACCTCCGGGAGCCCAGGTGGCCAGGGTCACACGAGTGCCGTATGCAGGCGAGCTGATGTAGAGCATCCATCTGGTCTCCTTATACACCGAGTATCTAAAAGTGACCTTGCGTGTTTCCCGGCCTGGTGACTAAAAGAGGAGGAAGAGTGTAGCCTATGGAAACAGATTTTATTTTAATACTCATTCTTTTCATTTTTGCTGCAGCTTTGTCATGTGCAGAGTCACAAAGGAAGAAACCTGGAATCCATCCTAGTTCTAATTTATTATAAAAATAGAGCTTTTGAAAAAGAATCTCAGATATATATTACAATTTTCAAACATCCTTTATTCCTACGCCCCAAGAGGAAATGCAGTAAACCCTTTCCCTTTAACATTCACCTAATTCATGGAGTTCAGTCTCAGTTCAGCTTTTCTGTCAACGAATAGCTGAACTGAAAAAAGAACATGAGTTAACTCTAAGCATGATAACCAAGTATAATACTTTTGGATTTCTCATTAAATTTCAGTTCACTTTAGTTATTCTTTTCTAATCTTATTCAGTTACTTCAATGTTTTTAAGGTGAGTTTTTGCTTTTAGTTCTAGTACTAGTTTAAGGTTCTATTTATTTAAGTAATATTGATATCCTAGTAATATTTTTATTTTTGTTTAATTAATTCTAACATTTTTTTGGTTATCCTTATAATAGCTGTAGCTTTTTTTATTATTTATAGTAATTTTATTTTATCAATGGTACTATTTTTATTGTTTATTTTTTATATTAGTATTATTTTTTATATAAAACTAATATATTAGTTTTGTTTAAAAAAAAATGTTATTTAGAGCTGTGACATTAAATGATTTCTGTGAAATAGAAGACGTATAATATCTATTTCAAAGCGTATCAATACATGCAGACAAAATCGAATGATATATATGTACATATTTTCATTCCCTTTTAATTAGTTTTAAAAGTGCACATTAGAATTTTAGCTCTAATTTAACTTGTTCCTATAAATTACTATTATTTCGGTTTTCGTTTTTTGGTTAGTTTTAATTCTCTGTCACGTCTCCAACGATTACCACAATCAGCTGGCAGACAGACTGGGCATAAACATTTTAAATTAGGCATTAGCTTTAAATCATTATGACAAGCTTTAAAATTCTGTTCAATCAATCATCAAAAAAAAAAACAAAAAAAACCAAAACACAAATGTAGGGCATAACACCGAACCTTCAAAGAAATAATTCAGAAAATTGTAAAAGAGGGCAGCTAGAGCAGCAGGGTTCCTGGGCTCAGCTGGAGAATCTCTTGGAAGGACATGTGTTTCCATAATGCTGCCTTAGGTGTTTTCACCATCCTCTCTCTGTAATGTTTTGATGGCAGGAAGCTTTTCATTAATACAGAAGGTTTCATTGGGTCTGATTAAGAATTTGAATAAGAATCTCTGGTAATACTTGGAAATGTCTGTTTTTAAAAGCTCACAATCAAATTTGATTCCCACTTCAGAGCCTCCATATGAGCCTTGATCCAACACACCTGAATTCAATTATCACTCATTAATTCAGAACCTTTTAGTGGGATAGCGCCATAGTACCCAGAGATAAACACATGCAGAGAAATGGAGAACCAATCCAGCACACTCAACAGATGCAGAGAATTTTGGAGCTGGAGTGAGATGATGTTAGAACATCTTTGGCTTTGTTTTGTATATGTTGCATGTGAGGCAAGAAATGACCAATAATGCCATAACATGCTGATGTTATCAGGCAGTTTCACAGGATTCCTCGGTCCCCTCTGCCTTTCTGAGAGATTCCGAATTCAAGCAAGCTTGTTAGGAAAGTTTAGCGAAGGCATAAGTTTGAAGGGGGATGATTGCTTCTGTACATAGTGGCAGGAAAACTTTAGTGTGAACGCAGAGGCACGTTTTTCCTCTCCTGTTAATCCTACTGTCTTTATTTTTATTAAAAAAGAAGAGCATGACATTTGCCTTCAGGTATTTAATCATGCAAGAGAATGAAAGTTTAGCAAAGGTTCAATCAGGATGAATATTTTCATACGTACTCTTTAAATTTAGACTTGAGGATTATCCCACGCTCACACTTTTCCTTCTCATTACCCCAACAGTGAGACTTCCTGCTTTTTTAGTCTACACCCATTTCAGCTTGTCAGATGTGTTGACATGTTCCGCGTACCAATTATTGTTGTGATGCTCACTCTGTCTGTGAATACAGAAAGTTTTTCTCGGCTTTTTTGTTGTTGTGACGACACCCCTGTTTCTTAGATTGGTTTTTATTTGTTGATTTTAGAAAAACTTCTCCATTTTTGTGACTATTGACTTTATGCCTGAAGAGGGTAAAGATACACATGCACTGTTCTACTGTTGAGTTGGTAGTTTTTTTTTTTTTTTTTTCAAAAAATAATCTTTAATTTCTTCTTTCCTACAAGCAACAAAACTTTTTCCTACTGGCTCATATTTGAAAGGGTAAAGCTAATTTTATTCTTCTTTTCTTTGTTCTGCTTTTATTAGCATCCGTAATCTGTAGACAAGGCAGAACTTGTCTGTCCAGTGATGGCTTTTCTCATTTACCAAATCAAATGACCAAACACAAAACCCAGAAAAAAACAAAATATTCCAACAACTCAGAACAACAACGTTTGGGTCTTTTAATTTGCCTCTGACTTGCAATATGCTTATATGGATGGATCAGCACTCCAACTAACAGGTTTCTCTTGTACAAAGCGACAGACTCCTGGATGGGTGTTGAAACATTTAAAAGAGAAACTGAATTACATCCAGTTGCATCCAATTAAAGCCTGTTTACTATCTTTCCACTTGATATTAAATAGAGAACGTTGCTCCTGGTGGTAAAGTTACATTTTACTCAGATAAAAGTATCCATACTCTTACAAGATTATTACTTAAGTAAAAGAAAAAAGAACAGTTAAGTAAAACTACCTCTAAATGTATTTTTTTCTAAATTTTAATCAAGTAAATCTAATTGAATATATTTAACCAATCAGAGCCCCTATCCTTGTTTGCTTAATAAAACTATAGAGGTTCTCTTTTTGAATTGTACAATCATTTATTTTAACCGCTGATTTATGTCCCCCTGTTTTAATATATGTTTCCCTTCATTTTCCACCTCTTTGTATTTTTTCCTCTGCTTGTTGTGTGTGCATTGAAACTAATTATTGTTTACAAACACTTTGTCCACAGCATGAGGATAATGACCTGCTTTAGGTCATTGTTTGCTAAATATGTGCTATCTTTCATTTTACGTATGTCACATATAATCATGCCTTGCACTGTCAGACTGAGGACCATTTTACAAACACAGCGGTTTCGCTCCTAAACAGTATCTGACTAATGGTATGCTACGGTAGATAATGAAGGACCACAAAAGCAGCTCTGCTGTTTTTGCTATTTTCTTCTCTGGGAAACCACTGACCTTATTTGGTATTTTAAAGCCTTACAGTTATGCTGTTTATGTAAGTTGAAAGTAGGTAATTCCACTGATACTCTCATGTTCACGTTGCACACTGTGGCTCAAGCAGAAGAACATAAACACTAAAGAACTGAAGGCATTACATTGGCTTACTCCTTTTAAGGGTAAATGATACAATCACCTTACAAGATGATGACAGGTTCATAAGTAAATGGGAGATTTTAGCAAGTGTAAAACAGGCTTAAATCTGAAGCAACCAGAGTTTGGTTCTCCTGGTTGGTTGGAGTCCTTTGCTGTGTTTGGGCTTTGTGTTTGACCATTTGAATCATGATAGGTGGCCTTGTTTAACTTCTAGTGAATGATTCGAAGGACTGAATCGTACAGCAGATGCTCCAAGTTTGTACATTTTAAAAAAGACAAAAAAAAACCCCATACACAACAAAGAACTCCAGCTACCTAGTGTGGGGGTCAAAAAATGTTCAGAAAACTGGGAAAAAGTCTGGATGCCTCTATTTTATATGTTTTGTTGTTGCTATGACCAGAATTTAAGCAGGAAATTTAACAATGACAATAACAATTTTTAGGAATCTATCCAAGATATATTTGTCTTTAAAATTTCACTGAACTGTTTGGTGGGGAGTGGCTGCATAGTGACTGACACTCTGGGTCCCAAAGCAAGACCCTTAACCCCACACTGCTCCCCCACAATGGCAGCCCACTGCTTCCTAAGAGGATGTGTTAAATGCAGAGAGGGAATTTCGTTGTTCTGTGCTTGTGAAAGTGTATTGATAATAAAAAACGCTTGCAAACTGAAACTGGGCTTAGACTAAAATAAAAGTAGATCTAGTTTATCAGAGATAGAATGTTACATCAGCCGACACATTATTTATGGCCGGATTTCGTTCAAGTATCAGTAGGAGCCTTTTTATACATGTTAGCTGATTCCTTGCTCCATTTAGCAGATATGTCTTGAGGGATGCAACAACGCTACCTCCATTTGTTAGCCGTCGTTAATGTTTTCTGTCTTGGATTTGTTGATAAATGCTTATATTTTAAAGACTACTTGTGTAACATGTGTCATCTTTGTTTCTTTGTTAAGGTCTTTAAAGGACGAGAAAAAAATATCGACCTAAAAATCAACCCCCCATAATATTCACCAAAGATCAGGGATCATTTAGACTGATGTCAGTGTTATCCGTGTCGGCTTAAAAAAAGGCGAAAAAAAAGTAGGGTTTCGTTAATTCTTAAGTTAAGATTAAAACTGAGTTTTTAAGATGTTCCCCTAAATTATCAGGTTAAGAAATATCCATTTGACAGTTTCTAGGTGAAAGGTTTTTCATAAAGTTAGGACTTATTTTCTAGGCAGTTCTCTGTAAAAAAAATTTATGTATATTTGTTCAGGCTAGATAAGCGACGCTTTTACAGTACAAACTTTAATTGATGAAAGATTATAATAAGAGTCTGATTTATGAAAGGTTGGATGGCTGCCTAACAGATGGACGCGGTTGGTAAGGGCAGGGCTCTCTTTGACATACCGGACTACAACATGATTAGCATTTGGCTGACAGGGTGCGTGTGGATTATGGGTGGCCCTCGCTACTCAGTAATGCTGATGTAAGAAATAAAACTCAACAACGGACTAAAAAATGCATGAGGAGTTTCACAAAAACACATAAGCACTGCTGCAACATGTAGACGCACTCCACAGCTGAATTTTTTTAGCACTATTTCAAAAACAGGTCTGTGATTAAACCATGTGAGCGATTTACCGTTTGTCATTTGTTTGAGTTTAAACAGATAAAGGACAAATGTTTGAATCCCTTTAGGCATTTCTTTGTAAATAATAGAATTTGCCTATTTCTTTACCGGTGATGACTGTTTCATTGTAAATATAAAGCCAAAAGTTTTAGGTAAAGTTTACTAATCGATATTAAAGCTTTTTCTGGTGGGTCCATCTTTTGCTATCCTTCTTTCCAGTACCCCCACTGCTGACCCCTACTGAATGGAAATATTTTTGAAGTAAACATGTTTAACAGGGCTGCTCTCTCTTTCTATGTTAACTCGAACTTAAAGCTACAGTGTGTAATAATTACAGGGATATACAGTCAAAAATGTAATAATATTATACATAACTATGTTATTTATCATCATCTACGAGCTCAGCCTCTTAACCTTAATATTTGCGTTGCCTTAGAATTCGTTATTTATAATTACATAGGAGCGGGTCTCGCAGCCATGGAGGCAGACATCTTTGCGCTACGGCAGCGCAGAGCCAACAAACTAGCGATTGCGAGATCGCCAAAACGTCACAACGATGTAGAAAAAATAACGGGTATATTTATTATCTTAAGTCTACATGAAATCTATACCCTACACAGACTAATGAAATACTATCTGTAAAATTATCTATATAAACAAACCTCATCACTTGAGAAGGTAGGTGATGCGGACGTCGTGGAAGACATTTTGTCCCGTAACGCTCGCCGTACTGTTGGGGGGGAGAAGCGGTGGGGGGGAGATGTTCATGTTGCTGCAGTCTGCAGTCTGACCGCTAGATGTCGCTAAAAGTTACACACTGTAGCTTTAAGGTTTCAATGTTTACAAGAGAGGTACCAAGATGAGAAGATTCCTGATTGTTTTTGTTTTTAGATTTTTGTCACTATTTTTTTGATATTGTGTTTATTACATTCTAATGAAATACACTATATTGCCAAAAGTATTTGCTCACCTGCCTTGACTCACATATGAGCTTAAGTGACATCCCGTTCCTAATCCATAGGGTTCAATATGACGTCGGTCCACCCTTTGCAGCTAGAACAGCTTCAACTCTTCTGGGAAGGCTGTCCACAAGGTTTAGGAGTGTGTTTATGGGAATTTTTGACCATTCTTCCAGAAGCGCATTTGTGAGGTCGCACACTGATGTTGGACGAGAAGGCCTGGCTCTCAGTCTCCGCTCTAATTCATCCCAAAGGTGTTCTATCGGGTTGAGGTCAGGACTCTGTGCAGGCCAGTCAAGTTCATCCACACCAGACTCTGTCATCCATGTCTTTATGGACCTTGCTTTGTGCACTGGTGCACAGTCATGTTGGAAGAGGAAGGGGCCAGCTCCAAACTGTTCCCACAAAGTTGGGAGCATGGAATTGTCCAAAATGTCTTGGTATGCTGAAGCATTCAGAGTTCCTTTCACTGGAACTAAGGGGCCAAGCCCAGCTCCTGAAAAACAACCCCACACCATAATCCCCCCTCCATCAAACTTTACACTTGGCACAATGCAGTCAGACAAGTACCGTTCTCCTGGCAACCGCCAAACCCAGACCCGTCCATCAGATTGCCAGATGGAGAAGCGCGATTCGTCACTCCAGAGAACGCGTCTCCACTGCTCTAGAGTCCAGTGGCGGCGTGCTTTACACCACCGCATCCGACGCTTTGCATTGCACTTGGTTATGTATGGCTTGGATGCAGCTGCTCGACCATGGAAACCCATTCCATGAAGCTCTCTGCGCACTGTTCTTGAGCTAATCTGAAGGCCACATGAAGTTTGGAGGTCTGTAGTGATTGACTCTGCAGAAAGTTGGCGACCTCTTCGCACTATGCGCTTCAGCATCCGCTGACCCCGCTCCGTCAGTTTACGTGGCCTACCACTTCGTGGCTGAGTTGCTGTCGTTCCCAAACACTTCCATTTTCTTATAATACAGCTGACAGTTGACTGTGGAATATTTAGGAGCGAGGAAATTTCACGACTGGATTTGTTGCACAGGTGGCATCCTATCACAGTTCCACGCTGGAATTCACTGAGCTCCTGAGAGCGACCCATTCTTTCACAAATGTTTGTAAAAACAGTCTGCATGCCTAGGTGCTTGAATTTATACACCTGTGGCCATGGAAGTGATTGGAACACCTGATTCCAATAATTTGGATGGGTGAGCAAATACTTTTGGCAATATAGTGTATGATGTGGTTTTAGTCTATACATCTGGACACTTCAAAAAGAAGCTGCAAGAACAATCAATCATGTCCATTGTTTCAAAATCATAAATTCTAAAATATGAAGATTTAGTAAAAGTAAGGGCTGCTCAGTGGTGCAATTGGTTGCACTGCTTCTGTGCAGCAAGAAGGTTCCGGGTTCAATTCCCAGCCCTGGGTCTTTCTGCATGGAGTTTGCATGTTCTCCCTGAGCATGCGCGGGTTCTCTCTGGGTTCTCCACCTTCCTCCCACAGTCCAAAAACATGACTGTTAGGTTAATTGGCTTCTCTAAATTCTCCTTAGGTGTGAGTGTGTGTGTGAATGGTTGTTTGTCCTGTTTGTCTCTGTATTGCCCTATGATGGACTGGAAACCTGTCCAGGGTGGACCCCGCCTCTCACCTGTAAACAGCTGGAGATAGACACTAGCACCACTCTCCACCCAAGCAGGGATAAGCTTGATGGAAAATGGATGGATTGTGAAAGTTAAAACAGCTGAATTGACGATCCAAGTTGTAAGAAATATTTTCTTAGAAAACCAGTTGCTGATAGTGATGTATGGTGTTATCATGAGATCTGCCATGAAAGTGGTTGTGGTCAGTTATTTTGCTTAGTTACCTAACACTGCTCATGATACTGGTCAACACTGCTAAAAGTTTGGAGGAATCAGAAACAGAAAATGACTAGTCCCACCGAGGGGATATTGCAAAAAGACAGCACAAATTTGGCTGGACCTGATAATACACTGCTCAGAAAAATTAATGGAACACTTTGAAAACACATCAGATCTCGATGGGGGAAAAAATCATGCTGTTTATACTGAAATGGACTGGGGGATGCCACATCCTTTGAAATATGGAAATGAAAATGATCAATTCATTGGGGTGTCTTTGAATTCAGCCCTGAATTCAAAAATTACAGTTAAAAAATGATGCGGCAGGTTAGTCCATTTTGCTGAAATTTCATTGCAGCAACTCAAAATGGTATTCAGTAATTTCTATGATCCCCACGTGCGTGTATGCATGCTGACAACGTCGGGGCATGCTCCTAATGAGACGACGGATGGCGCCCTGGGATATCTCCTCCCAGATCTGGACCAGGGCATCACTGAGTTCCTGGACAGTCTGAGGTGCGTCCTGGCGATGTCGGATGGATCAAGACATAATGTCACAGAGGTGTTCTATTGGATTTAGGTCAGGCGAGCGTGGGGGCCAATCAATGGTATCAATTCCTTCGTCCTCCAGGAACTGCCTGCATACTCTCCCCACATGAGGCTGGGCAATATGGTGCACCAGGAGGAACCCAGGACCCACTGCACCAGCATAGGGTTCCACAATGGGTGCAAGGATTTCATCCCGATGCCTAATGGCAGTCAGGGTGCCGTTGTCTAGCCTGTATAGGTCTGTGCGTCCCTCCTTGGATATGCCTTCCCAGACCATCACTGACCCACCACCAAACCGGTCATGCTGAATGATGTTACAGGCAGCATAACGTTCTCTGCGGCTTCTCCAGACCCTTTCACGTCTGTCACATGTGCTCAGGGTGAACCTGCTCTCATCTGTGAAAAGCACAGGGCGCCAGTGGCGGACTTGCCAATTCCGGTGTTCTGTGGCAAATGCCAATGGAGCTCCACAGTGCCTGGCAGTGAGCACAGGGCCCACTAGAGGATGTCAGGCCCTCAGGCCACCCTCGTGAAGTCTGTTTCTGATTGTTTGGTCAGAGACATTCACACCAGTGGTTTGCTGCAGGTCATTTTGTAGGTCTCTGGCAGTGCTCCTCCTGCTTCTCTTTGCACAAAGGAGCAGTAGTTCTACAACCCATCAACAGTCCTGCTGATGGGTTGTAGAACTTCTACGGCCCTGTCCAGCTCTCCTGGAGTAACTGCCTGTCTCCTGGAATCTCCTCATTGCTCTTGGGATTGTGCTGGGAGACAAGGCAAACCTTCTGTCAATGGCACGTATTGATGCGCCATCCTGGAGGAGTTGGACTGCCTGTGCAACCTCTGTAGGGTCCAGGTAGCGCCTCATGCTAACAGTAGTGACAGTGACCCTAGCCGAATGCAAAACAGGTGAAAAAGAGTCAGAAAAGATGAGGAGGGGGGAAAATGTCAGTGTTCCTTTATTTTTTGAGTAGTATATTTATAGTATTAAACAAAATAAAAAAAATGACTTTATATAAATATTGTTGTTATTGTTTATAAACAATAGAACATTTAATGAAACATGCAAAAAAGAACAGTTATGTTTTATTAAAGCAAGACTCTTCTAAAACATAGCCTGATTCAGGGAGTTCAATTAGCAGAAAAAAACAGCTTCCTGATGTTTTAATTTAAACTCCAACATATAGTCGGGTTGAACATAGACTGGAGCTGCATTTTAAATGTTTACCTACTAATTAAAACAAATGTATAGCTCTGGTTCCTTAAATCTGAAAGATTGAGCTTCTCTTTTTTTTTTTGCCTAAAATATTGCTTTTATTTTTTTCCTATCGTCTTGTTCTTCTAAAACATAAATACATATTGTTTCCATCCAATTTTGAGAGCAGGGTTTATTATTTTTCTCCTTCTTAAGTCAGAATACCTTCTTTAAATTTTGCACTATCTTTAGTATCGTCATATCTTCAGGTTGTGTGTTAAATAAAACATATTTACACTTATTATCACTTTCTTCCCTTTCAGTTTTAATGAATTTAGCAATCTAGTCACTGCATGAAAATAAAAATAAATGATCTATTCCTATTTTGTATGGCTGGCAAATTAGTTATGCTTGTTGGAATTTTCACTGATTAAATTTAACAGCTTAGAAATGTAGATTATTATAATCTTAGCCCTTGATTTCCCTCATGTGACCTCTTTCTCCGTTATTCCTCCTTTTGAAGGAACACGTGTTCACAGTGTGTGTTGTTTTTGAATATGTTTTGTCTCTTCCTGTGATTCCATGTGTGCTACAGGTCCAATATGCCCAATTACTGCCACAGCTCCTCTTCTGGTTGGCCTGTCTCTGGGTGCTCGTGTACAGCGAGACACCCCTGGGGCAGCACCGCTGGTAATTACACCTCAGGAGGCAGAGAAACACAACCACACACAATGACAGCCACGAACACACATAGAGTGACCTCCAGCTTCAATGACAGGTTGTCTAATTTAATCTGAAGAAGAGATCATTAAGCCGGAAAAGTTGTGCTGACATCAAATATGTGTCCTAATGTGTGCAGACCAGTGCACGCCTTTATTTGTGCAAAAAGCCAAAGGCAAAATAAGCTGCATCAGAGACTAAACACTCTAAAAATGGGTGAATATGAAATACAACCTCCAGGTTTGAATGAAAGCCTTTTGTCTTTACTTCTATTGTGATGGTAAATAAATGACTTCATGTTTTAATCCAAGGGTGTTACATAAAAGGGAATAATGGCCCTGGTTTTTCCAGCCCAAGCCTTCATGGTACAAAAATTTGATTCAGGGTCAATTTATTTCTAGCAAAAATGTCTATCACTGTAATCAAAAGTCCGATACTTTGATCACTCATAAACGTACTCTAAACTCAATGCAGTTTTTGCAGTGATCTTTACAGTCTCCTACTAGTATTTGTCATTAAGTGTTCCTAAAAGTAATAAAGTAAAGTAAAAAAAGCTTATTTCCAATCATTTTTTGGTTCCATCTGCAACAACAACACAACAATCTGTAGTACAAGAACAACAACAAAGAGAGAAGATACACCTGATAAAAAATAAAAAAAAGAATCATTAAATTGTACTAATACATAATTACATACATAATTAAAAAAATATAAATATTACCTTTTTTTCTAAAGATAAGTTTGTCTCTAGTCAGGCAATAGGGTCTTTTGTCAAAAATACAGTAAAATTGTTGTTTATGTAATTATTTAAGTTTTGCTTAACGAATACACAAACGATCCAGAATAATCCAGAGGTTTGAGGTGAGCACTGTTGTCTCAGAGGAAGAAGGTTCTGGGTTCGATTCCCAGGCCAGGGTCTTTCTGCATGGAGTTTGCATATTACCTATGTGCATGATCCAGTTCTGCCTCATTTTACAGACATAATGGCTAGAAATTGGGCCCTAATGCACTTCAGTATACAAATGAATCTTAACTCAAGATTTTAGGTTATTTCTATAAACAGGCAGATGCAGATAGATTCAATAACCCATAGTTAGCAGAGTTAGAAACCCTTGCTAACGGTGCTGGCTAGTTGCTTTGCTTCAACATGTTGGAGTCCATTATAGTCTTTTTATTTTTCTTATCTGTCCAAAAAATATCTCATCCAGGTCTTTTGTTATTCTTTCAAATAAATGTTTTAGCAGTAATTCCAATTTGTTATTTTATTTATTTTTTTAATTCTTTCATACAGTTTATAACGTGCAAACTGAGGTAACTAGATTGGGAAACGTATTTCTTGAGATTCTGCCATTTCTGACATGTTCATTTTACTGGGAAAGAAGGCAGCTGGGTCATAAAGTTTAAAATTAATTTAGACTATTAACTGTTTCCAAAAATAATGCCTCTCTAAGGTCATTGTTTGAGCTGCAAATCATTGGAAAACACGATATTCCAATTCTATTACTGAATTATTTGGCAACTCTCACTACCTTTCTTTATATCAGGAATGTGCCCACAGCTCTGCCTGGTCATACACACAGTGTTTATTGAGATCAAGAGGCATAAAGCGGTAGTGTTAACACGGCACTGTGTTAACACACACCTAGATGGGCCAGAGAAATAAACCGCCAGAAGTGCTGCATTCATAGAGAAGCTGTCAGTGATGAGGATCACATGGAGCCGATCAGCAGCACCTGGCTGCCACCATCCCTCTTTCATCCAATGAAAACAGCAAGACTGTCAGTGGTTTTCCACACAAAGCTCTCTAGTTTTGACATGTTGTTGCTTAATAAATAATTGTCTGTCATCTGTTTGATTCTTGTAGCCTTAGTTAGATTTTTTAATCAAGTTAACAGGATTGTTCTTCTTTAAATGACCTCAAGAGAAATTTGTCTATATATATATATATATATATATATATATATATATATATATATATATATATATATATATATATATATATATATATATATATATATATATATATACATGTTAGATTAAATCTGCGTTAGATTATAAATCAAATGATCAAGCTTTAAACCAAACATACTTTTCACTCAATTATATGGTAATAAAATGGATTTTAAACAACTGCAGAGTCTCCAACTAAAACATGGGCAGCATGAACCTGAGAAGCAACCAGGAGCTCTAAAGTACCCCTCGATCCCACTGTCACTTTGGAGGAGCTCCATAGATCAACCACTCTAGATAGCTGAATGAAGAGGAATAGCTTTGAATATATTTACTCTCTATCCAGACTGAAAAAAAAAAATTTATAGACAAGAACAGACAAAATGTTTTGTCTTCAGACACGCAAATGTGGTAGAGATTTAGCCCCAGACTGTAATTGCAGCCAAATCAAAACTCTGAAAGCATTTTTCAACTTCACGGCCATGCACTAATTGTATTTAATGTCATATTTCTGGTTATAAGGCGACTATAGTTCAAGGGAAAGAGATTGGGATTACTAAAGAGGTTCCATGGTTATCAAATGTTCTGCATTTCAAAGATGCAAAAATATTGCATATAAACACAAATGGTGTGTACACTCATAAAGCTGTATTCTACACACAGAAATACCTTAAATATCTGCAGCACAGAGCCTTGAGCCACATCT
The DNA here is from genome assembly GCA_030533445.1 of Cyprinodon diabolis. NCBI lineage: Eukaryota > Metazoa > Chordata > Actinopteri > Cyprinodontiformes > Cyprinodontidae > Cyprinodon > Cyprinodon diabolis. Next base: position 2,112,223 of record CM060083.1, on the reverse strand, counting down.
AAAATGTCACATACAGACAGGCTATTCACAATTTTGTTGGCTGTACTTTTTCAGTCTCTCTGTTCTGCCCATTTGAACACCTTCCAAAGCCAAGCCAGGGATTTTTGGGCAAACAAAGAGGCCTGATTTGTTGCACGTGCCGCTTTAACAGTTTTTCCCTGTCGTCCAGATCTGAAATGTTTCTTTTTTTTCTGTTTGTGGTGATGTTTTTGCTCTGAGGTAGTGAACGGGGCGAAAGTTAGTGAATCCACACAGAAGACATTAAGCTTTCACTGCCAGTGAACAGTGTTTTCAGCCATGGATGGTTTGAGGCAGGAACAAGAGTGTAAACCACCATCCTTGCTTTTTCCTGGCAGAGAAACTCGTTTTTTTTCCACATGAACTTAAGATCTGCCCAAATGGTTTTGACAGGAAGCAGGACATAAAAAACGGTACACAACAGCTCTTTCCTTTTGAGTAAGTCTTGCATTTAATATTAGGAGGAAAAGGGGCTAAATCCTCTAGCTCTAAATGCCAGAGAAGGCTAGCTTAATTCTACAATTATCAACGGGTTCATTTCTTTAATTTCATTTAAAAAACAATGGAAACTCTTTATTGTTATTATAAACATCATATATAATAAATCCCATTAGTTTGGTTCCTTAGGACTGCACCCTAAAGATAATTTGTCAGAAGCTGTTAGAATCGGGGGACTCTGTCTTATCCTCCCTGATTTCCATAACTAATCTGTCAAAGTGGGTGGGCCTCCCTATAAAACTGTCAAGAGAATGCAGTGAGAATTAGGAGAAAAGTAAAACTTTTCTTCTAAGTTTTTTTCTTTTTTTAAGGTATTTATTATCTTTATAATGCCCCCAGAAGTCAGTCAGTCGGAGAAACTGAGTAGCAGAGATGGCAAAAGTACTCACTTTCCGTACTTGAGTAAAAGTACAGATACTTGTGTTAAAAAATACTCTGGTAAAAGTGGAAGTACTGATTAAACTTTTTTACTCAAGTAAAAGTAACAAAGTACAGGCTTGTACATTTACTTAAAGTATAAAAGTAAAAGTAGAAACCACTTTTTTCATGCCGTTGCCTACATTTTAAATGGATGTCTGCCAATAGGACTAGATCTCCGTTGTGTTCATTTTCAATCATCTCGTCGTCCATGCTACTATGCTAACGCCACCGCCACCAAGCTGCAATGATTTGCCGTGAATGAATACCGCCGAATCTGTCGATTCATCTTGTAGTGGTGCGTCAAATGCAACGTAGATTCCCATCCAATTAGACTGAATTTGGTATTTGTGAGAAAACGGCTCGCCAGCTCCCATCTCACGTCAGAGGAGGAGTAACCCCTTGCTCACACTGGCTCCGGTGCGGTTACCGAGCCGACGGAGACCGCAACTCCCGCACACCCCCTCTCACACCGCCCTTTTGACTACGGTGCGGTGCGGCTCTGCGGCTCCGACAACAGGTCCGGAGATTTAACAGAAGTTCACTTGAGTTCACGTAACTTCACGCGATAACACGGCCCAAATAAGGATATTTGCGAGAGCTTGTTGCGGAGGGCTCCGGCACGCCGCAAGGATAGCTTTCTTGCTGAATTTTCCGCAGCGCCGGAGTGTCTCGGTAACCGCAGCCGGACAGCTCAGCAGCCGGTGAGAGAGGTTTACGTCTTTTTAATGACTTGGAATCACTGCGGCGCCGCACCCACCGCACCGCAACGGTAAGACCGGAGTCTGTGTGAGCCAAGGGTAAGCAGATGACTTGCAAAAAGGTGGTAAGAACCAGCGGACAACAAAATTCCAGTTCAAAAGCGTGTAGCCGTTTATTTACTGGTGCAACGGTGAAGACAAAAAAAAACAAAACAAACAAAATACTTTCAAATAAAGAAAACAAAACCGGCCATTGCAGGCCATACAAAACACTGACAGCCTCACAGCAAGCTGACTTTAAATATAGTCTCTCTAAGCAGACCTTCAAAAGCAGTTTCTCCAAGCAGTCTCTCCAAGCAGACCCCCTAAGCCATTGGGAGTGTGCCCCTTAAATAGACCCACCAATAATCAGCCAATTGGGACAGCCCAACTAAACAGGAAGGCAAATCGCCAATAAAGCACAGTTAACATTGTAGAAAAATAAATACAGACAATAGCATCATTCATACAAAAACATAGATATTTATGAAATAATTTAACCATACTAACATTATCATTTCACCTACTTCTTACCATGCAAACAATTATTACATACATTGAAATCCCACTTAACACCCCTGCCCCCTAATAGTCTTTTCCAATGCCCTGGGACAGTGGATAAGAGACTGGCTCCGATGCGGTACGTGTTTCCACACGGACCAGTATGCTGACAGACTAAGGGAAGAGAATGTCTAATTTGACTGGGAAGTTTTATTGCCGACTAAGGAATGTATATTAAAGCTGTCGCAGTGGGTACCTTCAGAGTTTGCTATGCTGGTGAGTAAGTAAAGTGTTGAATGAAAGGTGACGTTGTAATTTCGGAACTAGTGTAAATTACCGGGTGAATTGTTTGGAACTGCCGCCGCCATGACGGCCGGTCTGTGGTGCATGCTGGGAAATGTAGTGAAGGATGTGACGCCGTGTGTGATAGACGGCGGCTACACTTTGGGAACAGAGGGGGAAAACGGCTCCGTTTTCACAGTATTGATGACGTGAAAAATAATAACGGTAACTCCATTGAAATGATTCAAAACTAAAGTAACGAGCCAATTTTTTAAAATGTTAGGAGTAGAAAGCACAGATATTTGTGTAAAAATGTAAGGAGTAGAAGTAAAAAGTCGCCATAAAAATAAGTAGTAAAGTAAAGTAAAAATATCAGAAAAATCTACTCTGCTGGGTAGTTAAAGGGGCTGTAGGAGATCTTGGAAAAACGGTTCCAGCAACCTATATTTTTGAACATACACAACCATGCCTCTCCCTTCAGACCACCCCTCAAAACCACGCCTTCAAAACACATGAACACGCATGCTGTCTGCAGCGTGTCGCTGATCTGGGAGCTTGCAGGAAGACAGTCAGCACTGATGATGCAGAGCGCTATGATCACTCCTCCAATACAGTTTATGAACGCCTAAATTAACTTTAAATGCCCAAATCTGCCGGTAAAACATGTTGGCTTTTATTATCCTACTGCCTGCAGTTTGGATTACATACATGAAAGATGCCTTCCAGCCGCCATGGTGAACCGCGAGGAGGGACCGGGCCATAGGCAGCTGTTGAATTGGATTCCTAGTGACAGTGCAGCGTCGGTGTATGGGGGTCTAAACAGCTCTGACAGAAATAATATTTGAAGGCAGGATGGTAATCTTGATGAAGTGAATGCACTGACCATGTTTTCAGGTGAACTTTCTCACTTCAAAATAGATAAAAAAAATTTCCCAGTGATCACAGCAAATATAGCTGCCTTTGTTCCAGGCAAAGAAAGGATAGGGTAGCTCCTCCCAACACGCATCAGACCTACTATCCAGCGAGCAGCTAGAGCAGCAAAGATGCTTTAGCCGTGCGAAAGAACTAAACTTGTACAAGCATAAAAAATGAAGCAGCACGCGTGTTTTTGCTGTTCTTGCTGCTTTAGGTATGAATGTAGCATGACAGTGGCTAGCTTCCAGCCATGGCGTCCTGCACGAGCATTGGGGGGTCGATTGGTTCATGTGTCAGGGTACATGCAGAAGGGGGAAGGGACAAGCAGACCACCATTATTGAGATGTCATGGAACCAAATGTGTACCACGTGCCATCTTCTGTGATTGGTTGGGGTTATTCATTGATTTCTCACTGTAGGGGGAACCATTTATTTTAGTTTCACTTCCAGACCTTCTATTTCACTGCTTGCTAAGCGGCTGTGGGGAGATCTTTAAGCCATATGGTAAAAAATACATCAGAAAAGATCTCCTACCAGTAGGAGCTACTTTTAACCCCACTGGTCCATAACTGTAAAGCTCTATACCTCCGATGCAATCTGAAAATTAGTCATAAATTTTGATGTCTGTTCCTGTTTGGCTGTGACTCCATCCTGGAGAGTAATATCAGCTGTGCTGCTGCCATCAACACCTTTGTTTATAGATGTTGAAGCTCGGCCTGTTTTTCAGTGTAGTCCTGTTTCTGTGACTAACTGGATGTGCTCTCTTCATCCTCTAACATGGGAGCTGGCTCGGAGCTCGTCTGCCTGGCTGTGTGTTTCCTGGACGGGGCTGCCTGTCGAGCTGGTTAACAGTTGCCTTTTGTATCTATGCTTCTTTTTCTATGTCTGCTTCTGTCTCCTTGAGACAGAAGGCGGCCTCAGCAGATGGTCACTCACACTGAGCCTGGTTTTGCTGGAGTTTTTTTCCTGTTAAAAGGGAGTTTTTCCTCTCCACTGTCGCTACAAGCATGCTTGGTGTGAGGGTTTGCCTTCGAGTCAATGAGTTGATGCAATCAACTGGTTTTCCTTAGATAGAAAACTTTGCATCAATTTGACTGGATGATCTGGTTGAACTGTAAAGTGCCTTGAGATGACATGTGTTGTGAATTGGGGCTATAGAAATAAACTGAATTCAATTGAATTAAAACCTGCACATTTACCTGGGCTAATTTAACAGCTTTAGGGCAAAGATGTTCATTTGCATTTTTTCTGAGCAAAGCACCCTCGTCTTCCACCCATTTCTTCTAAATTACATGTTGCAATGTGCAAATGAGACTTTTTATTCCCTTTATTTATCATAGGCTTATTCAGACTGCCTACCAATGGGACTAATAGGACTAATCTTGACAACAGTTTTATCCATCTGAGTTACTGTACCATACGGATCATCTTGTGGCTGCTTTTCTATTGAAAACACTTTACCCCACCTTATTACTTAGACCCTTAGAAAAAAAATTAATTTCAGCTGTTCACACGTCTTTCTCATCTGCAACATGTGGTTCATATTTTCCACATATAAAGGATTTTGTTCATCCATCCATCCATCCATCCATCCATACATCCATCCATCCATCCATCCATCCATCCATCCATCCATCCATTTTCAGAAATGTTTAATCCCAAGTGGGGTCGCGAGGGGTGCTGGTGCATCTCCAGCTGTCTACGGGCGAGAGGCAGGGTACACCCTGGACAGGTCGCCAGTCCATCACAGGGCTCATGTATTCCATATTGCATTTAATTTTTAATCACATCAAAATATGAATATCCTTAGATTGTGCTCTGTATTAAACACCTTTTTAATAACTGTGTATGTTTTAGTATTATAAAATGTTATGCTTTTACGGTAGGTACATCTTATAATAATAATAATCATGAAAATGTTCCAAAACTGAATGTTTTTAAAAATGGCTGACGCAAACCTTCAATTTTAAGCTGTTATTCAATTTTATTTAACCCTTTACCACATAATCTGATGAATTTCAGAACTTGCACCACATATGAGTTTAACATGTGTAAAACATGCAAATTCCATGTGAAATCACATGTATAATTGTGGTTTTAATACATCTTCATCTTAAAAGCATATGAGATTCACCTGTAATTCACATTCACAGCACATCTGAGGCACCAATGTATCACATGTGAAAAACCTGGGAATCATGAAAACATGTAAAACATGTGATACACATGTTTCTATGTATCATTCCCATACAAACTACATTCAATTCACATTTAAGTTATGTGTGTGTCACACGTTAGCTTTCAATATGGAATAAATAGATATATTGTCTCATATATTTATGCACACACGCACATCATGATACCTAATAAATGTAGAAAGTCACCTCAGCACCGTGTCCCATCAGTTGTCAGGCTAACCTTGTGACAGCATCAACACTCCAAGAGACCTATCTAATGCCAGGAATAGTCATGCAGACACAGACAAGCCAGCAGCAGAGTCAGTGACAAATCCCTGCATCACCCAATTAAACACAAGACTAAGTGTGCCAGCAACAAGAGGCAGACAAAGCAAGTAATCATGCCAGGATAAAGATGGCACATGAAACCAAAAGCAAATGGAAATGTCAGGAGCTTCCAATGTTCCCATACCAAGAAAGCACCATAGTTGTTGGTGCAAGTCAGCTTCTCCTTTTAAATCTGGTTTTAAGGCCAATAGATGACGTAGTAGGTAAGATCCACTTTAGGCAACACCATCCTGTTTTCCCACCTACATTATTCAATTTAGCCTAAGGTTGCCTCTGAATAATATCACCGCACTCTTAAATAGATATTTCAGACTAAATCAAGTGAAAGATCATTTTATTTTCAAAAGTCCACATATATGACTGAGGAATATTAAACATTCCCCAAAGTAAATGTGTCTCTCTGTTATTTGTCTCTCTTCCCTTTTTCGAACTTCGAAACTACTGGTCAATTTAGATGATGTTTGTTTTATATATTTATTTAGGTTTGCCTATTGCAAATTAAATGAACAGCTATAACCTTAAGGGGCTTTGAGAGACTTCCAATCCTTCCTTGCCTCTACTCCTGGTCGATTTCTAGGGATTTTTTTATAAAGGGGTTTGCATATTGCTCCTATAAGACTGCAAACATTTTTTTATTTTAGACTCTATATGATTCCAAAGGTGTTATCCTAGTTTTCTCTGGATATGTGGAAAAGATTTCCTTTCAGTTTTTTTTTCTTAAGTTATCATAATGTTTAAACAGAAAACTGTACTATTTATAATTAAGATATATTTAGGGGAACAAAAAAAAACAAAAACAGTCCAGTGTTATGGGCAATACTTCTTTCTTGTAATCTTAAAATAAGGTTATTCAGCTCTTATATCCAACTTAAAAGCTGACTTTTATCCATATTTTTATTTGGAGTGATTTATTTTCTGGGCAAAGCAACAGAAAAAGACACTAAAAACAGATTTGCCTTTGGGGCTTTGCCTTTGATGACAAAACTAGATCTATATACGGCGCAGCTTGTGTAATAACACAGGTAAATCCTTTTACATCTCTGCATCTGCGCTACACTATGTTCAAACATTTATGTCAAAGGTAAAAATAGACAGCGAACAGCTTCAGAGTTTGTGTCCTAGTTCTAAAAATGATGGATATTCTGTTTTATGCTCTTTTGCAGAGTTGCACCTAAGTGCGTAGCAAATTCACTCCGGCCCCACCAAAGAACAACCAAATAGCATCCATGCAGTACCACTGCATCATGATGCAAGGCTTTTATTTTTTTATTTTTATGGTAGCTTTATTTGAGAGGCTGATGACATTCATCCTCCCTGCTGATTCCCCACCTTTTTTTTGGTAGATTTAACCACATTAAGATTAGTATCAGCTGTCTCATTCTGCTCCCTCTAGACTGTCATCATTATTCAGCCGTCAAAGTCAGACATTCTCTCAGTTATGGGCCCAAATGTCCCCAGGAGGTTGGATTTTATCAAAGCATATGCAATAAATCTTCAAGTTTAGAACTTGTTGGTTTTTTGATTTCTTTCTTTCAAAAGATTCATGCATATTCTGATTCACAGGACTGTTAATCTTTTGATCTGTTTTGCATATTTGGGAGGAAAAAGAAGAGATTGCACTTTGAATATTCCGCTGAGTTATGGTAGATAAGATGCAAAGCTAAAGGAAAGCTGGCCAGAGTTAAAAAACATAAACTCACATGTGATGTAAGTGATGTTAAAATCAGACATGTAGCCTGGAGAGATCAGTTAACTGGTCTTTTGGCCAAGATGGACAACCACAAACACTGACTTAAGTTGCAAATGCTTATGAACACACGCATATGCACAGATTCAACCAGACCGACCCTCAGCGGCAGCCCCAGGGTCCAGCTTCACAAAATGCCATCACAAATTGAGATTGCTAACAGTTTACACCACAGTGACATTTTCCAGCTGGCTGCTTACAAAGGTCAGGCTGAGCTCCTAAAGACAAAAACGGAGGGAGATGCTCAAGTTGCTTTGGTTACCACTGAAATTTGGCAGCCTCGTCACTAAGCTACCAGCACGTTATTAACTTGGTGTCCTCAGGAATCTGTGTTCAAGGATTAAAGTGAGACCACTGGCAGCATTGCACCAGTTGAGTGCCAAAGGAAATAGGTGTAGCGTTAGCCTTTCCAAACAAATATTAGCTTCTCTGTTAACCTTCGCTTGTAACAATGGGATGATGGAATGTGTGAAAGGGGAGCTTGAGACCAACATTGTGTGCATCCAATTCAATCGCCTGCTCTTTCATTAATTCATGCTCACTTGATCGGCAAACTTTTCATTAGCAATAATAACCACCAGCTATTTTCTAATCCTGGCCTTTTTGGGGGCATTTTATTTAAAAAGTAGTAGCATCAGAATGAATCACATCCACATGATAGATAGAAATGACATAGATAATGATGAAACGGCTGAATGTTGACGACAAACTCCACTGTACAACATTATATTTATGAAAAAGTGCATTTTGAAATAAATAAACATGTTTTGAAAAAAATAAATAAAAGAGCATATATCTTGGAAAAATAAATACATAAAAAATAGATAAAAAAATCTTAGAGTAATATAATAAATAAACAATAATTAGAAAGATTGTTTTTTAATATGTTTTGTGGCATTTCATGAGTTCATTTTATTTATTTAATGAAATATTTAGTAATAATTTATTTTTAAAGTATTATTTCATTTATGTACTTATGAATAAAAATGCTGCTTTGTAGAATTCCATTTCTGATAACATCACAGATGAGAAAGAGCCTGAAAGTTATAGAAATGATGTGTCAAATTATTATTCTAACAGCTCAACTGCTTAGTTCTGACTTGAAATCCTTCCACAACAAAAACTTTTGGTCTAAAATCTCTGTAAATGTAATAAAAATTGACCAAATACTATTGGAGAAATAGAGCTGGCAGAATCATCTGCAACTGCATTAATGGTTTTATCAGAGACAAAGACAAAGGCGTCATCAGCGTATATCTGAATGCTAATATCAGGTTCCACTTTTGTATGAAAAGTATAGGGCTTAAACTGATTTATATCTGAAATAAAAAACTTAGATGTTTTACAAAATAGAAGGTAAGACGAAATATTTGCCCAATATGATCACTGTGGCTTGTTAGATAGAAAGAAAAGGTGTCAACACTTAGTAGTGTTTTACTCAAATCAGCGTAAAGGTCAGAGTTTAATACCCTGGAGCCAGCTAAAGTTTTCACGTTATCATAGATTCTTCCTCTCAGCAGCTGTTACACTTCATAGACAATCAAGGAAGTAAAGTAAACTGACAGCTTTTTTTTCATTTTTTGAAATAAATTAACCCTTTTAATTCACAGTTAAACATACACATTGTTTTACACATTCAAATCACCCTACTCAGTTGCACGTCTCATTAAATCTGAGAATGGCATTTTTTTCCCTTTGTTTTACGTCATGGATAATTTCCTGCCCACATACTGATGTTCCCTAATTAAAATGGGTACTCTTTATGTACTGGATGCAAAAGTGCAACAGAGAACATGTAGTGTGTTTACAAATCTGCATACTGCTTAAACATGACATGTGCAGACGCGAGCACCTGCACCCACCTACGCTCACACTGCCCTCCTGATAATAAGCCAACACACAGAGGGTTGATGGTGTGTAGCATTTGAAGGGCATCACCAGTGTCTCTGTCTCTCAGGCATCAAGAAGATGGCAAGGTAGCTGGAATGTCATTTATCTTGCTGACAGGGACAAGCTTCAGTGACAGCAACAGTGAGCCGAGCAGCACATCAGCAAGGCATTCTCCCTCTAATGCTATCCCCGCCAGCACAACACAACAGCTATCTATTACAGCAAGCATATTGTTGCATGCTATATCGCACTAAACTGTCAAATCATTTCATATTTTCATATGAATTCTAGAGCATATACTGTCTTTACTTCTTGTGACTCTATGCTCTTATTTTAGCTGATATGTTACATCAAAAACATTATAGTCACAAACATGAGCTAGTCTAAGCTATGCATTGCAGGGGAAAAAAATTGCCATCACTTTGGTGATTTTCAGTAGGCATATATTCGTTAATATAAAGTAAAATGTTACCTCTTGGTTTTCTATATTTGAATATTGCCATTTTAACTATTGACATCAAGTTATACCTTTATAAAACATTAAAAGAAAAAGAAACAAACACTTTGGTCTAATGTGGAGTAAAACAAACATTACATCCAATTTACCTTTTAAATTTGCTTTTAGTTGGTGAGTTTAAAAGAATTTGATATTTTAATAAAGAAATAATGAAATTTTACATTATCATGAAATACAAAAATGAGCTTATCTTTAAGGTTATCAAACAGCACAGAAGCCCACATGCAAAGTTATAAAATTAGTGCTAAACAGATGTTATATTATTTTAAAATGCATTATAAATAGATCTGAATGTGAAGGAATAAAATAGATTTGATGGTTAATGTCAGTTACTGCCATTTTATATCTGCTGTTTTGCATTAAAATAATCTACCTGCTTCTCCATGAGGAGAGGGTGTGTAAGATGATGCCGTTTTTTTTGCTTTGTTTTATAATTACATAACCATCCAGGGATTACATTTCAAACATCCACACATATAAGAGGTCCTAATTGCTTAGAAAACTACAATGAAAACAGCCAAACAAAAACAAATGTGACATGTTCCTATGTCACCTTTATGAATGAGTGCCTACAAAGTGAGCAAATTAGTCTAGATAATTGGTATCTGGTTGCCCTTGCTCCCTCCCTTGTAGCTGGCATCTTTTTTCACCAGGAAACAGTTTTTTTTTAGTCTGGGCACCATTGGGTATGTTTGATTTGTCTGTTTTGGGGTGGTAGGGTGAAGGTTTGATTCACAGGGTTAGAGAAGCGGCTTGGATCCAACAGCCAGCTGCTGTCTGGTTTGTGACCATCCCCACTTTAGTTTATTTGGCTCAGACTCCCACTCTCTTTTGCTGCATCAAAACGTAGGTGAAATGAAATCGTTTTGTGTAAACCTAATTTGGTTCTAGACTTCTTAGGTTGTAAGATGGTTAGACACCCGAACCGTAACATATTGGGGGCTTGTCCGGGATGCCAGACAAACAAAAAACAAAACATATCGTCCTGCTGTTGGAGCCACTGGAAGCATTTAGCATGATGAAGTGAGTGAATGTTCACCAGTGTAAAGTAACTGCATAGTAATGCTTATGATTTTCTAATGGTATAACAAGCTATTGCTGCGGCATTTGAGGGATTTTGCAATGTATTCAATGTATTCTTGCCTGGAATTCTATTACAAATCCTATAGGATCAGATGCATACAAGTTTTATTTTCAGCATATCTAAGCAACCCAGCGTAACCAAAATTGTTATTTTGTTGTCGAAAACAATATAGTTAGATTCATATTCCTTAATAAGGAATTAGAGAAGATTACAAATGATAACTGTGAGGGATTCACCCCCCTTACTAATTGGTGTTGTGAACAGGCATTTCCCCTCTTTTAGAAAAATGTAGTTATTGGGGGAAGGTTTAAGTCTTTGTCTTTATTGATGTAACTTATATATATATATATATTTTTTTTTTTTTTTGTGTTGCCATAGAAGCGCCCCTGAGCAGTGCTGACAAGGACCTTGTGTTTCCAATCAGCCTCATAAGGGAAATCAACACTGACTGAGAGGGAGGGGAGATGTTTTGGGGTTTTTTTGGATTTCGAGTATTGTTTAGCTTCAATTTGTTTAAGTTAATTGTAAATGTTTGTCATTTATTTATTTTTTTCCTCTATGAGTTTAATTTAGTTCACTTCTTCCCAAACAGAAAATGTAAAATATAACAGTATTTCCTCACAACCCTGTCCTCTCTTACCACTTTCTAATAACCTTCAGGATTACTTTAACAGAGTTCTCCTCCCCCAAAAGAAGGTTCAATTTTAGTAGATCTTTATCAGATGGTGCAGTTATAAATTTTAAAGAATCTGCTTCACTTTCTCTTTCCTCTGTGTCGCTGAGCAGTGCTGCAGAGTGCAAAAGCATAGCTTATTCCCCTTCACAGGTTGATGATTTTGTTGATGGGGTTGCTAGTTCTCTGCGTACTGCCTTAGACAACGCAGCTCCCTTGAAAATGAAAACCGTTGAAAATAGAAAGCTTGCTCCTTGGTTTAATGCAGAGCTGCGTACTTTGAAGCAAAATGCTAGGAAACTGGAGAGAAAATATCGCTCCACAGGCCTGCGGGAGTCCTTCCTAGTCTGGAAAAATGGTTTACTGCTGTATAAGAGGACCCTTTGTAAAGCAAGAGCAGCATACTTCTCCTCATTAATAGAGGAGAATAAGAATAATCCTAGATTTCTTTTTAATACAGTTGCCAAACTCACCCAGAGCCATAGCTCTGTTGAACCGTCCATTCCACCTGCTCTTAGCAGCAATGATTTTATGGGATTCTTTATAAATAAGATTGATCTTATTAAAAATAAGATCATAAGCACTCCTCTATCCGCGATTGTACGTGAGGTAGTCATGGAATCTGAACCGGGTTTAGACTGCTTTGATCCAGTTGAACTTTCTGAATTAGCAAAATTATTGTCTTCATCTAAGCCTTCAACTTTTATGTTAGATCCAGTTCCAACCAGGTTATTTAAGGAGGTATTCCCTTTGATCTCCTCCTCCATTTTAGATGTGATTAATCTATCTCTGTTACAGGGATATGTACCTAAAGCTTTTAAGGTTGCTGTAATTAAACCTCTGCTTAAGAAACCGTCTCTTGACCCAGATGACTTGGTTAATTATAGACCTATATCCAATCTTCCTTTCTTATCCAAAATTCTTGAGAAAGTAGTTGCCAAACAAGTTTGCGATCACTTACACCATAATGAACTTTTTGAAGAATTTCAGTCTGGCTTTAGAGCTCATCATAGCACTGAAACAGCTCTGGTGAAAGTCACTAATGATATTCTCATGGCCTCAGATAATGGACTTGTATCTGTGCTCGTCCTGTTGGATCTTAGTGCTGCATTTGATACAGTTGACCATAATATTCTTTTAGAAAGACTTGAATATTTTGTTGGAATTAAAGGAACAGCACTAGACTGGTTTAAATCTTATCTATCTGATCGAATTCAGTTTGTTTATGTTAATGATAGATCTTCAACACGCTCAAAGGTTACCTGTGGAGTACCACAGGGATCAGTGCTAGGACCAATTCTTTTTACTTTATACATGCTCCCAATTGGTAGAGTTATTAGACAGCATGGGATTAATTTCCACTGTTATGCTGATGATACCCAGCTATATCTGTCTATAATCCAGATGAAGCTAACCCATTACATAGATTACAGGCATGTCTTGAAGACATAAAAACCTGGATGACTCTTAACTTTCTGCTTCTGAATGCAGAAAAAACAGAAGTTATAGTCTTTGGACCAGAGTCTCTGAAAAAGAAGCTGATTAGCCAGTCACTTCATTTGGATGGGATTAAACTGATTTCAGATAATAAAGTAAAAAATCTTGGTGTTACTTTTGATCAGGACCTGTCATTTAAATCCCAGATCAAAGAGGTTTCTAGAATTTCCTTCTTTCATCTGAGGAACATTGCAAAAATTAGAAATCTCCTGTCCAGGGGTGATGCTGAGAAACTAGTCCATGCATTTGTTACTTCAAGGCTGGACTATTGTAATTCTTTACTATCAGGAAGTCCACAAACTGTAGTTAAAAGCCTTCAGCTGATCCAAAATGCTGCAGCCAGAGTTCTGATGAAAATTAAAAAGAGAGATCATATCTCTCCTATCCTGGCTTCTCTTCATTGGCTTCCTGTTAAATCAAGAATAGAATTTAAAATCCTCCTTCTCACATATAAAGCCTTAAATGGCCAAGCTCTATCTTATATCAGAGATCGTTTTTAAGGTGCGAAAGACTAGAGGAAGAAGACAGGACTTGGAGTTTGGCGTAAAATCAATGCAGCCTTCCCACCTAGCCATCTGGCATCTACATCTGTAGCCACATTCTCCAACTGCCCAGCTAATCCTTACGTAACAGCAAATAACAAGGGAAAGAAAGAGGGTGGGGGTTATACAATTTTAGGTTAACAACACCAAACTTTGCACTTAAATTTGTAAAATGTGCAGTTTAATTGATGTCATCCCACTGCTAAAAGAAGTTTCAGTGCTGTTATATAAACATCAAAATGAACAGAGTTACTGCTTTGGCAGCTTAATGTAAAATTTAATAAAAAAAAAAAATTGTAGTGATAAATACAATTTAAAGAAAAAAGGCTAGAGCTAACTGATCAATCTGTTAGAACTCAGGGATTCCCAAAGTGGGGGTTGCAAGTTGGTTAGCGAGGAGTCAGCTAAATGGCCCATTAATTAAATAAGTGTACTATGGATTACATAGATGTTACATACATTTTTTTTTAAATCTAAAAACTATTTAAATATTCAATATACCAGGAAATTCTAATATGCATGATCAAATAATGAAATGAACCATTAAATAATTAAAATAGGTTCGAATTTACAAATAAAATAATTAAATGCTATCTGCACAATTTTTTTTAAGTTTCCGAATAATGATAACAAAAATTCCTTTATAAATAATACAGTATTTTATTATATAAATGCATTTTAAAAATGTGTCATTATTTATTTAATTAAATGTTTAAAACCATTTAATCTTTCAATTAATTAAATTAATTTTTTTAATGTATTATTTATTAATCTAAAACATTTCTGAATATTAAAATATACTTTGAAATAATTAATTTAGAATAATGAATATCTCATTAAATATTTAAAATTACATAAAAATCATGAAAAAAAGCATGAGAACAAATGTCAAATCTAATAACTCCAAAAACATATCACTACAGGAAAAAAAAAAACAGAAAAAAAAGGAACTTGAATTTAAGTTTTATGATAAATGTTTATTCAATTTAGAATTGCTCTTTTCTTAGTGCTGACGAGTAAACTATCAGAGTAAGAAACACACAATCATTTGGTAACCACCTTCATTTGTATTAGTGGCTGAGTCAGAAAAGGCACATCTACTAAAGTACAGAATCAGAGCAAAGAGGAAGGAGAAAAACAAAAACATTCTTGTGTAGCATTAAAAAAAGCCTTTTCAGTGGACTTCTCTTAGCAGAGATGGTTTGTC
Source organism: Cyprinodon diabolis (assembly GCA_030533445.1). Classification (NCBI taxonomy): domain Eukaryota; kingdom Metazoa; phylum Chordata; class Actinopteri; order Cyprinodontiformes; family Cyprinodontidae; genus Cyprinodon; species Cyprinodon diabolis. The sequence goes on along the minus strand of CM060083.1, from coordinate 2,097,170 downwards.
ATAAAAACAGCAGGGTATGAGAGCTCCACAAGGTAAAGAAGTTCTGGAGATGTCGGGCAAAATAATCTGTTAAATAAAAAAAGAAAAGAAAAACATTTCATAAAGCAGTGAACAGATGTAACCAACCGCAAAAATGGATGAGGTCATTGCACAAGCCATCTGGGATTACACAACAGGGGATTTTCCATCCCTGGTTAAGAGCTTGTTTCTGATGTGGTTCATCTCATCATTGACCTAAAAAGATCCCACGGAGTTCCACCGCTGAGGATTAGATAAAATAAAATAAAAAATGTTGTATGTGACAGCTGAAAATGTTCCATGTGAGCCTCAAACAAGTTGAAAAAGTTTGTTCCAAACTAGGTGAGAATCTAGTTCATTAAGACCTAACATAGATTATAAATGATGTGCATCAATTGTGAAAAAATGTTTCATAGGAAAAATCTGAGTAGGTTTTTTTTTTTTTATGACAAAACCTATTCAGGATAAAGTTACATTGGCTCTTGACCTTATTAATCACATTGGAAAATATAGCGAACAATATGTGTCTCAAAAAGCCTTCCTGGAAAACGGAGGCCCTGATAATCCAACACTGCTCTCAATCTTTGAACCGTTGACTTGAGCAAACAAAGAGATAATCATTTAACAGCTGATACAATATGAGATAAACTTAGCGAAATATGTACTTATGCAGACGATAGTTTGATAATTATTACCAGCCCTGATACATTTCTGCTCAAATAACTCTAATTAGTAAATTTGGTTCATGCTCAGTTAAAAATATACTTTCATCTACTACCTAAAAAAGGATATTAAAAAGACTCTTTCAGAGTGGAAAAATAATCAAGTAGATTAGAGTGAGGCTCTCAAAAGCCTTAGCAAACGGCAGTGAGTATTAGTGGGTATAATTACATTTCAACAGCATATGATATGTAACGTTTTTGATCGCTAACCATACCTATGTGCAAAGAAATAAACATTAAGACGAATATCTTCCACAAACTTGTTTCACTATTAAACTTTATCTGTAGAAATACTCAATTAGATATATGGAGCCTAGGCGGCAGTTCAACTGAAGAAACTAATTGCTCTCCTACATTCGACTCCAGCCAATCAGCTTTGAACCACGCCTCTACGAAAGCCAATCGGCATCTGAAGTTCATCTTAAAAGGCCTCCCATCCGCAACTTGTATGCTACTTAGTGCGCCGGCTGGGTATGCGCTGTCTGACCTTATTCAGATGACTGCGTTTCAACCCCCCTCCAGCCCCTCCTCCACCATCGTAGCTAAAGCTTCATTAGAGCATCATTCCTCCCAGACTCTTACTGCATTCTCTGTCTCATCTTAACCGGTCCGGCAGAAGACCACCATGTTGAGTCTGGTTCTGCCAGAGGTTTCTTCCCAATGGGGAGTTTTTCCTCTCCACTGTCACTCCATGCTTGCTCATCATGGACAGGTTCTCTTATCCTGTGTTATCCAAACTGGACTTCCATCTTCTAGGTCCCTGAGTGAAGTGCTATGTTTCCTGCCGAGGTCTGAGCGCCAAAGACAAAGTAATTGTATCAATAAATTTCTCCTAATTGTCTTTTTCTTGTTTTTCAGATTTATATATATATATCTATATATAAGAAAATACAAAGAAATCTCTATCATCTTAACAAACTACCAGAAGTAAAGATCTGCTGACTCTTTAGAGGTCTATAATTTTGTCCTGGTGTGCTTCTAATTATGAAGGAAAATGGAAAGAGTTGGAGATAAGCCAAACTAGTGAGCAAATGCAATGCGTGTTAAGAGAGAAGATGCTTTTAATCCAAATCATCTGACCAAATTAAGTGCATGGATTTGAGGTCAGCTGCATCTGATGCAGACCATGTCGCAGCTAAACTACACAATTGATTTACAGACAAAAAAAGGTATTGTCCAATACTGTGCCTTATTCTCACATAAAGGTCTGCAATGTTTCACAATTTACATTTCAATCTGAAAAACTCACACAGAGAGAAAAGATAATTAGAAGAATTTATTGATAAGAAAGTATAGTCTTTGGCTCTCAGACCTCGGCAGGAACATTCATGCTGAATTATGCTTTAACATGCATGAGTATATAAATGAGAATAGGGATGTTCGCCCCGGCCTGAAACTGGTGGTGGTTTAGTTCGAGCTGGTTGACAAGGCGATCTGCTGAGCAGAATGTGGGACTAGAAGACTGAGGGAGCTGACGCCGGGGCTTCACTCAGACTCGGGATATATAGGTCCTGCTCGGTGATGCAGGTACCGTGAACTGTCCATGATGAGCAAGCATAACGATGACGATGATGATGATGAATCCTGCGGATGATGATGATGATGAATCCTGCGGATGATGATGATGACGATGATGATGATGATGACGAGGATGAATCCCATGATGATGACGATGACGATGATGATTCCTGCGGATGACGATGACGATAATGATGATAAATCCTGCGGATGATGATGATATTGAATCCTGCGGATGATGATGATGACGATGATGATGATGACGAGGATGAATCCCATGATGATGACGATGATAATGAATCTTGCGGATGAGTCTGATAATGAATCTTGCGGATGAGTCTGATAATGATCTTGCGGATGAGTCTGATAATGACCTTGCGGATGATTCTTGCGGATGATAACATATATGAACAAATGACATGACGAAATACAGACACATGACGAGACGCAGACATGGTGCATATTGATGCATTAGGGAATGCATGCAAAATGGCGTAAAGGATGCATGACGAGACGCAGACCAGACACGACGAGACACAGACAGGGAGCATGTTGATACATCAGGGAATGAATCTTGCGGATGAGTCTGATGATGAATCTTGCGGATGAGTCTGATAATGAATCTTGCGGATGAGTCTGATAATGAATCTTGCGGATGAGTCTGATAATGCATGTAAATGCCTAACATAAAAGGTGAGATTGCATGGATACGAGCCAGAATGAAGACAGCATGAATATAGCATGGAGACAGCATGGAAGACTGCATGAAGCAGGGAATAATGTAGATAACTGATAAAGAGTAGGAGTAGAAAAAATGAGTTAGAGGATGGTCGTGATTAGGTCAGAAAATGATGAGAATGAGTTTGAACCACCACCAGTATTTGTAATACCAGGGTTACCTAGAGGCAGAGAGAGCGCTGAGCTGCGAGAATTGATGAGAGTTCTGGGCGGATGAATGAGGTATAGGCCGATGATACCCATCGGCCCAGCGCTGAGGGAAGCCTCAGAAATCCAGCGAGTAGCTGCTGTTGTAGCTGCTCCAATACGGAACGAATGCCCAGAATACCCACTAGAGGGAAGGCCACATGATTCTAAATATCCTGAGGCGATGAAGGAACCATGGGTGGACGTAAGGGAACCCTCGGGTGAATGAAAAAGTGCTTAGAATGCCTGAAACATGATGGGCTGAGATGATGAAATGTTAGTGACTGCTTGCCAGGTGATGCTTCTGATTAAGGGCATGAGAGACTGGGAGGAGGAGTGACCTTATTAGTGGCTTCAACTACTACAATGTTATCGCAGTGGGCGGACGTGTTTCCTTCCCAAAAAGGCCCCACGACGGCAAGCTATGGCTAAGGGTAGACCTCACACAAGCAGATGATTGGGTGTGAATAAAAGAGGCCATGAACCCGCAAACCACCTGTCCTGAAAGAACCCCCCCAAAACCTACGGATGGCAGCATCCGTAAAAATTTTGGAGCATGTCAGGAGATAGATAATGTCGTCGTAGAAAAAAATAAGATTTTCCGTCCAATTTAGAAGCAGTCTGGACCAGAGATCCGAATGGCAGCCTTCGTCAGAGTAACCTGACCAAGGAGGAGGGAACGGAATTAGCCGGATCAAGCAACCGGGAAATGAAAGAGCGACCTTAAGGAATAGCGCATAGCAAATTAGATGATGATTTTTTTTTTTTTATTATTTACGTTAGATGAAGAAGACAGGACGATAATCAGAAATAATAATAAGGGGTGGTAAGATGACGGGCTGCTAAGACTGAGGTACGATATATATGAAGCATGCACGGCGGGGACAGACTGATTCGGATGGGCCTCTGCGCCTGGCGAGGGGAGCGGAGGACTTGCATGTCTTTTGCGGCCAGGAATCGAAGCAGATTGAAGAGCGGAAGGCGAGGGAGATGGAGATGAATCACGAGGAGGTAGGAGGGAGGCTAGTTGAGACAGCTGAGCAGAGTCTAGGTCGGAGCCTACCCTTGGAGTGTAACGCGGAAGAAGGAGATGTGAGAGCGGCTAAACGGGAGCTTCTCCGAGCAGGGAGAATTGAATTGTCGTCTGAATCGAAATCCGACATTGCGATTGCAGGATAGCGGGCTGATGAGCATTTGAAAGGAGTTTATAAAGTGGAAGCAGGACGCTGATTGGGCTTCGTGGTGGAGTAGGTCGAAGCTGATTGGCTCGCTTCGGAGACGGATCGGCTTCTGATTGGATGGAGGTAAGTCAGAGTTTCTTCAATTGAACTTCCACTGGAGCTTCATTTTACAACAGTACATATTTTAATAAAAATAAACCTTTTTCAGATAACTTCTATAATTTTAGTAAAAACAATAAAAGAGTAGAAAAGAAGTAAATCACCATATTTAGCATTTTAGTTGAGGCCCTCAAAGGTAACATTAGCTGATTATGAATTTCTACAATATGTTTATGCTTGAATCCAATAAATCTTTCTGCAATGTATATAAAATTACAGGGAAAGAAAAATGCAAAGAGCATTAACTGAAGAAGAATGGTTAAAGTTCTCTACAAACATCCAAGTTAAAAAACCTTGGGAGTTTTTTAAGTTTGTTCATATCCCGTAAAAGTAAAACAGTTAAAAATTTACTGTCCTGAAAATGGGAAATATTGGAAACAATGTGTTGGAAGAATATCATCATGTTATTTCCAGAAAAACTAGCAACATGCTCACTGCTATACTGAATAGAGGTTGTGAATGAAATGAAAGAAATATTTAGTTTAAAGCATTGAACATGTTAGCCTAAATACCCTCACCGGCCACTTTATTAGGTACCCCATGCTAGTAACGGGTTGGACCCCCTTTTGCCTTCAGAACTGCCTCAATTCTTCGTGGCATAGATTCAACAAGGTGCTGGAAGCATTCCTCAGGGAGTTTGGTCCATATTGACATGATGGCATCACACAGTTGCCGCAGATTTGTCGGCTGCACATCCATGATGCGAATCTCCCGTTCCACCACATCCCAAAGATGCTCTATTGGATTGAGATCTGGTGACTGTGGAGGCCATTTGAGTACAGTGAACTCATTGTCATGTTCAAGAAACCAGTCTGAGATGATTCCAGCTTTATGACATGGCGCATTATCCTGCTGAAAGTAGCCATCAGAAGTTGGGTACATTGGGGTCATAAAGGGATGGACATGGTCAGCAACAATACTCAGGTAGGCTGTGGCGTTGCAACGATGCTCAATTGGTACCAAAGGGCCCAAAGAGTGCCAAGAAAATATTCCCCACACCATGACACCACCACCACCAGCCTGAACCGTTGATACAAGGCAGGATGGATCCATGCTTTCATGTTGTAGACGCCAAATTCTGACCCTACCATCCGAATGTCGCAGCAGAAATCGAGACTCATCAGACCAGGCAACGTTTTTCCAATCTTCTATTGTCCAATTTCCATGAGCTTGTGCAAATTGTAGCCTCAGTTTCCTGTTCTTAGCTGAAAGAAGTGGCACCCGGTGTGGTCTTCTGCTGCTGTAGCCCATCTGCCTCAAAGTTCGACGTACTGTGCGTTCAGAGATGCTCTTCTGCCCACCTTGGTTGTAACGGGTGGTTATTTGAGTCACTGTTGCCCTTCTATCAGCTCAAACCAGTCTGGCCATTCTCCTCTGACCTCTGGCATCAACAAGGGATTTCCGCCCACAGAACTGCCGCTCACTGGATGTTTTTTCTTTTTCGGACCATGCTCTGTAAACCCTAGAGATGGTTGTGCGTTAAAATCCCAGTAGATCAGCAGTTTCTGAAGACCAGCCCTTCTGGCACCAACAATCATGCCATGTTCAAAGTCACTCAAATCACCTTTCTTCCCCATACTGATGCTCGGTTTGAACTGTAGGAGATTGTCTTGACCATGTCTACATGCCTAAATGCACTGAGTTGCCGCCATGTGATTGGCTGCTTAGAAATTAAGTGTTAACGAGCAGTTGGACAGGTGTACCTAATAAAGTGGCCGGTGAGTGTATGTTTTCATTTAACAATTAACATAAAAATGACCATTTGTGATCCTTTAAATGTGCAATTATTTTGAAAAATTGTTGTTCCTTCGAGGTCCTTTCTACATCCATGATTCACAGACATGGGCGGTTCTAGACAGGGGCCCATGGGGGCCACTGCCCCTGGCGATCATGTCCTAATTTTTTAAAAACAATAAGGTGATAGCTTCAGTGCTATTGAGAAAGGATCCCAGCTTTCATCTGCCAAATGTTTTTTTAAACACATAAAAAAAACCTAAATTTATCAGTTTTTCTTGAGTTCTAATTCAGATTTTATAGAAAACGGCAATTTTGACATAAATTAAATCAAAAATATGTAATATTCCTAAATTATGAATGTATATTGACCTAATAAGTCATAGAATTTTTATTAAAGCTTATTGAATTGAAATTTCACTTCAGGCAGCTCTCATAATATATTTGAATCCCTTGCCTTGTTTTTTCATTTCATGCTTTTCTGTGCACCCATGAAAACCCGCTGGCCCCCTCCTTAACCCCTGGTATATGTGGTGTAGAACACCAGCTGTTCATGAAGGTATCAAGGAGATGTAATTTACCCAGAATGCATTGTAGCATAAACAACGTGGCAATGTCTGAGTGACAATCATTTTTCAAATTTATTAAAACTAAACAGCTTGCTGTGTTTTTAATGTATTGTATTAAAACTAATTTGTTCTCAAAATAACTCCACAATTAAATGTAGATCCTAGAAAAAATATTTCAAAAAGGTTTTTAAAAAAATTTCACTATTGCTGAAAAGGCAGGGATCAATTTTGTTATAAATACTTTTTGCAGATTATAGAAAATTATTACGAAGAAATGCTTACAGGAAGAAAGCCCAACGAACAATGAATGTAAATATATTGTTAAAAGAATCTATTGAATGGAACAGCTGACTTTCCCACTGAAATATATAATCAGCAGAAGTGAAAAATAGTGGGAGCAAAATGGAAGTCATGTATAAGACGATGATTTTTGCATGCCCAGAGGATGTAATTTGAAATTTTAAGATTGCTTCAAGGACTATTCTGAATTCTCATCCTTTCAGACAGAAAAGTGGCTTTTTGCTCTCAGGCTGACAGACTCTGGATGTGAAGATGGTGTTTATTACCTACTCAGCTCATGTCTACTGTCTGTTTTTGTTTTCTTCATTTTATGTTTTTTTCAGCTTGTATTTTCCTTATATGAAATAATAAATAAGTAGATAAAGTTTAAAAAAATAAAAGGTATTTGAGCTAAATGGTGTGCATTGTTACTGGAAATGTTCTTTTGGATTTGTTCTAACCGGTAGTTATGTTGCCCATCCTCAATTCTCCCCTACAGCACACACCACTTGCTTCGCCATTCTTTTCTGTTTTATTAACTTTACAGAAGAATCACTTTTTTGGCTTCTGTGACCCCAAAGCTGGAGTCTTATGAGTGAAGTAATTTCAACCCACCTAAAGCTTAACCAACAATGAACTCTGGCCAGTCAAAATAAATGACAGTTTCAGTCTTTGCTTGAAAATAAAACACATTTACTTTAGTCAGGCAGATAAAGCTGTTTATGGTTGCCAGCTTGGTTTTGAATTGAAGCCCCTAGCAACTGCCATGTTTTTGGATTAAACAGAACAGAAGTATGGAAAAATGCATGCTCTCTGGTTACTTCTTCAACAAATGCGTGAAATTAAAAACAAGATTGTAACAAATGCGCTTCAGCTTCTGCATTATATATTGTTTTCCATTTATTAAATGAGGATACTAAAACTCAGAAATCAATCTCCTTTTCTTCATTCGTATGCTGCATAACACCTCAAGCAGCATGCAGAATAAATCTTGATACAATTCAAGGTCTTTGGAGAACTGCCGTTGTCATAGTCAGACACTTTACTTTGTTTAGGATCATTACAGCTGTAAAAAGATGAAAGTTTTTTTTTTTTTTTTACATTATTTCTAAACAGTAGATCCGATTTAATGGTCCAACAATTACCAACTAGTTGATTAGCCTTTTACCAAATACCGCACTCTTCACTCTTACTGGAGTTATTTCTTGGATGACAACTTGCCAAATTTATTTGCGTAAAAAGATGTAAAAGTGGTGCTATTCTTACTTGATTAAAACTGTTGTGTACTCTACCATCCTCCTGCTGCTCTAACTCTAAGACTTTAAAGCTGAAGTCTGTAAGTTTTTTAAAATCACTTTTTTGTCATATTGGCTAAAACAGTCTGATGGAGTGTCAATCACAGCTCACACACGCTGAATCCCGCCCCCTCCCTCTCACCGCTGAACCTGCCGCTGCTGCAGTCAGGAGGACGCGTGGAAGTCATGGCGGAGCAACAGCCACCAGCGAAAGAGAAACTGCCCTTACTGCCCCTGCCGACAATTGCTTACACGGCAAAGACTTCAAAAAAGAAGATGTCAATGGAAGAGCTGCCGCGTACGCTGCTTGGACGCTTCTGGTCGCATGCGGTAGCCGCGCAGAGAGGGGTGGAGCTTGGAGGTGGGGCATGAGTGAAGCAGAGAGGGTGGGGGAGTGGCGTGAAACCTGTTTTTCTTCAAATTTTCAGTCGAAGTCTGCTCTCTTCTCAATGTTACAGACTGCAGCTTTAAGGACAAAATCTACATGCTGCTAGTAAAGAATGAAGGATTTTACTAGCCCTTCTGGGCTATCCCAGCCGAAGAGGGCTGGGATGGGGTCAGTGTATTTCCATTTGGACTATGTTTAATAAAAATGCCTAATTTGCCTAATTTGTAATTAATTGTTAAAGTGATTATAAAGGTGCGGAGTGGCGGCCTAGTGGTCAGGGCATAGAGCTTGGAATCCTGAGGCTCTCAGTTCGAGCCCCACTCCCACAGACTGCCACTCTGGGTGTCTGACCAAAGACCTTTAACCCCACACTGCTCCCCGAGCGCCGCACAATGGCAGCCCACTTCTCCCCAAGGGGATGAAAATAAAAGCTAGGAAAAAAAATATTTAAAGGTGAAGCTTTAAATGCCTACCGGTTCAAATCAAGGGAAAATACATCTATCGAAAAAAGATTTGTCTTATATTTTATGCTATCAGTACAGGAGCTATAACTAGTTCTACAGGTGCTCTGGCCCCTGTTGACACCTGTCTAGACTTATAAATGACGAAGTTAGTTCTATTAATAAAGTAAAGCTTTTGGAAATTTGGAAATAATGGATTACAACCAGCAGTATCAGCTATAGATGTTCTCTAACCACAGCCACCAAAGAAAAGCCACTTATCTTGGTTTTTGTGGTCCCTTATGTATATGCCATGAACCATAGGGAAAATCCTAATCAGCCTCTCAAGTTCAACCACATACTTATGCATGCATAAGCTTAAGTGATAGCTAGAGTGTAACAAAAGTCCATTTAGTGCAATCTTATGGTCCATAATGAGCTTCTTAGTTGGCTGTTTCTACTTTTTACTGGTTAGGAGAGAACATAGCCAACTGTCCAGCAGAGTCTGTTTACCTCTCAGCTCAATTACGCCACAAACCACTCGAATCGGCAGCCATGAGATGCATACATATCTGTATAAATTTACTCCCTTTAATGAGAGAAACACAGAGCAGAAGGAGCTGGGGAGCACACAAAATGAAAGCCATAGCACACACTTGTGCGTCCGTCTGGTTGGGCCTGCTGTCTGTGATGGACCTCGGGAGACCGCAGGCTGAAATCTGCATTGCAAATATGTCACATATTTCACACAGTTTCTCCCAAGACACAGTTTAATTTGTACACAGTGTGTGTTTGAGTGGCTCTGAGAAGGAGGTGGTGCATATCTGCTGAGAGGGCAACAACTATCAGATGTAACCTTTATCCCTGCAGCCGCCATCCTGCACACAGAGCAGAGTGTGCTGTATGCAAGTTTCTCATCCACTCCAATACACAGATGTAAGGATAAATACTGCACTAACCTGGATTAGCTTATTGGACAACCTAAATAATTAAAAAGATGATGATGATGATGATGATGATGCAAAATATAAACACCTGGAAAGGGTCACCAACAGCTTCTTATGTTTATCAACAAGATTTGAGCTGAGGTGGGAATAATTGCGCTGGTGCTATCTGGCTGAGTGTCTCACAGGTGGTGTGTCTGTTTGGTTCTCATCTTCATTTCTAAAAGAAACCACCTAGTTCAAGTGCTCTCAACCACTGTGACCAAAAAGGTTTCTCTATCACACAATGTCCTTTGTCTCTTGATTTTAGATTATATCTATCGAAAAAGCTGCACAACTAGACAGTATTTTAAAGTATTTCTAAACCAATCTGTATACAAAAGAAAAACAACCCAAACAAACAAGTTATGTAGGACCTGTCTAAAAAGGTGTATTTTATAAAGCCATGAAGGCTTGAAGTGTCTACTGCTGGGCCGCTGACTGGACCGGACCTCAGCAGAGAGCCATGAGCCGCCCGTCCTCACCCAGAGGAGGTGTCCACCCAGTGTCCAGGCTACCGTCACCGGGTCGGGTTCGGTCGCTCCGACCCCTGCTGGCTCCCTGCCCCCATCCGCCGGGGTTCTCGGACCAGCCCCCGAGCTGACGGCTCGGTTCTGCTGCCCTGCACTGCAAAAACTATCTAGAAATAAGTAAAACTTTCTTAAATTAAATGTATTAACCCTTAATTTGAGAAGGTAAATTAGATGATTTGCCAATGGAATGAGTATTTTTACTCTGAAAATAAGATATTTAGATAATATGCACTTGAAATAAGACAATGCAACTGTGTTTTCCTTCTTTTAGATGTAAATTGTCTTGTTCCATTGGCAAGATGTCTATTTTACCTCAGCAATTCAAGAAAAAATGCACTCATTTTAAGAAAAAAATTACTTTTCTAGATTTTGATTTTTTGCAGTGATGTATTCGACCAAAATCCCGGACGATTTTCAAAATCCCCTCCAGACATTTTTTTAGGTATGAAAAGTAGGACATGTCCAGGAAAAAGAGGACTTCTGGTCACCCTAACATATCAATAATTGATGTTTCAGACTGAGTGCTTGTTGCTATGATTCGTCTTTGCTCAGCAGTTTTGCTCATTGTAAACCAACCAATCAGCGAACATCTCATCTAAATATTCATGATCATACCATAAAAGGAAGAAAACCTGTCGTTTTATTCTAGGGCTTTTAACCAGGCTTGCATTAGGAATCATAGAACAGCAAATATGCCATTTTCAGCCCAACCAATGTTACACACCCTATTCAGAGACCTTAAGGACCAAATACCCTCTAGAATCATTCTGTCACCCCTTTAAATACAAAAAAAAACAAAATAAAAATTTTAGTGCAGATAAGAAAACAAAATCATGTGCAGGCCAGTCTTAAAAGGGTTTCTAAGGCTTCCAGTGAACCACAGTGAGGGTCACTATTCATGAACAAAAAAAAACACATTGAACATTGGCAAACTAGAGCAACATAAGGTCTTGCGAATGTCTAAATGTGCTTTACAAAACAATAAGGAGTAATGTTGTGTTTGACAGCAACAATGCTTGTATTCACAGGGCTGAGTAACTCTGTGTTATTTGGTTTTGGCTGTTGGTCAAAAATCACTGGATGAGGCAAAAATAGAAGGGGCTTTACTGAAGGCCTTCATGATTAAAATATTCTTATTATCATCAGGAAGCTTTCTTTCCAGTGTTTGTTTGGTTTACTTTACTGTTTGAAAAAGGATCAAAAGTTGACTTCTTTAAATTATTATTTTTTTCATTTATGGTTTATAAATTGAGAGCACTGCCATCACAATGTCCTTCCAACAGATGCTTGCATGTGGTAGGAGTTCCAGTTAGAGATGAATATTGGGATTCCTACCAGGACTGTGCTACAAATGGCATGTTTCTCTGTACATTTAGGGAGAGAAAACAGGGAAAAAGAGGGAGGGGTTAGGAGGGGAGCTGCAGACATGCCAGATGCATTTTATTTTCAAGTCAGTGCAGCAAAAACACAAGCCAGGAACAAAATTAGGATGTCCATGGAGATCAATGTGGTAAATAGTACAGAATTTATAGAAAGAAATGTTGTTTTGTCATAAATGTGGAAATTCAAATAGATCAAATAAATTGCTTTCTTTGCACAGATAAACCAGTTTCTAACATAGAGCCTGTTGGTGTTTATACATGAAATCCTTTTGATTTCATTATCTAATAATCCTGGGATGATTTAATCAGTTTCACATTTAGATCTAAGATAGAATGACAGAACTGATCTGAAATATAAAAAATATTAACAGGGAAACATCCATCTCATTCTCTTACTTTTATAACTCTAATACCTCCATCCACTAGTTGGCAGCGCACTGCCTTTTTTTTTTATTATTCAGCTGCAGAACATATACAAGGTCTTATGAGGTTTTCCACAGCTGTATTTTCATAAAAATCATAACTTTTTATTTGTCAATGTATTGTATTGAGACACCAGAATTGTGATACGTATTGTATCACCAGATTATTGCCAATTCACACCCCTTGTTGCAATCCTGGCCAGAGCTTTCTGCATGCTATCTGAATCTTTAGTCTATTTATCTGTGAGTGTTACAGCAAATAGATATCCTCTCCAGAGCAGAAACGGGATCAAAGGAAGAGTTTTATTCATATTTGTAAGTTTCATCTTTGAGCCGGACCCTTCCTTAAAGAAATAGAAATTTGAAAAAGTCCATATTTTATCAGCAATTCCACTCATCACTGCTTTTTTAGAGCATGTGCTTATCAATGATTCCATACTGCAGTTACGTAAAGTATAATCATTCATTTTATTTTCTTGCATTTCTTACAGTTTTAAATACTTTTAATTTATAGAACCTGAATCCCATGCATACCAGTACATCCGTGGTAAATTAGCATGCTGTTCGGCACTGTGTTTTAGCAGAGATATTCCAAGTTATGATGCAAACAGCTACAGTGCAGATGTTCTGCAGCTCAGTTTGTGTGAGTTATAAAATGTCCAGAATCGCTGTTTAACCATCTTGAGCAGAATAACACATTTCTACATTTTGGTTTTTTATGCTCTTAATTAAAAACTGAGTACATTCTGCCATTTTTTCCTCATGCATTCAGTCTAGGATGACTAGATGTACCAATTTGTTCAGGACAGTGCCTCATTTTTATTAATTTAATTTTGTATTAATTCATTTAGTTTATTTGTTTAATAATTACATTTATTAATTTGATTTATTGTGTGTTTACTATGATGCATTCTTGAGAGAAATGAATAACAATGAATGGTTTAGCACAATTTAAAGATGAACAACTCTTTTTTGGCATTTTAGGAAAGGAATTGCACTTAAGTCTTTTTTAAAGGTCACAAAAATATTGGCAGTCTGGCAAAGACAGAATGCTTTAGTGTCAAACTCTACTTTGTAGGAGTTGCTTCTGAGGTGTTAAAATATATAACCTTAATATTTACAATGATTATCCTTCATCTGGATTTGGTTTTTGATGTAATCAGTTGCTATTATTTTCATTACAGTTGTTGTTATTGGATGTTGGGCTTTTCTTTTGCTCCAACTATGCATCTAACCAACTTTTCTACCCCCTCAATTCATAATTAAATTATGTTCCATGCTTAATGTTGCATTAATTTTATCACTTTTTTTCCCAGTGATATCCCCATGAAACACAGAGAATAATGCTAGGGTCAGGTTAAAAAGGAAATTATTCTGGTCAACATAGGGATTGTTATTTATATTAAACAATTCTGAGCTGAAGCTGGCAGCTCCCTCCAAAAAAGTCCTCTGTTTTCGCTGACTGTAATGGTTTTATCTGTTTGCCACGAGCCAGGCTCCATGCTGCATATCTGAGAGTTATAGCCTACGGTAACGTTTCTTTTCAAATGTGAGTTTGTGTATCTGTACAGCTATGCAAATATGGATAGTAAGATATGTTGGAAGGGAGGGTAAACTCTCTGACCCAGCATAAATGAATTGAAATGTAATTATCAGAAACTTCATGTCCTTATTTGCTGCTTATTAACATTTTCTGCCATTTCATCAAGTTGCTGCAGCTTATTTAACAGGCATGTCTAGATCAGATGTTGTATGTCAGAGATCGGCATTCTCCCAAACACATCCCCATGGATTTATTAATATATCATTTTTTTCAGTTCATTCTTACAGTTGCATTTTAACCAGTTGGAATTAAATTTATATTGGAGATATGTACAGTAGGTTGTGCTGTCAACGATAAATCCAGAAGCAATTAACCAAGGATGCCAGGGTTGGTCTTGTGTTTTTTGTTTTCTTTGTTTTTGAAGAACAACAAAAAAAGGAAAGAAATAAAATAAAAATACAAACATCAGGGCTCAAGCTGATCCTTTAGTGTATTAAGTTAGCAACTTATCTAACAGATAAAAAACTAGGATCCTAATAACAACTGGAGCCTAAAGCTGAATGTCATTTTTAAATAATTCTTAAATTAAATTTTAAAGCTGAAATATTCAAATGTTCCAAAGGACAACTCATGTATGGTCTCTTCTGTCAGTGCATGTCATCATGACAAATGGATTTAATATTAAACTGGAAAAACTGATCTAACGGATCTACTCTCTGGTCGCAAAATTCTTTAAAAAAGTTAATTTGCATTTAAAATGAGCAGTTTGGAAAGATGACCCGGCATTGCATATTTAACTGTTACCTTTAAAATAGGATAATTAGATGCATATTGGAGTTATTTTTTTTGTTATTTTAAACATATATCAACTCATAAGCTGTATAACCTACCTGCTGAAATCAAGGAAAAGTACATTTAATGTAATAAAAGTTGAATTTTATTTTAGTGTAGTGTTTGCTTTCAGTACAGGGGCCATTACAGGGACCAGAACCAGTTCTACAGGGCATAGGCCCTCGTTGGCCCCTGTCTAAAACCACCAATTATCTGATGATGCTATCCTATATAATCCACTTTACAGTAAATAATGAAACATGTTTTTTTATATATTTAGCCTTTCTGCCATCAAAATTTAGTGCCATCAAAAGTTTAACATCTTGTTTTACTGTACCTGTATTGGACCTGTACTGAAAGATTTCCAGGAAAGCCTCTCTTGCCCCAGTAGCAGCACCTGTCAGCAGAGTCCAGGGTCTGATTTTTCAAAACTGTATCCGCCTGCACCCGTAGAGTTAAGAACTGAGACCCAACCCATTACCAGAAATGATCCCCATTTTACGGGTCCATGCTGGGACCGCACAGACCTGTAAATAATAAAGGGGACCTCACTTGTGATCACAAAGCGTACACACAGTTCAGTTACAGTTCACCAGATCATCCAGTCAGATTGATTAAAAATTTTGATATTTCTCTCCAGGATGGAGTCACGGGAACAGACCAGATGAAGCTACTATGAGAAAAAGCAGAGAGAGCAGAACGTTAGAGATTGAACTAACAGATTCTGCAGAGTGGGAGAATAGAGAGAGAATGAAGCGGAATGATGAAATGGGGGTCCCTATGTCATCCAGCAGTCTAAGCCTATAGCAGCATAACTATAGAGATAGCTCAGGATAACCTGAGCCACTCTAACTATAAGCTTTATCAAAAAGGAAAGTTTTAAGCCTAGCCTTAAAAGTAGACAGGGTGTCTGCCTCACCGAGTAAATGTCGTGGTTTAACCTGAGATATTTCCTGGTTATCCCACAATACATTATTCGTGGGAATAAAATAACTCCACACAACTTATTTTCTGAGTGAATGACTCAGCAATGGCAGCCATACTTAAAGGTATAGTGAAAGATTCTTGTGAGTATTTGAATAGACCCGCCCGCTCCCCTTTAAAAAAAAATGCACAGGCACAACCTTGTCATCAGGGTTCTGTGTGCTGTGCTCTGCTGATTCTATTCCACAGGTGGCTGTTGTTAACATGTGGGCGTGTCCCAGCAGCTGCGGCTCATTGGGGCTGCTCTGCTGGAGCTTAAGAGGAGTTTACAGTCAGCTGAAGGACGCCAGACTGTTAGACGTTTGTGTTTGGCCTAGGCCTCTGTCCTGTCAACAGATCTTTGTTAACCTGATGTTTTGGATTTCTGGTTCTGACCTGTCTCCTGTCTCCCTCAGTTCGTTGTGCTCTGGATTGCTCATCCATCTGTCTCCATGCTCTGAAGACTGGTTTCTGAATCCCTGCTGCTCAGATTTTGCTCTGGGGTTCCCCTCAAGCCCCCTCGGTACTACAGAGCCGGACTAAAGATCCCTTCCCTGGATTCACGCTGGTTCCTTCAGCTTCTCCTCGAACCTTCCTCTGCTGCGGTGCTGCTCGGGCCCCCGCCTAAGTCCCTCCTGTCGCTTAGCCACCTCCTCCCATCGGAAAAAAACTGGAAGTTACAGAACCCATTCCTCCACTCATCCTCATCATCTAAACATCTTAAATTGCTCTTTGTTCTCCGTCTGTGTCTGCATGTGGGCCAAACACCTTAAAACCATGACACTTCTACCCACTCCCGAGAGGGAACGTCTATTGATTGCCTGCAAAGAGCGTGCATGAGCCCATTTCTCCTTGTGTGCGCTCTCTTTAAATGTTGCTGTTTGCAGAACTCATACAAGCTTACTTTCCAAAAGAAGATTTGCTATTTTTCCACTATGTCAGCCTCACCACCGGTAAGTGTAAATGGGGAGGAGCTCGTAGGACGGCCTAACGTAAACATATCACCAGAATAATTGACAATTAGGAGGAGCACTTATTTAGATGATCCACATGGAAAAACAACATCCTCCACTATACATTTATGTTATACACCTACCTAGAGGAGAAAAAAGGAGTTACCTTAAAAGGCATACATTTAGGCAGCTTTGTTGTTAATACATTGGATACTTTGGATTTCAGAATCACTTTTAGAAACTACGGTTATTTTACTTTGAAGAAAACGGATGTTATGGACCTGTTACTAACAAAAAAGGATTAAGAAAAAGAACTACCTTTTCAAGTATGCTAGAAGTTTCCATCATACTCTTAGTTCAAATGTATTTATGTGAAATTCAAGGGGAAATGCTCAAGTAATGATACTGTTTTCCACCTACACCCTGCCAATCAAGTGGCTGAAAAAAATGGCACTTTATTATGACAGGAACAACTACAACGCCTTGTTGGATCATGTCCAGTGTAAAAACAAGTAACTTCCATATTTCAAATATAGCTTTTGTCAGGTTAGTATATATATGTTCTGTGAATATTGACATTGTTGTATAAAGATATACACATAAACAACATCTTTCACTTTAATACAATTTCTGAATAAGCGCTAGGGACCAGCGTTTCTAAAATGAACGTGGTGTATAACTCTTTTTGACGGCTTTGTAATTAAAGTCGTCCAAGCACACACTCTATAGCCGGTGACAATTTCAGCAGAACTCATGGTGCGGGCCCCTAAATTAAATGAATTAAAAGAGAATCAGTTCAGACTGGAAACCTCTCAAGTGAATCCTCGATGAACACCAGAGGTTTTGTTCAAGGCAGGACATGAATAGAATATCAATAACGTAGAAGTGAATATCTTAGTGTGCAATAATAGTACCATTCATACCAGGGAGACACAAGCTATGCAGAATCATTGCTAGTTAAAATTGTGGTTTAATCAGTCATGCCTGCTGCTCTGATGTTTGGAAGTGTAGGCATGTCTGGGTTGGAAGAAATAAGGAGGATTAATGAATAGCTTGAAATGTCACAGAAATGGATGCTAATGGCAGAAAAAAAAAAATATATATATATATATGTATATATATATTCAATTCCATTCAATTCAGTTTATTTCTATAGCGCCAATTCACAACACATGTCATCTCAAGGCACTTTACAGTTCAACCAGATCATTCCATTAAATTGATTCAAAGTTTTTTATCTAAGGAAAACCAGCTGATTGCATCGACTCATTGACTCTTCTTCATATATATATATATATATATATATATATATATATATATATACATATATATTAGGGGTGGAATGGTTCACAAAATCCACAGTTCGGTTCGGTTCACGGTTTCGTGGTCGCGGTTTTCGGCGCGGTTCGGTATATGTTGATTTTTACCCCAAAATCCCATAAAAATTAATTAAAAAATTAAAAAAAATTATGAACTGTAATTATTTTTAATGATCTGCGGAAACCCTGGATAATTTCCGCATGTTTTGCTGCTTTGAATTGAATCATATCGCGCATGCTCTCTACCATCTCCAAGGAACTCAGAGGGGAGCGGACGGAGCCACAGCGGAGGCTGTATGCTTTGCTTTGAGAAGCCGGTCTGGAGCGCAGCGGGGCGGAGCGGGGGTTGCTGACGGAGTATGAGGGATTTCGGGGTTAGCATGACATGTTGGTCATGTTGCTGTTAGCATAAACAAAACGTGTTGCACAATGCTTGCACACTGTTGCACTTTTATCCACAACTTTCTTTCCGCCGTCATCGTAGGTCACTCTAAATGCAAAGTGGTCCCATACAGCAGACCTATAAAGTGCTGCTGGCGCGTCTTCCAACTCCTGTTCTTTCCCACTCGCCATACCCACACAATTCTCCACAACAACTGATTTTTTTCTGCTACACCCGGCTACGCTGCTTCGCTTCTTCTTCTTCTTGTTTACTACTGGTGGTTGGCTTTGGTCGCAGTACCGCCACCTTCTGCTCTGGAGTGTAAACGCTTCGCCTATGAGAAAAAGGAGCAGCGCATGAACCGAACGAAACACACGCGAACCGAACCGAGACAGTCGAACCCAACGGTTCGGACGGTTTTCATAAACCGTTCCATCCCTAATATACAGTATATATAAGTAATATGTTCCAAAGTTATGCTGAGAACTTGAGGCTGTCCTTTAAATATACTAATTAAACTTTCTCACATGTTTGACATTAACACTCACACACAATGAAGCATTTTTGGAAATAAAGTGACCAATAAAAAGTTAGGCAGAACTTCTTTTACAAATTAGAAGCTGAAAAATAGGGATAACGTCTGCATTCTTCCTCTTTATTCGGGCATCCTTGAATAATATCTAGAGACAAGGTGGTCTACCTAACACAGGTTGGACAACTTAGCAATCAGGAGTCCTCCGGTAACTGAAGGAGCAATGCAGCTCTGCAGCTTAAGATCTGGCATTAAACAGTCCTGTACTCCGCAAATCAGCATTTTAAAAGGATATTGCTGAGACAAAGCTACAGAGTTGTCCTCACGGTTCCCAGTAAGTAATAAAAAGCAAAAGACATGCTTATAAGGAAAGGTGCATTTGTCAGGTGATACATGAATGCCACTGTGTTTGGCACCTCTCTACAGCATAGGTCCTACTGTATAGTGAAAGCATCATAATGTCACTTCAGTTTTATCTGTTTTATTTTATCTACCTATATAGTGGCAATTCACCACACATGTCATCTCAAGGCATTTTACAGAAACAATCAAACCAGATCATACCGTCAAATTTGTTCAAAGTTTTCTATCTAAAGAAAACCAGCTGATTAAATCCATCCATTTATTTCCAGCCCAAAAATATGTGATATTTTGTGTTGTTTTAACACATAACAGTCACAACAAAATAGATTACTTTGTTTTTCACTGGAAATCTTGCAAGTTTAAGCAGAATGATAACCTCTGGAGAAGACAATATTTTGCTCTTCTAATTTGATTTGTGATCAGATAATTATTAGAGGAAATGTTAAGTCTTATTCTCACTTAAATATTTTTTCTTAACTGATTAATACATCACTCTGAGTATAATCAAGTAGGCAACTAATTTAAAAGCCAAGTTTGCAATAAACCAAATAATAAAATTTGTCTCTACTGAGGTTTTCTTGTGAGCTTCAAAACAAAAAAATGCTTTGAACTGTCAGAGTTTTACATAAGTAACACATCTGATTAATTCAACCACTAAGTGGCCTCGAAGGACGACGACACACAAGAACCTAATAGACACCGCGGGGCGAGTGTTTGAACATCCTCATCTCCAGTTCACCTCAGTTCTCCAGTCATTCTCACTGCAGTATTATCTACTTAATTGGACAGGAAAATTGTGCTGAAAAATTACCTGCAGGGGCCGCATCTGGCAGCCTGCTACGGGCTGCCCATCACTGCTTCCCCAGTGGTGGAGTTTCTCCATCACAGTACTCTGCACAGGATTAAAATTCTCGGATACCAGGCACCTGCTGCTAAGTGCCCAACCAAGCATAGAGAGCCCATGGCTGCTTTGTCATTTGTGCTTCCCTTCATAGATGCAGTAAATTTGATGTGACATCTAATAAAATCCCAGCTTGGAACCACATTTCATGATATTGCAATTTTCTTCTGACATAATAAATCTCTTATCTGAATATTGTGTTTTCATAACCACAGCCATATTTAAACCCACACCAAAACACAAGGCGCTGATTTGCATCTGGATTTTCAGACACAGCAGCACAAACAGCGAGAAAGACCTAGAATCCTGACTGAGGATGATTAAAAGTTCATCTAAGGAAACCATCTTTAGTCCCAATTAGGTCAATCCAGTGTTACAAGTCATGAATCATCATGATTCAAAAATATTCCACCTAAAGATGCACTGGTCATTTATTTATATCTTTTACCTATAAATACCAATTTCAGGTAGTTCCAGTGTTTGTTTCAAGAGACAGTTTATTTGAGAAAAATATTACATTTTAATGTAAATGTGATGGGGGGAAAACCCTGTAAACAGTTTAGTCTGTACATATTTTTAAGTACAGTATTATCACACATATGTTATCATGTTATTATAGCTGCAATGCATTCTGGATAAATGACATATGCTAGGTCATGTAGCGCTAGCTCCGTCCAGCCAAAATAGGAATGAGTAATATTAAACCTTTTCAGTTTGGATCAACTGATGAGAATGTAGAAATCAGAAGGGATAATGATCATGAGGAGGACAGAACAGAGGAAGAGGAAGCTACATGTTAATTCCTGTCTTGGTTTTATGTGTTTGTTTTTTAAGGTAAAGGATGTTTGGATTCCTGAAATGTCAACCAGATTCAACACAAACAAATGTAAAGGTCTAATATATATATTTTTATCTAGTTTAAAATGTTTTTTTAAATGGAAATAAGTGAAAATAAATAAGATTTGTTATTCAGCTCCTGTCTATCCAATCAGGATTATATAGAAGTTCAGTTGGACTCATTTTGCCAAATTAGTTGATATCTAATTACCATTTTGCTACAGATTTTAAATCCATATTGTGATAAATTGCTCTCAAAGCAGTTTGCACAATAAGGTCAAAGCCATGAGGAGTTAATATGAACTCCAGCATGTATTATTGAACTCCTCTGCTGGTCTCTTTTCTTAGTTTGAGTCTTTTCTGTGTTCTCCTTCTTTTGCACTTTAGGGAAAACTTCATTCCTGTCTCTGCTGCCACCTTCTTCTCTCTTTTTCTGTGGAGTCTTCCATCCTCGCCACCATTGCATCCTGCCCCCCCAACACCCCTCTACCCCTGTTACAAGTGATTCTCTCATTATCTCCCTCTGTTTCCAGCAGCGTTCTCTGCTCTGCTTCCATGTCCTCCTTCTTCTCACTGTGGGATGGGTGCAGAGAGGAGATATAGTGTACGTGGGAAGCACATCTGGGTTACTCGTGAAACAGTGACAGAGGAGTGTATATGGAGGCGAGTGGGAGCCGGGTGTTCACACTCGTATCCGTGTCAATACGTGCGGGGGCGTGCTTATGTGGAGCAGTGATATGGGGCAACAACAGTCGTTTGAGCTTCAGCTGAGCCTCCCTTTCTACATTGTCTTAGAGCAGCTTGGCAACGCATATGTCTGTTTTTCCGTCTCTCACTATCTCCTCTGCTCTGCTTGTTCTCGCCCTCTGTGTTGGCTTCTCTTAGTAGCTTATTGTTGCATGACCATTTCTCGCCTCCGCAGTCCATAGAAAGCAGAGGAGGATCCAACATCCTGGGGAGGTGAAGATGCTTGGAAAATTTCTGAGGAGAATATGCCAGCTAGGCCCTATCAAAGGCTGATATTTATATTGTATCTTTTTGTTTTGTGTTGTTATTCAGAATAGTTCAGGTAATCCCTGTTTTCCTCTTTGTTAAGACAAAAAACATATACAGAGTTTAAGGGAAAGTGCTTCATACTTTTTCCTTATCACTTTGACAAACAAAATGATTTAAGACTAAACTGATTCAGTAATGATAGAAAATTCCTAGTATAAGCAAAACCTTTTCTTGCCTTGTGTTTACAAAATTCTCAGCTGAAGATAGCGGGGGCTGTTGGATATGAAATCAGAATTCATCTCTTGAATAGAACAGCGATTAGCCTAGCATAAATAGTTAGTATGGTGCCATTGGTCCCTTGTTAATGTGCACAAGGGTGTTGCCCTATCAACACAAAAAAATTAAAGACGCAAAAACCTTTGATTTTTTTCACCTATGTTTACTTAATATAAGTTGCTCTTTAGTTCCGCCATCCTAGTCAATATTTGGTTTAGGTGGGGTTTGTCTTCTCTGTCAGCTACCAAATGTGTGTGAGGGTGTTGTTCTGAAACCTTTGCCCTTTATACTGTATGCCTTCATGTGTGCCTCCTAAGACGCTTAGAGATTATCACCTGGGCACAGAGAGCTCAAATGATAAGAGAGCCCATAAAATAGTGCTTTTTGCTTTTTCAATTCAGTTTATTTATATAGCGCCAAATTCACAACATCTCAAGGCACTTTACAGTTCAACCAGATCATACAGTGTTTTTGTGTTATTCTTTGACAAATCAAATGAATCCATGATATCTATATCAAAGTAATGCCTCTGCATCTAAGACATCAAGACATAGAAACAATTAGGAGGAGTCAGAGAGTAACGAAACAAGTTTGCAGGAGAAAATGCCAAAATAGATGTATTTAGAAAATAAGGTTTTTTTGAAACAAAAATAAGGAAATTAGGAATCTAGATCAAATAAACAAGACTTAGTTAGTGGTGTTTATGTTTGTGCTGTAATTCTTCGATCAAGGGGTTCTTTGCCCCAAATACTCTCCAAACACAAACTTTCCCTGTATGGTGCATTCACTGACATTTCAGAGTTTAGGCATTTAAATCCTGTACTGGGAACTCAACTATAAAATGACACATTGTTTCAATCTTGGAGAAAGCGTTCACTGTTTCACCACTTTGCTTTGAATTTCATCATAGTAGAGAATGTTTGAAAGTGAAAACTTACTTTTTCTGTTTACTTTAAAAAATGATATAGATTGGCAGAACTTTTGAGCATTTTGCAGAGCTGAATCTATAATATGTGCTCAAACTGGCTGCCTTCGGTCACATATGTATTTTTATTGTTAATTAGGTTGCAGGGGACGGTTGTAAGTATTTGGTATCAGTGAAGTAAACACACCTTAAACCAAAATGGAAGAAAAAAACTTCAATGGTGCATTTGATGCTAACCTGGATTTAAAAACAGCAACTTCTTCAATGTTTGTAGACAGGAAACGATAGCCTTTTATCTTTTGTTTATTGCTTTTCTTTGACCGTTTTATCAAAGGGTACAAGACAAGCAAACTATATTACTTATTGTGTATCCACCAACATGGAGATTAATGGAATAGAGGATTTTCTAAAATGTTTCAGTCTTATTAAAAATGTAATATACATAATGGTTATATAACTAAGAAGGTTGAGGGATTAAGAACCTTATCCTTAAAGATTCAGTACAAGGTGCTAATTTCAACTTGCCATTTTTTTGTAGGTGCAATAAGTGGGTGTGTTGTTAATGATCTATATAGATTGCTAAGGTTAAGACGTGCAAACCAATTTGGTTCCACCCAATAAAATAAGTATATTGCATGTTCTACATGAACTTTAACTGTTTGTAAAAGAAGGATAAGGTTCTAAGCCATATAATTGGGAGTTTATATTGAAAAAAATACAGAACAAATAATATCTATAAGACTAAATATTTATCTCTAAGTGGCATAAACAAAAGTAAAAACATTCAATAAAGAAAATAACGTAAATATGAAATATTATAAAACATAGGAAAGTTCTTTGCTCCAACTATATAAAGAGTATGTGCTATACCAACTCATTAATTCCTGCCAACCTGCCTTGACATTTTTTATTTATTAATATCTTTTACTTTTGTTATCTCTGACAGTCCAAATATGTTTAAATAAAAACATAATCTCTCTTCAGTCTCTGTCATTGTACCAATGCCTTCTTTAGAACAACAAGGTACTTGAATTTTGAGAAGTAATGAAAAGAAGTAAAAACTGCTGCCACAATTCAGATTCAGACTTTCTTATTTTGATGTGGTAAATGTCTATATATCCATATATTCCAACAACTGGTGAAGTTTCATCAATAAAATAGTATTTTAGGAATCAAGCAGGGGAGCAGTTGTAAAAACATCCCTTGCTCTGAAAGTGCAAATGAAATGTCATTCTATTATCTATATCTGAGTATCGTTCTATATTGCAAAATTTTTACATGAATCTTATCAAACCTATTTATAAAGCTCAATCTTTGGTTTCACAATTGAAAGCTTTGCTAGAGAAATATTAACCTTCAATCATCGACAATGCATGCTATACACACGTGAATGGCTTTTGGCCTTTATGTGTGCATCCTCAGCCAAATACCTATTAGGCCATGTAGTTAGAAGTGGACCTTTACTATGAGGGTCAGTTGCACAAATTCACATAGATTATTTAGAGGCTTTGATGTTGTGAAGGTGAGACTCCACAACACAGATAGACGACTAGTTTAGGGGTTATTGAGCAAAGGGTGCTGGCTGGTTGCCTGCAAACTAGCTGTAAGTGTGAACTTACAATAGACCAGTAGGCAGTCTGCCAGGACACAGTAATGCAGTGGTCTAAACTATTTGTAGGAGTAAAACATGAGGTGAATAAACTGATAAAAAAAAAGCTAAGATTTACTCAAAACAGAGCTATGGATCTGATCCAGGATGCACGCCCTTAAGGAGAACAGCTTGGCTTGTGCTGTGGTTGCACTGCAGAATGTCTAACTAAGCTTGCATTTTTTTGCCTGTAGGTGGAACTACCATTTATCAAATAATGATAAGACAATAGACCAACAAAAGAAAGACTAAAGCTTCTCTAAAGCAACTCCTGCACTGAGTCACAGGTTTAATGTGCAAGTGGATAACAGCACATTGCATTTTTGATTCTATTTATAGAGAAGGAGGTTAGAGTATGACTAGGTTGCATGTGTGCAAATGAGCAATATGGAAAGATAATTCCAGTAACTAAGAAAATTTCAGTGCCTTGTAAAAGCAGATATAATGCCTGATAGTTTATATTGTCCTAACCACAAACCTTCACTGTGGTTTTGTATGGTTCAGAATAGGAAAAAGTGGTTCAGAACAGAGAGAGAGAGAAAAAAAAGAAAGAAACAAAGACAAGGGAAATGAAGAAAAGAAAGAAAATGTATGAAAAGAAGCACTGATAATAAGGTGTACACAAGTTATTTATATGCTTTACACAAACAGGAAGTGATAGATGGAGATCTTTGCATCCCTGTGAGACGGCACCACTATGGTATGATGGATGTCTATAATTTAGCATCAATATGTAGGATTTTAAATGTAAACAGCAGCAATGATTAACTTATTATTATTTAATTTTTTTTGTAATGTAAGAAAAACAATTAACAGACAAAATCAAAATGGCAACAGGTGCTGACATCAAATATTTAGTAAAAACGGAGGATGGGAGAGGGAAGGAGTGATGACGGAGGGGAGGGCGGGAGACTGGGCTACAAACTCAGGTGTCAGAAATGAGGAACAACTGAGACAGGAGGAAAGCAGAGGACCTGACATGGTAGGACTAATAAACACAGAGAAGCACAAGACAACAAGGAAAACCTGCTCAGAGATCTAACAGTAATATGAACTGTTATAAACACACAATATAATCTTTCTTGTTTTTAATCAAACTGGTCTCCCTTGTAAATTAAATATTGGATTTCAATGAGATAATGTGTGTAGATAGAATACACTAAGGAATGAAACTAACAAAATGATAACATCTAACAAAGAAAAGTGAAAATATTGAGACATTAATAAACAGGGAAATGCACAAAAAATAAACACAAAGTAACACAACCATAATTACTCTACCAGAGAATTTATGAAAACCAACTATTTTTAATTTTTTTGTTCACTTTAATAAACATAGCCAAACTGAGGGTCGGAGTTTTCAAAAGGATTATTGTGAAATAATCAATCAGCAACAAAAGAATGATTTCAGGCTTTTTTTTTAACACATCTGGCATGTTTTCATCTGTAGCTGATATAGATGAAGGCTGAAAGCCTGAATAAAGCATTACAAAGAGTGCCTATTTTGAGTAGACCTAACAGACATAAAAGCACATTTTCTTACCATATATTCACAAATGTAGCAGGATGCATACAATGAAAGTGTTTCCTCTAAACTTTGACCTCTAGTATAGCTGATCATGCACAGGTGGCCCGCTTCCTTTCACTTGCAGGCAGACTAATGGTCCTGGAGGAACAGCACGTGGTTTCATCCATCACAGTCATGCTGAATTGCCATCTTTGCATGCAGATCCTTCATTCAGACGCCCTGATGGCCTTTGGAGGGCATGTTCCTCAGCCTTCCATGGATAAAAAGATCCGAAGAGTCCACATCACTGGACCACAATTGTCAATGTTTATCTGCTGTGATTGAATGAACTGTGTATCTTGCATCGGGTGGTCATTTATCGGCCTGGATTAGAGTTGTTTATTATCATTTGTATTGTCAGTCAAGCCTTAATATTATCCATCCATCAAGGCCATCAGCTCCTATCTCCCCACACTAAGCCAACTACACATTTGTAATAAAACCCACTGTTAAAAAGAGATACACTGATAACTATTCAGCATACACTGGGTTCAAATACAACTCAGGCTGACACTGAAAGACTGAGGGGATGAATTGGAAGTGAGGAAAAAGGTCATCAAAAATGTACGGCAGATAAGAGATGAGCGAGGAGCTCATTGAAAGGCAAAAGGTTGAAGAGAATCCTGGTGTGGATAGGAGGTGCGGAAGAGGAGAAAAGAGGTAAGGGCTAAAAGAACAGGACCATGGAAAACTATAGACACAGACAGAACTGAAGTTGTCAAAAACAACACTAATTGGACAGGAGTCTCATACAAAGCAGACACAGAATCTGCAACCTTCATTTCGTGTTCATAGTAAGAGGAGAGAGGTGTCAGAATGGAAAGTGCAAGTTAAGCAGACATCAGTACAGAAAGGAAGTGTCAGGATAAAAAGTCTTCCTCCTTCTCTGCTTGAGTATTTTGAAGAAAAAAATATAATCAAAGTTATATCTCATACATATTTCACAGAATTTTTGTGCAAAGATGCATCAAACTGATAGATTGGATTTTCTTTTGTTCATGTAGGATGCTAACCTGACTCCGCCAGATGAATTTGCCGGATTTGCTCTGCGTATCCATCTGGAAACCTTCCGTTTAAGTAATTTTGGGAAGGGGCGAAAATACTGGTTAGCTGATTGGCCTATGCTGGTGATAGACGGGCCAAATAAACCAATCAGATCAACGAAGCATACAGTTTGACGTACTAACAGAAGGACGACGAAAACATAACCACAAGCCAGGCTACTCTTGCCGAAACCAGTCGGGAGAAGAGCAAAAACATCTTTTCCTCTGAGAAAAGCCTCAGAGCAGTGTTTTGCTCTTCTTTCAGTGAAGAAATACCGATAAAACTTGCTCGATAGCCACGCTAACGCTAGTTTCATCGGCTGAAGCTGCCATGTTCTTTAGACCGAACTGTTGCACTTCTCGTTGCGTCACACCTCAACCCGCCTCAAAGCCAACACTGATTGGACGTTTGTTTGGTGAACGGCTCCAAATTTTCTTTAACGGAGAGTCTCCAGACTGATTTGCGAGTGAAACCTTGAAAGCTTGCGAGATCAGGATGGTCTCACAAGGCTAGCAGGATGCGGTTTACATTTAATGGAAATCAGCCAATATCCAAATTAAAGGTAATATGCCATGATTTAAAGAAGTCTAATGACCAGATACAAAGAGATCTTATTATCTGGATATGCTTATTGTTTCTGATATGCGGGTAGAAACTGGATCAATGGGTCATGGAAACATCAGAAACTTTAACTTTTTAGGAAATGTTTAAAAGAGTCAATCAGCTAGTGTTTTTTTTGTCCCTTAAAATAAACAGTAATCTGGGAAAACTCACTGGTGATGGAATAAAAGGTTGGCATAAGAATCACATGTCGTTCTTTCACCCTGAGTCACTCTCGTCAAATTGGATATAGGAAAAAATGTATTATACATATAGTTTTTTTCTTTCATGCCAGTATGCCAGTGTTATATGTTCCAAATATTGGTAAAAGGAGAGTTGCCTGTATATATGTAATGTAATCTATATAAGAACAGACTATTTACCATGAAAGACAAATACTACAAAAAAGCAGAAAAAAAATGCCATCCAAACTAAATACATGCAAAAATTTTGTTCTGTTTTCCTGAAATCATTTCAACACCTACAGTATTAAGGAGTCTTTGTTTAGTCTGTCAGCTTGCATTGGCTCATCCCAAACACAGAACAATGAAATGCTTCAGAGCCTTCATCTGAGAAACAAAACAAGAACTACAGAAAGGGATGTCGTAATACAGGAGAACCGGCAGATGAAGGCAGGATTCTGTTGTACACCTACACCTAAAGAACACAGATGGTTTGAGAGGGGTGAGAGAAGCCATCCTTGTTAGAAGAGAAAAGCCATCCCTTAGCGGGGGTGTCTAAGTATCATGGTTCTCCCCATTTAGGACTCTGAGTTTTTAGTTTTCTGTTATCAGTTGTTCTGTTTTTGTTCTTTGGTTTATTTTCCATTATATTCAAGCAGTCTTTAGTTACTCTCTGCTGCCCCCTTGTGCTTGTTTCCTTTCCCCTTGTCTTCCTTCTAGTTAGTTCCACTCACACCTCCTCCATATTCAGCTCATTAATCCATCCTTTGTTCTGTTCCCCTTAAGTACTCCACCTCTGCAGTTACTCAGTGCTGGATCCTTGTTGTTGTTTCCTCGTCTCTGGCTCCCCACATGAGTTTTCCCCTGAAGTCCTCAAGCAACCTCACCAGCCACTGTTGACACTAAGCTTCCACAATTTGGTGCTGGAACACTCATCGTGATTCAAATGGCCACAAACCACACACATAAAAACGACCTCAACCACCCAGGAAACCACAGGTGGGTCATTGATTTGCATCTGACTTGTAATGTGCATGGGCCTCACATTGCCTAAAAAAATCAAGGGTTCAACTAAAGATTGCTCTAGTGCAAGCTGACAGAGGGCCTACGACTCCTAGATGGGTGTTTAAATGTTCTGGGAAAACCTGAGTGAAAGTCTGGTTGCCTTCAATTTTAACCCTGTTTGTAGTTGCCAATGAGATGCAATCAACTGGTTTTCCTTAGACAACTTTGAACCAATCTGACTGGATGATCTGGTGAACTGTAAAGTGCCTTGAGACGACGCATTGTGAATTGGCGCTATAGAAATAAACTGATTTGAATTGAATTGCCATGACCTATGTGACTGAGAATTTACACAGGCATACCAATGGACCCATAATGTTGATTACTGATGCTATTTTTTGTGATGTTTTTACATGATTTAGGGATTCTTTAAATGTTAGGTTAAAGAATTTAGGGATTTAGGAATTTTCTTTAACACAGAAAAGTTTTTTTTTTTTTTTTACAATTCTGCATAGACTGTAAAATTCTGTGCTGTAGGGACATATATTTATAAAGGTTTGATACGGATGTCAAAGGACCTTCATAATCAAAAATGATTACCGTGAATAAAAAAGAAAACGCAAGTCAAACATCAAGCCCAAATGGCAGGAATGTGCTACTCAGAAACGCTGAGTGTTGAAGTTTTAAATGGAGGTGAGAGGAAAGAGACAGGCAAGTATCTATGAATTTCAGGTAAATAAGGACGTGGAGGTGTTGTTGAGTCATCTCTCGCAATTTTCGACAGACCTGCTTTACTCTTCCTCACCCTCTATGCCTCTCCCTCCTTACCTTTGTGGGGTCTTAAAGCCTGAGTGATCCTCTCTTAATTACTGCTGTGGGATGCAGAGCTGGGATGCCTTACGTATCGGTGTGATTCACACTGGACTCATTTCCCACTCGATAGTATTGCATGACAAGCATTCAACCCTAGCAAAAACTTAACTGAAGCATGCCCTTGTGAGTCTGTGTGTGTGTATGTGTTGCCTCACATGAGTAAAAGAAGTGGTTCACAGATAATAAATCTCTAACTGGTCTCTGGATGAAAGTCTTTTGCCTACTTCTGTAACAAAACCATCATGACATGGCTGAGGTAAATCCAGTAGCACCATATGGTGGAATTCCCAAAGTGTGGAGCGAATGTATTGGGGGTGCATGGATGTTGAGATCTAGATGCTTAATGTTACCCTTCTTTATAGGTCCTATTTATTATTGTCGTTTCATGCCATATGATAAGAGTCGGCTGCACTGGAAAGAATGGAATATTAAAGTATGATTGTAATCTTGATTGACTGACTGCACAGATTATGTTTTGAGGTACACTTTCTTGTTGCTGCTCGTCCAATGTATTCCAAGTGTCCTGAGTGGGTAGGGTCCATAATTTACTCGAAACGAAGTCATTTAGAATGTTTTTAGAGCATAAACAGTAGTGTATAGGATTTCCTAAAAGCGCGCGCCTGCGAGTTCACCAAACCAGACCAAACCAGATGAAAGTGCGCATTCAGCGTCTGCTCTTGATAATGCAAGCGTAGAAGAAGAAATGTGCTGTTTACCTTTGCAAAGAAAGAAACAACGAAAGAAAAATGTTTGAGGACTTCAGTGTTGAGGAAGAGCATGAGTTCTTTGCCGAGCTGAATGCGCACTTTCATCTGGTTTGGTCTGCCGCGGTTTCCGTAGACTCTTGAACTCGCAGGGGTGCGCTTTTAGGAAATCCTATACACTACTGTTTATGCTCTAAAAACATTCTAAATGACTTCGTTTTGAGTAAATTATGGACGCTACCCACTCAGGACACTTGGAATACATTGGACGAGCAGTATGGAGGAATATTGACACGTTTTTTGTGGACTTTTATGGACCTTTCTGCCTCGGGCGCCATAGACCTCCATTATTTGAATGTCAGCAGACAGCAAGAAGCCTCCCAGATCTCCAGATGCATTTGAGATATCAAAAAAGTACTCCAGAGTGTTGTTCAGCATGGGGGTGAGTAGAAAATGAAGGCTAATCATGTTTTGGGTGTACTCTTCCTTTAAAACTAAATTTTCCAACTTCTCAAAACAAATAAAATGAAGCCTCACAACGGAGCAGCCAAGCATCAGATTCAAAATGCACAAGTGTCCATGCTGAGGAAGTGGACAACTTCTGAATGCACAAAACGTGTTTGGTGTTAACACATCACAAAGCCTGTCATTAAGTGGAAACTAGAAGATCTTCATAGTCTATGCTAGAATGTGTTTACTTCTAGTTTTCAGTTACACAGATTTTATGATGAAAGTGTTGATATAGATGTTGATAAGATTCAAAAGGCTTCATGCTCATGCATTTGTTTTGAGGTGTTCACTGATAAACACTAAGTCTGAAAACTACAGATATACTGTATAGCACCCTGATTAATGTTGCGTGGTCACCATAGGTTCTGACTCCGACACACATGGAAAGGATACCAGCTACTCTTGACGTTTTACTTTTGTTGTCTGTTATTATTTTTGCTTTAATGCTCTCTTTTTTTGTTCCTCTCATCTTATACAGGTTTGGAAGCAGACTTCTATATATATCAAAGGTCAACGATTGATTAGTTGTCTAATGACAGTGTCTAACTTCACTTGCGCTGTTTCTCCTGTTAATATGGTAAAGTCCTCCATAGCGCCCGGCACCAGGCTGCACGTGATCCAAATTACCCAATGAGCTGTCAGTCTGGGTTGCTGCTGCTGCTACTTTTAGACACAGCAGGGAAACCTGTGCAAGCCGGGCGATGGGAAAGAAGGAGAAGACGATGAGAAAAAGAGAGCAGAGAAAGTTTGTTTGTTTAAGAAAAACAACTAACAGTTCAGTTCAGGTGTTTTATCAAATATGGAATTCAGGGAATTGTTTATATACCAAACTGAATGATTGATGTTCTCTACTTAAAAAAAAAAAAAAAACACTAAAAATTTTTAAATGGAAAATGTTTTTATTTTTTTATTATTTAGTAATTCAATGTATAACATGGATGCATAAACACCTCATTTTATTTCAGTGTTAAACTCTGTATAAAGTAACAGATTATAATGAAAAATGTCTTCGGACCTTTACTGGATGTTGATTTTCTTTATTTGGACCCCGCTGGTTTTTGATTGGTCAGCCCTGCTATATATCTTCCATTTTGTCTATTTTTGCTTTTTTGCTTTATTTTCTGTCTTTTCATGCAGTGTTTCCTGTATGTCTTTCTCCCCTTAGTTTGTATCACCTCTTTATTTCTCTACTTCCTTTTCATGTCTGTTGTATATGATGAGTTTTCAGCCAACACCATTAGAAGTAACATCATTGTAATGACCATCTTTCAGAATGACACAGTAGTGTTTCAGAGTGAATTTTTTTGCCATTATTATTGCAAGCAAATAACACATTTTGCAAATGCAAATTTGTGATAAAAAGAAAAGCAATCCAGAAATGAAAGTTAGAAAAACACTTTAATCAACACAGTTTAACAAAAACTTTTTTTTCTTTTCACATTTTTACTATTTTTTTCAAATTTACTAATAGAAATTTGTCTGGGCTTTTCCCTCCAGAGGACCCCCTACCCCCCAAAGTGAAGGGAAGCATAAAACAGCAAAGTTACAATGAAAAACTATTTTTGATTAAGAAGGTTTTTAAAGTTTTGTTTATGGATTGGATCTTTTAAAAATTTCCATTTACAAAATGCATTCTTTGCTTGCAACATTAATGGATCAGAATTTACTCCATAGTGGTCCTAAAGTAATGCATCGTCATTCACAAAAATTTTATAGAATTTAGTTTCTTTTGCTTACAGCAATAACTGAACAAAATTCCTCTGTATACCACTAGCAACTTATGCTAACTTTCAAATTGCTTGCAAACCTTTAACTTTTTCTTTTCCAAACATAAGTTCTGCAAAGCCCTCCTCCTCACATTCCTGCAAATTTTGCTGGCCTTGTGTTTTAGATCCTCAAGTGAAACACCAACATAAACACATCTAATGAACTGTGAAGCAAGCTCGGTGAGGTGGAGCACAGATGCTATGCACAATTCAGGCAACAGTTACCTTTGATATATACCGCAGGCCATTAAAGCATATGATTTTTCTTAAAGCTTACAGCGGCACAGTCACCACATTAATGCTCTAATGTGGACGACGTTAAAAAGCTGGTTAAAACCACATTAGTCTTCAACTAAAAGTGAGTGTTGCGGTCAAGCAAATTACATTAGATAGAGGAGAAAGGAAAAAGAGAGAGAGCTCAATAGACATGTTTTTCCTGTGTAAAAAGCCTATAAAGCAGAAAATAAAAGTGTGCAGAGACATCAGGGCCCCTCCCAAAGGAGAAATGAGCCAGGATCTCATAATGTGCCACAGTCAAAGCACTCCAAAGAGTCTAATACGCAGTCTACAGTTTGCGTTTAACACATTTCTCATGCTCATATTTCGATTCCTCTCATATTTCACCTAAAATGGTTGGCTTTTCTCTCGATATGAAAAAACAAAGAGGCTCTGCAAGGATAAAAACCTTACAGCCCATCTGTTTGGAGATAATTATTAAATTATGGAGCCATTCAGCGTATTTAAAGTTTCATGGCAGCCATTAGCATCCAAGCACACAGAGGTAGACTTTGAAACGGCTGCACAAAACTGGAAAACAAGCACGGATGGAAGGCTGAAAGACAGAAAGGCATATGCACTAAAGATAAAGAGACAGATGACCTAGATAAATAACAAACGCATTCTTTATCGTCATCATCAGGATCCTACTTCGAGTCAACATGTTTTTTTGTCAACTTTATCATATATAAAGCTTGTTTTTGCCTTATTCAATCCCTCTGTTTCAGCTTTGGAGTGCAGAATAGAGAACTATGCGTGGTATTTCAGGATAGAATGCTAGATTGGAAGCACATGAAACAAACCCTTTATTCTCTGCACCAAAACATGGAGGAATAAACATGACAGTTTGTGTAAGAAAGTTTAGTGAATTCTATAACATAATGTTACTTAAATTACAGAAATTACAGATTTTATGCTAATCTGAAAAGTTAGAAAGATTTGGAGAAATATATTGATAAAGAAACAACAAAGCAAATCCAGATTAAATTGTTGTGGCATCCTTTTAGATTCAAAGATACAAAAAATAAAATTTCAGTACTAAATATTTGGCACAATTATGCCTACCCCTATGATGGTATTTTCTACAGTCTTCTATTTTCATAGTGAAACACTCAATCTTTCCTGATAACTTCTTTTAACTTCTAAGGTATATTGCAGAATTTTTGCAAATTTTTAAATAGACCCATCCTCTCCTCTTTAAAAAAAAAAATGTAACAAGGTTTGCAATTTTTCCACTATGTCAGCCTCACCACCGGTAAGTAAAAATGGGGACGAGCACGTCGGACGGCCTTACATAAACATTTCACCAGAAGGAGGTAGGATTAGTAGGACCACTTATTTTATTGATCCACCCGGAAAAAGAACATCCTCCACAGGTCCTTTAAGCAATCCAAATTGTGTGATCTTGTGGTCTGTGTTCAGGAATACACAGTATATCTGAATACTACAGATATATAGCACCCTGATTAACATTGTGTAGTCACCATAGGTTCTGACTCAGACACACATGGAAAGGATACCAGCTACTCTTGAAGTTTTACTTTGGTTGTCTGTTATTATTTTTGCTGTAATGCTCTCTGTTTTCTGTTCCTCCAATCTTATACAGGTATGGAAGCAGATTTCTAGGAGTTACTGTATATGCTGTACTACATATTTTATACTGTATATCAGAGGTCACAGATTAGTTGTCTGATGACAGTGTCTAACTTCACTTGCACAGCTTCTCCTGTTAATACGGTAAAGCCCTCCGGAAATCGAAAATCTAAATTACCCAATGAGCTGTCAGTCTGGGTTGCTGCTGCTGCTACTTTTAGACACAGCAGGCAAACCTGTGGCAAGCCGGGCGATGGGAAAGAAGGAGAAGATGATGAGAAAAAGAGAGCAGAGAAAGTGTGGACTGCTGGAAGAACTGCGGTGAACTGGTGAAAGAAAAGTGAAATGGCGTGCTCAAAGATGACCCTGCACATTTAGAGGATGTTTGGCTCAACCTGCTGCTGTGAAGCAGGATTCTCCACCATGAACAGAATCAAAAATAAATATGGATCCAGGCTCAAAATGAGCACCTTGATATGTGTTAAAAATGGCTTAGTCTCCATTTAAACCCAGGTTTAAAACCTTGCAGGGCAGCCTAAAGCCGTCTGCTCTCATTAAGCCTAGGGTGACCAGATTTGGGTCTCTGAAAAGCAGTACACTTTCTTTTTTTTGGAGGAGAGGGGGGACCAGGCATTCAAACCAAGCCATCAGCTCCGGGGCTCATCCAGGTTCAGAGCTGACCCGGTGACAGTAAACTTCTGAGTCCAGTGAGTCCATTTATATCCTAACTACTGCATCCATCATTTCTTAAGAAGAAGAAAAACAATAACTTTAGAACTTTGTTTAAACTTAAGTGGCCCAACAGAGGTACTGCCTAATGGCCAGCTGTGATTCTGCTTCCTATAACACCAGCACCATGTGACAGAAGTGGAACGATGATAAATTAAACAATGCCGGTTTTCACAAGGCAGCCAGCTGCTGTATAATTTTGTTTTTAACCAACTGTGACATAGAGTGAGGCACTGGGGAAAAACATGCTCTGATTATTTTCTCCTGAAGAGTTGCTGCAAGATAGTAAAAACAAGCTGTACAGAGAGGTAATTTAGCATGTAACACAGAGATTAACAGCAGGTCTCTTTGGCTGTCTCTGTTACGGTTTGCATCTGGAAACACAATGTTTTCAGTTCGATGTCCAAGAATGGAATTAAAGCTTTTCATCATGAATGTAGCAAATCAAACGGCTATGATCCTTTATCTGTGTGTGTAATGCTTCCCCTTTACCATTTCAAATCTGCAAACCCTGACCTCTCCATAGATTATGTTCTACCTAATCCATACTCTATCCCCGGGATTGTTGGCAGTATTTTGATCTACACAGAATATTCTCGCAGTGGTTAGCCCTGTATGAAAACATTGGGAGCAGCTTTAATCCCACAACTCCCACAGGAAAAGATTGGATATTTGAAAGAAATAATTTAAGGGAAATAAAATGTAACATCTCACCTCAGTACCACTGCAGTAGTACGCTGTTTCCAAGTACTTAATAAATCAAAACCAAATTTATGGGCTGAATTTTATTCCCCTATTGCTGCAAGCAAATAACGCATCTTTATTTCTTTTTAAGTTTTACTGTTTATAAAATGATTAGCTTCCTAACATATAATTACCTAATTCTGTCTTTATTAATTATTTTCATATTTACATATATGCACTTTTAAAAAGACATTTAAATATTTAAATATCATTTCAACCTGGAAAGACTTGCATATAAGAAAAGTGGCACTTAGAGAGATTTATTGATGGATATAATAGTTCTTTGGTGCTCAGACCCCGGCGGAACACATGGAAGCTGTGAATGTAAATGAGCTTTGATTCTTTCAAATAAATTTGCATTTAAAATTCATAACTATAATAAATAAATATTTAAGTTTTTAAGTATTTAATGATCCATTTAACAATTTAGTTGTATATTTAAGATTTGAATTATGTACTAGATAAATAAATAAACTACAAAAACACTGGGAAAGTGCAGAAATTGTCCAAGCAGCACATTTTTATAAATTATTCCTTAGCCGAAGGTGCAGCTCTGGTAAAAATTTCCTTCAAGTATGTTCTTAACTTTTTAAGTAATCCGGCTAAAAATCCAACAAGCAAACCAATCAATATGCTGCTGTATGGGTGCCCTGACAGAGGCATGGCGTGTTTCTGCAGCCTCTGGTGTCTGTTCTGTTGTCTCCTTTATCAGTTGGTCTTTCTTCTTTGGTCAGCAGACTGGGGCAGTTTCTCAATATGCGTCCTTTTGCATATTTGTGCATTCTCATGAGCTCATGTGCTTGTGAGCCACAGCCCTGTACCAATGTATGGAAGCACAAGATTGAGGACAGACTTCTGACACATATGTCTTCTGAGTGCTACTGTTCTCCCAGAGTCCTTATTTTCTATGTTCTTTTCAAGAATATACTTGCGCTCTTGTGAAATTAGAAATGGCCTTGGAGTGACGTACAGTTCCCTTTTCTTGTTTTTGAGTTTTTTGTTTTTTTTTCAGTATACCTCTCGACGTTTTGAGTGTGATGCTGAAGCTGTCAATAGTCAGCGCTGCCCCCTTCTGGCAGGTCTTAACCCCACTTTGAAAATCCTTGCCTAAAGAGACCTGGATGAATAATCAAACACATTTATCAAATGAAGAATAAATTCTATCCCAAATAAATTTTAAACAATAAATATAAGAAAAACCCACAAACTCCTTAACTTCCTGTCCTGGTCAGGGTCTTGCAGAAGTTTGGACATGACAGGTTGGATGGAGGTTTGAAGAGGAGGACCCAAATCCAGAGACTGAAACTGACAGTGGTTTCTTGCAACTTTAATTATCCAAACAAAAATGTAACAGAAGCAAAAATCCAAAAACATAAATACACAAAAAACAGGAATACTAACAAGAAGGGCAAGAAATGACAATGAACCAGCAAACAGTGACTGAATAGGAGGTGTATATATGGGAGACAGAAACAAAGACCAGGCTAATCAGCAGATTTGGAGCAGGTATGGACAGAGACATCTAGAAGGGAGACTGACACAAAAAGGTAACAGAGGACAAACAAGAAATACATAAGAACTCAAATACAATCAGAAATATCTAGAATAACACCAAATGGAAATAAAACCGATGAAAACTCAAAGTTAAAACACAACCAAAAACCATGACAGGACAAGTCATCTGTCCTTCACTACATTTAGTTCTAGATAGATCAACTAAAATAAGCAGCATTTTGGACCACAGTGGAACTTCATATGCTTCAGATAAGAACTGCCTCAATGAGTTCATACAGCAAGATAATGACCTGAAACAGACTGAGCAGAGACAGGAAGTAGCTTCCTGAGTTTCACTCAACAAATCAACCAGCTGCCCTATAGGATGATTTTGTATAAGAAAATATTAAACAGCTATTCCATCACAAATTGTTAAATTATGTATTTCAATGGTTAAAATAAAAATCGAAGGAAAGTATGTTCATCTAAAGAGTTAAGAAAGAAAGAAAGAAAGAAAGAAAGAAAGAAAGAAAGAAAGAAAGACAGACAGACAGACAGACAGAAAGAAATAGAAAGAAAATCAGTGTCTGAAAGCAGAAAAAATGCATTAAAAGGTAAATGATAGCCCTGTGGAGGTCTGCCAAAAGCCTCATCGAGTATATATTCATAAACAGTAGTCCACAAGATTTTTCTGTAGCATGGATCGGGGGCAGACAAAAAAAACAAAGATATATATATATATATATATATATATATATATATATATATATATATATATATATATATATATATATATATATATATATATATTAGTGCTCTCAAAATTATTGCGTTATTATCGCGTTAACGCGAGGCCATTTTAATGGCGATAATTTTTTTAACGTGAGATTAACGCTATGTGGTTTTATGGTACAATTTTCCAAGTACATCCCGCTGCAGCCTGCGGGAAGGCGGGGCTATTTTCCCCCAGTCTATGCATTTTCCATAGGCTTCGAGAGCGGAGCTCCTCAAGGAAAAAGACGCTCATACACTGGGTAGCGCTAGTGCCTTTTCTTTAAGCCCCACCACCAATAAACAAGTTGAGTGTCTGGTGCCTAGTAGTCTGCTACGGCACTCTTGCTGTCTGTGTACGCCACAGGTCAGTATCGTGTGTGTGTGTGTGTGTGCGTTCTCATTTTTGTTAAGAGGCTGAAAAGTAACTTTCTAGAGCATAGACTACCTCCATCTAGTGATGTCGGTCTAATGATTTTGATGTATTGATTGAAAATTGTTCATTATTATCTTGGTTAATTAACATCTAATGTTAACTCTACTACATTTTATAGCAGTAGGGTAAAATGCTTGTCTTTGTTCAAAAGACTGTATTGACTGTAAAGACTGTCTTTTACATCAGCCTGTTTTCAGGGCCTTTTTTTTGGCTACATATTTGTTATTTTTTGCTACATGCCTCCCCATCTTCTTGCCATATGTTTCTATGGCATAAATCAGTGTCTGTGACCTGTTTTCATTAAAAAAAAGAACATTGGCACAAACCTAGCCTGTATGTATATTTTGTATGTCATCGAGAGTATTTAAATGATTTTCAATCAGACAAAAAATGTGCGATTAAAATGCGATTAATCGCGACTTAGGCATTGATGCGATTAATAGCGATTAAAAAAATTTAATCGATTGACAGCACTAATATATATATATATATATATATATATATATATAT
Source organism: Cyprinodon diabolis (assembly GCA_030533445.1). Lineage (NCBI taxonomy): Eukaryota > Metazoa > Chordata > Actinopteri > Cyprinodontiformes > Cyprinodontidae > Cyprinodon > Cyprinodon diabolis. The sequence continues at coordinate 2,057,350 of CM060083.1, read as the reverse complement.
ATATATATATATATATATATATATATATATATATATATATATATATAAATATATATATATATATATATATATATATATAGTACCATTTTCTTGAGAACTTCAACCTAACAAAGTTACCAAATAGAAGGTACCCAGAGGGCTAAACTTTTGAGTGCAAATTTAACACATACCAAAACCATTTTTGGGGGGGATTTTATGGCAATTAATGATTTATCTTTTCTTTAATAATTTCTACTTTGAACACCAAATCAAGTACAACCTCCCACGCCTATTTGTGCACAGTTTCAGTTACTTTTAAGTATTTTACAAATGGATATTTTACAAATGTAGTTTTAAGGCACACCAGTTTAATCTTACTAAGGTCTGGGTCTCTCTGGGTGTCAGAGCAACCCCCCTAACCCCACACTGCTCTCTGGGTGCCGCACAATGGCAGCCCACTGCTCCCCAAGGGGATGGTTTAAGAGGGGAGTGGTGGCCTAGTGGTTAGGGCAGTGCATTTGTGCTCTGAGATGGTTGCAAGTACCCAGCACGATTCCCAAAGCCTCCAAACTGGGTTCCTGAGCAGGACCCTTAAGCCCACACTGACCCCCAGGTGCCGCACAATGGCAGCCAATTGCTCCTCAAGAGGATGGTTTAAATGCAGAGGCAGATTTCTTCAATGTGAGATTTATAAAGTTAAATTATTATCAATATTTATTATGTTGAGAATCAAAGTGTCTGTAAGTGTCATCTCTCCCCAAGTAGGTAGCCTGACTAATAAACCAGCTAATATCAGCTTAGAATCCTTACGCTATATTTTGGCAGGAATTTGCCTATATGACGTGTATTAAATGGATGTTTACCTATCAATATGTTTTTACATTTAAGATCAATTCAGCTGTAGTTTGATTCAATAGCAGAATTGTTAAATGAAAAATTCCAATATTGGTGTTTTCAATGGATACAAATACCCTCTAATGAAATAATGCTATATTGATATGCTGACTCAAAATAAATACCATCTGATGAAATATATAAAACAATTAACTGTTTCTTACAGCCCTATAATTATAATGCTGAAATTAGTAACATATTCCATGTATGGGGAAACAGCGACCATGTCAATAAAATGAAGTTGTTTGAGAACAGGATACGTAATATAATCTTCAACATCAGGAAACATTCTCTGTCTTGACGATTCTGACAAACTCAGAAGAACAGGACAGAATCCTGTTTGATAATGATATCTAAGAATACAGCTGCAGAGACAGTGTCATGGGACAGGTAAAAATAAACGATCTTGTGACTGTTTCACACGGCTATGTTTATATTATTAAACCATTCTTTTTTTTTTTTTCTTGTGTGTGTGTGTGTGTGTGTGTGTGGGGGGGGGGGGGGGGGGGGGGGGTATTTTGTCGAAGAAATCCCTTAATGCTTTTCTCTCATTGTAAAAAACAGAAAAAAAAGTCCTTATAGGGTCACAAATCTTACTACCAATATGGTAAGTTCTCACAAAGAAGCTTCAAAACATTCTTAAGGATGAGAATTGCCACTGCTGTGGATAATTACTGTAGTGTAGTTGTTAACTAAAGGACAGAAGGGCGATGGATAAGGGATGGGAAATGGGAAAAGAACCAATGAATGGGAGGGAAAAAAGTGCTGCATAATGGCCCGTCAGCAAATGCTAAAGGATGGCTATTAGTGAAACACCACTTTGCAACTTCATCAATAATTCACCAACATGTCAAGGGCTCGGCACCAATCTCCTTCTCCCCCACAAGTCCTGTTTAATCCTTTCTAACTCTCCTTGACTCTATCTGATCAAATAAAACCTAAAAATCTTTCAAGCTCAGAAGTTAGACATATATTTAACTTTATTTTACCTACTATGTGACCTCAGACAAAAAAAAAAAAAAAATCCACAGTCATACAACATTATAATGCATAATTTCACCTCAGGAACTAATTTCTTTGACTGGCTCTTGATCAGTGCTGTGTACGTATCAGACAATAGACTGTCTGCCTTCACAACATGAACTAAACCAAATCTTCCAAACCCTTCAATCCCCTTTAAACTGCAGCTTTACTGTGCACAAGACCCTCATAATCTATATGTCTAACCTGTTTAGGGTTTCTTACTTTCAAACTGTAAGACTTATTGATTTACTTGAAGCAAGTTTGGTCCCAGCTGGCTGCCCCAAGTGGAGAAGGGAAATTACCTGAAACTGGAACAAATTAAACAGTCATTTGATCTGTGACTGAGCAAACCCGAATATACTCGATGCCCTAGATTTGGGGCGCTGTCGTCCCATCTCGTTCACTCAGAACAGACATTCCCCTGGATACTTTGTCATTACCAAGAGCTTGACTCATTAGAATTGGGGATAAAAATATCAATCCTCTCTAATTGGTCACACATATGCCAAGAACAATGTGGCAGGTATTGTCACATAGGCAAGGGACCATTCGTCAGGTCCAATTACTGAAAAGACTAGAATCATCCTGAGTGCTTGCAAAAGAGGAAACAAGATTTATGTTACTAAGGAGATTAAGTGTTGCCATGAAACATGGTGTTTTCTATGAAAAGGCCATTGAGGGAGTGTCACACTTCCTTATAGAGAAAAAAAAATCTTTAATCTGGTGTGACGTTTTCAAACAAACCTGGCCTTTTTAAGATCAAGGTACAGCATTTCACTAAGGTTTAAATCTACATATTAAATCAGTTCACTCAGCAATCTTTATGTTGTGTGAAATCCAATCTCTTCTAAAGGGAAAATAATATACTCCTATTCAAAACACAGGCATATAAACTACTCTCTCTGCACATTTTCAGCTTTGTATGTGTGCAGATTCAATACCATGAAGCCCCCAGAATATAACTAGCATCAGTGCATGGTCTGTCTCTGCACTCGTAGCTTATTTTTTCTGTGCCCAGAGCCTCGCTACTATTCCTGTTTCTCTGCACACATATCAGCTTTTGTCACTTTAAGGATGGAACCAACCAGAGAACGTAAACTGCCTGGGATCTGCTACTTTTCAGGAAATCTCATCTCTTCAGTTTGAGCTGTTTCACGGACAGGTGTGTTTCTTCTGGAGTGAGGACTCGGGACACTTTTCAATTGGTCTACACAGACGTTAGCTACAAGATTTTTAATGGTCAGAATAAGCATTTTTACTGGGCTTGAAGTGAAGAGAATGTGATGTGAAAAACTCCAAAAAAGCAAAGATTTAAAAATTAAAATGTAAAAGTATAGAATCAGTAATTTCAAAAAACTTAAAAACCAATCCAGTTGACCTTCCAAGTTTGAAGACGTTTCTCTTCCCATCCAGGAAGCTTTTTTAAATTCAAAATGTCAGAAATAGTGTTGAGTTCGAAGCTATATAGAGTAGCCAACGCTATTCCTGACATTTTTGAACTGAAAAAGCTTCCTGTCATGAATCACTGTTTGTGTGGAGGACCCAGACGCAGAGACCAGTAGGCAGAGGTGAATTAAAGTCTGTTTATTCAGGTTCACAGGTCCAGAAGCAGGAATCAGAGTCCAACTGAAAATTACAAACGTACCAGAACCAAGGAGACATCAGGGATTAACCAAGCCAGGGAGAGACGAGGAACACAGACAGAAGTTAGACGGGATGTTTGACGAGGATCCAGCAAACAGGAACTGAACAGGGAGGGCTTTTAAAGGGGACAGAGACAGAGAGAGAGCTGACGAGGAAATTGGCAACAGGTGCTTGGCAGGACAGAGAAACAGGAAGGGAGGACACAAGAGGGCAGCAGAGGACAACAAATGGATAACTAAGGAAAACAGGAACAATCAGACCGGGACCATGACACTTCCTGGATGTGAAGCGAAACATCTTCAAACTTGGAAGCATAGTTCATTGGATTGTTTTTAAATTTTTTGGAAAGAGTACGACCTGGATGAATGTGAATCTTCACCAAAAATATAAAATTTGAAAAAACAAATATGAAACAAAGTGAATTAAATTCGGAGTTTTAAAGTTTCATTACTTGCTTGTATTTTTCTAATTTCCATTTATAAAATCGGTTCTTTGCTTTTAACCATTACTGAACAAAATCTTCTCCACATACTAGGCAGTTACAAGAATACAAATAAGAGCATAAAATCAAAATATTAAATAACATTAAATAGTAAAAATTAAATAATAAAATATTCAATTATTAAACAATAAAATTGCAAAAGTTGCTGAAAAACAAAAGCAAGAAAAATGATTTTGTTTGCCTTATTTTCAATCACCCATCAAAAGACAAATGCTTATATTCCAGCAAATTCCACTTTGAGGCTGCATTTCCCTCCTTGGTTGAGCTTTGCCAGGTGTCAATGGAATATCAAGACGAAAATCCAATACAGGCGTAACTTTAACATCAAAGGTCTATCCTCTTAAGGGTCTGGGAGAGCTCTGCAGACCTACCAACAATCTGCCTGCTGGATTTAAAGATGTTTTGAAATGCTATTGACTTTTAGCCCCCCTGAGATGTGGCAAAGAAGAAACTTTTGGATTACCACAAATGAAGTATCGATTCTAGGGGGATCATCAGTAATCTGCCCGGTGCAATTACCTTGTTGTTTAACACCGGCAGCCTGAGGTTAAAGAAATAATGCAAAAAAGACATATTTAGTGATGGATTTTGGTTGTGTGTGCATTTGTTGGGGGGTATTGGGGAGACAGAAAGCCTAGAAAAAAGGGCATACTTGCAGTATTTAATACGTAACAAGAAGTAAGGAGAGAGTGACTTAGATGGAGTTTGATTTAGTGGTGAGAAAAGTGCACTGAAAGGTATTTCGACCTTATGAAACCGTCAGGTGAAGAAAGCAGTTGGAGAGAAGCAGGAGACGAGCTGAGAGAGCTGTTTAATCATCCGTTGAAATAAGAGGGCCTCTATTCCTCAACAGCTCTGCTTCGGACCGAAGTCACTAAGCATCTCCACAATGGCTTTATGCAGTCAGTCAGCAGCTTTGGGCAGAGTCGCTCTGACCATTAAGGAGTTTTATCTTGCTCCTCATCTTCCTCTTTTTCTGGCCTGAGTCTCACTGGAAGTTCTCCAGTGTTATTGACTGCTCAAGAAATAGGAATAAGGTCTGAGTCCTCCTGCCTTATTATACATAATTTTTAATAACTTTGTTATTTTCAACATGAGAACTTGCCTTTTTTGGATTAAATTAAAGACAATCTAAAAAACACTGATGCTTTTATAAAAACCTAAAAATAGAACCCTTGGAAAGGATATGCTGCAAAGTCCATCTTAGGACACGAGTCCTGTGGTCCAGGTACTTTAACAAAAAACAACTGATGCAGATATGAATGATTAAGAGGAAAACCTCACCTGCACCGTTTCAGAATGAACGTTTCACAGAGATAAAGAATTTAACATTAAACCAAAGGCTTTGAAAAAAGCAATGTGGAAACCTTTTCTATATTTTAATCATTTAATGTTTCTAAATATCCTTCCAAACCATTGACAGAACAAATTGCAGATATTTAATGTTTTGCTGAAGATCCACTCATGGCAATGATCCAATATATCAAAAGGAGAGTCAAACAAACAAGAATATTCCGCAAGCGAGAGTGCTTCCGTAGGTGTTTGGACTCAAACATAACCGATAAATGTCTACGTTTAGAACAGGATGTTTTCATCACTTTCTAACTGAAAAGAAAAAATGGAACCAAAGCACTTAGAGGAACTGTAAGTTGAGAAGGTCGGCACACAAAGAATAGCGCTGTCTGAAAAGAGGCAGAACGAGGGAAATGTCATGTCGTTTGGAGCAGTAAAGGCGAGAGGAAGCTGAGGTGGTAGACCGGTGGCAGCCTTTATGGATACAGGGTGTAGCATTTTTTTAATTTTTCATTTTCTCTCCTCATCAAAAACCCAACTAGGAAATGAAATCTTTCAGACTTTCTAACCTTGTTAGCACATTGAAATGTCACACCTTTCCGACAGTCATGCAAGTTTCGCTCTGCATGTCATTAAGTACTTCTAACCAGGCTCTGCAAGGATGGTGTAGCGCTTTAACACATTGCAATTTTTCATCATATTGCAAGCGATTTGTTGAAGCCTTTTCTTGATTTAGGAATACAGAGTCAAGTAAAGAATAGCAAAATACATGTTTTCACATTCATACAAAGGAGATCTTCTTTTCCAGAGGAGAGGTGTGGTACATTTCACTTAATAAAACATTCTCCTAATGCAACGGATCTGCAACCTTTCTAACAAAAAAAGCCACTCTTTCCTAAATTTAGGTAAAAAAAAATTACTTGGAGCCACACATTTTATGAGTTTCTGGATTAAAGACAAACTTTGTATATACAACTTCACAAAAAAAGTTGTCTTAATTTATTGAAGAACCCATGTTTATTTTTATTTTAGATAAAACATTTTTTGCGAAAAAAAAAAAGATTAGATTTTTGTTTGAGGGTTGTGAATCATTTTTTGATCATGGTGTAAAGGATATTATAACCTAACGAAAATAGTGGTGCACAGCCTGGATTTCCTTCATTTTGAAAGGTGTCTGCAGCCAGTTTCATCTCAAGAGTGAATTTTACAGGCATTTAAAACACATTTCTATAATATTCATTTTATATAAAAGAAGATACATTAAAGCTGTGTTGTGATCTTGTAACAATTCCAACTGGAAAGAGTCACACAGAAGATAAGCAATAAATACAGAGGCCTCATTGGAAGATGCATGGGGAACATTGATGTTACGATTGAGCAGATGATTTAGGAAAGGTATGCACCATTTTACACCTAATCTTGTAGGTTTTTTTTTTTGTTTCAAAACTAAGTAGCGAGTTTCAGACTCTGCCGCTTCCATTGCTACAGTTGATGACCAACTGTATGTAAGCACAGTGATGTAATCCCGGTCACATGATGTTTTTATGGTAAATATACACAGAAAAGCTATATTTACTAACAAACTGAGCAAAAACAAAGCCTAAAAGGCAAAAAGAAAAAATGCCACGGTATCAAGATGCCATAGTTCATAATACAAACCTTGTATGTGACCAGGTTTAGTTACTGCTTTATAAATTAAAAGCAATGTCAAATAATTAAGATGCCTTAATGTAACTATTTTTTATCCTGCTGGTTATGGCTGTTTTCTGGTCAGACAAAAAAAATAACTAAACAGTTTTTTGATCGATGAATGCATCATATGAGATACTAACAGGTCATGCTGCCAACTCTTTGGTATTTTCACAGTAAGTTTTAGTAAGAATTTTAGGGATCACTCCATATGTGATGCATAAAGGTATTTTATTTAGAAAGAAAAGCTCTTACAACAGCTAGCTGTTGAAATGTTTCAACATTAAGCCAGCTTATTTGGGACAAAATAATAAAACATTGCGGTTAAAATGCTGCTATCTTCACTGTTATGGTTACAGAAAAGTGCCGTTGTATTATACGCCCATGTTCATCAGTATGGCAGATCAGGCTAAGAGAGAGCAAGACTTCCAGCCAATAACAAGAAGGCTGAAAAGTTGAGAATAGCTGCTTTATTTTAACCTTTAATAATAGTCTAGATTTTAAAATGATTTCAGACATTAGAAAAAGTAACAGTAATCATTGTGTCCTATAAAAATCCATTAGTGAAACTGTTTCAAATAAGCTGGTCTTTTATACAAACAGTGTTATTTTATCTGTAACATGAATAAAACTTAAAAAAAACGGCTGTGATTGCAGGAATATCAAAACTGACATTTTTCCAATGCAGTAGACCTATCTTCTCGTGATATATTTACTGGAGATATGCAAGACTAAAAGAAAAAGAGTGAGGACAGTAATGGCAGGCACTTTTCTTATATTAAAGTCGGACGTCTAAAGGATAAAAGTCTTAATATTAGAGATTTAACAGCAGGCTATTGGACCTTCACTGAAGTAAACATAGGATTGCAACATTTTTCTGATTGCATAACTGTGACTGCCTTTTGTCCACTTTATTCTTCAGCTATGATCTGTTTGCCAGCCTTCCTCAAATCATTTGTATGTAGAACATTGGAACACAGTAAAACCACTATAACCTACAATCCATCTTATAATTCTGTTTCCATTCAACAACATTTCTTACATAACCCTGCATATCTCAGACCGAGAGAAGGATTATTTTTGCAGGGATTTTTGAAAGTGTCTGCACATCTTGCTTCTTCCAAGCTGTGTTCCACCTCGAGGCCAGTCAGCCAGTCTTCCAATCCCTTTGAAGGTTTGCTTTAGCCTGCCGAGAGCAGGAGATGAGAACAAGGGCTGACATGTTGGTAAAATCTCATTCAACCTGCTTTTTAACATCAAATAGGTTTTTAGAAGCTAATGTACTGTCAACACATGCTACACCATGAGAACAAACGACATACATGTTTGAACTCCTGCTTAACTACATAATCACATACGTAGAAGAGTCAAAACGTTTTTAGTGGGTTTTCGCCCTGAGCTGAGGCTTAACTTCCTCAAGTCTTTTTAATAGATGATTTCTTTAAAGATGATTATTCTTACAACTGAAGCCAAAATTAGTGGTTTGTTGATCCAGATTAAATGTGCAGCATTATTCTGAAAGTGGTTGGAATATGGAGTATTCTGGTTGTATAACATTTCTAAAGAGCTTATTCTGCTTTCAGAAACCTTGTTACTTTCTCTTCCTGCCTGTTCACGGATTGTGACAAACACTGACTATTGACAGCACTTCTTGCCTCTCGGCGCTGTCTCACACCCTCAGAAGGAGCTTCGATTCATTTGGTTGCATACGGAGTTCTTTAAATGTCTTTCTCCAAAATCTCGGTGGGTTTTAGTGCTTCTAGTGAGGCCTTGCCAAAGATGAGTATGTATTAGTCACGCACATGTTGCCTCTATTAATGAGCAACAGAGTGGTACAAAAACTTCTAAGTGAAAGAAAAGTGATTTTAGCAGACGTGTAAAAATTCAAAGGTTTGAATATTTCCTCTAACAGATTTTAAGTCATCTTGGATTTGGTTTTGTTTGACATGTATGTGAATCATTATGTTCTTGTTAAGTGCTGTGCTGGGTAATACCCGGTTACATTCACTCAGTTACAGTTACTTGAGCAACAAAAAAATACTTTTACAAGTGATATTACTGGTCCATAAGTTTTGCCTTCACAATAGCAGCCATTAAAAATGTCCCTTCTCTGTCAAACACTAGCCCAATGGCAGCAGACTCCCCTGCAACTCCCAGCAACTTCCCCTAAAACCCCCATCCTCTAGAGTGACCCTCTCCTTCTCCTGGACATGCATATTCTTTTACTTTAACTCCACCCTTTCACTGAATTACAGGTAGATGGCGCTTCACTTTAGCCCTTAATGTCCACAAAAATCATTAAAGAAAGAATATTTTAGTACAAAGATTGATGTTTAAAAAGGAATTGTAGGCAACCAGCCAAGGAAAGTGGGGAAATTTTGAATGCCTACTGCTGTACTTGTGTACTATCTTATGAAGAATCGCTTCTCTTACTTGTAATCTTTTGACAGTGGTGACCAATGTCCTTGGGGTTTTTTTTTGCAAATCCCAAGGCTGCAGACTGTCTGCATTGCACTCCACATAGACAAATCAATGTCTCTGCTCTGCCTAGTACAATATGAAGACTGTGAGGTGGCTACCTTCCCTCTCTTCGGACCCCAGAGAAACCTTTTGGGGAGGATCTATTAAAGGGTTGTCCCAACAGCATGAGCCAGACTTTCCTTAAAATTACAAAAAAATATCCGCTGGACTTGGTTTCCAAGATTTGAAGACGTTTTGCCACCTCTCCAGGAAGCTTTCTCAATTCAAATGTCTGAATCCGCAGTTAGTTTGAGTCTTATATAGACAAGGTCTTGTATTGCTTGGAAACATGCAAATGGTAACCGAAGAAAGGGTCATTTGGTTCCATTGTTAGCCTATAATATCTGAAACCTGTCTATGATTGTTAAGGGTCGGTCGTTAAGGAGGTATTGTTCACCGGCTGGAGCGGGTAGGTCCCTCGTTCCTCTGTGATGGGGCGGGGGGTTTGGTGATATCTGGAAGGGATCATATCAATGACTGAATTGTATGTTTTTGGAAGCTGGAATCTGAGTCCACCACCTCTGTTTAACGTTGGTTTTTCTCTCTTAACATAGATGGCTTCCTTCACGCCCCTCTCAAACCACCTATTTTCTTTATCCAGAGCCAGACACAACATACAGGTCAAGAAACCACACACCTCAGTCCGCTTGAGTTAGGTGCTTTTCAATCTAATCCCAGAACCAAAGTACTGCAAAACAGACGTCTGCAACATTTTCTGTCTTAGTTTACAGGAGTAACTTGGAAGTACGAGACCGATGAACCAAGAAGCATTCAAAAGGTCACGATCTGGGCTAACTTCCCGAAATTCTTAGGACGGCAGTTTTCCAAATGGAGATCATCAGGAGTTATAGCTCTGAAAAAGTAAAGGATAGCATTTCGAGCTAAACAATTTGGGTTTCTGATCATTTTCTACCATTTTTGAGCAAAGCAAGCTAATAGCGTCCACATGGTGGCCAAGTCAAAGCTAACAATTTTTCAGCTGCTGTTTATATATTAAACAAAAAACTTATTCCAAAAAGGGATTATATTTATATGTTCGTTAAGTTTGACTGCTTAAATATGACCAAAGAGTCCTTTGGCTATATTTAAAGGAATGTTTTTCTTTTTAAAGAGTCCTTTAAAAAGAGCCCCCTGGTGTATGCTAACAACTAGCTCCTTGTATTAATAAGCAAACATAGCTACATTAGTTTAACAGGCTTTGACCTTAACTATTCCCACAGGGGAATTCACAGAAGATTAAGAACAGTTATTGAAATAATGATTTAGGCAAATCCTAAAATATTTTTTTTCTACAAATGTTTTTTTTTTCTTCTTTATTTTTGATTTTAACACTTGAATTTAAATTTTGAATTCTTTAAAAACATTCAAATTGCTCTAAATTAGCAAAATGTGTATTGACCTCATTTCAAACTCTTCAAGATAAAATTGTTTCTCAAACATTAAATCCGTCCCGATCTGTGATATTGAATAATTTTGTTGATAATTATTTCAACCATTTTCATTTCCTTCTCTTCTAATTTTACATATAGTTGTAGCAAATATGTTTCATTAGCTGCGAGATGTTTAATGAAATATTTTTGGACTATTTTTGGAGTTGAATGATTTACTTCATGAGTTCCAATATTCTGAGTTGCAAATTCATTTTATATTGGTGATGCACCGAGTTAACTGTGTGTAAATGATTTGAGCTCATTTCACACTTTCATTTGCTTTTCTAACACACGTCCAGCTAGACTGTGTAAATACTTAAATTCATATTTCAACTAAAAACCCCCAAAAAAATTTAAAGTATACCTATGTTTTTATACCTATTTTTTAGTTTGTATTATTTTGATAACGTTGGAGGATGAGTCATAGCTGAGAATCAGTCAAAGCCTATGAATGAAAAAAAAAAAAACTATATTTTGCATGCACAGTTAAGTGCCAAAAAGAAGAAAATATCCTAATTACATATTTCTTATTTATTACTTGGGAATGTTTACAACACCAGTATAAAAATATAAAAATAAGGTTATCAGTGATAATGATGGTAAAAAAGATGTCAACAATTCAGCATAAATGACCTAAAAATACAAGCAGTCACCCAGGTGATCCAGATTCTCTGGCATCTTTCTCAATCCGAGATGAATGCTGACACATCCTGCTGCACTCAGGATTACCTTTTGATGTTAACATGCTTAGCTGGGATGGCTGCTTTGGCTAATTTAGTTAAGAAAACCACAATTGAGGTTTAGAAGTGAGCTTGCTCTATGACGTGAACTGTCACATCACTGAAAAATTCCCAGAGTGATTTGACTTTAGTTGCAGAAAAATATCAGACGTATACTTTTCAAATTATCCAACAAGAAGTTGAGACTTTTGAAAGCTTATATGAAGGACAATGTATATTCAATCAGTTTCTAGCTATTATATTTATGTTATAAAGAAAAGTACTTAAATAAGATGTCTGCATGTAAAAAAAAAATGTTTCAGTCAGCTCTCAACGAAAAGTTATACAAGATCTTAAAAAGTGAGGAAAGAAAAAGATAAATATAAAAATATAAGTTCAACAATAGCTACTTTGAGATGTTTTTAATTCCATGTTTAAAATATGGATAAAAGAAAATATTTTGATGGATGATAATTACAGCCTCCTCACTAACAGTTTCTACCGTCTTTAGAAGCAACACGATGTGAAGTGCATGTTAGTGCCTTATACAGTCATTTTTAAAGGCTGCATCACAACCAGAGCATACATGAATATCCCCACAAGATGCAAAGCAAACTTACGTACTCTTTGTTGATTTATTTGTGAAATACAGGTCCTTTTTTTTCAACATCCATTAATTCATTTTCACAAATTATCCTGTTTACACACTGTAACCAAAGGTCTCAAACTAAAATCCTTGAGGGTTGGTGTCCTGCAAAAATGTGTCCCTTGCCCTAAACACCTGAATCCAATGGCTAATCTGCCTGACTAGCATGCAATCGAGCCATGCAGAGGTATTGAAAAGAGCTTATTTTGGAGTCTGGTGTTCTGAAGCCAAAAAAAACATTAAAATGTTGCAGGACACCGGCCTTTTAAGGCTGGAGTTTCAGATCAGTGGTGTAGACTGAGCTGCGAATGGTTCTTTAGTGGACATTGGCCCCTGCCTCCTCATCCCCTGAAAACTCCATCACTGTTTTTTGAGGACAACACTAAAACCCTAATGTAAAGTAATTGCATCTAACAAATTGAAAGTGGGTATGATTTTATCAGATTGAAATGGACAGGAAATGTTTATTAAATGTTTCGGACACCCTGTCTAAACTGTGTTAGAAACAATTCAGGTCACTCTTTGTCTGAAACATGGTTTTACTTTCTAGTAGCAAGGTGTACCTAATAAAGTGGCCGGTGAGTAAAGATCCTCTTATCATTGTGTTAATAACAAACTTCAAATAGCATGACTGATATGCAAGTGCAGTATGTGATGCGCTTGTCGGAATGGAGAACCTTTAAATGCTCATTTGGAAGAGAGGACAAGTCCACTTCTTTAACTCATGACACAGGCCTTTACCACTTCTCTGTTTGACAGATGAACCCTGACTTGGCATGCTTCACTGCTGCTCACTCGTCCAATTTACTATCAATCTCAGCAGCAGACAATGGTTAAGATAGTCACAGTAAGCACCAGATAAACGGTTCCTCTGTCGATCAGCCTGACTACCTCCAAATGTACTCAAAACAAGCATGTTCACATCAAAATTGCAAAGTTTAAAACATCTTTTTATGAGGCTCTAATGGAGGACAATGAGTGAGAGGAGTAGGTCGCATACTTAAGGCTATTCATGGGTTGTATGCATGATTGGAGTGATGCTGACATGGAAATGACATCTGTTCTCTGAAGTGTGATGGCCTTGCTGTGCGCTAACAGTATTAAAAAAGAGACCTCACTGAAGAGATGTTTATCAAATACAACAAACTTAAAAGATTTTTTTTTTAGATTTCGACACTGATGTCCCGATTTAAGAGTGTACATTTCCATGAATCTGGTCGGTCCGTCCTAGTCTTGATTTTGTCCAGAGATAGTTGTTGAAAATTGGGTTGTATCTTGTCAGTGTGATTTTGTCCCATTTTAATCCAATTACAGACGGTGAAAGTGTCGTCAGTGTAGTCCATATTTCTCTTCATCCTCTGACATGGGAGCTGGCTCGGAGCTCGTCTGCCTGGCTGTGTGTTTCCTGGACGGGGCCGCCTGTGGAGCTGGTTGACAGTTGCCTTTTGTATCTATGCTTCTATTTCTATGTCTGCTTCTGTCTCCTTGAACCCCAGTCGGCCTCAGCAGATGGCCGCTCACACTGAGCCTGGTTCTGCTGGAGGTTTCTTCCTGTTCAAAGGGAGTTTTTCCTCTCCACTGTCGCTACAAGCATGCTTAGTGTGAGGGATTGCATTCGAGTCAATGAGTTGATGCAATCAACTGGTTTTCCTTAGATAGAAAACTGATCTGATGAACTGTAAAGTGCCTTGAGATGACATGTGTTGTGAATTGGCTCTATAGAAATAAACAGAATTAAATTTAAAAGACTTTCTACACCCACTTTTCAACATCTTTTCGAAAATCTGAAAATGATGACCTTTCACCTTTCATTTTTCAGCCAATGTTGTTTGGTTGTAAATCATGTCGTCTTCTCAATGCCTTTTCCACCATTTTCTGATCAGCGGGATTAAATGTTTTGTTGGTGCTAAAAGTATTAGCCGTGAGTTTAATGTGAAAAACTAAAATGAAAAGAAAAGACAATTAGGAGAAATTTATTCATGCAATTACTTTGCCTTTGGCGCTCAGACCTCAGCAGGAAACATAGCGCTTAATTTTGATAGATATGCATGAACGGGAGCAAACAATGGGGCTGTTTCCCCCCCAGGCCTGAAACTAGTGGTGGAGTGGAGATAGATGAAGTTGGTCAGTCTGTAGACTGCTGGTTAGAGAGACGGTCTGCTGAGCTTTATGGGGAGATCCAGTGGACTACATGAGCTGATACTAGAGCTTCACTCAGGGACCTGGAAGATGGAAGTCCAGTTGGAAAACACAGGATGAGAGAACCTGTCCATGATGAGCAAGCATGAAGCGACAGTGGAGAGGAAAAACTCCCCATTTGGAAGAAACAACTGGCAGAAACACACTCAACAATGTCGGTCTTCTGCTGGACCGGTTGAAATGAGACAGAGAATGTAGTAAGCGTCAAGGAGGAATGACACTCTGATGAAGCTTTAGCTACGATGGTGGAGGAGGGGCTGGAGGTGGGTTGAAATGCAGTCATCTGAATGAAGTCACAGCGCATCCGCTGCCCGCGCACTGGACCAGACAGGTGCGTATCAGAGGCCTTTTAAGATGAACTTTGGATGCCGATTGGCTTTTGTGGAGGTGGGGTTCAAAGCTGATTGGCTGTGTCATAGGTCGATGAAGGAAAGCAATGAGTTTCTTCAGTTGAACTTCCGCCTAGGCTCCATTTAGGCTTATATGTTCCACATTTAGCAGATTTTGTATTAGGTAAGTTAATAATGATTCACCTGAAGAAACACAACCAGTCTTTACTTCTACAGTATATTTCTAACTGCTAATAATATTGATGATGTTCTTAAAATTTGGATTTTTGCTTTCATTGAAGCATTTCCCTCAATGCCTTCTTCCAACAGACAACCAAGTATAACTGAGGGCTTTTAAATCCCTTACAGTAGCCCTTAATATTTCAATTAAAATTAAACATATACAGTACAAAATTTCCCCAGCTGCTTTCTCAAACATAAAACAGGCAGCACTGGCTAATGAACATATGAAAACAACTGTTAAAAGATTAAATGAGGCTCATGTTTTGAAATATGAAACACAAAAGTGGGTCTGAGAATCCTTTCTTTCTCTCACTAATTGACACCCTGTAGACCTGCTCTGTTTGATCAAAAGAAAGCTTCCGGTTGAACAGGAAGTGGGGAAAAAAAGAGAGATACTCCATGAGGGAATTACATGCATTGAGAAAAATGTCAGAAGAAAATGTTAATGCATGGTGAATTACAAAAGATCTGCTACATATTTGACTCCAGATGTCGGGCAGGGTTTTTAATATCACATTATCCAAAGCAGCCTCTTTTGGAAGCAGCTGACCGAGTACTTATTGGTAAATTGCCTGTTCTGCATGGTTGTTACAGTGTCACTCATCTCTTACTTCATCTTTGGGTAAAACACTTTAAAAATGGATTCCTTCCTCTGATTTTGTTCACATTTTTTGATATTTGAATCAAACCCAACAAACTCTACATCATTAGAGGTTAAGGTGACATACAAACACCGAGTGGAAACTTATTGATCATAATAATGAGGATAAATCTTGGCCAGCAGATTGTTTTAGGTGTTTAAGAGGGAATGATGGTAAGAAGTAATGCATAAAGACTTCAGAATATTATTTAATAAGAAAAACAAAAGAAAACTACATTTTCTCTGCCTTCTGGGAATATGTTATTTTGTGTTTTTGGGTCTCATTATAAGATCCAATGGAATTACAACTTCCCTTTTTAATAAAGCTTATAACTAGAGTGGCTCAGATTATTTTGATAACCTACAATTCTGTTGTTATAGGCCTAGGGCGCTGGAGGACTTATAAACCCTTTGTTATCATTCTCCTTCATTCTACTTTTATTCTACAATTCTTTCGTATTTTGTAGTTCGACCCCTAACTCTATGTTCCCTCTGTTTTTTATCATAATAGCTTCATCTGGTCTGTTCCTTTTTGTCAGTGTCACCAGCTTGGACAGAGATGTTGGCTGGGCTGCAACCATCAGCACCTCTGACAGTAAATGATGATATTGAGCCCGTTTTTCAGTGTTTAATCCTGTTTTGCTCATAGACATAGCTTTAGAGGAATATGTAGTCATGTGACCGCTGTCTGTTTATGCCACCATGCGGGGTGTCATAAAACACACTTGTGTGCGGCGTATTAATAAAGCAAGGAATTTACTAAAGAGATGTAATACAATATAAGTGGGGAATCTGCCATTCTAACATTGTCTAGTATGTTGAACATTTACATGGGGATCTACAACAGCGCTGCATAGCAGAATGTTTTCCTGTTTGAGTGCAGGATCCCTATAATATGCTTGCTAGCTTGTTTTTAGCCCATACAGGGCCCATCCGTCGCACATCTCCGACACCATGACTTGGACAATCGGCAATCTTACTTTTCAGGAAAAGCACTGTAGGATTATAAAAGTTTATGCCAACAGATATTTAGTTTGATGACATGTACAGTGAGTCAGTGCTATATAGATAAACTGATTTCATTAAACTAATGTAAACATTAGAGATGCAGTTAAGAGACTAAAATGTATTATAGATAAAATGAAAACAAATAGAACTTTTGATTTAAAAAAATTAGGAAAAAAACATAATCAAATATCAAACACAGGCCAAAACAGCAGTGTTTTAGATGAGGATAATGTCATGCTCACTGTTTTCATCCTGCTGAATCTCTCAGTCAGGAGTACAGATGTGTAGATCACTGCAGGCCAACATGGCACCTCATCTCTTAACCCCACTGGAGGCACATTAAGCATCTCATAGGGAGACTTTCTACTCCTTTTTTTGGCGTGTTAATTTTAATGGTGAGATATCGCACTAGGGTCAGAGTAGAAGTTTATGATAGGCAGGGTTCTGCTGATGGTGTGAAATGACTCGTGAAAAACAACATAGACAACAAGCTACATGACTTGGTTTGTCATTCAAAGGCAATTTCATGACACCAGGCTAAAGTGGGGAAAGCACAGCATGACCATGTTGGAAAACAAGAGCTTTTAAAATTACAAGTTGATGACAACTGTGTAATTGGCTACATGTTTATAAAAGTGATTAATTTGACAGAGCACTTACAAAACGCGATTTAAAAAATGCAAACTCTTTGTATTCTGAACTGAAAGAGCTGTGACTGGAGGGCAGGAGGAGTATATCGTGTGGGACATTTTATTGTTGCATCAGAGCTTTGTGCAATGTCATTTTGATGTCTGTATACGTCCAAGCTGCTGCCCTCTGAACCTTGCAATCTCTAAATCTTTATCTGTAGCTTTGCTGCGTCTGTTCAGTTACAGCTTTTATTTGTCAGATAAAAAAAAGAGGGAAAAAGCACAACACAGGTCTGGAGTCTACTGATTTAGTTTAGACGTTAAACAAGTTTCTGAAGGCATTGTATTCTTTCAAATATTGCTTAAATTCTTCTATATCATACTTTTGAAAAGCCTTTAAAAATTACCTTTATGCATAGATATATTTGGATGTTGCCTTTAGCATTAGGTATTAATTTGTTAGAAAATATTAGTAGTTTTCTGGTGCTGAAGTTTGAGCCACTGACAAAATTATATAGTAACAGCAAGCCGTAATAAAAAAACTAGTAACACATTGTAGGGCAAAATCAAAAGCAATAATTGGATAAAAAAAAATAAAAAATAAAACTAAACATAAGCTAGAGCTAATATACCAAATAAATTTTAATGTAAAAAAAAACGGGGAAAAAAACACACAACATGACAATTTTTCACAGAGAAGTTAATAAAAGTCAGATTTTTTCTGAACAAATGTTGCAGGATTATCTGTGGGTTTAGGTAAAAAGGGTCAAAGGCAGGAAACTAATCTGTTTTAGGGGCTACTAAATGGAAAAATGTGTGTACACCTGCTCTAATGCAGATGATCCATAACTTTACAGCTTGTGTCCACAAAAAATAATGCAGGACACTGTAATCTAAAGTATTACTCTATAAAGTGCTCCTAAGTCAACTACTAGAAATACTATATATATATATATATATATATATATATATATATATTTTTATTTATAGTATTTCTATTTTCATTATTAGTTTTTCTATTTATTATTTTCTTTAAATTAGCATATTCAGCATGCATATCCTGCATTACTGTGCCTCTGCAAAAGACTTGACAAAAAATGAAATATGCAAAAATAATTGCAATTAATCCTCTTTCCGACAAAATGCACTTCTTGCATCGCTGGCAACATTTGACATAAATGTACATTAATATTGTTTTATTATTCCTTAATACATTTTAAATGCATTAGACGTTTTTGCAGTAGGAGGAATAATTGGTTATCAGTGTTTCTCATTACTTGTTTTGGATGCATTGTTTAACAGCCAGAGTTTTAAGACCAGTGCCAAGACAATTAGTGCAGCTGGTGTCTCAGTTACAAGGAGATGGTAAATGACACTACTTATGTATTTCAGAAAAAAAGTATCTACATTCTTTTGATACAGTGACTCTTGAGCTGATAATTAAGTTATAGTGTTTCATGCATTAAAATGTTGAGTGCCTTGAAGAAAAAGAAAAAAATACTGTATTTACTTTATTGCACAGTGTCAGCAGAGGGCTGTGTTACCAACAACAGAGCCAATATTTGATGCTGTCATGCTAACTGGTCTTAAATCACACCCTAAGGAACTCCTGCAGTGGGATAAATAAATTTTTAAAACCCACTTTAGTCTTTAAAGTTATTTTAAAAGTAGTGTTAATAAAGGTTAGGACTATGACATTTTGTCATTTGCTTGTGAAATCTTTGCCAAATTCTGTTTCGAAACTTTTTTTTTTCACTGAATGATCAAATCAAACAAATAAAACATAATTACTTTTGCATCTTGTAAACATCAACAAAAGAAAAACCTCCAATTGCTGAAATGGACGGGTAATGATGATTAGAAAAGGAAAACTGGACCAGAAAATGTTGCCTTTTTGCAAACTGTTGGTCATTTCTTTTCAAGATTATAACCAAAAAAAAACATTATCTGTGAAACAATACATGATGTGGTCAACGTTTTTATTTAAAATTTCTTCTAAGATAGAAAAAAAAGCTACTGCCACATTGCTATCGGATGTACGCGGGTAAAATGAAGAATGCTTAAACAAATGTTTTAGGGTAAACACTTAAATCATCCCTATTTCTGACAGTTATCAACTTTCAATTTTAAAACGACTCAAAAAATAGCCCCAAAAAGGTTTTGAAAAGTTTCCTTTTCATTCTCCCAAAATGTGATGTGAGATGTTGCTAAATTTATGAAATATGTTTTTCTCAGTGGCGGCCGGCCCATAGGGGGCGCTGGGGCACCGCCCTCCCTGATAAGAAGAGAGAAACGTAAAATATATTTTTAGAAATTAACTCATAAATGTCAGTTTTACTCTCTAGAGTGTGTACCTATAAGCAAAACAAATTATATAAACTACATTTCCCTACCTACTGTCATTCATTTGTGGATTTCCACAGACAGACTCCTATCGTCTCATTCTTGGGGCTGTGGTCAGACTGCGCCACATTTGCAGAGAATCTGTCAATCATGTACTATTGCTAGGAGAATTTAATAATTTAATGGCCAATCAGCGTCTCAAAAATTTATTGTCTTGGGGTGCTGAAAATACTGCGCTTTAACAGGCTTTTGCACCCAATGCGCAGGTGCAGACAATTAGAGGGACGATGGCGAACGTAACGAGCGAGATGCAGCTTCCACCAAATTCGATGAGATCCTTATTTATCTACCCGTTTGCCAGAAGAACATCCATGTTGTAGGATATGAAAATTTCCTGTCATGGTTATTGTGACTGTGACGAATCCACCTCGTCACTTAAAACAACCTCTGTAACTTTGCATGCCACACACACATTCCTGTTATACTGTGTTTGTGAGGACCAATACACTCGCGCTGAGCCCTACAGTAGCTCCATTAACTTAAAACACACAAGCTGTTCCTGGTTACCTGCTGGCGTATTGAGGGTGCACACTTAATATTTCAGTGGGGTTAGCCGTGTGTGTGGGTGTGTGTGTGTGTGTGTGTGTGTGTGTACGTGTTTATGCTACGGGGACTGGTCATCTTCAGTCTGGCTGCGTCTTTGCTGGGTTCAAACCCAGTATGGTGTAATTGAATAAGTCAATGAATCTGTGTAAAGGAATTAAGTTGTAAAAATTATTTGTTTTTGTACATCAATTGTTTGTGGAGGTAATATATGGACAAAACTGATTAATGAGAAGAAATCAGAAATAAGAGAGCCTGAGGGGAGGGGCTTAAACTATTTAATTAGGGCTGTGGGAAGAAGAGCGGCCATTTCTGTTTTCTGTTTCTTTGTTACATTGCTGGTAACTGGAGGGAGGCTGAGGCCCAGGGGATCTTGTACATGTTTAGTTTCTTTTGCACCCTGTTTTGAGTTTTTGAGCACAATAAATCACCAACGCCGGTAACCCGACTGAGCCTGGATTCTTGGAGGCCAAAGAACCCCGTCACAGTGACCCAAATCATCACTGTTACTGTTATTATATAGTAAATTAAATCATTACTGTTAAATTGTATGTATTGTCCAAATTTATTTATTCTTTCACTGTTTATTTGAATTCTTATTCCGGATTAGTCGGAGACATACACTAGGCTATATCAGCCCCACCAAAAATATTTTTCACCAGCCGCCACTGGTTTTTCTCAAGATGTTGCAGGTTTTATCTGACCTACTTTTAGTTTAGTTTTGGAGCACAGTGTTCTTGAGAACCATTTCAGATTGCACTACCACCAGTTAGCCCCCAGTTTTGATCGTAGAGAGCAAATGTATTGTTCCGCTTTATCTGCTTCGCTGGGGGGATGTGTGATGTGTTTCTGTGTGTGTGTTCCCCTTATGTAGCACAAAGCCTGATGTATGAGGGGGGGAGGGGAGAGGGACAGATGAACGCCACTGGGAATTCTGTTCATTTTCATTGGGTCTGCATCTGGATGGAAGCAAGTGGCCGGTCCACTAAGCCTCTTAGCAACGATTCTGTGACGCTCAGCAAGAGCTCCCGTCCCAGATGTTATACATATATCAGCATCTGCATCTGTTCCAACATACAAGCATGGTAGTTGCTAGAAGCAACAATGGTGAGAAAAAAATAGTGACTGCAAATGCGCACTGATCTATGCACGTTGCAATAAGCTGGTAACATATGCTGTGATCGTGTTAGATGGACCAGATCGGTACTCAATGTGGCTGTAACCGTTGGTTGCTGCAGTCGACAATTAGTGATTGAAGAAAGATCATAAGATAATTGTGCATTAAATGTTTACAAATGGTAATAGCATCCATGCAGAACTGTAAGATCTATATAACAAACTCTGTATGCAAATACACATAAGGACACAGAAAACCACTTTATATATACTGTGGCTGATGATCTGTGAGGCTCTGGGCCTGTTTTTCCTCAAGATATCCTGTTGACCATGTTAGTGGCCATGACTAACCTGTTAAAGCAACATATTCTCATTATGAGTTCGTATGAAATCTTACGAAAAGTTATGCACACTATTTCGTTCGTTTTGGACGTTTTTCCTCAAAAAAACAGATCAGTGCGCATGCGCAGGCAGACAGACAAAAAAAACAGATCCGCGGACGGACATAAAAATGGGACAAACAGTGCAATAATTACTTCTTCATGTCTCTAACTACGTTGCTTGCTGTTTTATACCTTAGGGTTAGAGCCAGGGTTAGGGTTAATTGTATGTTAAATTTGAAGTTATTGAATGGTGCGTAAGATGCGCATACGACGAAAAAAACGTCCAAAACGTACGGAATTACGGTGCATAACTTTTCGTACGATTTCATACGAACTCATAATGAGTATACACTGGTTAAAGTTACGATTTTAACTCTAGCTTGTGGAATATGCTGGTGTAGATTCTCAGTCATTCAGGTCATAGTCACTTTTTTGGAATGTAGTTTGTGGGATATTTTGTTTTTCAAGCAATATTTATTACGGGCAAAAAAAGTGATTGAAAAATAAAATTCCACCTACAAGTTCTTTATCCAGCATGGAAACACTTAAAACAGAGAGGTCTATGGCCTCATAGCACAATTCAGCTTTGCTTGTTAGTGCAACATAATTGAAGACCATAACCAAATGTGTTGTGGCCGAAAAGGTGCAAATTTACGCTACAAATAAATAAATGGGCTAAAAATACAAACAGTGCTGCAAAAGACAAAAAAACTAGACCAGCAAACAAATACATCGGGGCTCACATGAACACATAATATACAGACAAAGAAAGAAATGGCAAATTAAGAAAAACTGCAAATAAGCTCCTGATAACGATGATGCTCCCGAACCACATGGGAGACAATCATCAACTCATTTGTAACCACAACATAGACAATATATTGATACGAATGGATGTCTATGGTCTAGACCAGTGATTCTCAAATGGGGGTACGTGTACCCCTGGGGGTACGTGGATGTACTGCAGGGGGTACGTGAAGCTTTTCAAAATATATTTTAAAAATCAGTAGGCTCCTCATAATAAGTCTTGGGAGAAATTATTCTGTAAAAAGTTCGATAGAATATAAATGTGTGTTCATACACTGCATTTTATATTCAGTATTTAGTTTCAATATCCTTTAAAATAAAACGGACCCCCCACCAAGTTAGTTTGACCCACGGACCCAGCGTACTTGTCAACTACCTGTCGTTAACATGGTTACGCTGTAACTATGGAGACGTGGCTAAAGCGTAGCAGCAACCCTGCTGAAAGTGCAGATGAAGTTAAAAAGAAGGCAAAACCAGAGCCAACGAAGTACAGAACATACATGGAGAAGTATGCTTTAATGGGATTTACGTCCACGATCTCTGACCCCCCCCAGGCACTGTGTTTTTTTTGCGGGGAGAAATTAGCCAACGTTAGCATGAAGCCAGCGCACCTCCAGCGGCATCTCACAACAAAACATGGATGTCACGTTGGTAAGCCACCGGAGTTCTTGAGGAGGAAACTTTCTGAGTTCAAGTCATCCCAAGCCACAATGCGAAAAGCCTCCACTACATCAGCCAAAGCCCTGGAGGCTTCTTACGTGGTGTCTTTGCTTGTTGCTAAAGCCAAAAAACCGTTCACCATAGCGGAAGACCTACTGCTCTCCGCTGCTGTTGTATTGGCCGAAACTATGCTGGACAAAAAATCAGCAGATACATTAAAAACTGCGCCTCTGTCTAATGACACAGTTTGCCGCAGAATAGATCACATGGGCACAGACATTGTCAAACAAGTTGTGGGGAAACTTGGCGACTCATTTTCACTGCAGCTGGATGAATCCACAGATGTGAGTGGAAATGCGCAACTTGTTGCATTTGTAAGATACATTGACACAGACGACATCTGTGAACACATACTATTCTGCAAAGAAATGGAGGGGCGAACAACCGGAGAGGACATTTTTGATGTCGTTAACATGTTTTTTACTGAAAACGCTATCAGCTGGAAATCCTGCAGCAGCGTCTGCACAGATGCGGCTGCATCAATGACGGGCAGCGCGAAAGGGCTCATAGCGCGGATTAAAAAAGAAAATCCCCTCATCAAGTGGACGCACTGTGTGATACACAGGGAAGCGCTAGCGTCCAAGAAAACGAGCCCTGTGTTTCACGATGTTTTGAACGACAGCATTAAAGTTATAAACTTCATCAAGTCAAGGCCAATTAACGCACGTTTGTTCCGCAGCCTCTGTGAAAATACGGGAGCTGAACACACTGAACTGCTCCTGCATACTGAAGTGCGCTGGCTGTCTCGTGTTAAAGTACTGAACAGGCTATTTGAGTTGCGAGCTGAAGTGCACACCTTCCTGACAAAGCACGGATCTCCCCATGCCACCTTGTTTGAGAACACGGACTGGCTTGCAAAGCTTTGCTATCTGGCAGATATATTCAGGAAACTGAATGAACTGAATATGTCCTTGCAGGGCAAGGGCACCAGCATCCTGAACCTGTATGACAAGGTGGGTGGTTTCCTAAAGAAAGCAGAGATGTGGAAAAGGGCATGTGATCAGGAGGATTTCACCTGCTTTCCTCAGCTGGATGCTTTTCTCTGCAGTGAGGATGTGGCGACAGCTCCGGTGAAGTTAGTCATAGTGGGACTTTGGCTAACTTGATCAGTGGTTTTCACTCCTACTTTGCTGACATGGATGAGAAATCTGCACAGCTGGATTGGGTGAGAAATCCATTTCTCTTGTCTGAAGCAAACAGAAGCAAGCTTCCTGTCAGTCATCAGGAAAAACTAATGGAAGTAGCATCTGACCGTGGCCTGCAGATGAAGTTTGGTGCATCTACGCTCACCCAGTTTTGGGTGTGTGTGAGGCAGGAGCACCCTGAGCTGGGACAGAAAGCTTTGGAGCAGCTGCTACCCTTTGCATCCACACATTTATGTGAGGCCTCCTTCTCTGCAATGATGCTGATCAAAACAAAGCAAAGAAACAGACTGTGCCTGGAGAAGAGCTTGATCACTGCAGTTGCCTCCCTGCCAATAAGAATGACAAAGATCCTCAGTGAGGTGCAAGCCCATATTTCTCATTAAAATGTATTGAGTAATTTTTTTCCTGTTCATAAATCACTGCCTGTTACATACTGTTCAAATCAAATGTTCAATGCAAAGTGATTAAAGTTCAATCTTTTTTTTATCCTAAAAGATGTAACCTTTATTTTTTTGTAAGCAAATCTTTATTTAAGTTAATGTATTTTGTAAACAAAATATAATTTATTTATAATTAAGTTATAGATTTATTTCTGTGAACACATTTTAGTTATTTATGTAAATATTCAATTTTGTACCATTTCAGAGACCAATATAAATTAGCAGCGTTAGCAGCATATTTCAGTTTTGACTGGTTTTATGCCTTCCTGGTGGTCACCGTCTTCTGTTTTTCTTTTTTTTTCTACATGCAATGGTTGGAGTATGGATCAGTTGTTTGGCTTTAATAAATAAGACAGTGATTTTACAGCACTGTACCTCTTTTTTCTTCCAAAAATGTTTTGCCTGTGTCAGGGGGTACTTGACTAAAAATATATTTTTAAGGGGGTACATCACTGAAAAAAGTTTGAGAACCACTGCTCTAGACTATGAAGTAAAATCATAAACTGAATGTTCTTAGCAATTGTGCTCGCTTGTATTTTGGCTCCTGTTTCTGAAGTGGGCTTTTACCCTGATGTTGAAATGATCTTTGAAATGCCAGAAGATTTGAAGCCAAAATGTGGTTGATTTATGGGGATCTGATCATTTGGTTCTCTACCTCTACCGGAACCATCACAGTTGGGAAAGATACAGAGAAGACGGCGGAAGTAGGGTCTTAACAAAAGATGGTAAGAAGAAATATGTTTGTATGCTACTTTTTTTGCTACAAAAGTTAGTATGGCAGAACTGCAAATGATTTTGGGACTTTTGAGTAAAATAGAAAAATAAATTCCAGAAAAATTTCCATTAAATAAATTTGCTGAACAAGGTTATATCTTAGATTTGTCAACATGAGATTGTCTTATAGCCATTAAGGTTGAATATATGAGTAATTTTACCCATCATTACCAACTGCACAAACAAGTTTATCCGCATCTTTATGTCCGAAGTGAGTTTGTCAAATTTTATAATATATTCCAATCTACTCCAACAAAACTTTATTTACTTATTTAACTTTTTTATGTAAATATAACATAATTAAAAGGTTTAATTGTCCTACTATATATTTTTTGTTCCGTTTACCTTTTTACAATATAGTTTAGTCTTACTGACATTACAGAACAAACAAGGAAATGTACACACTTTTTATGAATTTATAACATCATAAATCACATACAGCAAGGATGGTTTGGACCTGTAAAACTCAGCTACGCTGAATAACCCTAACCCACTTTCTAAAGGATCCTTGTGTATTTTTAAATCTACAATTTCACAAGCATCACAAAGTCATGTTATTAATCAGGGTGGAAACTTATAAAGATGCCAGTGGTTTGACTGACCACAGAATGTATATTCAGTACCGTTTAAAATGGTCCAAACAGCACAGAAAAAAAGTGTTTTTTATTTATTTATTGTCAAGGATTCCAAAAAGAAGTTTAATAAAACTTTAAGCTGAAAATAATCCTGTCCTCACATTATTCCTACAGACAACTGTTTAATCCATTAAAATTAGTTGCTAAGCCTAGTTTCAGCAAAATAGTTTGTGTTTTTTTTTTTCTGGGAAACAGGACACTGCTGGGATTAAAGGTACTTTGGTCTAGTCAGTGCTCCTTTACAGAGATGGATTTTCATTCTTGTGACAAAATTATTGCAAACAATAAGGTACAGAATTCCCCTCTGAAAGTGGTCAGATGAAATATAGACACACAGCCTTTTTGACATATTTTAAGTACATAGCAGCAGGAAAGTCCTGAACAGATTTTTGAACTTGTGACAGACTTTGTTACATACATAATATAATTCTGTCGGATAACAGAGCAAAGCGAAGCAGAAGTGGTGCATTTTCAAAATAAGAGAACGATACATCAGCTTTCTTGTATCAGCCATGGCTGATGTCTGAATGGTTTCACGAAATGATTAGTGCATTTAGCAGCCATGCCATGAGATCACATGAAGTGCATCCATTGCAGCTCCTTCGATTTGCTATCCACTGCTCATGTTCTGTTTGATTTGTTAATTATTGTTGAATAAAAATGCTTTTCAGATGTTCTTTTATTGATGCTGCAGTCTACATGTCCAAAGAAATTTATTAAGGCAACAAAAAACATCAGCGCACAAACACACAAGGCTCCACAACCCTGCACACGTGCAAACACAGACACAGCATGACCATCTGTGTCGGGGAAACGTTGCTGCGTTTGTTTGAGGTTGTTCAGTTGCCAATTTACTTCTCTTTGTCAGCTTTGTGCTGCCCAAACAACCACTCTTCAGCTGAGCCCTGTCCTCGTCTGCTTGTCCTTTCTAACAAACCATTCAGTCATTTATTTATTCTTTTCCTCCTGCTGGTTGTAACTGCTAGCAGCAAACACTTTCTGTCCCTTCTAACCTTACAGGGACAGATAACAAGGAAGAAACCACACAGTGAAGGAAACAAGGGAAATTTGTTTTCACTACCCTTGATCTCAGGGATCAGGCTCTTATGTTCCAAGGTTAGTGTTTCCCACTCTGCTGTTTTATCCAGTAGCGTTTCAACATATTCCTTTTATCATTTAAAAAAAAACAACAAATTGAAACCATATTAGTTGATGAAAGATAGATCCTCATTTTGGAAGCAGTTTCTTCTCTTTTATCAGAAGCTGAAGCATTTTTGTAGATTCATTAAATGATATTGCTTAATGTCTGTCATTGTAATGCCAGATGTGAAATTGTTCTGGGAAATAAACAATGAATTCTCGTTTTCCTTGATTATCAACACAGCCCTCCTGTAGTAAAGTTAATATTATGAGTCTGCATTAGCCCTGCTTTCTACAATTAAACCTTCAAACAATTAGTTGCTGTGAAGGGATTTCTTCAATGGTCTGACTAAAGCTAATTTCTTTACGAGTACAAAACCCCTGAACTGCTTCTCTCAGCAATTTTTATAGCAGACTAGACCCTAGTTTAATAGGCTGGTTTAATATCTGCTTTTTCAGGTGTGTCAAAATAGTTTATGGTGAGGCCAGTTAAACCGGTTAAGGTTAATAATTATCATTAACTAACAGCATAACAGAAAAACCTAGAACAAAAAAAATGATGAGACATCTCTGATACCATGTTTTCATGTCCACCATGTTCTTTTCAACACAAAGTAATTACAAATTTCCTTAAGTGCACAGTGAACGGAGGGGTGTGGAAACCAAAATGACATCATTTCACTGCACAGACCTCCCAGACGTGTCAAGCTTGAGTTAAGCTTAAAGCCTTGTTGATGTCACTCAACAAAATTAGTTGTCTGCTGCTTTCCCACTCTGAGACTCGCCACGCTGTTTGTGCAAACACGTCACAGATGTTTGGAATTTTAGGAGAAACTCTGTGTGATTTTAATTGAGTTTGAAAGTTGCTGTGTCAAGACCACAGCAAGAAATATCTCCTTATTATGTGTTTTTCTTTACAAATTAATAATCTACAGTAGTTTACTAGGGTGTGATGTCATGTTTAGACTTTGAGAGCTAATATTGATCGATTTTTCTTACTTTTTAAAAGAACCCTCCAAACAAAAGAAGACTTTACCAATTCTCTAATGGTTTTACTTAAGTTAGACCACAGGTTCCCTAATATTCCAGCCCCTGATACCCAAAATTATCAATGCACTGCAGGCAATCCCCTAAAAATACAAATAATTACTTCAAACTGTATATTTTGTGACCCTCAAACTTAACTGGTTACAGCAGATCCCTGGAAATACATCAGACATCTTGCTCCAGAAAAGTGCAGTTCTAGGAACAGCAAAGGTACTGTGCCAAAGTACCTTTGGCCGCTCCCAGGCCTCTGGTAAGGACCCCAGCTTGGAGGAAAAAAGGGGGGAGACCGCCCGCCCATGGTCATGACAGTCATGACAGCAAGAGTCCCACAGGAATCTCGTTTCAGCTTGACAGCATCCCTTACTCGTCTCTGCATTTGGGTCCTCCATACCAACGCCGCTTTCTAACACCAGGTTTGGAAACTGATAAGTGAATGAATAGATGTTATATCCATTTATTTCATTGCACATTCACATTTATGTGTTTCTATATATTTTGAAATGACATATATTTCAGGGATCACATCAATATCACATATGCATAACCATCTACCAACCCTTGCCAGCGGGTCCTAACACCTCTTTGGGAGCCCCTTAGTTAAAGGATCAGCTGGGTATGATTGAAATGCGTTTTACAAACAAGACATAAATGTGGATTTAAACATTGGAAATAAGTGACTCAGCATACTTGTATACATTGGCTATTAGTTTTCCTTATTTATGTCTCATCATGCTGATCCTTGATGCAATGTCTAGCTTTGCATATCCAGGGATCACATTCTGCAAATCAGGACTTTTTTCACATCAGCAGCTGCCCTGCTTTACCCTGACTCTGTGTTAAAGTCTGTGTTCACTTGTTCTCTCTCCTACTGCTCAAAAAAGAAAGAAAGAAATAAGGCCGGTATCATGTTTCAAGCCATTACCAGCAAAGCCAAGTCCAGGAAAGGCGATAACCAGTGAGCAGTTTGGGAATGGAAGAGAGAAGGACTGAGGAGCTGTGATCCATCACCCCTTTAGCTGTCCTCTCATCTTTTCATTGCCCGTTGACAGAGAAACTCACCAGTAAAGATGGGATAGAGGGTGCGACTACCACACCTATGCAGGGGTCAGGAGAGTCTGATTAAACCTCTTGAGTGGGAAAGAGACACAGGATGAATGAGGGATAGTAAATGAGCTGGTCTAGAGGATTTAATGTCATTATAGCCCTTTGCAACCACTTTATCTCCTCAAGCAATAGGCAAGATAAAAATGATGAAGACCTCATAAGATTAAGTGAAGTGAAGAAAGTAAGTTCTAAAAGATAAACAAAACCTCCTAGTCAGTGTGACCATGTTTTTAAAGGTAAATGAATACGGACTACAGTTACATCTGCAGTCTGATTTGGAGAATTTATTGAAATATAAACATAAACACAACAACATTTTTTTTTTTAATAAAATAAACTATTGATAGTCATTTTGAGCCTAAATGCAACCACTGCACAGGGCACAAAGAGCAAGCATAAAACAACGCCATCTATTTGAAGTACAGCTTAAGCTAGATAGTAGACATCAAAGCAGCTACAAAAAAAGGTATTTAACCAGACCTTAGAGCTTTATGCTGACGGCTTCTTTTGTTGTTGTTGTTGTTTTGTGTTTATATATATATATATATTAAACTTTTATTTGACTAATCTGAAGCAGTCGAGTGTGGGACATTGTTTCAATTTTTAGGACACAGAAACAGAAGTGAAAAACAAAATAAAAAAACTGCACAAATCATGATCTGCTGACCCTGCATTTTAGGAGCCTCTCTATATGTACTGCAGTCAGTGTGACACAGAAAAAAATCGCATTAGAGATTAAAATGTTGTACACAATAGCTGTGAACCGGGCTAGATTAACAGAGTGTTGGCCTAGGGGTTAGAGCAGTGCACTTCTGCTATGAGAAGGTTGCAAGTACCCTCTTAAGTCCCCACAGCCTCCAGTCTGTGTCCCTGAGCAAGAAACTTAACCCCTGTTTGCTCCCCAGGTGTTGCACAATGGCAGCCCACTGCTCCCCAAGGGGATGAGTTAAATGCAGAGAGTTCATTTATCCAATGTGAGATCAATAAAGATCAAGTACTATTATATTATCATAATCTTTATTAAAATGAATGCTGTGGAGTTATCTGAAGCTACCGGCTGCATTCAGCACCATGGACAGCAACACAACAGGGGCTTTATGAGTACAGCTCAGCAGAACCTTCGGACTCATTGTTGGGATCTGAAGGCTTGTCCACTTTCTCCACCAGAGGGCGCCTGAGATCTTCCTCCTGAGGGTATGAGCTTACTCCTACACACCTGTTTCCTGTCTGGTCATCTGGAGACCTATTTAAGGAGGAGGAGGCTGACACTTCCCTGCCAGAGTGTTTGCCAGTAATGGTTAGCAAAACCTGAGCCAGCCTGCCTGATCTGAAACCCTGATTTTGAGAACCTGTCTGATCCTGTTTCTGTCTGCCTCACAGATCCTGACTTTCCTGGTAACCTGAAATCCTGGAGATAGAAACCTCTGTCTGGAACCTGCCTGCCTGCCCTCCGTCTCAGTCTCTGCCTCTGCCCTCAGCCCTCTGCCTGCTGACTAGCCTCTGGACTCACAAGGTTCCCCCCCCTGCTGATCAGAATCCTCTCTGAGCAGGTATTTATCCCTGTCATCTGTAAACTGCAAATTTCCTGGATGAACTCTAACTGCTCTGTCCTCCTCAGTGGCTTCCCTTCCGTGACCAGTTAGAAGAACCCAGAACCTGTGCTCCATAAACTTGTAAACATTGTGAATAAATCATTTAACTTTTTCCCTGTTTCAAGAGTGGTTTCTGCATGTGGGTTAGACTTATTGAACCCAACATGTCACTCATGTCGAAATGGCTACATTTTAAATTGTCATAGTGGGGGCATGCCAATGTGAAGGGTTATCATAGTGGCTCATTGTTTGAATATCGGTATGTTGCAATGAGGCTTAGAGCCATTTAACTTTTTTAGCAAATTACACTAAAATGTTTTACTACTATTATTTGGTTAATAACAGCATCAGTAAGAACCTCAAACAAATTGATTTGTCACACAAATTGGAAAAGGCCTTACAGAAATGTCTTCGGGTGGACTACTTGTTTAGAGTCCTGTGTTTTATTTTTTGGGAGAAAAGGCCCCAATACCTGGGCTAATGACTGAGAAATTTGGGATTTACAGGCTCAGACCACAGATCAGGCAGACAAACAGATAGGACTCTGCAGAACTACTAAAATATAGTGCATTGCATGTGTGTAAGAATTAATGATGTATAGTTTAAAGTGTGCTATTGCATACACCACTAAAAAAGGCAGTATCTGCTGCATTGTCACTATATTCTTTAATAATTATATTATAATAATACAATCATTTGCCCAGGTTATTCCAAGCATCTGGCATGCTAAGGTGAGTGAATTTTCCTCAGGGCAGATAGCATACCGACATAATCTACAATTAAGTGTCCTAAATAGTATTAAGGCCATGCAGTGAAATTAGCACTGAAATGTAAAAAATGTGGCTCTGTCAAATGGTGTATGTTTGGTACACATAAAGTTGTAACACACTCACTGCAGATACTTTTAAAATACCTCAAAGATGCTGTGGCAGCCTGACTTGCCTGTAATTAAATTGTGCATGCTACATTGCCTAGGAGGTGGATGGTGAAGCGTTCATTAAAGCTGCATATCATTCTTCACCATTGGAATGCATGGCAGATACACTATGAGCAAAAAAACAGATATACTGTATACTAATCCAGACCTTTGGTTGTATTTATCAACAAAGTAAAGGAGTCATACATTCTGATTTAATCAAAAAAAGAGAAGGGGAAAAAAGGGTTCCTGAAATTCCTCTAGTATGAATGCAAAATACATTATCTATACAGATATGTCTTAATTTCATGGGTTTTCAGAATGGTGAAGTTGCAAAAATAGGGAAAAAAAACTCTTTAAATTGAGAAATGTTAAACTAATTTACACAACAACTGAGAATGATAGTGGTTAAGCGCAGAACACAACAGTTATTAGGTAGACAGAAAATGACCTCCACAAGATCAGCTGCACAATATTCACTCTTAGATTCGGTTACAAGAAGCTACAATAATGAACTACTTGTTTAGTCTTAACTCATCTGGCACGTTAGAAATTTGCACAGCAGGCTACAGTGTAGTACATATCATTTTATCCTTCATCTCTGACAGAACTTCAATAGATTTGTGGAAGCAGTTTGTGAGTTATTCTGCTGCTGTCATTCATATTTAACTTCTAAAATCATGAACAGAAAACACAAACATTGATCCTCAGGTGATGAGCTTTTATTTCATAACTGCCATATTAAAGAGCCCACAATGGATGGATTTCTACATCTTTCTGTGGCTGTCACAAGATCATACTATTCTGCCTTAGAGTTAAAGAAAATGTAGCTTTCACAGCAGGGTGTGTGGTGAACCCAAAGGCAGAGTATTAAAGCACAAACCATGTTGGAGATCCTATTCAGGAGTGTATAGGCTGTCTGGTATGCTTCTTTACAATTCTTTAGCACACATAGTGAATAAACCAAAAACTTCCAACCTAAATATAACACAGATTTTATTAAAATACAATACAGTAAAAATACTGTAAGCTTTTTCATTGAACAAATAACATATCACACGGCACTCTGTTTACATGGCAATGTATCCTGGGTAAATTACAGTGGCAGCCATTCAAAATGGCCCTTCCCAGTCAAATTCCACCCAATGGCAGCCCATTTCGATGCAACTCCCAGCGAATTCCTCTCCAACTTCCAGGGAACATAAAAAAAAAAGTCTAATCAAACGAAACTTTTGTGACCCCCATGCAGTACCTCTGTTGACCCCCTAGGGGTCGTGGACCCTCTGTTGAAGACCTCTGCTTTAGATCTTTATTTCCACAAATCATGACTGAAAGAATTTTAGAACAAAGATTGATGTTTGAAAAGGAATCTTAGGGGACCAGTCAAGGGCCCTTCAAGGAAAGTGGAGAATGAATGGCTACTGCTCTATGTGTCCTCCATAGGTGCTGCAGTGCTAAGTCCATCCAGCCAAACCCTAAACTACATAAGATTAAAGAAGCTTAAGTCAGAGGAAAAAACAAGGAGGGATAGTCTTAGGCAGTTGACCACAGAATCAGAAGCAAAGATTAGAAGCCAACTTTACCTCCATGATCAACAGATCTTTCTACCACAGCGTCATCAATGTAAACATCATGAACAGTAATTGTCATCCTGATCGTTGCAATCATAGCAATTTGACATGGCATTAATGTAGTTGAAAAATACTCTAAATGTGATGGAGAAGGAAAAAAGGGTGACTTTTTAAAAGTTACAAATTGGAATAAAAACTGCAATAAATAAAAATGCCTAAACAATAATTTCTATTATTGAGATAAAATATCAAATTATATAATTATTTTCATTATTAGGTATATAATATATAATAATGCACTTTAATCATAACTTACATTCAGTTATTTAATAATTTAATTGACACATTCAATATGTGTGCATTATTTATTCAAGTATGTTTCACAAATAATTATTGGTTTATTTGATTTAGAACACACTGGTATTCCTTACTGCTAATGGTGTTAGCTCCAGCTGATAATGTAAACAGCAGCTGATCGGATTTTATTGTTCCAACAGATAACTCATGTAAAACGGCAAAATCAAATCGGGAGGCAGAGATGCACTGTGGCTTTGTCTGCCATTCAAAAGCAATACTTAAAAAAACACCTCTGATAATGTTATTCTTTCTATGTTTACCCTGTACCGTAGGTTCCAGTCCAGTGAGACTTTAATTATCACACACAGCTATTCATAGGTTGAGAGGTAAATTACGACGTATTTGGGCCAACATGTTCAAGTAGTTAGGGATCTCTTTGAAATACGAAAAAACAGGCATAAAGGTGTCAAAACAACAGTCTTTCACCATCTTAACCTTCCTTAGATTTTATAAACTTCCTACGACTTCTCAGTTTGTACATCTCCATATTTCCTCTTTCCCACATTCTCCCAGAGGAAGGAGGGGGGATCCACAGCTGGGACAGACTCATATTCTAAGCCCTACATCTGCACAGCTGTTGCTCAGAATCCCACATGTGAAGTCCAAACAGGATGCATAGGAGAGACCTGGAGAAGGGATCCAAAATATTGAAGAAAATAATTGAATTGGAGAAGAATGATAACATTAACAATTATACCAATAAAAAAAATTATTAATTTGTTAGTTGCTTTGTTAATTAGTTGGTATGTTAGTTGCCAGAGGGAAGTTTGAGCTCTAATAATAATAAGAGGATGCTTTGAAGAGCAAGATGGCGTATGAGCATATTTCTAACTGTAGAGAAGAGAATGCAGTGTCACCAATAAAATAGCGACTTATTTTTTAGATAAGATCATGGCAGAAATATACTGATTGGTTTGATATCAAAGATTGAACTTAAAAAGACATTATTTAAATTATACCTCATATGTCTATTACCATCTCTACATTAATTATATGCAACGCATTAAAAATAAAATGAAAAACAGTCAATCAGCCCCATAAATGGAAAAAAAAATCCATAAAACGAATGGAAAATGGAAATGGAAAAACTAATTCGAGGGGGTCTATGCCCATGAAAATTAATTAGTTACTTAATTATCAAAGTGGAGTTTCTGAATATTAAATAAATCTTTAACTATTAATAAAATTTGTAAAATATAAATATGAAACAAAACTTGTTTTACATTCAGGATTGATCTGCTCCTGTGACATGTTAATTTAATTGACTTTTTTTTTCTTTTTCTTAAAATAATAATAATACCAAAAAAAAAAAATACAACTGTACTTACTGGACAAAGTTTCATGGAAATGCAGACAAAATATGTCATTCCCGAAAAAGTAAACCGGACCTTATTTTGACAGAGGATTGGATTTAAAAGGTTCATTTAGGCTTTTAACTCGCAGCTGTCAACATACATCAACATAAAGGGATGTTAATATCTATCTGATTCCAGGAAAGCAAAGGAATGTGGTTCTGAATGCAACCCGTTGATGGAAGAGCTGATGTCAGTCAGCTAATGCAAGTGCAAATTCATTATTCTGCTTCACTGACTGCTGCACGTATTTCCTATTTCTGCTCATCCTCACTACGTTAACATGCTATTGTGTTTTTTATTATTTGCAACATTTTGCAAAAACTGGTTCTGGTTAAGTGAATATAATTGACTCTGTTTGCAATAAATCCAACATCATGACTTAAGTTGTACATTTTTGGTTATGGCTTCTATGGACATAATATTACAAAATCAGTATCATAATGAGTGGCTGTGGAAATTACTGAGACAACCACTCATTTCATGTAAATGCTCCTCCTCGTTGTTTTAATAGCTGCATTGCCATATTCAATTTGCTTATGTCAGAAGAGAACACAATTAAAGCCATTACTCCAAACTGCTCCAATCAGGCTTATGGGATTCTGTTTCTGCTATCCGTGCCAATAAGCCTGCCATTTTAGACAAACACAAGTGAAAAAAATCTCCAGAAAAAAATAATAAAAAAAATCTGTCATAACAAGAAAAAAGATTTTACTTTACATTTGAAATTTTAATGAGATTTGCAATATGCACAGGTATATTAAATGGTTTGTATGACAGTTTTAGGTATCAATAGACTAATCATGGCTCCATTGTAAATATTAAGAATAAGTCATTTTACTATGAATTTTGTCAGTACTTTAGACAGAGTTGTTAAATGGTGAAACCAAGGTTTTTTGAACAAAAATGTTTGACACATTGTGCTTAAACAGTGTCCATCCATGTCCAACTTGAAGACTATGAGGGAAACCCTGCTTTTAATAAAATAAAGAACAAATCAGCACATTTTTGAAACCACTAAAAGCACCATTTGTTTGTTGCTCCAGAGATAATTCTGAACCTACTCCATGCATTTGTTACTTCAAGGCTGGACCATAGTAAATCCTTTTTTATTAGCTTTCCTTTATTGACTTTCTGTTAAATCTAGTAAAAAATGTAACATTCTCTTCCTCATGTTTAAAGCCTCACATAAGCAAACCCCATTTTTAAGAGATATGTATGGTCGTTCCTTATGTCCCTAAAGGCGGGCATACACTGTGTGATTTTTTTTGCCCTTTTCGGAGCGACTTTCCAGTCATGCGAGAATTTTTCGATCGGCGCAAATTTCAGCCTTATTGTTCGTCATGTATCGTGTAGCATACAGGGGATAACGAGAGACGATCAGTCTCTCAAGGCCACCTCCCCATCAGGAATCATGAGGTCAGGAGAAAATCAAACATGTTCAAATCACAGAGCCTAGTTAAATTGTTCAAATACAAATTAATCCAAATATAAACACAACTTTATAGTTTTCTGAGGTACCATTCTTTTAATGTGCAAATACTCCAGAAATCTGAATTAAACAACAGCAAAAATATCTAAACCGCACTACAAAATTAGTATTTAATCCGGACAGAGCTGCTGGGTATCAATGCTTTTTGCAAAAAGTGTCCATGACCAATTCCTTCTGTCTATTAGCCAAAAACTCTTTTCGATCTTGTTTTGAGATTCATATATTCAACAAGAGCAGATTGTATTAAAATATTAACTGTATTTTAAAAAGATTAAACTCATAATCTGTGCTGATAATCTGTCTGTGCAGGCAGACTGTAGCATTTGGTAAGACTTTATTTTATCTTTGCCTTAAGACAAAGATACAAAAAAACAACATTCAATTAAAAAGTTAAATAAAATGCTTGGGAGTAATGACACAGTTCCCTAAAATTCAGCTCCACTGATAAAAAGTGTTTTTCTCTTTTTAAGCAGCACAAATGGTGGAGATTAAGGGACGACATTAAGAGTGCTTCTAAAGGCAAACAGGAATTCCTAAGTCCTTGACTATATTTGTAATAGTTTGAAGTCAGAAGCAGTTTTATATAAAACACACCCACATAAACTAGTCTCCACACACGTTCTTAACATTTTCTTTTTACGTGGAGATTCAGTGACATGAAGCCCCATATGTCACAACCTTGAGCTCATGCTCCTTCTCTCTTGCTTTTTATTTACCAGTAGATTTTCCTCTACCCATACGTGGATCTTTTTCTGTGAGTTTTGTCACCTTTTTGTCACCTTTAAGGTGAAACTAACCAGAGAAAGTAAACAGCCTGTGATTGGCTACTTCCCAGTAAACCCCACCTCTTGAGACAGTGTCGACGTATTAATATTTGTAGTAACATTAACAAGCGTTTAAAATTTAAACGACTGCTGCCATTATTCATTACACACGTGCACTTTTACACAGAACTCTAACTTTGTCTTTCACACAGCAGAAACCATTCTATTCAAATTTAAAAAATATATATATTATAACTTAATTAAAGTAATAAATCCCTTTTAAAGCGTTTTCTTTTATTACAGACCAATAACTGTATTTGTGTCTCCAAACGGCTTAACTTCTTGTTTTGAGCGAAAGGCTCTCAGTTGCCATCATATGGACCACTAAATAAAGAGATGCACATTCTCTCAGTCAGAACTGTAAAATAATACACATGTTATCATCTGTTAATTTTGGAAATTCTACTTGTATCAGTGTATGAAATGACTTTCAGCTCCCACTTGGTTCTGCTTTTGAAATCATCTCATAGCAGATTTTAAACTGTCTCGGGAAATTAACATATTAGGTCAATCTCTATATCAGCTGACATAACATAATAAAAACAATGTCAAGTTTTGAGATTTTCTAGTAAAATCCTAAGTTTACCAAAGTGGGGTTTTTTTTCAATCTTGCTGCATGAAAATCAGTGACAAACATATAGTGATTTCCAAGTAGGACAAACCATTGGGGCTTCTGTTGCCTCGGTTCAGATTGGGCAAAGTCAAAACTACGCCATAGAGCTGGATTGTTTGAAGGCCTTTTATTCTGTTTATACCAGGTGGTTTTCAAAAGCTGTGATACATCACAGTAGGTTTTGCTAATTTTACTGATTTCAACTGCAAGAAAACCATTTCAGGTGTTTGACAAAAGCTA
The DNA here is from genome assembly GCA_030533445.1 of Cyprinodon diabolis. NCBI lineage: Eukaryota > Metazoa > Chordata > Actinopteri > Cyprinodontiformes > Cyprinodontidae > Cyprinodon > Cyprinodon diabolis. The sequence goes on along the minus strand of CM060083.1, from coordinate 2,018,749 downwards.
ACTTCTGACTGATTTGCTGTTTGACAATACAACAGCAGTACATGACTGTGAAATCATTATCGGATGAGAGAAATCGAGTTGTTTTCTTTTTTTTCTAATGGGGGGGGGATTGTAAGCTGGTTTTAAACAACTGATCTCTTCATTAAGCTTTCCAGCATCCTCTCCAGCTCGGCCAACGGTTCAAACCATGATTAGGGCGAGTGACTGTTGCTGAGATAATTATGGTCGGATGTAATTGCGGCCGGGCCTGATGCTTCGCATGCGCTTCATTATCTGAAGTGAGAAGCTAACTTCATGTCCCTGCCTCCCCACTGACAGCCCCTGCCTGTCCATCTTCCTCTGTGTTCCTCTCAGGGACTGAGCCACCATTGTCACTCCCCAAATGTCTGCGTCTTGGAAGAAAGAGGGTTTTGCGTGCACATGTGGGTGTTTACGGGTACGGCTGCTTGGCTGAAGTCGGTGCGTGGTGTTAGTAAAAGAGAGAGAGAACAAAGAGAAGAGGGGAAGGGCTGGCACTAGACATCAGTCACTTCTGACAAGTGGCGGATGGAGTGCTGACAGCTCGTGACTCTGATGTGTTCATCTCCTAAGGAATGAAATACTGCTTAGAAGGCTTCAAGCTGGATGTGAAGCCAGTTGTTTTTAGGGAAACAGGAAAAAAAGGAAATATTTTCTTTTAAAGTGCTGTAAAGTGAAAGAATGTCACTTTCTGCAGTTTTCCTTTGATCCTTTGCGCACAGTGATACAGAAGACATGGTGTGGAAGAAAAATTAAAAAATAAATACTTCTCATCAAACTGAGCATGACTTCTTCATGGAGCAGCAAGCAGTGGCAGCATCATGGTAAGGGAATGTTACGGGAATTTTTTTTTTTTAAGCAGAGACAGATATCTGGTTTGAATTTATTGTTGGCAGATTTATAAGTGTGAAAATCTGGTGGCCTGCAGCTGTACAATAATCTCCAATTAAGATCCAACTGCATTTAGTTGTTACATTTATAATCCTCCCTCTTATGTAAAAAGCCTAAATAACAAAGCTCAATTGTGTATGAGAGATCTAATCGTTCTTTATGTTCCTAACAGAGCACTTCGCTCTCAATCTGCAGGTTTACTAGTGGTTCCTAGAATTTCTAAAAGTAGAATGGGAGGCAGATCTTTTAGTTATCAGGCTCCTCTCCTGTGGAACCAACTACCAGTTTTAGTCCGTGAGGCAGACACCCTGTCTACTTTTGGCTATAACATTCCTTTTAGAAGATGTTTGGTGTTAGAGTGGCTCAGGTTATCCTGACATATCTCTATAGTCATGCTGCTATAGGCTTAGACTGCTGGAGAACATAGGAACCATTTTACATCATTCTGTTTCATTTAACTTAAATTATCCATTTCTGGATGCAATATTTGTTCAACTCCAAACTTTATGCTTTCTCTGCTATTCTCATCATAGTAGCTATATCTGGTCTGGTCCTGTTTAGCCGTGACACCATTCTCAAGGGAAATATAAGCTAGGCATCAGCACCCTGGGCCATCAACACTCATTACTGATTTGATCAACTAAAATGGCCTTTATTAGCAGTTATCAATCCATAGAATGGCTCCAGACTGTGTCTACTCTACCATCTAGTAGGTTTTTTGTATGGCTTAAAATATGCAGCTTATTTTTGATAACAGTCACCTCGTCTGCATCTAAAACCATTTCATTTACCTCCTTTAAAGTTTTTAACTACTTTATTTACAACGTACCTATTTTCTTTTTTTAACTGCTTCATAAAACTTTACTTTGAATGAATTCCACATGTTTCAGTCATATGGATTTAAGATGGTGTTTAAAAACATCTTGAAAAGTTGAAAGTATATGAAATGTTTTTGTTTTTGCTTTGTTTAATATGATCGACATGCAGATAAATCATTTTAATAGTTGTTGTTTTTACAATAGATGGAGAACTACTAAAATCTTCTTCAGATTATACATGAACAAATTAATCAATTAAAAAAAAATACCTTAAGGTTAGGAATCACTTGGTGATAACAACATACTGAGCCTAATAGGAGGTAAGAAGGCACAATAGGAAGCGAATTTATGGGACTGATAACATTAATAACGGCTGATAACATCCGAAGCGCCTGCCGACAGTTTTAATTTCAGATAAATGAGTTTTGCTTGCTTGCTTGGATTTTTATTCAGATTGTTCCAGATTTAACCCACTCCAGTGAATGCTTTTAAAATAGGCATATTCCTGTTTTCTAATACTGAATAACATTTTGGGACATATCTTAATTTTGATCAAGAGTATTTGAAAATACCGTAAAAATGCTGCTCTTAGACCATTTCCTTCCAATTTACATAATTGAACCGTGAGTTTTTTTGCAAAGAAGCGCAAAAAAAAAAGAAAAACAGCCTCTTATTAATTTGCTCTTTCATATGATATATTCAAAATAACTTGCAGAAGTAGGTAATTTCTAACTGACAGAGGGGAGTGGAACACAGAAGCATTTTTGATTATTTTGAAAATCTTTTTCCTCTTTTTCTTCTCAGTTGCACTCTGCTTTGTGTTGGTTTAGTAATTTGTTGCAACGTGACAAAACATTTGCAAGGCATTCGATTAAGGAAAGAAAAAAAAATAAAACAAGTCTTATTAAGTGCCAAGGCAAGGACAAAATACAACCTCCAAAAAAACTGTTTTGGTCTATTTAGAAAAATCTGTCCTTGTAGCCAAATGTTATGAGTGTAAAAAAAAGATCCCTTTGGTAAAACACAGTCTACATCTATTCAGTCTTCCCTCCATTTCATGTGTTTTTTTTCTCTTTTTTTATTATATTACCCACATTCAAGGCCTTGTATGCCCTGACACCTGCTTATATAACACATTTCCCATTTCCTGTTCCTGTAGCTGCTACTTTCAATCTTCTCCACTGTTCGCTCTTCATCCAGGTAATATAAGCTACCAAGGCCTGATGTAGGAGAACAATGTAAAAATTGGGATCCAGGGAATAATGGAAACTTAATACATTTCTAATGAATCCTTTACATGTTCAGGGATATCTTGCTTCATGATTTTTAGTAATGTTGTGAATGTCTGATAAGTTTCAATCGCCCAGGGAGAAGATAATAATAATAACTGAACTTTAATGATCTCACATAACCCATCCCCTTGGGGAGCAGTGGGCTGTCATTGTGCGGCGCCCAGGGAGCAGTGTGGGGTTAAGGGTCTTGCTCAGAGATGCTATGGGACTCGAACTTAGAACCTCAGGATTCCAAGATCTATGCCCCTGTCTAAGATGCAGAGACATGCATCAAATGTTGTTTTTCAGAAAGCTTTAAAAGTTACATTTTGATTTTGGTCTGCTTCTATATTTCGTCTTTCTTCAATCTTTCTTTTTTCTATATATCTAAAGCAGCTAAGAGACTCATTATTATGTGATTTTAATATTTTCTATGGCATCAAAGAAGGCACTAATAATTTGAATGGACTTTTATGAGTATTGGTGAGAAATTGCAACATTCATTTATCTCTCTTACAAAAACACTCCATGAATTTCGCATTATTATTATTTGCCACATGACGGTCCCTTTATTTTCACATTTGATTCTTATTTTTCACGAGTTTACAGTTTCACACATACTGTAAAACTGCCATGAACTTTACACGTGATATATGATTTCACATTTGATTCTCATTTGAAGCATAATTAATATTTCCCAGATTCACGTTTTTGCATGTAAAAATCATGTAAAAGCTTGTGAATCACATGTGAAAGCATGCATAATATTCACATTTGAGGCAGAAGTTTTCACAGGTAATTCCCGCGAGAATCACATATGAAAACATGTTGATCACATGTTTCTTTTTTACAAAAAGCAAATGTGATTTTCATTAAAGGCAAATTTTATCAAATGGGAAACTCATGGGAATGCACATGTGAATGTGAAAATGTGTGTTTTTTGCATAAAATGTTCCAAATTAACACATAAACATGTGCTTTTACGTGGTACACACCACATGTTAGTTTCACATGTGGCACATGAGCTTCACATGTGAAATTCATGGGATTTTTCTCGTAAGGGTTTCTTTCTCCATCAGCTTAAGTTGACACACTAACTTTGTATATGCAAAGATTGAATAACTTTCGATGCAAGTCAAGTTAAAATCTATGGGCAACAACCTCTTTATTGCCAGGCAGAAATATTCAGGCATTCTGCAAACAAACAGTTTTATGAAAATATAATATCCAAAAGTAGAGTTCAGTATTCCACCATTGTGAAAAACAAAAACCCTGGCCATCTTTTAAATAACCAAAACTGAACCTCCAAGCCAAATAGACGTCTTTATCAATATGAGCACTCAAATATCATAAAAAATAAATAATTCATTTTAGCTTTTAACTTAGAATGAAAAACAAGGATTGCTTCTATACAGCAGCAGTATCTTCCAGTTTGGCAGATGGATGACTGTCTGGTTTCTGACTGTTCGACTGAAAGGGATTTTCTTCTAACGTAAAAGTCCATGGGATTACAGAAAAGCTGCTTGAAATTGTATTGGTCATTTTTGGGTCACTCTTCAGGGCTTCACTTTATTTAGTTTTATAAGCCATGTCTGGCCTTTCTAGTCGAACTCTATGAAAGTTGTGATGGTTCATTTTAAGCCTAAATGCCAATAATTTTGAGTAGGTATGGGCTGGTTTCTGGATTCAACACAAAGGTTTGAAGATTTTTTTGCTTTAAAAAACACTATTCCTTGATGAACAGATAGTACAACTAATTAATCTGCTGAAAATAATCTATTTCAAGCTACATTTATAGCTTTATCAGCCTTCTTTATTGTTTTTCTCTACAAAGAGCAACATGGCAAAACCAGTTGAATTGTTACACAAAAGTTGATGTTAAATGTTTTTGCTTTGTAAATGGTTTTGTATTTTAGGGTTCTTATGATTCAAAATTTATGTTAGAAAATACATTACAAGCCAGAAAAAACAAATTTTGGAATAATACAGCTGGTAATATCATTCTTATCATTATACTATTGTTAAAGGCTCTGTATTGGTGTGGAACATCTTTCTGCGTTTGAGTGAAATCAGTTGATCAAGTCTTTTCTAATATTTAACATTACAATACAAGTAGTAAAAGTAATGCATGATCCTTGCTAATATTGAATCGAATCAATAATAGCATCTGTTAATACAATATATGTATCATATAGGAAAGGAAAATGTAAATACCTGCTTTTATTCTTAACTCCAGTATCATCTATGAGCTCATGCTTAGTTATGACTTTAGTTTTAAACAAGCAACCACAACAGTAATTTTTGCTATGAAAAATAATGTGTTGCAATGCATGTAATTTAAAAGAATGTCATAGAATAGAATTAAATAGAATAGAATTGTCATGATCTTGGCACTAATGACTGGCTTAATTACTCAATTCATTCACCTGTCTAATCCTGCCCGGTTTCTCGTTATTGCAGTTCTGATCCAACTTCTCCAGTCTCTATTTAAACTGATTGCTCCCAGTCATCGGTGCCAGATTATTCTTGAGCCTCTGGTTTGAGAGTTTTCAAGCATAACTGATTATGTCCTGATTGCCTGATCCTGACACATTTTGCCTTTGGGTCTCTGAGCCTACCCCTGTTCTGATCTGTTTGCCTGACCTGTCTTCAGACTACTGCTGGATTCTACTTGTGGACTGTACCTGGATCTGCCTCCTTACTTCACCCTCTGAATTATCCTGCCTTCCTTGGTGTGCTTGGATCTGATCTCCTGTAAGTTCTGCAGTCTTCAAAGCTTCGGGGTCTGGAACTCTCTGTGTGGCAACCGCTGTGACTTGTTAGTCTACCAGCTGGTATCAATCTCATTCTCTGGTCACAGACTGAACTATAAAACCAGGTTAGCCCCTCGCAAGTTCATAATCATCCTCCGTTAGCTTATCGTGGTACCTAACCTGTGTTTCTCTCCTGCAGAGATTCCTGCTTTAGACATCCTAGCCTCTGCTACTGCAAACCCACAATTTGTCTTTAACTAAACGCTTTTGAAGTTATCTGTCTGCATTGAATACTGTGTCTCTCTGTTATGAGCCGTGACAAGAATAGAAAAGAAATGAATACGATAGAACAGAATCAAATAGATTTTGATTTACTTTCCCAGACTGGGAAAATTTCAATGCAACAGCTGCAGAAACAAGGAAATACAACACTTGCATGCCCGACTAAATAATCTTAACAATTAGACTGTAAAGCACATGATGAAAAAATATATCAAAATGGAAAAAAACAATAAGTGTTTCTTACAAAAGCTTACAATGAAATTCATGTGTTGACATGTGATTCCTATCTTCAACATGTGATTCCCATTTCCCATGTAAAAATATAGAGATTTTAACAAGTGATGTATATTTGTTTAATGTGATCTCCATTTTAGACACATGTCTAGCACACGTGTATCACATGTAAAAAAAAAACATGTAAATCACATATGATTCACATTTAAGGCCCACTTTAATCACATGTGATCGCATGTGCTTCTTACATTAAATTTTCCAAATACTAATGTATCCATGTATGCATGAGCGTGTAACACATGCGTTTTTCACATGCGAAATACATGGGATTTCTCTGTAAAGGTTAAATACATTACATGAATAAGAAGCCACAAAACTAGATCTAATACCCTTTCTTTTGATAGAGATAACTTCTAGTTTTTTGCTCCTCTTCTCATGTAGCATCTTAGCATCGCTAATTGGCTAAGACGTGGAACACACATTAACCTCTCACAGCCTGTAAACAGACTTTCCACTGATTCAGCTAACGGCTCAGTCGCTAACAAGCAAACAATATTGTATCAGACTGCTCTCCCCACTTTGCAAAACGCTGACACTACTCACCCTCCTGAGCCCATTTCTATAAAAGGCGTCAGAACCCATCCATCTATCACTCCCCACCAAATCAACTCCGGCTGGGAGTAATGTAAATGTAAATGAACTGAGTGGGCAGAAGGAGATGGAGGGAGAGCAAAAGGAGGGCTTAGAGTTGTTAGATAGATGAGAGTCTGGTTTCCTTTTGCCTCAATCTTTTCAGCTTGGAAACGTTTTTCTGCAGTTTATTCTCTTTCTGTCTTTAACACTTGTCTTTAAGGACATTATCCCACTTTTACTTCTTTATTCTTCTTTTCCAAGGTTCTTCTGAGGCCTTCTACCTCAGTGGAGGGTGGGAACTTAAGTTTAAAATATATTACTAATGACCAAAAGCAGTTAATCTCAATATGAGATTTTGGTTTTAAAATGCATAACGGAAATGGAGAAATATAAAAAAAAAATTCAGGCAATATCATCCAAAATATTAATGTTTGCACTGGATCATTTATAAACCATGAATATTCCTGAATCTAAACCAAATTCTAAAGCATAATCCCATCTGTAAGCTGAAAGAAAAAAATGGGGAGAAAAAAAAGAAGGAAAGGAATTTTATTTGCACCAAACTGGTTGTAGATTTGAGACTCCTTTTGAATCAAATGGCTTTTAAAACACTTTTATTTCTTGTTGGCAATCTCGATGGCAATCAAAGAGGCAAATACACCAGAGGTCCATGGAGAAATTACCTGGTTTCAGAACCTCGAAAACCCTCCAACAGAGAGCTAGACCTCATCAGATGGACAGCAGAAAGTGAGGCTGTAGGAAAAATCAACTTGTAAATCATTTCTGGTTTTATCCTGGGTTTCTGGGGAAATTTGGTTTAACTGCAGGACTGAGTAACACCAACTGTATCATAAGAGTTAGACCACCTCAGTTCCTAAAATGAATAATTAGTGACCAATAATAGAAACACTTCTTCTCCTTTATGGTAATAACAGATCAATAAAAGATTTAACAATTTTTGACATACAGTAGCAGTAAGTCTGAGCTTGTTCCTTGTTTGTAGCAGCTTGTTAAAAGCTGCTATCGATTTTGAATGAAACTTCTAAATAAATAGAATGATTATGTCTTTATTGATAAGGTATGAATTTTACTGTTAAGATAAACTTCATCATTTAATCCAGATAGGGAAAAAAATGTGATTTGCCCTTTATAGCCCATAATGAGTGATCAGAACCTGCTAAATTCAATTGATAGATCAGAGCTCATAAAATATAAAATAAAGAACTGGTGTGTTTAGTCGAATCTAGCCAAAAATATCCAACTGGTTAATTCTGTTATAAAGGAAACATCTTTTTAAGTGTTTGATAAGTAAAGGTGTTTACGATCAGATTATTGAACTACTGTTTTAAAATCTCTATTTAGAAATGGGATAAAAAAAATAATATTTTTCAGTTACAGTATTTGATAAAGGATTGATAAAAATCATTTAAATTTCCTCTTTGATAGTTTCAGTTAAATTGTGCGATTACAAAATGCTCTCCAAGTTGGACTTCAAAGTCTATGACTGAATTATTAAATTTCACATTGTCTTATTTCTTTTTTGCCAAATCTTCTGGTCCTCCAGATAATCATAATTGAACATGATGCACTTGAAATCATACGGAAGAGGATTTGGGCCACTGAAAAAAAAAAATGTTAACTGATTTTTTTATTTTTTTTATTTCAGTATAGTATGGGAAAAAAGTCAGAATTCTGACTTTAATCTCAAAATTCTGACTTTTTTCTCAGAATTCTGACAATAATCTCAGAATTCTGACTTTTTTCTCAGAATTCTGACAATAATCTCAGAATTCTGACTTTTTTCTCAGAATTCTGAGATTAAAGTCAGAATTCTGACTGAATTCTGACAATAAAAAAGTCAGTATTCTGAGAAAAAAAGTCAGAATTCTGTAGCCTGACGTAGTCCTACTCAATTCTAGTCAGAATATGAGTCTGATGCTGCTCCATAGAGCTGTGATTATGGGGCGTGTTTTGAACGAACCAGGAGAAAAAATGCCTCTGCACTCAATTGGATAGACCTACAACCAATAAGAGCAACGGAGTGCGTGACGTATGTTAAGCCACGCATAGTTGTTGTCAACAAAAATGAAAGCGTGCAGTTGCACGCCTAGAATAAGAAGATGAGCCTTGATCGCGTTTCTCTGTTCCTCTTTTAAAATTAATTTGCTGTCGATGTCTTCTAGAACAGACCTATTAGCAGAATCTACTCACCTCAACTCTCCAGCGGCAGCCATTGTTGTTGTCACCCAAGCGCGCTTTGGTCACGTGGTTGATTACGTTACTGTTGATCATCTGTCCATCATCGTATAAAGCCCGCCCTGACAATTTGATTGGATAGCCAGAGAGTGGGCGATCATACTTGCGCTACTATGGAGCAATGCCAGACCGAACTTCCCGACCTCAAACCTTGTGGGCGGGACTAAGTTTTGAATGGCACCCAGGCTATGAATTCTGAGAAAAAAGTCAGAATTCTGACTTTAATCTCAGAATTCTGAGAAAAAAGTCAGAATTCTGACTTTAATCTCAGAATTCTGAGAAAAAAGTCAAAATTCTGAGAAAAAAAGTCAGAATTCTGACTTTTTCCCATGTTAAACTGAAATAAAATTTAAAAGTCAGTTAACTATTTTTTTATTTTTTTCAGTGGCCCTAATCCTCTTCCGTAAAATCAGTTAATGGAGTTGTTGTTGTTTTTTTTATTTTAAAATTATCTAACTTTATTCTGTTGTCAAATTATCTTATTTATGTGCTTAAATCGAGGGAAAATATATTTTATTTAGATTAGAAATTTTGCAGTGTATGTTGTTAGTAAAGAGGCCTTAAAGATCTGCCAGGACGTTTTCTGGAGGGGTACTGGCCCCTGTTGGCCCATGGTCAGAATGACCTATGCTTTCTTCTTGAGGGTTTTTGCAAAAAACAATACTGAGCTTACAGGACTGAGGCTATGCTCTCATTGTGCAATGTGCAGCCCTGGGGCTGTTGAGCATTTACCCCACGAATGGTCCTCTTTTAATCCTGTAACACAGGCCGATGTCTTAGCTCTGGTAACCAGATTGAAGTCTTCTTTCTGCACATCTGATGTTCTGCCCTGTGAGCTTTTTGTAGAAACATTTGATGGCCCCTGGGTGACCAATCTGATCAATCTTTCACTTTGTGTTTTTCCCAGTTCTCTTAAACACGGATCACTTCTCAAAAAACCTAATCTGGACCTTACTGATTTAAAAAAACTTCAGGCCCATTTTAAAACTTCAAAAGTTGTGGAGACAGTGGTAGTTTGTACCTTTCCAGAAAAAATAAAACATTTTTTGACACTTTTCAGTCTGGTTTCCTTAAGCATCACGCCACAGAAACTATCCAGTGTCCAGTGATATTATGATTTCTGCAAACTCTGGAAAATACACTGTTCATGTGTTATTAGATCTCTCATCAGCATTTGACACAGTCAACCACGACATTTTGTTGACAAGAATATGCGACCTGGTGGGAATGTCGGGACCGGTCTTATCAGGCGACAGCGGCGTTGGATGTAGGAGTTTGCTCTGAAATCGAAGGGTTGACGTTCAAGCCCCGACTCTGACTTTCAGTGTCGTTGTGTCCTTGGGCAAGACACTTCACCTGCATTGTCTGCTGATGGTGGTCAGAGGGCCGGTGGCGCCAGTGTACGGCAGCACCGCTTCTGTCAGTGAGCCCCAGGGCAGCTGTGGCTACAATGTAGCATGCCACCATCAGTGTGTGAGTGTGTGTGTGAATGGGTGAATGAATGTAGTGTAAAGCGCTTTGGTCAAGTCTCCTTACTTGAATAAAGGCACTATATAAGTACATGCCATTTACCATTTATCATGGTTCTCTTGCTTATCCTGTAGGGGCTTTAGTGTCTCTGCAAACCAGATCCTGTCTGACTCTGTCAAATTGTTGTGTGGGCTTCCTCAGGGCTCTGTTTTGGGCCCAATTTTGTATTTACTGTATGGCCTTCCATTAGGAAAAATCATTCAGAGTTTTTATTATGTTTCTGTTTGCTGATGATATCCAGCTTTACTGCTCTTTTAAGTCCTCAGAGATCCAGAAGTTAAGCTCTCTGCTGAATTGTCTTGCACATTTTCTGGTGATTGCCACTGATGACGCTGTTCCAGGTATCCACCAGTATCTAGGTGACTTGAGTCTGTCTGCTAAACCAAGCCATAGAAACCTAAGAGTTATTTTTGACAAAACATTGTCCTTAAATCACCATTACAAACGGCTGACTAGGAACTGTTTTTACCAAATGAGGAAAATCTCTAAATTTAGAACAATTGTGTCCAGAGATGATCTTGAAATGATTATTCACACCTTTGTATCTTTCCGTTTAGACTACTGTAACAGTCTATTCTCATGTCTAAACAAAAAGGAGTCGTCTCATCTTCAGCAGGTTCAGGTCACTGACTTGTACAAACAGAAAGGCTCATAATACGCTGATTCTAAAAGCTCTTCATTGCTCCCAGTCTCTTTTCGGTTCTAGTTTAAAATCTTGGTGCTGACCTTCAGAGCATTCCACAGTAAGGCTCCCTCCAACATTAGAGACTTGTGTCCTTAAACACCCTCTAGGACACTGATGTCTCAGGAACAGAACCTACTTACGGTCCCTCATACTCGTTCCTGGACCAGGGGAGATCGCTCCTTTCAGGCGCTCTGGAACGATCTTCCTCTTTTCTTACATTTACTTGAATCTGTTGATGTTTTTAAGAGTGAAATGAAAACCTATTTGTTTAAGAAAGCATTTTAATTCCATCAGATTAAGGGTTGTTTTATGACTATGTATTTTGTGACTGTAAATGCATTTCAATTGTATTATAATTTTGTGAAGCACTTTGTGACCTCTATGTCTGTGAAAGGTGTTATATAAATAAACATTACTTACTTACTAGGTGAGATTTTAGCGGTATCTTCCTTATGTATAAAGCTCCCAGGTCTCACACTTTTTTTAAAGAACTCAAGTTATTAGTCACCTATTTGTGGTGACAACCTGATAAGCTTTCTGTCACTTAAGGAATCATCCTGGAAGCTAACCCCATAACTTAATAAAAATAACTGCTTCCATTTCCAAGAAAACAGCCTCCAACACCTTAAGACAATTATTGAGGTCTCGACTTGGATTTACTTTGCATAATGCCATGAGGTTCAGTGCCAGAGTGTCAAAAATAAACAAGTGTGGTACACACTTTTTCTCTGAGCTTAACATATCAAGATCTCCCCAACTGTAACGCTTCCTCCGCTGACACTAAAGTCGCTACATCGACTGTCTCCTCTCACCTGCTTTGTTCTATTTCCTCCAGTGTCGTCACTTTCAAGGCCTCCACCACAAAAGCTAGTGCCATGCAGTCTCCTAGAGAGAGAAGCTGGCAACAACCTTTGAAGCTAAAAATAACCGCAGCAAAATGCAGCAAGCGTTGGGATAATCAGAGCCCACGCCCATATGCAGGCCCGTTGACTGAAGTGGGCCGCCTGCTAAACTGCTGAGTGGCAAAAGACCTGGATACAATCACAATGAGATCGATATCCTGTGGGAGGGTGGAGGAGGGAAAAGGTGGCTCATATCAGCCACATGAAAAATGTGTCACCACATGCTGTCTCTCCTACATGCATGGAATCCCAATCGCTAACTAACAGAGAGGGAGGATCTCTTGCAGCTGCCTTCCTACAATTGAATGGGTGATGATTATTAAGAAATCCAAACGGGTCTGTTTGAAAAAAACAAAATCCTACTCTCTGCTTGTACAATGACTAAATGGCTAATCTTGGTATAAACTTGAAGGTTCTGGTACATGGACCAGCAGAGACCAGGAACCCTGTAGGTCCCGAAAGCTGTTTAACATTAATACCAGAGCATGTGAGTGGAGCGTGGAGCAAGCAGTGGAGCGGAACGGAAGAAATATGGTGGAGCGCAGAGCGGTTTTCAATTCAAAAGCTGGAGAGTTGAACGTTCTGCTCCAGTTCGCTCTGATGTGCTCACGTCAATTAAAAATGTTGGATTATAAAGTTTGTAAAATAACATTTATTTGATTTAAGTGTGGGTGTAATTGTGAGTCTAGTAAAAAAATATATAATTAAATAGAACATGATGGAGAAAAGTTTTATGTTCACATTATTTAACAGCCGGTTAAATAAGACAATCCACATGTATCGGTGACATCATTAAATTAAACGCCCTGTGTCCCAGGGCCCTGGCATAATTACATGAAGGAAAAATATTAGAAATATCTTCTCCTGAAAATTTGAGCAAGTGTGGAGCGATTTCACCGGAGAGGTAGGAAAATTAAGGTGAGCGCGGAGCGAATTTAGAGCAGAGCGTCCTGGAGCAACTTTGAGGGGCGGAGCAAATGAGTGAACATCCTTCTGAGCGGGAATCGCACGGCACCCTGCTCTCTTCACATGCTCTGATTAATACATAATGTTAAATACATTTCTTATGATCAAATGCACTGACAAAGAAACCATAAATGATTGCTCCCAATGATCGTGTTTTGTTTTTCTTTTCGACTTTTACAGATTTATTTCAAGAATAAGAAATTCAAATTTTCTAATTTAAGCTTTTGCACTTTTATCTTCAGTTGTAATGAGATAGGATTATAGTTTTAGGAGTGCAGAGATTGCTGCTTTTCATCATTAAACATTTATAACAGAGCTTTAAAAAGATTGATGTGGTGATTTTGATGTTGACTTTACCAATATTTTTATAACAGTTTTTGTAAGATCACGCCTTGAATGATTTGATCTCAGCTGCCCATAGGCGGATTTACTGGGGTGGCATAGGGCGGTAGGGGTGGGGACGCTTATAAATTATGGATAATTTGAGAATTTCAACCGCTAATTTCGAATGTTGGACTGCAGTGAATGCAGCACGAGATGACGCGAGAGCGACTGAGAGTGATTGTTTTGAAAACCGAATGGGGCAAAGCGAGGGAGCCAGAGGTCATGGGGAGAGGAGACACGGGGTGAAACAGGGAAAAACTGATGAACCATCTATCGGGAAATTAAATCATAATGAAAGCACAATGTTGCTAGCATAGCTGCAATGCTGATTTTAAGATGATAAAAATCAGGTTGCAGAACGTTATTTCTCTATCTATGATGTTAGTTAGGCCTGACGTCTCAGGCTCATAAAGACATATTTGCGGTCAACTGTGACAGAAAAGAGACGATCAAGTTTGGTTGTTCTCAAATCAAAGCGCACAAAGGCATTGGGTCTAAATAAATTAGTGAAGCGTTTTGCCGAACAACATGGAAATCACTGCATTCAGCTGTTATAGTCATGTCAACTTTATGTTATGCTCTCTGCTGAGCCTTTACAGAGCTGCTACATTTTGTTTTGGCACCTGAGAAAATCTGACATTTCCTTTAATAAAACCAAAAGAGTTAAAAGTAAAAAATTTGATACTGGTATAAATCCTGCTTTATATGAAGCAGTGTTGTTGTTTCTTTTTTTGTATATATAATATGAAACTATCCAGAAATGACCTGTATGAACCTACTCCCAAAATGTTTTTATATTTTTCCAGACTGGAAGCAAAATGTATTTTTATATTGCTTTTTTCAGATTTGTAGAGATTTTGATGTACAGCTCAGTCCATAGATCTCTGATGGGTAACTTTTTCTCTCTATAGTTTCTTCTTGTGCAAATGCTGCAAAGCTGCCTCTCTGACAGTCAATCTCACACATCTGCCACTCAGCACCTGTGTCTTACCTTAATACCTTTCCTGTCATAAGGCCCCTCAGGAAGTAGTGTTATCATTCTTCTATCTCCTATTAAGTGAGATCACATTGTACGATGTATTATTAATATGAACTGTTTCACATTAAACACATTTTAAGACAGTTATGTGGTTGATGTGACCCGGATGATCAGGCAAGATTCAGGAATGTTTTTAAAAGGCCCCTAGAGGTAGTGGAAGAGAACATGACCTTCAGCAGATAAAAGTAAGGATAAATACAGGAGAGAAAAATATTTTTTTAGCGTCTAACTTCTCTTACAGAACATGCTGTGAGGCTTTGGCAACCCTCAGAAATAAGGTCAACCTTCTCATGGGGAATACACACAGAGACTGTTGCTTGCATAAGATGGTAAAGGTGGTTAATATCTCAACTACTTAATAATATTTCCTTAATATGAGTAATACCCTGTTTCACAGTAAAGGTTATCTCACACTAATGATTCTCACAGAAATAAAAAAGTAAAATAAATTAGGATTTGTGCATCTCTTTGAAATATTCTTATAACAGAATCTCAGTTGTTTCTCTTTATAGGACCAAGGGGCATTAGCAAAATCATTAGAAAAATGACTATAGCTTCAATGATTGGGTGATCAGATTCCTGATGGGAACAGCCTTTAAGCTCATAATGGAAATATACCAGCACATGTCAACAACTGTTACACTCGCTATGGAGAAACCTCTTAGTACACTTCAAAGTAAATAGTTTTTTTTATTACCTCCTTCCTTTCATATTGTGCCATTGTTAATGACTGTTTAATAATAGAAATGATGGCTGTAATTTGCCAAAGCACATTTAGTTTTTTTAGTATTTAAATATTTTCTTAAACCTTTTAATACTGTGGAAATAAATGTCCATGCAGACTTCTTTATGATAAAAGATTGGTATAATAACAAATCTGAATACTAACTTTTTCTGCAACATTTCCAAGAAACCCCCTTTTAAAGCTTTGATTTGTCTATAAATGAGCAAAATCTGCTTATCCTGGTTAAAAAGCTGGCTATCACTTTCTACTTCCACTCTTGATAGTTTTTCTGCGGCTCCAGCAGGAGCAGAGGTAACATGAATCAGATTAGCTGACCTTGAGAGACAGCGGGAGAGAGAGAGGGGAAATCAGAGAAGACAGACTGGATGATATAGCTCAGCCTTTGCTTGAACATCCACCCTGAACTGCCTCTGAATGTAATCATTTGGCTCAGTGCTATCTCCATCCACACTGACGCTTCTCCTCTTAGCTAACAACCATGTTTATATTGCGGATGTCAGCAGCATAATGAGCAGAATTGGTCCTTTTTTTAGCTGTCATTACATGATCTCTAAAGCTTAAAACAAGAGGAAATTAAACTGCAACATTTCCCACTTATGATTTATAGTTAAAAGATGAAAGTTTGCTTTTTTATTGTTGGGTGTCCAGGTAAAGGCTTAAAGTGAAGGGTGACACAAACCTGAACTACATGATAAAAGCATTTAATCTTGAATGTTTGTACAATGTTTGACTAGACAGGGTTGTGTTTTCCTAAGCTGCTAGTCCTGGCAGGTTAATCCTCCCAAGACCTGCAAGTAAAATAAAACAGAGAGAGAAAACCAGTTTTATCCTTAGTTAGTCTTGTGTCACTCATTCCTTCATATGCTTCCATTTGCCTTATTCCTTTTTTATCGACACCTGAATTTCTCCTCTGTAAGGCAATAAAGAATATTTCTAGTTTTATAGTTACTTCTCCCAAAAAGTAACTGAGTTACTAACTGAGTTACTCCACAATAAAAGTAAGTAGTTACTAGTAAAAGTAACTATTGCGTTACTTTTACTAGTAACTAGTTACTTTTATTGCGTTTCTCGCCCCGTAACCCTCACCACCCAGCCCCCACCTTCTCGCCGTGTGTTTCCAAAGCCAGCTGAATAGAGCGGACGACAAAGACAAGAACCTGCAGAGTTTTGCATTTATTGTAACTCAATGTAAATGACATCAGGGGGGAACGAGATGTGAAGTTTTTTAACAGGGCATTCAGATCTGGTGAGTATATGAAATTAATAACTGGGGATGCCTAATTCTGAAATCCTGTGTGTTTGGGTTGTTATAGATACTGCAACATCTATCTATCTATCTATCTATCTATCTATCTATCTATCTATCTATCTATCTATCTATCTATCTATCTATCTATCTATCTATCTATCTATCTATCTATCTATCTATCTATCTATCTATCTATCTATCTATCTATCTATCTATCTATCTATCTATCTATCTATCTATCTATCTATCTATCTATCTATCTATCTATCTATCTATCTATCTATCTATCTATCTATCTATCTATCTATCTATCTATCTATCTATCTATCTATCTATCTATCTATCTATCTATCTATCTATCTATCTATCTATCTATCTATCTATCTATCTATCTATCTATCTATCTATCTATCTATCTATCTATCTATCTATCTATCTATCTATCTATCTATCTATCTATCTATCTATCTATCTATCTATCTATCTATCTATCTATCTATCTATCTATCTATCTATCTATCTATCTATCTATCTATCTATCTATCTATCTATCTATCTATCTATCTATCTATCTATCTATCTATCTATCTATCTATCTATCTATCTATCTATCTATCTATCTATCTATCTATCTATCTATCTATCTATCTATCTATCTATCTATCTATCTATCTATCTATCTATCTATCTATCTATCTATCTATCTATCTATCTATCTATCTATCTATCTATCTATCTATCTATCTATCTATCTATCTATCTATCTATCTATCTATCTATCTATCTATCTATCTATCTATCTATCTATCTATCTATCTATCTATCTATCTATCTATCTATCTATCTATCTATCTATCTATCTATCTATCTATCTATCTATCTATCTATCTATCTATCTATCTATCTATCTATCTATCTATCTATCTATCTATCTATCTATCTATCTATCTATCTATCTATCTATCTATCTATCTATCTATCTATCTATCTATCTATCTATCTATCTATCTATCTATCTATCTATCTATCTATCTATCTATCTATCTATCTATCTATCTATCTATCTATCTATCTATCTATCTATCTATCTATCTATCTATCTATCTATCTATCTATCTATCTATCTATCTATCTATCTATCTATCTATCTATCTATCTATCTATCTATCTATCTATCTATCTATCTATCTATCTATCTATCTATCTATCTATCTATCTATCTATCTATCTATCTATCTATCTATCTATCTATCTATCTATCTATCTATCTATCTATCTATCTATCTATCTATCTATCTATCTATCTATCTATCTATCTATCTATCTATCTATCTATCTATCTATCTATCTATCTATCTATCTATCTATCTATCTATCTATCTATCTATCTATCTATCTATCTATCTATCTATCTATCTATCTATCTATCTATCTATCTATCTATCTATCTATCTATCTATCTATCTATCTATCTATCTATCTATCTATCTATCTATCTATCTATCTATCTATCTATCTATCTATCTATCTATCTATCTATCTATCTATCTATCTATCTATCTATCTATCTATCTAGATGTATACTCTGTGTGTGACATAAAATATGGATCTCCATCCCTGCCACAAAGGCCATCAAATAATGTTTAAAATAAAAAATACAGTAGGTTGAAAAGTCAGAGTATCCATCCATCCATCCATCCATCCATCCATCCATCCATCCATCCATCCATCCATCCATCCATCCATCCATCCATCCATCCATCCAGATTTCTCCTTTTCTCCATATAGGCTTTCATTTGATCCTTCTCGCTCTCCATAGTTCTCCTGTGGCACGAGCACAGGGCGACTGTTGCACGCCTTTAGCGAGCATGCACGTTTCCTGTCGCTTGCGCGGTGAATCGTGCCGCCTGCGCTGTGCGGAGATGCAGGGGAAACCGTATGTGATGGGGAAACGCAGCTCGATGTAACACCGGTATTTCCATGTGGAAAACGCTGTTTTGCTGCTGGAGTCCTCCTCACTCTCCATCTCTCTGTGTGTGCTGTACGTTAACACCCACCAGCAGAAACACCCACCTACCCAACTGACAGACAGAATCTCACTATACATCAGCCATTCTCATCCTCTCATGACAAGGCGCGCACGAGTCCTATCATGAAAAAAGGTTCATTGTGCGACCTGAGTAAAGCGCAGTAACGGGGTGTCTGCAATGGTAACTGCGTTATAGTTACAGTCAAAGTAATTAGTTAGATTACTCATTACTAAAACAAAGTAACGACGTTACTTTCAACGCTGTTAGTCCCATCACTGCATACTTGTAGCAAATAAGTGCCTCACTAGAGGTTGGCAAAGTTTTGACAGAGTTATTTGGAATTGTCCAGTTCTTACCTGACCATTTCTTTTGACATGGACATAATTTCATGTCATGAATCATTACATTTAATATTTTCTGTAAAGTAAAATGACTTCCTCAAAAAAAGGACTTCCTAAAAGTTTTTGTCCTGAAAGAGGAACTGGACAGGCTTCCTACTCTCCTACACGCTCTTTGCTGTATTCATTGAACAACTACTTCAATTTGTTTTAAGTAAAAATATACATTTAAAAGCTTACTGAACTAAACGTTATCCTATATGCTGACGATATACAACTGTTTCTTGAAAATGACAGAAAAATCCTCTGAATTTATTTATTTAAATTTTCATTTTTAAAACGCTTTTTCAGTCATATTTAGGTAAAATGGCATGAACAGTTTTGACTGGATGACATACTGATACTATCAAATAATATCCCATAACTTACAATAATTAGTAGCAAAATCAATTGCACGGGTAGCTTTAAAATACAGAAGTATTGTAACTCTTCTTTAAACTTTGTTTGGAGAGTTAATTATGTACCTTTTCTGTAGAAGGCATGCACAAAACTTCCATATAAAGCAGTGCACATCCAGCTCAGATATGTTCAAACTGTCCCTTTTTTGATTCTCTAAGGTCCCCTCTGGATAACTACAGATAAACAAACTGCATTATAACCTGCTGGCTTTGATGGTACTCATAATATTCTAAAATTCATCCACAGACTGTGTTAAATGGTTAGCAGCTGTAGGCCAGCGGACAGATTTAATAAGAAGGAGGTCTAGTGGGCTATAATGAAAAAGGAAAATTAGGTTTAGGCGATGCTCTTTGGTACAAACTGTTAATTAACAACTCTGAAAAATATATTCTTATAGTTTTTTCTTGTTTACATGTTAAACAAACATGAAATAATTCTAAATTCTCTGAAAAAAAAACTCTAACTCTAAATTATAATATTCCTCTTTAGGTATTACTTTCCCTGCTTGCAGCAAGAGTAAAAACCAAAGCTTTTTGGAATGAGCATGCAGCAGATGATAGTAAGCATCTGACAGCTTCCTTTGGTAGCTCCACATTACTAATGCCATCCCAGAGCTCTCAGTAATACAGAGGAAGTTTCGTATCATCAAGGTAGCTTTTACTTGAATGCATTTTTTAGTTCTTCTCTGAAGTTGGGAGCAGCATACATTGATTTGTACTTTATCGTGTGAATGTGGCTGTAGTGCAGAAGAACAGGAAGGAGCTGATGAAGGCAATCCGAAGTGAATGGAAAAATGTCTTGTGATATTTTGAGCAAAATGTAAAAAATAAGCAGGCAAATATATCTAATGAAGGAACTTAAAGAATCTTTATTTTCTTAAGATATAAACTGTTTGGAGAATTTCAGATCTAGATAATTTGTAAAAGGGCCACCTTCAATTATTTAAAGTTTCCACTACATATTGAACATGTTTCTTTTTCACCTGATTAAAGTTTCATTACTCTTCGCCCTGGAAGCTATTTCATCAGAGTGAATCAAAGTGCTGCTAAACCACAGCATCAACGCCAGATTAAAAGTCCAACTTGAATTAGATGACAGCTTTTTGATGTTTTAGTTTGCGGTCCAACACCAGCCAGGAATCAGCCAAAGTCAAATGTATATTTCAAAAACGCTTTTAGGATCAAACAAACTGCTTGCTAGTTTGGTACTGAAACAAAATGGAGCACAAAAGTGGGAGTATGTGGATTATATGGATGGCTAACTTGTGCAGAATATATTCTAATCCTAGCAAACTGGGGATACATATGTATGCACGGTGTTAATACTGCTTAATCCTGACCTGTTCAGGGTGCTGAACAGGTCGGGCTAATGAAGTGTCATGTTGGACAGATCATTGCTCTAACACAGGCCTAGCATAGAGTTGGGTGGTTCACCATCATATTAGGTAATTATATAGCTATAAATCAAGTGGTATCTTTTTTTTAGTATGGTTAGTATGGTTTCAAATAAACACAATTTTTCCAGATGGCTCTTTGATTTTTTATCGTATTTATCAGGGGTCATTTATAATAATAAACATCTATGCTTCCATTAAATGCATTGCAAGCCTCATTCTAATTTAATTCTGCAGGGTATGTTTGTAAAAGAATTAGCGGTAATGAATAATTAATTTGAAATAGTTACTTTTGAGCTACTGGATGAACCACCGGTTCAGGATGAGAATATGTTGCTTTTTAGTCACAAAAGTATAAAGTGCAACAATTTTTAAATTGTACATTTGGAATTATTTCTTTAGCCATTCTCTTTTTAAAGCAGCCAGTTAGACCGCAAACTTTTCTTTCACTGCAAGGAAGCAATCAGGCTTCAAGAATGGTGCTGATTTCACCTTATTTATACAGGAGGTCAGAGCTGAGTCACAATCATTGAATACATAAAGACACACACATGTCCAGCAGTGGGTAGATGAGTAACAAGGCATTAGTCAGCACATTGGGTCACTCATGAATAAACTGGAAAGACCCACTGGGAACTTGGAGCTAGGCTGGCTTCCCAGAGCTTTCATTTTATTGTAAAAATGTGAACTCTAAAATCAGGATGAAAACATAAAGTTGGTCTGAAAACCAAGTATATCTTTCCAAAAGGTTCATTCTACATAAATGTGTTGTAGGATGACAGGAGATACTTTCTATGTTTCAAAGCTCTGTTGAAAGTATTACTAATTTTAAAATTGACCAGAAAATTTTCAAGAACCTGTTCAAGATGTGAACTTGCCAATATTCAAAAGTTTATGTTTGCAGATTCAATATAATGAGGGCCCAATATATCACAAGCATGACTGCGAGCTCCTGCTCTCTGCTGGAGGCTTGATTTAGATGTGCTTTTAGATTCTGCTCCTTCTGGCGTAACGATTTCTAGCTGCTACCATATAAAAAACAGTAGTGTCTCATAGGGACGGAACGGTTGATGAAAACCGTCCGAACCGTTCGGTTCGACTGTCTCGGTTCGGTTCGCGTGTGCTGCGTTCGGTTCATGCGCTGCTCCTTTTTCTCATAGGCAAAGCGTTTACACTCCAGAGCAGAAGGTGGCGGTACTGCGACCAAAGCCAACCACCAGTAGTAAACAAGAAGAAGAAGAAGCGAAGCAGCGTAGCCGGGTGTAGCAGAAAAAAATCAGTTGTTGTGGAGAATTGTGTGGGTATGGCGAGTGGGAAAGAACAGGAGTTGGAAGACGCGCCAGCAGCACTTTATAGGTCTGCTGTATGGGACCACTTTGCATTTAGAGTGACCTACGATGACGGCGGAAAGACAGCTGTGGATAAAAGTGCAACAGTGTGCAAGCATTGTGCAACACGTTTAGTTTATGCTAACAGCAACATGACCAACATGTCAGGCTAACCCCGAAATCCCACATACTCCGTCAGCGCTCCGCCCCGCTGCGCTCCAGACCGGCTGCACAAAGCAAAGCCTACAGCCTCCACTGTGGCTCCCATCCGCTCCGCTCTGAGTTCCTTGGAGATGGTAGAGAGCATGCGCCAGATGATTGAATTCAAAGCAGCAAAACATGCGGAAATGACCCATGGTTTCCACAGATCATTAAAAATAATTACAATTCATTAATTTTTTTGGATTTCTTCATTAATTTCATTATTTTATTTTTTTCATTAATTTTTAGATTTTTTATTAAATTTTTTTATTTTTCGGTGTAACAATCAACATAGGCACAACTCTGACATTATATTATAAGGTTTTCTGGTCTTTACATAATGTACAAGAGCTTATGCACACTTGGTAAGAGGGATTGCTGCAAAGTCACAACTACAATGCAAGTGACTTTCCATAGTTGCAAAAGTTCATCTAGGAGGAGTTAATTCTGCCAAGTCAGTGACTCAATCCTATCTTTTGAGTTTCCTTAGATAAAAAAAACATTTAGCCAATCTTAACAGAAAGTTAAAGCTGTGCAGCCAGTCTTTTTTTTCTGTGCTGTCACAAAATGAAAGCATAGTTCAAGTTATGGTCTAGTTCAAGTCTCCATAGTAATAGGTATTTTCTTGAGTACATATTTTTTAATTATAACATATTCACTTTTTAAACCATGTGGGTTTAAGGTTTAATGAGTAACCTCCAATGTTTTCTGCATTTTTATTTTAAATACTTTAGGACAGCATTTCAAAGAAATTGTCAAACATAATTTTACTCGGTGCAGTTGTCATGTTATTAATATAGGCATAAACTATTTCTCCAGCCCTCTTAAACAAGTACCCTTAAGGGATAACGAAACACAGCAAAGAGAAAGCCCTGCTTTAAACATGTCACCCAGGCATCATTTCATGAAAAACATCCCGCTTCAGACCATGCATCAAAACAATCCTCTAGGAGTCAGGCTGCTGCTTGTAAACCCATGTAGAGTGTGACTGATAGGTGATCTGATGCAATTTTCTTCCAAATTCTCATTCTGCTCTTGTCTTCAGAGACAGGGATGTTATTAATCTGGGTTTAAGACTCGGGACAATCTTCCTTTGACCTAATCCTACTGAGTGGCTCAGTGTGAAGCCCTGACAAAAAAATAAATAAATAAAAAATTCACCATCCTTTTATATAGAATGCATTTCAAATATTACACTCTATTACAATCTTGATTAAATCAAGAAACCTAAATAGAAACCATTGAAGATTCAGATCTTGTGTTTTTGTTCTTTATTATTATCTAAGTTCTGATCATGTTTTTTGCTGTTTCTAGCCTTTAATCACAGTTGTATGTAAAGCTGATATCTGCAGGTTTTCTAAAAACAGATTCTGCTTTTATTTGTGCATTTTTTGAGCATCTCTCTTCAACTCATATTCTTACAGCCAGCTGATAGGTTGTTTTTATCGCCATGACCTCCTCCGACATTTAGTCCTGTATTCTGATTGTAATTTTTACCTCAATCAGATCTCTGCTTTATTCTGCATCTTATCACTCAGGGAGCACTTCAGATATATATGTAGAATTTTCTTTCACTTTATTCATTCTTCCAAAGTGGCATTTGCCTGACACCTGACAGCTTAACTATCATATCTTTCTATACTGTAGTTTTTTTATATCTTGACTTGTTGACTGACAAGCTAGAATGTCACCACATATTACACCAAGCAGCAATGCACTAGGGTGCTATGCATCTTTAATGTTTCTGAAAAATGGGAAATATGTATGAGATGTGAGTGGCATTGAATCATGATAGTCAAAAGATGATATGGAGCCTCCAAAATAAGCGCTGTAGACATCCAGTTGGGAGCAGCTAAAGTGCACTTTGCTAAGAGGCTGGGTATCTCCAGGCCTAGAACTTGGCAAAATATTCATCCAAATCATACAGAAATAAAGCTAGCGTACTGTTATACATATATATTAGATTCAAAGTTTCGTAAAGAGTTGCATCTTGATGTTTTAGGAGCCCAAACAACACAGTGGAGGTAAAAATAACAATGTCACTCTTAATTCTGTAAGCTAAAATGACCAGGACACTACGGATAAAAGCACACAGATGGAAGACTAATAGTTTTCCACCACCATTTCTGAAGGCAGTCCAACTCCGTAATATCATAAGACATTTACGCATAATGGAGAGCTAATGTGAAAATGATGGCCTTTTCAAATCAAAGCTGCATGTGGGTGGTGGAATCGACGGGGTGGGAGGGCGAGGGGTGTTAAGGCTTATCGAACAAAAAGGGGAAACTCTGTAGCAGCAGAACTTTCTAGGAGGGCTGGAGAAAGGAATGACATTTTCGGTAAGATATCTATCAACAAGGTTTAATGGGCTTTCCTGAGCACTTGCCTGAGAAATGGCATTCTTTTTAATGGTTAATTAATAAATGAATAGATAATGATGAATGGCTTCCATTTAGTCCTCCTGTTAATGAAATGATTTGCTGTTCGAATTGTCGGAGGGAAAATTCCCTGGTCTCTGCAGTAATCTTGGCTTTATTTCATAACCATACATAACAAGGAAACCATGCATAGCTTCAGCTAAACTAACCAAAGTCTAAGTGAGTGGACTATTGGATTTGATCAGTTAGCCTTTTAACATGTCAGAATTGATAGTAAGCTCCACAATGGTCTTATTAATGACCAACTGATACTTGTAAATACTACGCTTGAGTGTAAATACACTGAGAAAAAAAGTGTCCATCTAACCAGCCTTACAATCATATAGCTAGCTAAAAATAATTTTTAACTTGATTGTTACACTAGCAAGAGCAGATTCTGCTAGATTATTAATCTCCTTTTAAAAAGATTCCACTCACAATATGCGCAATAATCTGCCTGTGCATCAAGATAACTCGACTTGGTAAGAATTCTTGTTTAGAGAATATCCGGATTTCCAGTGTTGTATAGTAACGAAGTAAAAATACTTCACTACTGTACTTAAGTATATTTTGGAGTAATTTATACTTTCCAAGAGTATGAGAACTTTCACTTTTACTTCACTACATTTACGAACTTAATTGCATGCTTATACTCTGATACATTTTCAATGTTTGGTTTAGTTACTAAGTAAAAAAAGAAAAAAAAAAACGAGCCAGAGTGTCTTGACCCCACCTACTGACTACAAAGTCAGGTCTTGCCAGGGCTTGTTCATCAACACCAATAGGATACGCCTGTTTCGCAAAGCCAGTCTAAATTTATCATACACTTTGTTGTTTTTATTATTTTAAGTGAATTTAACCGTCAAAGTTGACCAAAATGTAAAAAAATGTCATTCAAATTGCATTTGCAATTTACTTTTATTTTTCACTACATTACTTGAGTACATCTATTTTTACAGTAATTCTTATACTTAACACTGGTTAAATAACAATAACAATGGTTCCATCAATTTCAGAACAACGTTCTCTGACAACCTCTCTCCTTTTGGACGAGTGGGATCTTTTCCCAAGTAAGGGATGGCATTACACATGTATTTTGTGTCCAGATCTGCTGCAATCCAAAACTTGATTCCAAACTTGTCAGGCTTGGATGCAATGTACTGCAAAAAGGGGCACCGAACCTTGGGCGGAAACAGCTGCTCATCCACAGTAACATGCTGTCCTGGACTGTAGGACGACACACAGTTCTGAACAAACCGCATCCAGATGTCAGAAATTGCTGCAAATTTGTCATTGTGTATGCGTTCCTTGCGGGTGTCCTTGTTGTCAAAGCGAAGGTACCGTCTTATTTAAAAAAAAAAACGGTTACGAGGCATTATGGGTTTGATATCTGCGTTTCTGAATTTATTGGCCCACATGTGTCGCATGGGACCAATGTAACCCATGGCAGCCCTTCGAAAAAGGATTGCGAGGAAAGCCATCAGCTCGTAGACACTCATCTGCCAGCTGGGGTTTGTTCTGCGGGCCTCGTGGACTGTGCAGTCTCTGATGGTCAGCAACATGTTCATATCCAACAAACACAGGAAGCTGCAAAGGCGACTTGTGATTTTGCGTTTCGCAGAATCTGTTGGCCCTCCGGATCCATTGAAGGCAGTCTCGATCCAGGCATTGTGCCAACATCAACAGTTTTTTGTTTTTTGCAAGGAGGGGGGTAGCTGCGCACTGTGTCTTCCTCTTCATCTGATGTAGCCTCAGTGTTTGAACTGTCCCGCTCAATAATATAATTGACCACTCGGCCCCTGGTGCGTCTTTGGAGGGGAGGATTTGCTGGTGCAAAAGCAGTCCCATTCTCATCAGAATCATCCTCTTCACTTGAAAAATCGGTTGCGCCGTTTTCATTCTGAAATGCTAAGTCTCCAACAGATCCACCATCAGATTCGTAGTCTGGCATGCTCTGAAGCATGGCTAAAGCCTCCTGAGTGTTCATCCTTCTGGGTTGCCTTGGTTGTGCCATGGTGAATTCTGAGGCTGTGTGCTGTGCCTGCTCTATTTATCCCCACAGAAATTCTGTAAATTACTCAACTGCTTGAAAAAGCTCCTTTACAACACAAAGGGAGGCAACTTAAACAAAGAAACCCCAGCACACCAGCTGAAGTCACCAAACCACATTCTTACATTTGCATTTGATTTGAAAATGGAGCACCAGAGGAAAGCCGTTAACACCTTTGGGGGGATACTTGATACAAACTAGGTGCAGACTAAAGTCTGCACTTTGGGACTTTGAGTGTTAAGTACCAGCCATTTCAGATACTTTAAGACTTTTACTCAAGTAACATTTCAGTCAGTGACTTGGACTTTCACCAAAGTCATATTTTGGAGAGGTACTTATACTTTTACTTGACTCCGAGATTTCAGTATTTTATACAACACTGCTGATTTCAAGAAGTCTTACCAAATACAATTGTCATACTGCACTGGCTGATAATTGCATTGTTTGTGTTAGAATCTTCTTGAAAAAGAATAATAATCCAACGGATTAATCTGTCAGTGTCGAAACAAGATCAAAAAGATTTTTGGCTGGATCTAAGAATGTAAGACTTAGTTATATGGATAATCTTTGCAGTTTAGATAAAAAAACAAATGAAAAACAAAGTCACTTGATCAACCAAACATTCCTCAAAGGTAATCCACGAGTGCATAAAGGACTCTTAGAGAAGACCACAAACCCCCAAAGAACTAATACTAATCTAATATAAGAACAAATTATATTCATTGCAGTTTGAATATAATGTGCACATACTATACTATATGACAAGTTTAAGTGTTGCACTTTACCTTCATTTTAAGTATAATATGCTAACTACATTTTATCCACACTTAAAGTTTTTTAATTTTCCCTTTTTAAAATTTTCCCTTTTTAAATGTAGCACTTTGTAGCACTTTGAGATTTGATGTCAAATGTAAAGTGCGTTATAAATAAAATTCATTATTATTATTATTATTAAAGTGAGAAGAAAACTGTGGACCAAACTCAAACATGTTGAGTGTTCCAAATAATTGTTCGAATGAATTTTTCTATTCTACTTCTGACTTATGACAGCATAAGTTTCCGATCTTTAGCTCAAGTACACTTGGGTAGTGAACCAAAAAGCCCAAATTTAAAAAGTCCAAGTAAAGAAAAATTGTAGAGTTCTAGTCAGTGTCCAGATGTAGGTGTAATTTAGATACTAAACTGACTCAGTTTATCTTACAGTTGGATTCGATTGGATTTGGGCTTTGCCAAGCAATTATCGACTGACCATAGAAGACCGGACCAAAGTTCCTCAATGGCAATCTGCAACATTGATTGCTTGCTAATATAATGATTTGAAAAACCATGCAGTTTTATAAATTAATATTTTATAATCTGGGATATCATATAAATTCCAGCATAACAAAAAAATGGAAGAAATTTGAAGTAAAACTATTTTTTATAATATATATTTAGCTATGGGAAACAAACAATTGAAACAAGCAATCTCACTAAGTACATCAGTTGAAAACTTTTATGTAAATTAAGAAAACAAATTGCAAGAGGGGCCATGACTGCAATGCAAAACTGCAGGACAACATGTCCATTAAATGCATCTAGATCTATCTGCTCTCCAATTTCTTTCAGGTAGAAGACATGATACAAAGGCTGGAAAAATTCAAATCCATTTAACCCTCAGTTGTTTAGCAGCTCAAGCCATACAAACAATAAAACAAACAAAACATCACCTAAAGTGACAACATTCTGAAAGCAGAAGCATCCATCATAGAAGACACTCAGTGTACATGTATGTCGGCAAGAGTCATTGATTGCAGCAAAAAAATCCCACCGTAGCGTTGATAAATTAATTAATCAATAGCATGGGCGCTCACATAACTTTAGTCAAAGGCATAGGTAGTGAAAACAGAAGGTGATGAATCAGCATCAATCAACAAATTGATCAGCCTGCTGTTTCCCTCAAGTAACCTGGGATATGAATAATGGCTACCTCAATTTAGGAGAAGTGTGAAAAAATACAACATTTAAGTAACACAACTATGTAAGTTGGAAGTTACAGGTAAACACCACCACTCAGTGTACATGCAGTATCAATGCAACCTCCTCCTCAGGAAGCAAACATTTTTAATCACTCAGCCTGGTGCAAGCAATAGTTTTGATAGTTAGACACATATGTAGGAACCTTTACAGTATGTACAGCAAGAGAACAATGATTATTAGACCAGCCTTGTGTTTCAAATTCTTGCTCTAAAGATATTTTACAGAAAGAATTGGGGTCTATAGGTCTAATAATTTTTCCATAACTAATTTCTCATTGCAATGCAACCAAGAAAGACTGATACTAAAAATATAATTCCAAACAAACTAAATATCCAAACTACCAATTAAGTTCTGATGTATCTATGTAACAAAATACCCATCTTTGTCCAATGCCATCATAACCAGGCTAACGTAAAGTATAGCTTATTTCTAAGAGTTTTGAACTACTTTCATTGTTGATTAAAACTTCTGAATTGGGCCAACATTTGATCAATTTAACTTCAAATATTCACCACTCTTTAGCAATATAGCCTTATAGCATTTAAAGCACAATTTTCCAAAATAAGCACAATAAGACTCTTCTTCTTAAGGTCAATTCAAACTCTAAAGTCTACAGCCAAGCAGCCACAGTAGAAGCAAGATGTTTTAGGACCGCAAAGTATAAAAAAAGACTCACGTGTTTTGCGGTGGCTATGTGCCCGTGTGGTCAGTGTGGTAGAGACCTCCTCGGTGGTAGTATGTTCCGTAGTCCACATTTGCGTAGAGTCATGAAGAACCGTTGGATTCCCTGGAGATGAGCTAGTCGTCGCTGCTCCAACTACAAAGGTCGTCCGTGGCGCTGTGGTGGTTGTAGTAAAGCTTGAAGGTATACGTCCGTTACGATTTCCAGGGATCCGAGGTGTCACCTGACTGCCAGAGGCTCCACCTCCTTTAGGGTGTATAGTTGTGGTTGTAGCAATAATCCGAGTTCTACCTTTTGCCACAGTTACAGTTCTAGGTGTGGGGTTTCCACCATCGACTGTAGAAATAGTTGTAGTCGTGGTAGTATCAGGGCCTTTGGGAATCCCACTAGGCTTGGAGAGAAAGATAGGATCTTGGCCTATTCGATTAGCATCCACCAGATCAGTTGGCACATAATCTCGCACCGTACCCACAACAATCCATTTCAAGAGCATTAGGCTCAGTCCAAGGCCAATAAAACCAATAAGTAACGGGACCACACACAGCCATGTTTGCTGGCGAGGCCATACTGCACACCGAAAAGGACCCTGTTCCTGAGCCTGCACCTCTCCACGGCCCCCAGTACCCCCTGAACCCTCAGGTTCTTCCAGGATCACTGCCCCGGATACAGCTGCTCCAGAGCCCTCGCTCATCTTGTCCTGTCGTCCTTTATGGTTCATTGAGGGTTAACCCTGCAATAGAAACTGATAGCACATCGCAAAATGGTTCTCGGTAATGTTGGACTTTAAAGAATGACTAAAGAAACACAGAAGTTGTTCCCCCACAGACTGTCAGTAAGAGCTATATAATGTATCCCAAGGATAGAGAGAATTGCAGGGTTGAAGAAGATACATGCAGACATACAACTGCAAAAGCAGAATTAGCCACACTCACACTCAGAGACACTCAGTCAGATATACGAGAGGTTGCATGTAAGCCATATCATCAAATTGATGTATGTTTAGTTCCAGCCAACTCGTGATTTCCAATGGCAAACTTCTAAAAGGATCCCTGTTAGGTAAGTAAGAGGTAAGGTTGGAAAAAAAGGGAATCCTTTAGCAGTGGAGAAAGAGGCATAAGAGATATGTGTGGGGTGGTGCGTCTTCACATCTGTTAGAAATGATTGGAAGTCGGTGCCGTAGAAATCCACAGATATGAATCGATTTGAAGATGTAGCATTTGTTACAAATCCACAATTGGACTGCGATCAGGGAAACTTGTAGGGTGGGTCCAGACTCTTTTTGTAGTTTAGAGATCTAGGAGGATGTTGTCCAATGCGGTGCTATGAACATCTTCAGTCAACCTTTTCTGTTTTAAATTCTGATTCAGTTGTAGCTGAAAAGGGAGACTATTTTTCTTTCATGTATCAGTGCAAGCTAAACCCACTCTGCCAATAAAATCCACACCTAAAAATGCAGGGGTTTTTTCCCAGAAGTGCAAAACAACAAACAAAAAAAAATATATATATGTAAGAAATACAAGCGCAAGGGTGAGACTTGGGGGACAAAACAAACCCCCA
Organism: Cyprinodon diabolis; assembly: GCA_030533445.1. Taxonomy (NCBI): domain Eukaryota; kingdom Metazoa; phylum Chordata; class Actinopteri; order Cyprinodontiformes; family Cyprinodontidae; genus Cyprinodon; species Cyprinodon diabolis. The sequence goes on along the minus strand of CM060083.1, from coordinate 1,987,619 downwards.
TAAAACAACAAGGGGTGTTGTCACGCAGTATCACTGGGCGGATAAATCTGCAACTGCAACGAGTGATCCTTCTTGGTCTCTGGCCGGCTGTGGATCAGATTTCCCCCAAGCTGTCCGCTCAGCTCTCTTGCTGTCTCAGTGTGCTGTTCGTTAATTCTGCAGTGTGCTCTCAGAAAGCCTCCTCTCATGTGTTTGCGCGGAACATTCCGCCACAGAGGGGATACAATTTTAAGAGGAGGCTGATGACGGGCTGAGAGTTGAGAGAAAATTATTTGAAGCAAAGATCAGACAGCACAAGACAAAAGTCAAACCAATATCAGGAAAAGACAGTGAAGAAAAAATATATATATTCCACAAAGAGTGGCGCTTTTTTTTCCTCCCTTAGTTCCTTAAAAGCCTGCGCTCTCCTCAGTCAGCCTGGGATGTGTTGTCTGATAGCTGGGATCCTCTGCCAGTCCTTCACTCCTGGATGCTTTTTTTTGGAGATGATTAAAAATGTGCAACCCTCTCCAGAATGAGGACTTGCAACCACAGCGACGAGCTGTTCCCCAAACAACCCTCCCCCTTCTGAGTTCACAGCATCCAACGATTCAGCTGTCTTTACCTGTAGCAATTTTGATGCAGACGCACATACAGCTGCCTCCCTGAGCTGCTGCCACTAAGAGACAGGGAAAGAATGAGAAGGGGAGGAGGAAAAAAAAATCCACCAGAGCGGAGTGCACCATGGTAGAGCAAGAGAAAAGGAGAGAAGGGGATAGAGCGAGGGAGGAGGAGAGAAAGAGGCTGCACCTGCTAGATGCACCAGCTCTGGGAAGAGTGCCCACCTCCGTTAGCAGGGAGGGGAAAGAATAAAGATGCAGCATGCATACAGAAAAGTAGAAAAAGGGGAGTAGAGGTGTGTCTACAGATAAAGATTATGAAGGAAGAGAGGGGGAAGAGGGACAGAGAGCTCTGCATCCGCACATAAGCCAGGTACAGTGAAGAAGTCCCAGACGAAGCCAAGCAGAGGCACTAAGCGGGAGGCGTCAGTTGCTCAGTTCCACCCACAGAAGGGCTTAATGGTGCCGGTGGAGTAATCATTTGTGCTAACATAAATAATGTTCAATAAGCATTTTTTTTCTTAGGTGATAAAACAAAATTTGTACTGGTATAATGATTTTAAATCGATACCAAATAACCATTTCTCATTAATGATTTTTTTCCTTCAGTTTCTTTTGCAAAGCCAATTATACAAACATTTGAATTACAAAAAGGGAAAACTTGTGAAGTAGCTTTTGTTGAAAATTTGTCCTCAACTAATGTCTTATGGGACTTAAGTCATATACTAGTGAGTTTACTAAAATATTTTCAGAGCAGAAGATGGCTGCCAGTGTTTGAAAGCTACAGCAGTAACCATTCCAAATTCCCCCCTACCTTGATGGGCCCTTGGCTGGTCTTTGGCTGGTCCCCTACAATTCCTTTTTAAGCATCAATCTTTGTAATAAAATATTCTTTCTGTCATGGTTTTTGGACATTAAGATCTAAAGAGAAGCATAATCTCCTGGTCAGACCCTGTAATTCAGGGAAAGTATGGAGTGAGAGTAAAAAATATGCACGCCCAGGAGAAGGCTAACTGCTGGAAGTTGGAGGGGATTTTGCTGTGAGTCACCGGGGAGTGACTCGCAGCCATGCATGGAGTTTGCATGTTCTCCCTGAGCATGCGTGGGTTCTCTCCGGGTACTCCAGCTTCTTCCCACAGTAAAAAAAACATGACTGTTAGTTTAAATGGCTTCTCTAAATTCTCCTTAGGTGTGAGTATGTGAGTGAATGGTTGTTTGTCTCTGTACTTCCCTGCGATGGACTGTCTACCTGTCCATACTGGACCTCGCCTCTTTACCAGCATTCCTCGTGACCCCAGCTGGGATAAGCATGAACGAAAATAGGGGAGTGGTGGCCTGGTGGTTAGGGAATAGAGCTCGGAATCCCGAGGTTATGTTTAAAACGCAAATGGCAGCCCACTGCGTCCCAAGGGGATGGGTTAAATGCAGAGTCCATTTCATTGCTCTGTACTTGTGACAGTGGAATGACAATAAAATGCTGGGGGAAAAAAGAATCGAATATGGTCAACCCAATTCACACTGTTCTGGATACCCTAGCCGTGAGGCTATGTTATGTTGTAGTTTTCCTGTTCCATAGACTCCACATCCACTCTCTTCTTGCATCCCAGAGAGAATGTTACTGGTCATTTTTAGAGCAATTCGGTTCAGTCTACTTAACTTGAGCAGGAGTTGAAGAATTAAGTCGATGTAGCCTTGCAGTCTCCGTCACCAGGTCCGCTCATTCAGATGCTTCCCCCCAAAGTGGCTGCCTTTGGAGTTCCACAGGAAAAGAGAAAACCCAGGGATTTGCATGCACAGCAGGGGTGAATCCCATGTCCCTGTGAGTGTTGGCACTTTTGGGGTGTTTGGAAGAGACTTTATAATCTGACAACAGCCAGATGCATGTCTCGCTCCGCCTAGCTCCACTCACATACATCTGGGACACCGCCATAGGAATTGCCTTTACTGAAGGCTGGGCCTTACCAAAACTCCTTGCATACGATTGGAGAAGCCACTTGTCTGTCATCTTTATCGACGTGCTATATCAACCACTCACACCGAAGCTAACCCGTGACGCTGTGAGAGCTACGCAGGAAAAAAACAAAACAGAACAGCCGACATCTAGGATATAGCAACAGTGGAATCAGCGCAATGTCGGTAAATGATCAATGTCGTTTGTGCCACGAAAATGTGCAGATAAAAGGCAACATTGTGCACAGCAGACTTATTTTTATTCCACTACGTCACATCCAGGAAACACCCGCCCTGCGTCCTGATTGGCCAGACCATAAATTTGGTTGGGGAAATCACTTTCAATGAGCGGTGTCCCAGATGTATGTGAGTGGAGCTAGGCGGAGCTAGACATGCATCTGGCTGTTGTCAGGTTAGAGACTTAATATCATGGCTTATGGCATAAAATAGGCAGCATCCACACAGGAAGAGCGGACTTCACAGTGAAAGTGTCTTCCACATTTGAAATGAACATAATTGCGTAATAAATTAATTATGCATAGGTATAATTGTAATATGGTTTTTTAACATATATGACAACAGTTGACATCGGAAGGCTTAAAAAAAGCATATAATCTTTAAGAGAGAAGAGCAGGTGCACTATGACCTCATTTAACAGACATAGAAGGGTCTAGAGCGGTTGTGGTAAATGTACTTCCTGCAACATGGTTCAGACCAATTGATTTGGTGGTGAGTCAGTGTGCCGCTGGGAAGGCATATCCACAGAGGGAGGCAAAGACCTCTACAGGATAAGGAATGGCATCTTGACTGCTGTTAGGTGTGGGGATAAAAGCTCACAATGGCTCTTAGGTTGTGGTATCATGAAAATATTTTGTATTAGATTTCTCTTTCTTTAAATTAAATGTATTTAAAATAAGGCTTAAAATTTTTGTTTGATCTCTTTTTCTTCTGTATTGAATATTTGACATGTTTTCTTATTTTTCTCATCAATCTTTAATCAAGAAAGATACATTTGAGTTTAAAACCCTCAGTTAACCTTTCTTTAATTTACTTCACATAGTGAAGAGAAGCTCATCGTTGTATTGTTGATTAATATAATCAGCAGTTTTCTCTGTCTTACTCTTGTGCACACTTGCCTTTGTGCATTTCCCTGTAAGGACAAAACAGCATTGAAAATCAAACCTAAAGGCATAAAAGTCACGCTAAAAGACATCTGCTTAAAGAAAACAATCTTTCAGTTGCTCCTTTGAGAAAAAAATCAAGTGACGATCTGAGTTTTTTCCATCTCTTTTAACTTCTGACAAATAAATAAAAATCAACAAATGCTTGTCAAAGCAGCCATTATGTCACTGGGGTTGTTTAATCCAGTTATTAATAATAATACTAAGAAAGACACTGTGGGATATCACTGTAAGCCTAATCATCAACGAGGTGGAAGAGCACATGTTGAACAATAATAATAAACCTAAACTTAATTCACACTTTACTCATAAATGTGACCCCTGACCCATAAACAACAGTTCCCCACATGGGGTCCAGGCATTGGGCCCCACATTAAGCAGCCTATCCCCACACAACATATTCTCATTATCAGTTCGTATGAAATCGTACGAAGAGTTACGCACTGTATTTCGTAAGTTTTTGTTGTTTTTCCTTGAAAAAACATATCAGTGCGCATGCGCAGCCAGACAGACGAAAAAAGTACACAGAGTTTTCCAAACATACATAACAAAGCTGGGGTTTTCAGGCTTTACATATATGTGTTATTAAGGTCTTTTCTGAGAGAGAATCAGCCGCCTTTCTGACATAGAAGCAGCAGTTGTCTATAGGTTTTACTGGGCGGGGGGTTCTGTGTTTTTTTGTCATGGGAGCATAGAGCAGAAGCATAAAACGAGAAAAATGGGGAAAGAGTAAACCACTGACACCCTTCCTTAGACAAGATGATCTTAACTCCTTAAATGTTCCATAGTAGGGAAAAAAAAATCCCTTTGCTAAACAAACAAATAAATCCGTGACGTGATTTCTCCAGTTAATCCACTGTTGTCCCAGCATATGATGGGATTGGTTTTAACAGCAAGTGACCCTGTACAGGATAAGATTAGGATAAACATTAATGGATGATGGTTGTTTACAATTCCTATATAAAAGAAAAGCTCATTTTGTAGAGGTCATAAAAAGACAATGCTGTATCACAAAATGAAGAAGTGGTTAAAAAAGAAAGAAAATAAATCAATGAGTTTTATACTTTAGGCTTTTAACTGACAATAATTATATAAAGGTGGTCAGTTTGGGGCAAACTGCCAGACGTTCATTAATAAAACACAGGTATCCTGTGTTAAAATGCCAGGGTTATGCCTGCTTGTCAATAACACTGTAGGGCAAGTCGCTAATCCTGAAGGATATATGTTCAGCCTGTGTAAGAGTTGTTTTCTTTTTTGTAAATTCTGCCTTCAAGTTATAACCTGTCCTGAGTTATAAATGTTATTTATATATATTTATAAACACATAAAATGTGAATGACTCTTTTATCCTCCCATGAAATTAGTTTTCTTTTATGATGGCTAAGGACAAATAAGTGAACCGCAGACGTTAATCAATAACAGAGTACGATCAATGTGATCACATTGATCAATGAGTCGCCTTCAAAATACCATATGTCACAATATGCTTCTTATATGTGACATATCTTATATGTCTGTTGTAAGGAAATAAAGGTGGGATTAAGCATAAAGGTAACATATGTTGAAGATGCTTTCAAGCTTAAGGAGAAAGGTTGTGAACCTAATTTTTGGAATAACTCAACTTTCTCTTTTCAGGAGCTGGAAGGATTTTATCTGTCTAAAAAATATCTTGAAAAAAATATTAATTAAATTAAATTAAATTTCTTACATGCAGAAAATAAATGTGTTGCTGCCCAAATTTAGAAAAACAATCTAGATTAGTTAGTCCTAGTGGATAATTCTAGCGGCTAATCTGAGATGGTGACATGATGCTTCTGAACCTACAGTATATTAAATGAATACTTTTTTTGTCATTATTTTAAAGGGCTTTTTAATTAGAAAAATTCTGCTTCAATAAATAAATTGTGTGAAAGTCTTATAGGGTTATAAGTCTTATAAGATCACATGAAGAAAAGAAGTGAAGATTTTATTAACATGAATGAAAGAAGGTCTCTGGCGCTCCAACCCCGGCAGAAATCATGATGCTGTAAGTCAACATGAGCTTGGATGACTATCTTAGCAAGGGGATTAGAGTAGTTGTCATGTTTGGCTTAAGGTGTCTAATCCACATGCAGAACACTCAGAGGCAGGAGAAAAGTTCAAAGATTTATTGAAACGTTTAAGCACAATGAATGAACAGATCCAGAAGGGAATTCGTCTGGTCACGAGTGGGTTCAGAGATGCACACAGAGTTATCAGATCCAGGACTGGTCACGAGTGGGTTCACTGCAGAGGGGGACAGAGAAGTTAGTGGAGGTCCAGGTAATTAGCAGGGTGAGAGCGTGCAGGGCTGTAACTGTTCTGAAGTTGAGCTGAGCAGCAGAGGGGGGGAACCTTGAGGGTCCAGAGGCTGTCGGCAGGCTGAGGGCTTGACGGAGGCAGAGCTTGGTTTGAGTGTTGGCAGATAACAGATTTGAGTTTTTCTTCCAGTTTCTTCTAAGAGCGGGCAGGCAGATCTTTAGACAGGGATTATTCTTCAGAGTTCTTCAGAGAACGGAAAGGCTGATCACCAACAGAGAAACTCTTCAGGGTTTCAGGTTTCAGGCAGGTTAAATCTAGGAAGCAGAGAGGAGAGAACAGATCAGGTTCAGGTTTTCAGGGAGTCAGAGGTTCAGACAGGCTGGTTGGCTCAGGCTTGCTAACCGTTACTGGCAAACACTCTGGCGCTGGAGTGAAGTCCTCTGCCTCCTTAAATACGGATCTCCTGATGAGCAGATGAGCGACAGGTGGTTGCAATCAGCTCAAGCTCCAGGAGATCTAGTACGCCCTCTGGTGGAGAAAGTGGACAGACCTCCAGATCCCAACAGTAGTGTTTCCCCCGGGGCCTGGGCACTGGTGGTTGAGTATGATGGAGGATGAGAGGATCTGAGAATAGTCTAAGATTGAGGGAGGAAATGGGACAGAGATGGGTCAAAGTTCAGATGATGAGCTGAATGGGGAATCTGGGCATTTGTCTTAATGAAGAGCGTCTTGAGAAACTATTGGCTCTGTAGCAGAGGCCACTTAAATTGTAAAAGTAATGCAGGAAAAAATGTTAATGGCACTACTGTATGCCCGACTCTTTTAAAGAGTACCGTCTTAAACGTATTACTACAATTCTTGATGATAACTTCCTCATATCTAATTTTCTTATCTTTCTAACTAATGGTACATGTGTCAAATTCTTCTTTGCATCATCTTGAAAAAATATTTATTTTGGCATGTGACAAACAACAGGCTATGCAACACCATGTCCAACCTTATAGAAATTAGTTGGTTTGGATGAAACAAATATTTTCAAGTTTTTTTTGTTGTTTTTTTAAATACCAAGATGCCATAATGAAAATTAACTTAAAAGAAATAAAACTAACAAGTCCTTCATTAAAATGTAAGGAGAAAAAAAAGGTAAAGATAATTGCCAAAAATATAAGGAGTAGAAGTAAAAAGTTGTCATAAAAATAATTACTACAGTAAAGTCCTACATGCTTGTCCCATTAGCTATCTTTTTCTGCGCATGCACACTTTCCGGCGTACATCTGTGGTGGTTTCATGCAGTCATTGAAGTTCACCTTTCTCACCGTGGTTCTTTGAAAATGGCCAAAGGTTGTAAGAGAAAAAGTATCTATGAAGTGTATGAGAAGAAAAGAAAGGCCTCAGAAGAGGAATATATGTCCCCGAAGGCTTTGCTCGGAGAGCTCTCCTCGCAAAGCATTATGGGATTTGCTGTCACAGCGGCCTGTTGTCGCCAAAGGCTTTCACTACCAAACAAAGCGACTAAAAACAAAGATGGCGCAGGCACCGCACAGTGGAGGAGGACTTATGTGACCAACGGGGAGTAAAAAGCAGTGATCATCTGTGTGAACGGTCAGTGAACTGAGTTAGCTATAAAGTCCACTATATATTCCCCGCTCATATAGTGATTGTGGGATTTAGGGGTTAGGGTGGATGGTCGGACACAGTACATTTATATGAGCTATGAGGACAGCAACTTTTAAACAGGGCGTGCACGAGGAGAAATGGTCTGATGCACGCTCTCGCACACGTTTAATAGGCGTTCCCTCTCAGGAGCGGGTACAGGGTGGTGCATGTGCATTATTTTTTTTAAATAATCGCGAAAAATCCTCCACAATACCTTTAATTAAGGTAACAAAGTATTTGGACTTTATAACTTGAAACCTCTGTTCTGGAGAGGGCTAGTCTGGCGTTGATTGGCTGAAGCTTGTTTGAGGTACATCAGCAAGTTTTCCAAGTGAGGCTGATAAAGAATCATCCTAACTCAATTTCATTAAAACATAAACAGTCATAACTTTTTTAATTGGGCATTTTTTGTTTGTAGGAGGTTTTTGTTCTCATTTTTCCTAGTATGTTTGCATTCATGTGGTAGGACACTTATCCTGTACAAAATGCTTATCCCAAGGCTGTATCCTGATTGCATTATTGACATAATAAAATCTAGACTCAATTTAACATAAAGGCAGACAGGTCATATTGATATTATATAGACCTGTGTTAGAATAACCTTCAACCACTTGGAGCATTTGTATGTTGCTGTAAAGCCCTGATTTTGAGTAAAAAAAAAAAAAAAAAATATATATATATATATATATATATATATATATATATATATATATATATACTATATTCAGAAATATATTTATGCTTAACAGATTTACCTGGGTGTGAATTTATCTTGGTATGTAATTTCTCATGGAAATCATTGCTGGAATCATTGTAAATATCCATCCTAAAGGAATAAAGAATACTAACAGAACTGTACTGAACATTCTTTGAAGTAAAATGCAGTAATTCACTTTGTTTAGATTACATAAATATGATTTGAAATTTTGGGGCTTATTTTTTTAATAGGGAAGATATCAATATGTATCCACAAAATAAATAAGCGATTATGGTGGGGCTGTGTAAACAATATGAGTTATATCTTAACTCTAAAACAAACATACAAAAAAGACTTTCATCTCTATATCAGCTATAGCCTGCTCATGTTTTAATAGAATGCTCCTAGTTTTGCAGGCCCATAAACTAATCAACTAGTCTACTAAATACTACATCTTGTATCCAATTAACAAATTGTATATTGTATATACTATTAACTGCTCATACTGTCGTTAACAAGTGATCAATATTAACAGATGTCATTGTGATTTAGAGTCTGTCACATTGAGTGGAGGTTTTTCTGGACCCAAATGCAGTGATCAGGATGCAGAGTTGAGTCTTCTAGATTTAATGAGAACACCAGTGTTGGGCACGTTACTTTGAAAAAGTAATTAGGTATAGTTACTAGTTACTTCTCCCAAAAAGTAACTGAGTTACTAACTGAGTTACTCCACAATAAAAGTAACTAGTTACTAGTAAAAATAACTATTGCGTTACTTTTGCGTTTCTCACCCCCGTAACCCTCACCACCTGGGTTCCGCCTTCTCGCCGTGTGTTTCCAAAGCCAGCTGAATAGAGCGGACGACAAAGACAAGAACCTGCAGAGAGTTTAGCATTTATTGCAACTCAACGTAAATGACATCAGGGGGGAACGCTGTCTGATGGGCCTATAAACCCCGTCAGATAGCGTTCCTCCTGCTTAACATGGGGGAACGGTATCTGATGGGCCTATAAACCCCGTCAGATAGCATTCCTCCTGCTTAACATGGGGGGAACGGTATCTGATGGGCCTATAAACCCCGTCAGATAGCGTTCCCCCTGCTTAACATGGGGGGAACGCTATCTGATGCGGTGTAAATATCATCAGGCTGCATTACCTCTACTCATGGGTGTGACGTTTTTTTAACAGGGCGTTCAGATCTGGTGAGTGTATGAAATTAATAACTGGGGATGTCTAATTCTGAAACCTGCGTGTTTGGGTTGTTATAGATACTGCAACATCTATCTATCTATCTATCTATCTATCTATCTATCTAGATGTTTACTCTGTGTGTGACAAAATATGGAAGGCAGAGTATCCATCCATCCATCCATCCATCCATCCATCCATCCATCCATCCATCCATCCATCCATCCATCCATCCATCTCGATTTCTCCCTTTCTCCATATAGGCTAACATTATATCGTAACATGTCTGCAGTGTGGGGACTATAAGTCTGATAAGATTTTTATTTTTTTTGTTGCTGTTAGCACAATTTGCTTAACTAAGGGCCGGATCTATCAAAGGTTTGCGTGTATAAAAACGTGAGCTATTTCACTGCGCACGCTAAAAAATGTACAAACTGATCTATCAACAGCGTGCTAAAAGGATTTGGTCTTTAAAACGTGCTAAATAGCGCCTCTTATCCATTTAGTACTTTTTCTGCAATGAATATGCAATATGGGGCGTTTACACGCAAAAGTGCGTCTTGTGGGAGGAGAACATGTAAATATATTAATTTAGCACTCGCAAAGTGATTTATCAAACCTGAAAGCAATTTTGCTAACGGTATCTGACTCTATATTTAACATGTTTCAAAAGAAGGTGCAAATGGTCTGTATGCGTAATTGCGCACACATGGCAGCGGTTATTGTCGCAAGAAGGAGACATTGAAATGAAGCAAGGAGACGCAGAGAACGCATTTTTTCACTCCGTGTGAATATTTTTGGAATGAATGAGGAAACGATCATCAAAATATGTCGTTTATCCAGCATTGATATTTTGGAGCTGTTGGGGGAACTCCGAATGGATTTGGAGCCAGCCACAAGGAGAACCCACGCAACACCAGATATCACAAAACTCCTTGCAACATTGCACTTTTTTGCATCTGGGTCATTCCAGCGTACGGTTGCAGCGAGAGCTGGGATCTCCCAATCTCGTTTTTCAGAAGTGCTGTCTGATGTTCTAAATGCCATGTCGCCCTGACGCCCTAACGGAGAACCCCGACCTCTGCGCCTGTGGAGCAACATGCCAATGCTGCGGAGATGTGTACGCGCAGTCATCTCATCCACAGTCCCATTGTGAGCCATTTGGTATGTGCATTTTTCTACAGGCCAATACAAAACACCTGTTTTTTTTTTTTTTTTTAATGCAGTGAAGTAGAAATTCAGCCACATACCACCTTAGGGAATAAAGGTAGCCAAGGTTTATTTATTTATATATATATATATATATATATATATATATATATATATATATTTTTTTTTTTTTTTTTTTGGAGGGGGTGGGGGTGTCACTGTAAGATTAAAATTTCTTAATGCACTAGTTTGCACAAACTACTTTGCCGCAAAACACAAAACGCGCAAAACCATCATTTAAATAGGGCGTCTCCAACAGTTTTGCACCTGCCACCAGTTACGCAATCGCTCTTGTTAAATCACCCGCAAACCATGGTTCAGCCCCTCGCGCAAAATTCCAGTTTGCGAGCGCAAATTACTGCACGCAAAATTGGATCTTGATAAATCCGGCCCTATGTGTCATTTTGTATACACTATGGGCCGGATCTATCAAAGGTTTGCGTGTATAAAAACGTGAGCTATTTCACTGCGTACGCTAAAAAATGTACAAACTGATCTATCAACAGCGTGCTAAAAGGATTTGGTCTTTAAAACGTGCTAAATAGCGCCTCTTATCCATTTAGTACTTTTTCTGCAATGAATATGCAATATGGGGCGTTTACACGCAAAAGTGCGTCTTGTGGGAGGAGAACATGTAAATAAATTAATTTAGCACTCGCAAAGTGATTTATCAAACCTGAAAGCAATTTTGCTAACGGTATCTGACTCTATATTTAACACGTTTCAAAAGAAGGTGCAAATGGTCTGTATGCGTAATTGCGCACACATGGCAGCGGTTATTGTCGCAAGAAGGAGACATCGAAATGAAGCAAGGAGACGCAGAGAACGCATTTTTTCACTCCGTGTGAATATTTTTTGAATGAACGAGGAAACGATCTTCAAAACATATCGTTTATCCAGCATTGCCATTTTGGAGCTGTTGGGGGAACTCCGAATGGATTTGGAGCCAGCCACAAGGAGGACCCACGCAACACCAGATATCACAAAACTCCTTGCAACATTGCACTTTTTTGCATCTGGGTCATTCCAGCGTACGGTTGCAGCGAGAGCTGGGATCTCCCAATCTCGTTTTTCAGAAGTGCTGTCTGATGTTCTAAATGCCATGTCGCCCTGACGCCCTACCGGAGAGAACGCCGACCTCCCCCCTGCGCCTATGGAGCAACATGCCAATGCTGCAGGGATGCTTAAGCGCAGTCATCTTATCCACAGTCACTTCTTGTGAGCCATTTGATATGTGCATTTTTCTACATACCAATACAAAACACCTGTTTGTTTTTTTTACTGCAGTGAAGTAGAAATTCAGCCACATACCACCCTAGGGAATAAAGGTTGCCAAAGTTTATGTATATATATATATATATATATATATATATATATATATATATTTTTTTTTTTTTTTTTTGGAGGGGATGGGGGTATCACTGTAAGATTAAAATTTCTTAATGCACTAGTTTGCACAAACTGCAAACTACTTTGCCGCAAACCACAAAACGCGCAAAACCATCATTTAAATAGGGCGTCTCCAACAGTTTTGCACCTGCCACCAGTTACGCAATCACTCTTGTTAAATCACCTGCAAACCATGGTTCAGCCCCTCGCGCAAAATTCCAGTTTGCGAGCGCAAATTACTGCACGCAAAATTGGATCTTGATAAATCCGGCCCTATGTATTTTTTGTTGTTGAATATAAGAGATTTTCCAGATATATTTTTCATTAATACATTGTTTAGATTTACTTATATCTTTTTGACCCCTTTTATAGAATAGAATAGAAAAATTTTTAACTGTCCCACAATGGGCAAATTTACAGCAGCAGAAAGATTATTGAAAATGGTCACACAAATGTGGACATTAGAAAAATGTATAAGAATAACATAATAGGGAAGAGTTAAAATATAAACAATAAAATACTGTAAAGTGTTTTAAAAATATAAAACTGGGGAATAAATAACCAATATCCAGCTATGGACATTTTTACCGTAATGGATATTTGAAAATAGCTGCAACATCAGAGATGTGCAGAATGACAGCAGCAGGTTATTTAACTGACTACGGTTTATATCATTACATTGGCTTTTATTTGTTCATGTTCTCATTGGTTGTCACCTTTATTCCACTCTAGATTCTCATGAGTGTAGTCTTTGTTCACTTTACAAAAAAAAAAAAAAGAAAAAATACTATTAATTATTATTAATACTCTCTAGATAATTATAAATTTTTACTTTTTTTATTTATTGGGGTAATAATAATTAACACAGTCAGATAAAAACAAACCAAATGAACATCTTGCCATATAAAACAAAAAACTCACCCTGATCAGGGCGAGCGGTCCATCTGTAACAGCTGTAATTGTGTACTGTCCCTTAAAGATAGTGTTGTATTGTAGAGAGCGAGAGAGCATATTAGGACATATTATTTTATCGTATTTTTCTTTGAAATGTTAGGGCCATACAGTGAAGCTTAAAGTATAATGTTCTCGCCTCAGATGATCTTAAAACTGACTTTTATTGAACAACGGCAACAGAAAAGAGAACTTTTAACATAATACTCTGAGCTCTGGGAGCGCTCCATTGGAAGCTGCTGCTGCAGCAGTGCATGCTGGGACAGCTGTCAATCTCAAGAATGCACAAGTCTGCACTGATGCATGCTGGGTAATGAGGGAAGGTTGTGAACAACATCTGGGGACTTTGTCCATTCTCGGTCTTCGTGTTCTTGTGAATTGGAACAGTACTAGGGCTGAGGATGATGACGTTCCATGACCAAATGAGAACATAAGAACGCACAAGTACACATATTGAGAAACAGCCCTTGTGTGATTTGATTAAAAACACTTAGATATATTGTCTTTGTGAATGAATTGTAATGTTTCCAGATAAATTGTACAGTTATGCATTCATCGGGATACTTATCATATCACCAGAGTCTTGCTAATTCACATCCCTTGTTTAAAAACCTCTTATGTAGACAAATGAAATGGTTACACTAAGCAGAAACTCTTTAAAATGGTTTGAGTCTTACTAAGCCTTCATTCTAGTTGTGGTAACATGAAAAACAGCATTTTCAGGGTATTTTTTTTACCCCTCATGAAATCACTGAAAGCAACTTGACTATCCAAATTCAAAATAAGGAATCAGAGTTTTGGATTTAGTTTAAAAACTTTGCAGAATTTTTTAGAGCTTTTTTTTTTTTTTTTTAATTGAATTGTTAATTTTATCTGTGAGGCAGAAAAAAAGGATCAGTCAGAGCTGAGAATCTACTCTCTTTTAGTCCAATTTTAAATACTGTCTCGTGTTGTCATTACTTCAATGAACTATGACCAATACAATGGTCTTCATATCCTATTATTCACATGAATTTTCCTAAGAATAACCTGATCCCTGAGGGATGGTAGATTAGTGCAGGAAGGACATCCACAGGGAGGGAGATTAACAGAAAGGCCAACAAGCACAAATAAAGAAATAAGGAAATGTGAGAACTAAAAGGGAATAAAATAAGGAGAAACTGGGCATTACAATTCTTGTGGCTTGTAAAACCAGACACCATCTGGTCACAGCCATCATGCAGTGTAATCCCATCACATATGATAATTGTAACATCACATAGTTATATCTGTTTATTTTACACACTTACCCTCTAACTATCAATTCACATCAGATCATTAACTGGGATTGGAAAATAATACCTTGCTTATGATTTTTCATTCATAAATGATAACAGGTTCATTTTACCCTTTAAGGCCCTATCCACCTATTCAAACCAATTACATTTATGCAATAGGCAACAAGCTAAACACCCCAAGAATAAATATTCTAGGTTTAGAAGCAGCCAGTTTGCACACACATGCTTAGTGTACTTCCTGTTTCTGAATTCTGAATTTATCTGTTTTAAAATACAGTGCTGTGTAGAGGCGGGAAGTTGGAACAGGTTGTGACCAGGGTTGGGGGGATCTGTAGTGGTGTTTCCAGCCCATTTCCTGACTCTTACTGTAGGATGTATAAATTGTGGGTAGGTCATCCCTTCTGTTAGGTTCAAAAATGTAGGTTCATAAAAGAGGGTCCACACAGAAAGGGATTTTTAACAGCTTCTGCAGAAGGAGAAAGAGCTACACCCAACTCACTAACTCTCTCTCTCTGACCTCCCTCCTGCAGTGCCTTTTATTAATAGAACATAACACATGGTTACAAAACAGGGTATTCTTCTGACAGGAAAATTGATCAGGTCATAAGACAGGATGCTCCTCTGACTGAATCACAAGACAGAGTGGTCTTCTGATTGAATCATAAGACAGAGTGAAGCATCTCATTTCTTCAATGTTTTATATGTACATACATTAATTTTATAATCATCATTGAATAAACCTAACACCTTCTGCTGTACTCCATGTCCTTGTCCCTGACCCGAACCAAGCGCCACTCGAGAAGTTCTTCCTCAGTTTGGCCTTTCTCTATTAGGTGTAAGTGTCAGGCTCTTTGGGATATGGGTGATCCCAGAAACATGGAGGTTTCTATAGCAGACCAATTTAGGTGGGGAAACATGCTGTTATATTGGGCAACTTTGAAAGTAGTGGATACTGCTCCTTTATTATTGTTGTAAAAAAAACTCCAGAGAAAGAAATAATACATTGGAAACCATGTTAATTTAAGTTTTTGGGTGATTTGTTTTTCTTTATTTCATTTATTTATAGCACTTTGTTACAGATTGTATAGTTACAAAATCCTCTACGCTGTCCGTTTAATTCAGACAATGGATATCTTGTTGGGCATTATTTCTTACACAAACTCTTTTATTTGATTCTGAATATTTTGCAGTATAATAAGGCAAGTAAAGAGGGGCTCCAGGAAGGAGCTGAAAAACACCTGCTATTCAATAAAGCCCATTGATTTATTGAACATCAGAGCACACTGGGACAAGCCTGTTGATTGACAAGCCTATGGTGATAGTTCTCTAGCATACCCTGTGTTTTTTTTCTGATTGCCTGATCCTGACTAGTTCGTCCGTTTGGACCTCTGAGCTTGCTTGTTCCCGTTCTAATCTATTTGCCTGACGTGTCTTCGGATTCCTGCTGGATTTGGCCTGCTTACGTCCCTGGATCTGTTTTCTGACCTCGACTTGGATTTCCCTTCGATATGTCTTTGCATCTCTGATCTTCTGACCTGGACTCCTGTTTACCTCGTAGACACCGGCTTTGGCTATTGGCCTTCGTCTGCTTGCTTCTGCTCGGCAGCCAGCTCAGCAGCCTTCTTGGCTTCAGCTCCTGAAACTCTCTGGGCGGTGTTCGCCACGTGCTGTTGGAAATCTTCTGGCTGGCTTTCACTCCTTCTTCTGGGCTCAGACTAAACTTTAAAACCAGAAAAGTGACTCACACACTCGTAATTTTTCTCCATCAGACTTACGTTGTCACTAACCTTTCTCTGGGTCCTCAGTTCTTGTTCCTGACACAACCTGAAAAACAGAAGTTTAAAGATTTTATTAAAAAAACAACAAAAATAAAAAATCTGAATCTTAATCTGATATTTGTTAGAAAACAAACAATGCTCTAAGTGTGCTATATTTATGTATGCAGAATTTTGAAATGATGTATGCAGATTTTTGAAATTATGTGTACATTTCTTTAAATCTTCTATGTTTTACCCAACATTGTCTTAGATCATCTTAGATTGAAACTTGGCTACTACAGATGAACTTTTCAATTGGTTTAAACCAATTTGGTACATGTCTGCATAAAAACCCCTCTTTCTGATATAGCGGTCAAGATTTTCAAATGTGTTTGTTTCTCAGTTAGTCGTTCTTTTGGTCTTTTTTATTTGAAAGAATTTCATCAGGGACACTTTATAAACATGTTCAGCCTTACTAGTTTTGCTGTGAGGCCTATTCTGTATGTGCTGGTTTAGCAGTCAGAGTCCATTGTTGAAGTGTGGACATTTGCATGAGTCGAATACAAGAGACATAATACCACTCATCTGCACACGAGTACCTCATTCAGATATTTTGTATTATAAGCAGGATGTAGACTCAGAGACCTGCATGCCAATGCACTCTTAAAGCCACAAAGCAAAACAAAGGGAGGCAAGCAGCACACTGATGCAATCTGTGTGAGGGGATTTGGGCTTATATCAACCTGCTGCATTTTCTATTAAAGTGCTTGCCGCAGCTTTGGAGGTCAGGCCAGCTTTGCTCTCCTACAAAAGTTCATGGAATGAAAAGTTCCTTCTAACAGAATTTATGTTGGCCTTTTTTCCAAAAAACAGGACTTTAAATAATAAATCTTTGCTTATGGGTGATAAATAAGAGGTGAAATGTGTTGAAAAGGCCTTTCAACAGTCTGAAGAATCAGTCATCTGGTAATTGCAGGCACATTTATATATTTCATGGATAGAAGCACACTAGAGTCACTTTCAAAAACATGTTCTATCATTGATCAAGAAATGAAATTCTTGGAAAGTTAAGCCTTTGCTTACTAATATAGTAGGAAGGAAGGAAGAGACAAGAACCTTCCTGAAACTCTGCAGTGATAAAAGAGGCTAATCTTTATATATTTATGGAAATAAGAAATTCCAATCACAATATAAAATTACAGCACATTTGTAGTTATTGATAACCCTTCAACATTGACACATTTTATCAAATGACAATAGATCAATACCATCTTTGTATGTCACAGGGAAAGTTGGTAAGGGCCCAACAGAGGGAAGACTTGTTTTTTCCTGCTTTCAGTAGCTAACTTTACTATATCAGATGCATATGGTTACAACTTCAACAAATAATTTTAATAATATTTGTCATATTTATACATTGAAGATGCATTTTTTTCCCATAAATGTTCAATAAATTTTAAATGTACTGAAGCCAACTAAATGTCCTGGGAGGATCTAAGCAAGATCTCCTCTGCTTTGCCCAGAGACAGACCTCTGTCATCTGCATTAACTTCAGATGCTTTTAAAAATATGAGTGAGTGGGAAGAAGCAAATCCTTGGCTGAACAACACCAGTAGGGAATTTACAAATTAAATAAATAAATACTTTAGTCTGTCTGCACTGCAGTGCACAGTTAGCAGCAGGACGGAAACAAATCATACTATGACCATCTTCTGAGACCTACGTATATGATATGCAATATAATGATTATTGTGGTTCTATTGATTGATTGTGTGAATTTAATGATAATTTAATATCTGTATATCAGCCAATAGAAAAAGACATGTGAGCTAAATTATGCTAACTAAAAGCAAACAACAGGAAAACAAATATTAACACAATTAGTAATTTTTATATATATATTTACTATAAAAAAAAAAAAAAAAACACAAGTATGTGCACCATTCACATAAACTGACCACCTTTAGGTACAGGTGTCATGTGGTAGATTTTACAGCAGACATATATCATAAAGTAGTTGTGCAATAATTCCATCATGTGCATGGGACACTTTATTATCAGAATCAAGTTTATTGCCAAGTAGGTTTGCACTCAGAACGAATTTGACTTAGTGTTGATGTTGCAGACAAATTAGATATAGATATACAGAATACAGAATCTATCACTATATACAATATAAAACATACAATATATGGTATACAGCTACATAGCAGGGAGAGAGGCAGTGTCAGTGTCACAGGGGTCTCTTGGCCTTGTTGATAAGGCTGGTAGCTGATGCGAAGAAGCTGTTCTTGTGGCATGATGTTCAGCTCCCACTTTAGGTAGTGTGAGATGATAGTTCCCAGGAAGAGGAAATACTACACAGGGTCAATAGTGGAGTCACAGAGGCTGGTGGGATAACTGAAGCTGAGTTCTTCCTGAAGTCCTCAACCATTTCCTCTGTTTTTCGAGCTTTGAGCTTTAAATACAGATATACAGTATACCAGGGGAGGATCTAGGATTCTAGGAGATCAGGGGCTTAGCCCCGAGGGTGAAGATGAGAGAGTAGACTTTCTGCTAAATCCCATTCTAATGTAAAATATGACAGATTACTGGATTAAAGAAATTTCTAGTATACTACATGCTATCAAACATAACAAGTCCAGCTCCATAACATGGGAAGAAATTCATTTACCTGCAAGTCTTTAACTGTGTATATTTCTTTCTTCAACAACAAGCTCTGTGGAGACATTTGATCATTATTTGCCAAAGTTATGAAGGGGAAATCATATACTTTAGCCACCTGATATAATCTGCTCCCCCATAACATGGGAAAAATTAAACAAATCCTGTGAATTTTGAAACTGTCATTATTTTTCTATATTATGTTTGAAACATTTATTATTTTATATTTTGAAATCTTAAATAGTTAATAAAAATATGTCAATTCTCAATTCAAAATGTCTGGAATAGCATTACTTCAGACATTTTGAATTGAGAAAGCTCTCTGGATGGAAAACGAAACATCTTCAAACTTGGAAAACAAAGTCCAGCTGTTTTGGTTTGAACTTTTCTTTTGAAATATATTTGTAAATTGTTAGATAAACATTTAAAAAGAAAAGAAATTTCATAAAGATCATCAAAGGGGAAACGGATTGTTTCAGGTGGCTAAAATATACGATTTCCCTCTCATAACTTTAATAATTTAATGTCACCAAATCCACAGGATTTGTTGTTGATGATGAGAGGAATAAACACAGTTAAAGATTTGTAGGTGAATTAATTCCTTCCCATGTTATGGAGGAGGAACGGAATATTCCAGGCAGCTGAAATCTCCATTCTCTCCTCTCCTCCTCCCATATGTTTAGGAAATAAACAGCAACTGTTTCCAAATTCTCAAAAAATGTTATGTTTGATAGCATGTAGTATACTAGAAATTTCTTTAATCCAGTAATCTGTCATATTTTACATTAGAACGGGATTTACCAGAAAGTCTACTCTCTCATCTTTTCTGGAAATCTTAATTTTTGTGTCCTGCTATCAGCCAGTTTCCGTCCTCTTATATCAGCAGTGAAAAATGATAAATACTTCTGACTTTTATTTCTGTCAGGCTTAACTGACAGAAGTTGGAAAAAGACAGATTCTCTTGGCGTTTAAAAAATAACACAAAACAGCTTAAATTTATTTATTTTACAATTTTATAGACAACAGCTGCTGATTAAACTGGATGTTACAACATTGACATGAATGAAAATTAGGGCTGCAACTAATGACTATTTTGACAGTCGACTAGTCAGCGACTATTGAAACGATTAGTCGACTAATCGGATAATTATTACTTTTTTCTTAAATTCAGCATGAAGTTGATTTAATTATGTGGCACATGATAATGTACACAAAAAAGATGGTTACAATGAAAAAAACTTATTTTATTGCACATAGGCACAGTGCTCAGTCAACAGAGACATAAATAAACTTCTGTCCATTTTTTAGGGACAGGCAAATAAATGATTAATAAATTAAAATCAAATAAACATTTTTTCCCCTGTAAACCAAGAACAGGCTCATTAGCAGATGCAGAACAATAAATAAAACAAAGATGTGCATTTTGTGAAGTACATTCAGTGGTCAACTGTCTGTTGCAAAAGACTGGCTGGTCCAAACATCACACGTCAGTATGAGGGAGCTGTTGACCTCTTTTAGGATCTCCTTTACCTTTAAACACAAAAGTTGATTTTTGTAAATATTTAAAGAGCAAAAACCTACAAATCAACAGAAACTATTCAACATAAAAGTTTTATTGCAGCTGCTCTATCATACTACCAAAATTAAGTTATGTATTTCAGATATTTTAATACATAATATGTAAATATGTAATAAATTAATTAAATATATATTTGCTTTTAAATGACATTTGTGATTGCTTGTATGAAATGTGTGTGTGTTGGTGGGTGGGGGTGATTGATTGCTAATATGAAATACATAATTGCTATTAAATGAAATGTGTGATTGCTTATATGAACTCTGTGTATTTTAAACAATTACCTTCAGAAACATTGTATTGTATTTCTGCTCCATC
The DNA here is from genome assembly GCA_030533445.1 of Cyprinodon diabolis. Classification (NCBI taxonomy): domain Eukaryota; kingdom Metazoa; phylum Chordata; class Actinopteri; order Cyprinodontiformes; family Cyprinodontidae; genus Cyprinodon; species Cyprinodon diabolis. Next base: position 1,966,927 of record CM060083.1, on the reverse strand, counting down.
AAGTGGGTGAAATGGGTCCTGGATGGCAGGATATAGTCGGGGTTGAACTGGGCTATCATCTGTTGAAACCCAGCACCGTCAACCATGGAGAGTGGCCTCATATCATAGATGAGCATCTGCAGTACTGACTCAGTGAGGGCAGCTGCCTGTTGCGGGGTGCACGTCTGCCTCCTTTGCAGGAAGGGCTCCATGGTGCTTCTCTTCTTCGGACTGCGTGCATTTAATTTAAAATATGTTTGTCAGGCAGTCTGACATAACGCTCAAGCTCTTTTTAATAGCAAAAATGCGCTTATAAAATGCAAAATGTATGTCTTTAAAACTGCATTGGCTTGAATGTTACTTGCATCTTACCGAGGCGAGCCAGACTCCGTTTCGTTCTACTCCCCGACGTGCTTTCCCTTTAAATGTTCGTGCATTACCGAGGTACCGCCATGATACGTCTGCTTTGCAAACCTTGCAAGTAATCTTTTTATTGGCCGTATCCAGGCTAAAATGCTCCCAAACTTTAAAAGTCTTGGTACGCGTACCTGATATTGACGCCACCATATTTGTATGTTAGCGCTCAGAGACAGAGACACTACTGCGCATGAGCGACTCTCGGCAGAGATCATAATCAAGTGAGATGCCTCACTCTGTTGGAAAAACGCGTCTGGCGACAATAGTCGACAATGGAATTCATTGTTGACAATTTCTATCATCGATTTTTGTCGACAACGTCGACTAATTGTTGCAGCCCTAATGAAAATGGTCCCATCCGCCATGTTCGATTCTCTGGCTTCAATGCGCGCTCCCGACACAAGGGGAACAGAATTTTATACAACTCCAGGACAAAGAACTTCTGGAAGTCAGTCAGAGCTTCATATACCTGGGACATCAGTCTGTTTAGCAACAGCTAGTGGGGACTAGCACAGGAATGCTACAGGCTGCTTTCCTGCACATGCTGCCACTCTCTAGTGAATTCCAGTACTGCACATTTTACTCTGATCAGCTCAGAAGCGAGATCCGGGGCTCTTGGGGAAACATCCGGGGCTGCAGCCCAAGTAGCCACCCCTTAGATCCGCCACTGCAGTATACCCTATAGACTTTTCTTTGTAAAATGTATAAAACCATTTGCTCCCTACACTGTACAGTCCCATTCATTCCATCATTGCTTGCAGGCTTGCATTCAAGTCAATGAGTCAGTGCAATCAACTGATTTTGCTTAGATAGAAAACTTTGAATCAATCCAACTGTATGATCTGGTTGAACTGTAAAGTGCCTTGAGATGACGTGTTGTGAATTGGCGCTATAGAAATAAACTGAATTGAATTGCCTATTTGTGTTGGATTGTCACATGAAACTCCAATAACAACAGAAAACTTTGACATTATGAAAGAAACAGATCCATCATCTTTAAAATAGTTGGTCTGTTAAAACATTTAAGATCAGATTCAACCAAAACAAAACCTCACCAGACCAACCCAACTCTGCTTACACGTATATACTGGGTTTTGTTAGGCCTATTATAGTTGGACATTTGCACCAGGTAATTATCTCTATACTCTTAAGGCAGTGATATTAGAATCCATTTTTAGAATGAGAAAAAACCTGATGTAAGATCAAATCATCTAAAGAGCCATTCTATTGTTTTATATAAGACTTTAAATTAATTTAAAGATTTTTATAAACCTGTTTCCTCAGAATATCTAAAGCAATCTCATTATAGCAGCCCCCAGGGTTCAAACTGTTTGAATCACAGTGCAAACTGAATTGTTATGTTGCACTTCACACTAACTAATGTGATCAAAGGATTTTAAAATGTATTTGCAATAGATTGTTTATAGACAGACATTTTCTTTTCTCTCAGCTTTCAAACTAATTAGTGTTGTGACCTATGTTGTGATACAACATTGCTGAAATGATCACAGTCAAAGTCAGACCACTGAATGACTGACTACAGTGCTGCATTCCTTCTAGACCACTCAACACTCAACACCTGCATCAGATGCTTCAAAAGGTCTTCCCAGAGGGCAGCAGGGAGAACAGTCCATGGTGGGGGGGTGAGGGGTCACTGATGATGTTACGGGCTCGGGACACGCAGCGCTGGGATGAAATGTCTGTAATGCAGGTAAGAGAATCCCAGATGATCTTCTCGGCTAGTTTTACTACCCTTCTCACCTTCTTCCAGTCTGAGACGCTGCAGCCTCCACACCACACAGTGAGACAGCAGCTCAGAACGCTCTCTATGGTGCTTCTGTAGAAGGTGGGGAGGATGGGTGGGGGCAGGTGGGCTCATTTGTGTCCTTTTGACCAGTGAGGTTGTGTTTACATTCCTGGTGAGGGTGTCTGTGATGTGCACCCCCAGGAGTTTGGTGCTGCTGACCACCTCTACAGCTGAGCTGTTGATGACCAGTGGAGCGTGGTTAGGCCGGTTCTTCCTGAAGTCTAAGTTCGTCTTCTCCACGTTCAGGATCAGGCTGTTATCTTTGCACCACTCCACCAGCTGGTTGCAGGTCGTTGTCGTCTCTGATGAGGTCCACCATCGTGGTTTCTTCTGCAAACTTCACGATGTGATTGGTGGTGAACCTGGGGACGCAGTCATGTGTCATCAGGGTGAACAGCAGGGGGCTCAAGATGCAGCCCTGAGGGGAGCCTGTGCTTAGACTGATGACATCAGAGGTGTTCTGTCCAAACTGGACTGACTGAGGTCTGTTGGTGAGAAAGTCTAGCAGCCAATAGCAGAGGGCTGTATTGAAGCCCAGCTGTTCCAGTTTGCCCATCAGATGCTGTGGGATGATGGTGTTGAAAGCTGAACTGAAGTCCAGGAACAGCATCTGCATGTGGTATTTCTTCTCCAGGTGTGCCAGGCTCATTTGGAGAGCACCAGAGATGGTGTCCTCAGTGGAGCGGTTCCGTCGCTAGGCGAACTGGAACGGGTCGAATGTTGGCCGCAGACTGGAGACGATGTGTTCTTTAACCAGCCTTTTCGAAGCATTTCATCATGATGGGAGTCAGTGCGACAGGCCGGTAATCATTCAGTATGCTGGCACTATGGATTGGTCCAGCGAGGTGTTAAAGATGTCTGTGAGGACACCAGCCAGCTGATCTGCACACACCTTATATATTTTTGTTGCATCTACTGGAAGCCACCCCTCCTTCTCATCCAGGACCTTCAGAAGCGAACCTTTCCATTATTCCATCTGATGTTCAAATAGGGTGCTTAGCTTGGACGAGTAGTTAACCCCTAGAACCCGACGGACCCACCGGTGGCTCCAGCTGCCACGTGACCTCGGCTCGCTCTGTAAACAAAGGCTCCACGTGCCTTTAATTTTTTTTTTTTATCCGCTAAAAGAGGCTTTAATCTTTCAAAAACTATTCTGCATAAAGGTTTTGCCCAAAATGTTAAGATTTTAGTGCTATTTAAAAACAGCTGATGAGATATAAAGGTCTGCAGGTGATGACGCAACTGCCCGGAAAACACCCGATCAGCTGATCATCACAGCCATTTTGTGGCTTCACGAGACAGTGGAAAGACTCTCAGAGCATGGCACAAGATGTCGGCTATGCAACATCATGTTTTACCTTGTTTCAATAAAAGTTTTCTATTTGGAGTCAAAGAAAGAGCTTTCAGTTCATCATTATTATACATATTATACTGTGCACAATGGTACATTTTGCATATAAATGGGGTAAATGTCATGACCAATGGTTATATTATATGTAGAAAGTGTCATTAGATGGTAATAAGCTATTTAATTTTAACAAACCCCCAGTATTGATGTAAAAAACACATTTGGCACAGTTTGGTGACATTTTTGGATAAATGTGCCAAAATGGCCTCTCCGCCTAAGAAATTTCTCACTAATACCGTTCTAAAATAAATATGATTCATCTGATTGAGTCCAAATTTGGTATATTTTATACCCATTTTATATTTAGATTTAAAAGTCTGTACTACTTTTTTGTGCTATAAATAATATTTTGGTAGTGTTTTGCAATGTTTATTTCAACGAAAATTTTGGCGAGGTTCAAAAAATGCAAAATATTTTGTATTTTGTCCCTAATATTTCAGGCAGGGTCAGGCTACAATGGTGCTGACACCAGAAAACCATTCTATGACATCTTACCTTTACAGAGGTACCAAAAGTTTCTTCTTAAATCTAATAGCTGTGAGGCTATAAGTGATTTACTTTTGTGTGTTTTTGTCAGGCAGAAATTTATTTATACCCCCTGAGGGTGTAAGAGGTTAAGTTAGATCTTTGCAAGGTGTTTATTGAACTTTGGGACTCTTTAAGCCTATGGTTTATTTGAAAGGGTTCTAAACTGAGCCCTGGTTTCATGGTGTAATATAATAATAATACATTTTATTTGAAAGCGCCTTATCACAACACCCAAGGACACTGTACAGGCAGATAAAAACATTAAAAACAGGAAGCTAAAAAGTACAGGCATAAAGATTGCACAAAAAACAAAACAGCAGGAAGTAAAATAAAACCAAAGGAAGAAAAGGAAGAGAACAATATTGGAGTGATGCGTAAGAACTAGATGGGATAAGAGTGTCTGAACAGGAAAGTTTTGAGTCTGGATTTGAAAAGAGGGAAGGAGTCCAGAGTACGGAGATCCGGAGGGAGGGAGTTCCAGAGGTGGGGAGCAGAGCGACTAAATGCCCGGTTCCCCATTGTGACCAGATGGGCTGAGGGAACGGAAAGCTGGAAGGTGTGGGAGGATCTTAGGGAGCGGATGGGGGTTTTAACGTGAAGGAGATCTGAGATGTAAGATGGAGCCAAGCTGTGGAGGGCCTTGAATGTAGTTAGGAGGAGTTTGAAGATGATTCTTTGTTTGATGGGGAGCCAGTGGAGTTGTTGCAGGATGGGAGTGATATGATGAGAAATGGGGGTCCGAGTGATCAGGCGTGCTGCAGAGTTTTGGAGGAGCTGTAGTTTCTGGAGGGACTTGTTTGGAAGGCCAAAAAGAAGTGAATTACAGTAATCGATGCATGAAGTGATGAGACTGTGAACAAGAATGGCGGTAGTTTGGGGAGTGAGGGAGGGACGGAGAAGAGACATGTTACGCAGATGAAAGTAGGCAGACCGGGTGATGTAAATGAATGTGATGTGACTGGCTGTGAGTGAATTTAAGTGTTTCTTTCATACTGATTATTTGGTTTCCTTCTCCTGAGGTTGGTGTATTAGAGCAACTGAGAGCTTTGTAATCCTTTTTAAATCTTGTGCAATCACATGCTATTGGCGGCCATTTTCTGAGTCTTAAAACCCATTGTCTTGAGATTTTGAGTCCACCCTCCTCTTTATATATATATATATATATATATATATATATATATATATATATATATATATATATATATATATATATATATATATAAACTGTTTTCTCACCCCTCGTGGGGTGGTATGTGTCATCCTCAAGCTCGGGTCCTCTACCAGAGGCCTGGGAGTTTGAGGGTTCTGCGCAGTATCTTAGCTGTTCCTAGGACTGCGCTCTTCTGGACAGAGACCTCTGATGTTTTACCTGGAATCTGCTGTAGCCACTCTCCCAGTTTGGGGGTCACAGCCCCCAGTGCTCCAATTACCACTGGCACCACTGCTGCTCTTACTTTCCACATCTTTTCTAGCTCCTCTTTCAGCCCTTGGTATTTCTCAAGCTTCTCGTGTTCTTTCTTCTTGATGTTGCTGTCGCTTGGGATTGCCACATCTATCACTACTGCCTTCTTCTGCTGTTTGTCGATCAACACGATGTCTGGTTAGTTAGCCATCACCTGTTTGTCAGTCTGGATCTTGAAGTCCCATAGGATCTTAGCTCGGTCATTCTCAACTACCTTAGGATGTGTCTTCCATTTTGACCTTGGGACTTCCAGCCCATACTCATGGCAGATGTTCCTGTACACTATGACAGCTACCTGGTTGTGGCGTTTTATACCCTGCTGTTATGTGCTGTATTGTTTCAGAGGCATCTTTGCACAGTCTGCATCAGGGGTCCATCGGGGGTCCTGCCTGGTGTGGTAGACCCTGGCCTCTATTGATCTTGTATTGTAACCCTGTTCTTGTGCTGCCATGATTAGTGCCTCTGTGCTGTCCTTCAGTCCAGCCTTTTCCAGCCACTGGTAGGATTTTTTGATATCAGCCACTTCTTCTATTTGTCTGTGGTAAATGCCGTGCAGTGGTTTGCTGAGACTGCTGCAATCTTTCAGGTGTTGGTCTGAGTCTAAGATGTAAAAATTCTGTCAAAAACGTGTATTCATAATAAATATTGGTTCAAGCACTTTAGTTTAAAACACACACACATAAACTACTAAAAGTTCTATTAGTGCAGGAGTTGGACTTATCAAAGACAGGAGGTTAAGGACATCTTGTAGAAGTAACATATTTGGGTGATGATACAGAAATAAAAAAAATAGAATAAAATGTAGTGCTCACACTCATATCTAGAGAATAAATTATTTTCTTTTGACTTCAGATGAATAGGACTAGAAACCAAACACCTGCTGCATTTGCAAATTCAAGGCCACAGCACTGGCTCTGCTAAATTTGTATGTGTTTATTCAAATCATTTTCTTTGAGTGAAATGTAATAAAAGTGTTAGGGTTATATGTGAAAAAACAAAACAAAAACAAATATTTTCCATGATTTGCACTAAATCACATACTGTACATGCTCAACTTCTTTTCCACTGGCATTTATTTTTTATTTTTGTGGGTGCACAGTTATTTTGAAGGTTTTGTAAAGTGCAAATGATCTCAAATCTAACTAACCAAGCTGTAATTAAGAAATGTTTACGTTTTTTTTTTAAATATTCACGTTTATTTATTTATTTTTTAAACTGTTACACTACATTTAACAGGTTTCCTTAACTCTTAACGTACCAAAATACCTAAAACACACAATTGGCGAAACGGTTAATTTCACGTTCAAATTCACACATTGTAAACTAAACTCCAAACCTAATTTTCAAAATACAGTAATACACTAACACAACAAACTATGTCTAACAAAACATTGCAAACATGCAAACATATAATAATTCAAAACACTAACACAAGTTCTCTTCCAGCAGGAACATTTAGTCAATCATAACACAATGACCGTAAAACACTATCATCAGCTGAAATTACAGAAACTGCATTATTCTAGATATGTCAGGTGAACCCTTCTACAATAGACAGTAACTGTCTATTGTAGAAGGGCTCACCTGTGTTTTGCACATGCATTTTCTTTTGCTGCAGAAAGTTGCTTTATAGAATGCACAGTTTATGAAACAAAAGACAGAGGCAGAATTGCTGCAGTAAAGATTTTATTTGCAAAAGGACATTACTACAAGATATACAATATAACACTAGTATACAATAATAATAATAATAAAAAAAATCTTCTAATATACTTGGTCTTCTGCATTTGGCCACATGTTCTCATCCACATGACCTCCAACTCCATGACTCTCTGAAAGTACTGTGCTGTACTGAATATCTACTCTATGTCCTAATGTACTCTAGGTTAATTGAATAGTTTACTACAAAACACACCGTGTATAGTACAGTAATGACTGTATTGTATAACCTTACCTGGACGTATTGGTGACAGAGTTCTTTGATGGGTTCATCACTGTTCCTTTCGAAAGTTATTGTTGTTTCAGAGTCCGACAAATGGATGCTATGCTGATTGCTGCAATGTTCCCACAGACAAGGTTGTCCTCTACAACTATGGACTGAATGTCCTTCAGTTTTAATTCAGTTTTATTGGTGCTGCTCCAAAATGTTCCTTTTCCAGCCAAGACCAGCCCAGAGAGTCCTCTTTTATAACATATGATCATGTGATTGAAAGAACCTTAACACCTGAGTGTGCTTCCTAGATGGGAATCAGCTGGGATTTCAACAGTTGCATAACTTCAATAAGCTGTTTCAATTCAATATGAAGATTTGTTCACCTTGACTTTAGCCTGTACGGTTAGGTTTAGAATGTGGTGTCATCTGTTCTGACATACAGTGTTTTAGATATTGTCATTTTGAAATCTCTATAAATGCTGAAATTCTCTTTATGATGAAATTATTCATAATTTTTAATTACTTTTTAATAGAGCAACAAAGTAAAATACCTTTTTTAACCTGTCCTGTACTCCCATCTTAACTTTACAGTTAATATAAATAAATAACAAAGATTGTAAGGGCTAAGTAGAATTTTTTCTTATCTTTCTTGTCAATCAATCCTACCAAGCTTTTCTTTTACATAAATGATTCTGTCCCATTTTTCATACTGAACCAATCCACCATAAAGTTTTGAACTCTTATTGGAGCTAATCTAGATTTTCCTGACCTTTTAATATAGCGTGGTTAGTCAAACAGTATCTTAAACATTCACCCGTCCAATAATATCTATCTTTTCCAGACTTTTAAGGACAAATAACATAGTAAGACAGAATCTCCCCTATGACAGATTTGCTTCTTTTACACCTGTCCTGATGTAGAACTGTGTGTGAAATGGTTTTAGCAGGAGTCATCAGTTCTCTATCTGATAGAATGCCTGACCCAGATAGATTGATAATGTGGACATCAGCAGGGTCACCATGGTCCTGTCCTCTGTGCTTTGATAAGGTCGACACATCCTGCTTTAATTGCCACCCAGTGCTCTCTGATAGCCCTGTCAGGTCCTGATCACTATCAAACATGTTCAATAGTCTTAGCAGCAGTGTAGCACGGGGAACATCGAAGAATCTCTCTGACGTCTGTCAAGTCAAAAAGTAACACCAGGATGTGTCACTTAACCCAAAAGAAAGCATATTGACCTTGTTCTCAATAAAGAAACCGGGAATTAAGTTATGTGCTTGTTGCTGGTATACTTTGTCAGATATTTCAGCACTTATGTTATACATACAGTTCACAAAACTGTATTTATATCAATTCCTCATAGAAGCAGTTTGCAGAGCATAAAGGCAGATATAGGTGAATATGTTAAAACTTTACCGTCTGGCTTTAAACATCTACAGAAGTTACAGGCCAAACAGCCCAACACGTATTTCAACAACTTTTTCTCATTTTACATTGGATAAAGTGTAACAATTACTACTTATTCTTTTCAGGTTTACTGCTTATCAGCTACAATGTTTTGTGCCATTCAATTCAGTTTATTTCTATAGCTCAAATTCTCAATACATGTCATCTTAATGCTCTTTACAGAGACAATTCAACCAGATCATCCAGTCAAATTGATTTAAAGTTTTCTATCTAAGGAAAACAAGTCGATTGCATCAAAGGCAAATTCTCACACCAAACATGCTTACAGTGACAGTAGAGGGGAAAAACTCCCTTTTAACGGTAAGAAACTCTAGCAGAACCAGAATGGATCACTGAATGGATCAGTACCATTGAGGTGCTGATCCACCTGTTACAGGCTAACGCTGGAACTAAACGACCCATTCATCGGTTACCATTTGCATGTTTCCAAGCAATACAAGGCCTTGTCCATATAAGACTCAAACTCACTGCGGATCCAGACATTTGAATTGAGAAAGCTTCGTGGAGAGGTGGCGAAACGTCTTCAAATCTTGGAAACCAAGTCCAGTGGATATTTTTGAATTTTTACGGAATGACTATGACCTGGATGACTGAGAACCTTCATCAGCACACTGTTTTATTTACATCCTTGATTTGCATTGTGATTTAATTTGACATCATTTTGATCGCTTGAAATTAGTTTAAAAGCTAATTTGACCATATTCTATACTCTTCAGGATAAACTCTGGTTCTCAAAGATAAAATCTTTGCGAAAAAGTGAGATTACTTCATGGGGAGTGTTGGCCTATTGGATTGGAGCAGTGCACTTGTGTTCTGAGTGGGCTGCAAGTATTTGGTTCAATCCCCACAGCCTCCAATCTGGGTTCCTGAGCAAGACCCTTAACCCCACACAGCACAATGACAGCCCACTGCTCCCCAAGAGGATTGGTTAAATGCAGAGGTAATGTTCTCAATATTTGTAAATTATTATTAATAATTACAATTTCCAATCGAATATTTCTATTCTCTGTGTACATTGTAGCTTAGTTTAGACGTTTATTCTAGTTTAGTCAAGATTTTTTTACTGAAATATGTTTGACTTGGGATTGAAGGATTTTCATTTATATATTCTTACATTTTAATGGATGTTGTGAATTTATCTCATAAGTGTGCAGAGTTTGACCTTGATTTGAGATCAAATCACATTTTCTTTTACGGCCTGCTGGGCTTGTGTTCACAGAACAATATACGGCAGTCCAATTTGTTTTGGATTGAATAACCCAAGTCATAACAGCATTTAGGGCATAAAACCAGTCATCCTCATCTTGTCAGTGATTCTGCATATGGGTCAGAAAATTGTAGCAGATCATGTCATCCATATTGTTGCAATATATGGCACTGAAACTAAAACCGGAAAGATCTACATCTGCCAATAACTATTAATAGCATCTCCTACTAAATGCATGATATCTGCTGTTTTGATCACTGTTGATTTAACAGAGCGTTATTGCCTCTGGAATGTTGATAATAGTGGTGGTTCCAAGCGCTAACACAAAAATTGCAGGCTGCCGTACCAACTGCTGGGATATAAAATGTTAAGCTGCTCTAAAAGCTAAGGTAACTCTGTAATTGCAATTAGAATAATAAAAATAAAGAAAGAAAGTCAGAAAGTAAAAGACATGCTATAGTCTTATTTTAAAAAGATATTATCTCACTCTTATTCACAAATGCATGTGGTTATGTCTTTGTGGTTGGTGACGGCATAGGGCAGTTTATGTTCATCTCATGTGAGGAAGTGGATGTTACAGAGGAGTATATAAAAAAAGTTAGTATTTTTTGGTTAAATATTTGAATCTCTTTAATGTGTTAAAATTGTACGAATGAACCTTTCTGCAATTCCAAATAAATCAAGGGCAACATGCATACAGGAACTTGGCTCATATTTGATTATGCAAGCAATCAGCCCCAGAATGAATCCATTGGCCTGATTTTATTTGTTTGTTTTCGCCCCCATCTTGACTTGCTGTATTCTGCTCTTAAACTGACTGCTGTTTATGCATAGATTCTCCGTTATCTCATTAAACCCCTGTGAAAGCTCAAGCAGCCAGAAGCCTCCATTATTCTTTTTATCTCTGATTAGGGATTCTATTATAAAAGTAAATGAGGTCTGTGGGTTCTGTTTTTTTTTCTTTTCTTTTTTTTCCCGTTCTTTTGAAGAGTTTGCTATGAACACATTTTTCAGGCTTTAAAATGAACAGTAGAAACTAAGGGCTAATTATAGTTTAATCAGTCATAGGTTTTCATTTAAGTGGTTGGCTTCTGTGTTATTTAACGATACGACAATCAAACAGCAGGCCAAGATGACTCATGGATAATAAGATACTGTCAAAACGAGATTTATTGACAACTTTTACACAACTTTACAACAACTTTACAAAAAAAGGGAGAAAATTTGGTCTCTGACATTTGCTGTTGTTCAGTTGAATGAAGGAAATTTTATTAATTTATTATTGGAAGTAAATTCAAAGCATTTATCAAAGCATTTGAAAAAGAAGTACAAATAACAAATGAAACTTTAAAAAAAAATGTAACCCTAACCCAAAAAAAGAGGGTTTGAAAGTAAGTTTTTTCATATTTTATATTTTAAGCTTATTTTATTTTTTACTTCTTTAACCACCTTCTTATAAACCAGCTTTATGTTTTATTGCATAGTCTTATTACATTCTTCCTAAATTGTGTTGTACAGGTCACATTCTCTTAACTTCAGACTCAATGTTGTTGTAAAATGTTGTTGCCATGATGTCCATGCAAGCCAATGGAAATGCATCGTTGTTTCTCACTACAGCGGGAAACCCACATTCAGATGGGAGTAAAATCCGATCTGTAGGACGGAATTTGGAAAGAGCGCACTTAAGACAATTAAAATGATAAAATGTGATAATATGCCGAAAAAATATAAATTATAATATCAGAAAAAATATGAAAATAATAAAACCTAAAGAACAGCAAAATAAAGCAAACTTACTCCCAAACCTCTTTTGATTTAGTCGTATCATTTCTGGATTGGGGCTGTTCAGTGGTGCAGTGCAGCACTACAGACCTGTCCAGTGTGGACCCTTCCTCTCGCCCACTGACAGCTGGAGATAGGCACCAGCACCCCTCTCTGAGAGATAATAGATGGATTTCTAGATTGCATTCTTTTGTTTAAATTTACATTTACAAGACATGTTCTTTGCCTTAGACAATAATGGAAGAAAATTCGCTCTATATAGTTTGTATCATATTTTCAAGGCCGGGTACAACTATTGGTGACCGTGCTTGGTGGACAACTTGCATATATGTTACATGTGTTCCTTACATTTCTGTCAAGAATAATTATGATTCCACAAAGTTCCCTCAAGCAGGATATTCTTAGTGCAAATTAAATTATAAAAAAATAGCAATTTGGCTACATAACAGAAGATAATAAGAAATGTACTTAATAACAGAAGCTCTCCGTCAGGCCACTATATTTGTACTTTTTCTCCTTTCTCATGTGACATAGCTGCCGCTGCCGTTTCGAGCTGGTTGCCATGGCTCCTTCTAATCTCCTGGTTTTACTAATGAGGGAGAGAAACAGTTGGCGTTTGTTCATTGACATGGGTAGCCCGCCTACTTCATTTTCCTCAAGGATGAACCAAAGGGACTTTTTTTTAAACTTGTGATATGAGGAGATTCTTTTGACTGAATCAAGGATAAGTTGAGTTACTAAAATAGACGATGAGGAACTTGCACAGCCATGTCCTACATTACTCCACTTTTTTCCCCTTCATTACACATTTGTGCTGTCAAGTAGGAGGACAGCATAATTATATCAGTGTAAAATCATAATACATTAATGCATATATGCATGCCTATGTTATGTCATGTATAGCTGCTTTGAGTTTTTAAGCGCTGCCATTTGTGTCACTTCATATGTGGTATATAAGGATTAAATACTGCCCACTATTTTACTTCCAACATGAGATGTGTTGGGACTCTGAATGCAATGAATTTATTTGGTTTAATTTGTGAGTGTTCTCAACTAAAAAGCCTAAGAGGCTTCACAACTACGGCAATAGCAAGTACAATGCTCAAGAATCCCATTTTCTGCTGAACAGAAGGATTATTTTTATACTGCCTTCACACCGAACACATTTTGAGCATCAGAGGCAGATTGACATGCCGAGTTTATGGTGGATGTGCAATGGGGCATCCACCATAGACTCTGGCTGGGGGAAGTTTGAAGCTGTTTGAGCAATGACAAGCATCAAAAACTGTCCAAAGCTTTAGATACTAGAGTTAGACAATCTGAAATGCTTCCACACTAGCACTGTTGCTCTTAAGCTAAGAGTCACCATTGACTAAAAGCTGCTTAAGGCTGCTAGATGGTACCATCACCATCATCATCAAGTATCAAATTTGGTAATGCTTTGCTCCAGCTGTAGGAGAAAAGAATATTAACATTGAAAGAGATGGGAGTAACAGCGTTGAAAATAAACAGCGTTACTCGTTTTTTTAGTAATGAGTAATCAAAATGATTACTCTTACTGTAACTATAACCCATTTACCATTGCCGAAACCCTGTTACTGCACGTTACTCAGGTCTCACAATTAACCTTTTTTCATGATAGGACTCGTGCGCGCCTTGTCATGAGAGAGTGGAGGATGGAGAGTGAGGAGGACTCAAGCAGCAAAACATCGTTTTCCAGATGGAAATACTGGTGTTACATCGAGCTGCATTTCCCCATCAGATACGGTTTCCACTGCACCTCCGAACAGCGCAGGCGGCATGATTCACCGCGCAAGCGAGAGGAAAAGCGTATGCTCGCTAAAAGTGCGGAACAGCCGCCCTGTGCTCGTGCCACAGGAGAACTACTGAGAGCGTGAAGGATCAAATGTTAGCCTAAAGGGGTTTAGAAGCCCATCAGATAGCGTTCCCCCCATGTTAAGCAGGGGTAACGCTATCTGGCGGGGTTTATAGGCCCGTCAGATAGCGTTCCCCCCATATTAAGCAGGGGGAACGCTATCTGGTGGGGTTTATAGGCCCGTCAGATAGCGTTCCCCCCATGTTAAGCAGGAGGAACGCTATCTGGCGGGGTTTATAGGCCCGTCAGATACCGTTCCCCCCATGTTAAGCAGAGGGAACGCTATCTGACGGGGTTTAGAAGCCCGTCAGATACTGTTCCCCCCATGTTAAGCAGGGGGAAAGCTATCTGGCGGGGTTTATAGGCCCGTCAGATACCGTTCCCCCCATGTTAATGAGGAGGAACGCTATCTGGCGGGGTTTATAGGCCCGTCAGATACCGTTCCCCCCATGTTAAGCAGGAGGAACGCTATCTGACAGGGTTTATAGGCCCATCAGATAGCGTTCCCCCCATGTTAAGCAGGGGGAACGCTATCTGACGGGGTTTATAGGCCCGTCAGATACCGTTCACCCCATGTTAAGCAGGGGGAACGCTATCTGACGGGGTTTAGAAGCCCATCAGATACCATTCACCCCATGTTAAGCAGGGGGAACGCTATCTGGCGGGGTTTATTGGCCCGTCAGATACCGTTCCCCCCATGTTAAGCAGGGGGAACGCTATCTGACGGGGTTTAGAAGCCCGTTAGATACTGTTCCCCCCATGTTAAGCAGGGGGAACGCTATCTGACGGGGTTTAGAAGCCCATCAGATACCATTCACCCCATGTTAAGCAGGAGGAACGCTATCTGGCGGGGTTTATAGGCCCGTCAGATACCGTTCACCCCATGTTAAGCAGGGGGAACGCTATCTGACGGGGTTTAGAAGCCCATCAGATACCATTCACCCCATGTTAAGCAGGGGGAACGCTATCTGGCGGGGTTTATTGGCCCGTCAGATACCGTTCCCCCCATGTTAAGCAGGGGGAACGCTATCTGACGGGGTTTAGAAGCCCGTTAGATACTGTTCCCCCCATGTTAAGCAGGGGGAACGCTATCTGACGGGGTTTAGAAGCCCATCAGATACCATTCACCCCATGTTAAGCAGGGGGAACGCTATCTGACGGGGTTTAGAAGCCCATCAGATACCATTCACCCCATGTTAAGCAGGGGGAACGCTATCTGACGGGGTTTAGAAGCCCATCAGATACCGTTCCCCCCATGTTGAGCAGGGGTAACGCTATCTGGTGGGGTTTATAGGCCCGTCAGATAGCGTTCCCCCCATGTTAAGCAGGGGGAACGCTATCTGACGGGGTTTATAGGCCCGTCAGATACCGTTCTCCCCATGTTAAGCAGGAGGAACGCTATCTGACAGGGTTTATAGGCCCTTCAGATACCGTTCCCCCCATGTTAAGCAGGAGGAACGCTATCTGACGGGGTTTATAGGCCCATCAGATAGCGTTCCCCCCATGTTAAGCAGGGGGAACGCTATCTGACGGGGTTTAGAAGCCAATCAGATACCATTCACCCAATGTTAAGCAGGGGGAACGCTATCTGGCGGGGTTTATAGGCCCGTCAGATACCGTTCCCCCCATGTTAAGCAGGGGGAACGCTATCTGACGGGGTTTAGAAGCCCGTCGGATACTGTTCCCCCCATGTTAAGCAGGGGGAACGCTATCTGACGGGGTTTAGAAGCCCATCAGATACCATTCACCCCATGTTAAGCAGGGGGAACGCTATCTGACGGGGTTTAGAAGCCCATCAGATACCATTCACCCCATGTTAAGCAGGGGGAAAGCTATCTGGCGGGGTTTATAGGCCCGTCAGATACCGTTCCCCCCATGTTAAGCAGGAGGAACGCTATCTGGCGGGGTTTATAGGCCCGTCAGATACCGTTCCCCCCATGTTAAGCAGGAGGAACGCTATTTGACAGGGTTTATAGGCCCATCAGATAGCGTTCCCCCCATGTTAAGCAGGAGGAACGCTATCTGACGGGGTTTAGAAGCCCGTCAGATAGCGTTCCCCCCATGTTAAGCAGTAGGAACGCTATCTGGCGGGGTTTATAGGCCCGTCAGATACCGTTCCCCCCATGTTAAGCAGGAGGAACGCTATCTGACGGGGTTTAGAAGCCAATCAGATACCATTCACCCCATGTTAAGCAGGAGGAACGCTATCTGGCGGGGTTTATAGGCCTGTCAGATACCGTTCACCCCATGTTAAGCAGGGGGAACGCTACCTGACGGGGTTTAGAAGCCCATCAGATACCATTCACCCCATGTTAAGCAGGGGGAACGCTATCTGGCGGGGTTTATTGGCCCGTCAGATACCATTTACCCCATGTTAAGCAGGGGGAACGCTATCTGACGGGGTTTAGAAGCCCATCAGATACCGTTCCCCCCATGTTAAGCAGGGGGAACGCTATCTGACGGGGTTTAGAAGCCCATCAGATACCATTCACCCCATGTTAAGCAGGGGGAACGCTATCTGGCGGGGTTTATTGGCCCGTCAGATACTGTTCCCCCCATGTTAAGCAGGGGGAACGCTATCTGACGGGGTTTAGAAGCCTGTCAGATACCATTCCCCCCATGTTAAGCAAGGGGAACGCTATCTGGCGGGGTTTAGAAGCCCGTCAGATACCGTTCCCCCCATGTTAAGCAGGGGGAACGCTATCTGACGGGGTTTAGAAGCCCATCAGATACCATTCACCCCATGTTAAGCAGGGGGAACGCTATCTGGCGGGGTTTATAGGCCCGTCAGATACCGTTCCCCCCATGTTAAGCAGGGGGAACGCTATCTGACGGGGTTTAGAAGCCCGTTAGATACTGTTCCCCCCATGTTAAGCAGGGGAACGCTATCTGACGGGGTTTATAAGCCCATCAGATACCATTAACCCCATGTTAAGCAGGGGGAACGCTATCTGACGGGGTTTAGAAGCCCATCAGATACCATTCACCCCATGTTAAGCAGGGGAACGCTATCTGGCGGGGTTTATAGGCCCGTCAGATACCGTTCCCCCCATGTTAAGCAGGAGGAACGCTATCTGGCGGGGTTTATAGGCCCATCAGATACCGTTCCCCCCATGTTAAGCAGGAGGAACGCTATCTGACAGGGTTTATAGGCCCATCAGATAGCGTTCCCCCCATGTTAAGCAGGAGGAACGCTATATGACGGGGTTTAGAAGCCCGTCAGATAGCGTTCCCCCCATGTTAAGCAGGAGGAACGCTATCTGGCGGGGTTTATAGGCCCGTCAGATACCGTTCCCCCCATGTTAAGCAGGAGGAACGCTATCTGACAGGGTTTATAGGCCCATCAGATAGCGTTCCCACCATGTTAAGCAGGGGAACGCTATCTGACGGGGTTTAGAAGCCAATCAGATACCCTTCACCCCATGTTAAGCAGGAGGAACTCTATCTGGCGGGGTTTATAGGCCCGTCAGATACCGTTCACCCCCCATGTTAAGCAGGAGGAACGCTATCTGACGGGGTTTAGAAGCCCGTCAGATACCGTTCCCCCATGTTAAGCAGGGGAACGCTATCTGACGGGGTTTAGAAGCCAATCAGATACCATTCACTCCAATGGTTAAGCAGGGGGAACGCTATCTGGCGGGGTTTATAGGCCGTCAGATACCGTTCCCACCCATGTTAAGCAGGGGGAACGCTATCTGACGGGGTTTTAGAAGCCCGTCAGATACTGTTCCCCCCATGTTAAGCAGGGGAACGCTATCTGACGGGGTTTAGAAGCCCATCAGATACCATTCACCCCATGTTAAGCAGGGGAACGCTATCTGACGGGGTTTAGAAGCCCATCAGATACCATTCACCCCCATGTTAAGCAGGGGGAAAGCTATCTGGCGGGTTTATAGGCCCGTCAGATACCGTTCCCCCATGTTTAAGCAGGAGGAACGCTATCTGGCGGGGTTTATAGGCCCGTCAGATACCGTTCCCCCCATGTTAAGCAGGAGGAACGCTATTTGACAGGGTTTATAGCCCATCAGATAGCGTCCCCCCATGTTAAGCAGGAGGAACGCTATCTGACGGGGTTTAGAAGCCCGTCAGATAGCGTTCCCCCCATGTTAAGCAGGGAGGAACGCTATCTGGCGGGGTTGTATAGGCCCGTCAGATACCGTTCCCCCCCATGTTAAGCAGGAGGAACGCTATCTGACAGGGTTTATAGGCCCATCAGATAGCGTTCCCCCCCATGTTAAGCAGGGGGAACGCTATCTGACGGGTTTAGAAGCCAATCAGATACCATTCACCCCATGTTAAGCAGGAGGAACGCTATCTGGCGGGGGTTTATAGGCCTGTCAGATTACCGTTCACATCCCATGTTAAGCAGGGGGAACGCTACCTGACGGGGTTTAGAGCCCATCAGATACCATTCACCCCATGTTAAGCAGGGGAACGCTATCTGGCGGGGTTTATTGGCCCGTCAGATACCATTTACCCCATGTTAAGGCAGGGGGAACGCTATCTGACGGGTTTAGAAGCCCATCAGATACCGTTCCCCCCATGTTAAGCAGGGGGAACGCTATCTGACGGGGTTTAGAAGCCCATCAGATACCATTCACCCCATGTTAAGCAGGGGGAACGCTATCTGGCGGGTTTATTGGCCTGTCAGATACTGTTCCCCCATGTTAAGCAGGGGAACGCTATCTGACGGGGTTTAGAAGCCTGTCAGATACCATTCCCCCCATGTTAAGCAGTGGAACGCTATCTGCGGGGGTTTAGAAGCCCGTCAGATACCGTTCCCCCCATGTTAAGCAGGGGGAACGCTATCTGACGGGGTTTAGAAGCCCATCAGATACCATTCACCCCATGTTAAGCAGGGGGAACGCTATCTGGCGGGTTTATAGGCCCGTCAGATACCGTTCCCCCCATGTTAAGCAGGGGGAACGCTATCTGACGGGGTTTAGAAGCCCGTTAGATACTGTTCCCCCATGTTAAGCAGGGGGAACGCTATCTGACGGGGTTTATAAGCCCATCAGATACATTAACCCCATGTTAAGCAGGGGGGAACGCTATCTGACGGGGTTTAGAAGCCCATCAGATACCATTCACCCATGTTAAGCAGGGAACGCTATCTGGCGGGGTTTATAGGCCCGTCAGATACCGTTCCCCCCATGTTAAGCAGGAGGAACGCTATCTGGCGGGGTTTATAGGCCCATCAGATACCGTTCCCCTGCCCATTAAGCAGGAGGAACGCTATCTGACAGGGTTTATAGGCCCATCAGATAGCGTTCCCCCCCATGTTTAAGCAGGAGGAACGCTATATGACGGGGTTTAGAAGCCCGTCAGATAGCGTTCCCCCCATGTTAAGCAGGAGGAAACGCTATCTGGCGGGGGTTTATAGGCCCGTCAGATACCGTTCCCCCCATGTTAAGCAGGAGGAACGCTATCTGACAGGGTTATAGGCCATCAGATAGCGTTCCCACCATGTTAAGCAGGGGGGAACGCTATCTGACGGGGTTTAGGAAGCCAATCAGATACCCTTCACCCCATGTTAAGCAGGAGGAACTCTATCTGGCGGGGTTTATAGGCCGTCAGATACCGTTCACACGCCCATGTTACAGCAGGGGGAACGCTATCTGACGGGGTTTAGAAGCCATCAGATACCATTCACCCCATGTTAAGCAGGGGGAACGCTATCTAGGCGGGGTTTATTGGCCGCTCAGATACCGTTCCCCCCATGTTAAGCAGGGGGAACGCTATCTGACGGGGTTTAGAAGCCCATCAGATACCATTCACCCATGTTAAGCAGGGGGAACGCTATCTGGCGGGGTTTATAGGCCCGTCAGATACCGTTCCCCCCATGTTAAGCAGGGGAACGCTATCTGACGGGGTTTAGGAGCCCGTCAGATACCGTTCCCCCCATGTTAAGCAAGGGGAACGCTATCTGACGGGGTTTAGAAGCCCATCAGATACCATTCACCCCATGTTAAGCAAGGGGAACGCTATCTGACGGGGTTTAGAAGCCCATCAGATACCTTTCACCCCATGTTAAGCAGGGGAACGCTATCTACTTTTTCAAAGTATTGTGCCCAACACTGAACATTGATAAGACAGAAAGTATTTAAAACTTTAAATACTGTACATTTAAAACTAAAAGTGAATGAAACTTTACAATTAGCGGGGGGGGGGGGGGGGGGGGGGGGGGGATCAGAAGAAGCATTTTCAATGCTTTTTCAATGCTTTGTCACAATTGTCACAAAAGTCTCCAACAACACAGAAAGTCGCTAGAGTTGGCACTACTCGATTTTGTGAAAAACGTACATTCTCTAGAGGGATCTGAAAATGTAATAAACATAGCAAAGGAGTAGCTTACTTGGCAACAATAGTGACAGGGTACGCAACCAATAAAAGAAGCTGATCTGGGAGCTGGCAGGGAGACAGCCACTGCATCCAAGCAGTGATCTCTGTAGAGCTATTAGCATAAAGCTCTATACTATTTTTTTGCATTTAGGAAAGAATGAATGTGATGAAAAAAGGTCAAAAAAGAAGAAATCTTACTGTACATCAGCTAGTTTAAATTTTAACGGTATAAACAGTTCTTTCAGGATATGATAAAGGGCACCCTTTAAAAACTTTTAGACTGTAGAATAGTGAGCCTTATCTAGACTGACTAATGCACCATGGAAGGTAATGTGTTACCCAGGTTACATGCTTGGAGAGTTGGACTTCACACTGCACTGCTTGTCAAAGTGATTTTGAATGTAGTAAAAGAAAGCAACTGGATTTGGACTCAGAGTTGCATTTATTGTTTTGAATGAACTATGGTATGTTTCCAACTCCATTTTCAAATGCGATTAAGTGCTGGGAACATGTGATCAGCAGGCGAACTAAGGTCTTGCATTTGACATTCCATTATTATATTCCATACCTTTAACCCTTTACATGAGTGAATGTAAGAGCTGGCAGATTTTTCACTATGTTATACATATATTTTATCCATGCATCCACCGGAAGCATCAGAGAAAGCAACATGTATTGAAAATGGCCTTGGTTGCTATCTAACTACCCTCATTCACTGAGGATGTGTCAAAATTATAGCTATAGATATATAAATGTAGCTTGTTTTAAAGCTAAAATTTGCATTTTATGTGTATGTCTTTGATCATAATTTGTTAGCACCACAAACTAATTTCTTTTTTTTTTATTTTACCTTTATTTATAGGGGTTGTGAAAATGAGATCCAAGACCTCCTTTAAAATAGCGTCCTATTTCCATAACAACAAACTAAATTACACACGGCAACAAAATAAATTACATACATGGCAACAAAATAAACAATCAAGTGGTTTGACTCAGATTAAATAAGCTAATAAAATGAGCTAAAAACAAGAACATATTTCATAAGAGGATTCCTCTTTTTGTCAGAGACTTGTCCCAAAGGAATAAAGGTTCTTGTAGATTTTTTTTATTATTAATAATACCTATCTTATCTTTGATTCCAACTACGCATTGAAACGCATATGTTTTATTTACAATTTACCTGCTTTATATTTTTTATCTACTTTATATGTATCTACGTTTTTAAAAGCTATGTTTTAAAGTTTTATTTCGAATGAATTTCACATGCTTCAGTCATATGAATTTGGTGTTAAAAAAAGTTGTCAGGCAATGAGGTTTTTTATTTGTTTAATATGAGCGAAATGCGACTTATTTGTATGCAATAGAGGAAGAACTACTAAACTTATGTTTAGTCAAGTGTATGTTATGCACTTAAAACAGCACTATTTCTCCATGTTTACTGCTGTGCTGCATTTTATATTTAATTTATAATGTATAAAAACAGGCAACATAGTCCGAATGGCCACACAGAAAATATCTGATTCCTGAAAAAATCAGAGTAGATCATTAAGACCTCCAGTGGGAATGTAGCCTAAGAGTGTCAGCTACATTTTTTAAAGAAAGATAAAATCTCCGCTTCATACAAGGTTTTGTCTCAGAGGGAGCTTGGTCATGAGAAAGTCAAGGGTCAGGCTCAAAGTTACAAAGCTGGGAGCTTGTGCAAGACCTCAAGCGGTCAATAAAGATCACCAAGGACAAAAACTTCCATTTACATTTTTGAAAGAGGAATTGAGAAAGGATTCTGTGGTCTGAGAAGACCAAATTTAGCTAAACATGCTGTGTTTTGATAATCAGGTCTGCAGAGTATAACGTGTTGGAACTCAATCTCCACAGCCAAGAGCAGCAGATTAAACATTATGTGTTTTGCCACAACGGGCCAGCGACGAATTGCAGGAAAGCAATTCTTACAAGCAAATTAACATAGAGGTAGCAAGGCTCCTACATCCACGAGTCTACTGGTTTAAGGTTTTAGTTCAACATAGCGGACAGAGATGTATGAAGGGACTCAAAGTTCTGTTTTTACTTTTAAAAGCCAAAAAAGGCTGTGGGCTTTTCAGGGTTCACAGATTCTCAGATGGAACCAGTATTGAAAATCCCACCACCTTCTCCAGAAGCTACTGTACGACTAGATCACAGTTGCTTTCAGTGTTACTTCCTCCTATATTGACCCAGTTTAGGTCCTGCTGCCCTGCTTTGGGGGAAAGGTTAAACCGGGCTTACACTGTGTCATTTATTTGGCCTTTTCGGGCCGACTTTCCAGTCGTGAGAATTTTCCGATGGACTCGAATTTCGGCGTGATTGTGCTTCGTGTAGTGTACAAAGGGTAATGAGGAGGCGATCAGCCTCTCATGGCCACCTCCGGATCAGGCATTGTGAGGTCGGGAGAAAATCAAGCATGTTTGATTTTCAGTCGACCGTCGTGGGCAAATCGCTCAGTGGGCATGCGCAAACAAGGATTCCTCTCTGAATTAAAGACAGAAGCATGGCGGGGGTGTGAGTAAAATTGAGTTCTTTCTATAAAATTGACAGACCGTAGTAGCCAAGTTTGCTCAGCCATGTCTTTGTTCAAATATGTCACAGCCTTTTTCTTCTTGGCTTTCAGCACAAAATTGCACAAATTGCCAAGGTAGTGCGGTTCACTCCAGTGAGCTTGATATTCCTCTTCTACTCGTTTAGCCATCTCACTACGGAGCTGAGTCCGACATGGTTTTTAGACGTACACTGTGAGCAGGTAGATCGCATCAGAGTGTCGGGCTGCACATACACAGTGAGCTGAGAACTCAAACTGAGCTGTAGCTGCGTGCAACGATTGAAAAAAATTGCAGTGTATTTCCTGCTTTAGCAAAGAGAGAACAAATGCTCAAATCTTTATTGAACTTAAAAGTTAACAAGTTGCTATGTAAAAGCTCATTTGTGCTTTCTAAACTCACACTCGCCTTCCATTTTCTCCTTTGATTTAATTTGTTTTCAATTCAATTCAGTTTATTTATATAGCGCCAAATTCACAACACATGTCATCTCAAGGCACTTTACGGTTCAACAGTTACAGTTTTCTTTCAGTTACCGGTCCATAGAGCATTGAGCTCAATAAATATTAAAAAAGGTACGAGTTTTGAGAGTTATATTGTGAAAAAATACACCACAAACTGTCAAGGCTCAGAACAGAGTATTCCAGGCAGAATATTTCTCAGAAAATGTTTATTTCAAAACGACTGAATGGCAGTGGGCAGGTATAGCTTCCAAGGCAGGAATCTCAGCAGGACGAAACACAGGTTAGTGACCACGTTATTCTGGCGGAGGATCATGAACGTGTGAGTCACTAATCTGGTCTCAAAGTTCAGTCCGTTCCAAGAGGAAGAGGTGGGTTCTAGCCAAATGGCTGCAAACACGACACGACGAGCACTGTCCAGGAGTTAGAGATGCTGAAGCCTTGAAGACTGCAGAGCTGGCAGGAGATCAGATTCCAGCTGACAAAGGAAGGCAGGAAAACCCAGAGGGTGAAGCCAAAGCTTGTGTCGAGGACGTGCTCACGATTCACAACGAGGTGATCCTGCCGGACTCTTACTGCCTTCCCTGTCTCATCTCAAGCGGTCCAGCAGAAGACCGCCATGTTGAGCCTGGTTCTGCCAGAGGTTTCTTCCCAACTGGGAGTTTTTCCTTTCCACTGTCGCTTCATGCTTGCACATCATGGACAGGTTCACGCAACCTGTGTTATCCAAGCTGGACTTCCATCTTCCAGGTTGCTTGGTGAAGTACTAGTATCAGCTCGCGCAGTCCACAGGATCTCTCCATTCAGCTCAAGCAGACTGTCTCTCCAACCAGCAGTCTACAGACTGACCAACTTCATCAATCTCCCCTCCACCAACATTTTGAGGCCTGGGGGGAAAATCCTGGTTCTTTACTCCTGTTCGTGCATATCAAACACCGTTCAGCACTAATGTTTCCTGCCGAGGTCTTAGCACCAATGACCAAAGTAATTGTAACAATAAAATTCTTTTAGTTGTCTTTTTCGTTCTGCGTGAGTTTTTCGGATTGAAATAACATATAATTCAGTCTGGCAAACTTGAAAAAAAAAAATTTAAGAATGAAGTTAAATTCATAAACTTATAAACTCTTGTGAGGAGGAGGGCAATGGTTTTATGTATCATCAAAAGCAGTGTTCTACTTGATGGAAAATTTCAACACACGGCCAACATTTTCAACTAGTTGTGGATCCCTTAGTATTTTCTTATGTCAACAAAACCAAATAAAATCGCATAAAATCTAAACATTAGTGTTCTTCAGAAATTGAACTTAATTGAACTTTAAATTCTGAACAGCTACTTTATTCAACAATATCACGGTCCATTACCCTAATTTAAAAGGAAGCAGCTTGCCTGAGGCTTTGTAGTTTAAATTTAGCTGGTTGATCTATTTTTTATCATCTTTGATTGCAATGCACATTATGCTGCAAATACAGAAAGCTTAACCTGACTGTTGTAGAGTTATAGAACGTATCTATATTTTTTTAGATGTGACATAGCTCCTAATTTAGAACTGTGTTGACAATCAATGGTTTACTTTATAGTGATTTAATGGTCTCGTCATTGTACGGCCTCTCCTGAAGTGCTTCAGCAGTTTTTGGTATCAGAACATCATGTTTTTAATTTTGGGCTGTAAATCATTTCAAAGGTATTTGACTCCGAAACCCATTAAACTTTACTGCAACTTCTTTTACTTCACATTTGTGAGCACAAAAAACAGATGCTTGTAGCATCAATCTTCTGTGTCTTCTTGTGTTTCCATCTTTCTCACCAGTTTTGGATTTGCTGTTAATGGCACCAGCCCAAACAAAATATTACAGCACACCCTTTCCCCTATCAGAAGACACAGAAAAATAACCTAGGCAGCAACGGAGTTATTGTCCTGTCCATTGTTCATGATGTTACATAACCAGCTGACTTTTCTTGAAGTAGAAGAAAAGTCTTGTCTGTGACAACAGTGAGCTCATTTACACAACTTTATTAATGGTGAGATGATAAAAAAGAAAGTAATTGAAATTGTTCAAGTGGCTTTAGAGAAGATGAAAAGAAGAGAAATGCAAAGGCTGTCAGCATGATATGTAACATGTGATGCAAATAATAGGGTTGTGATTTTATGTTACTTAATCAATAACTTTCATCCTGCTATGATGTTCTGTGAACACACATCCAGTTGGGTGTTTGTCAGTGATGGGAGTAACGACGTTAAAAGTAATGCGTTACTAACGCCGTAACCTTTTTTAGTAATGAGTAATCTAACTAATTACTTTGACTGTAAATATAACGCAGTTACCATTGCCGACACCCCGTTACTGCACGTTACTCAGGTCGCACAATTAACCTTTTTTTCATGATAGGACTCGTGCGCGCCTTGTCATGAGAGAGGGGAGGATGAGAATGGCTGATGTATAGTGAGATTCCGTCTGTCAGTGGGTAGGTGGGTGTTTCTGCTGGCGGGTGTTAACGTACAGCACACACAGAGAGATGGAGAGTGAGGATGACTCCAGCAGCAAAACAGCGTTTTCCACATGGAAATACCGGTGTTACGTCGAGCTGCGTTTCCCCATCAGATACGGTTTCCTCTGCATCTCCGCACAGCGCACGCGGCAAGATTCACAGCGTAAGCAACAGGACACGAGCATGCTCGCTAAAGGCGCGCACCAGTCGCCCTGTGCTCGTGCCACAGGAGAACTATGGAGAGCGTTAACGATCAAATGTTAGTCTATATGGAGAAAGGGAGAAATCTGGATGGATGGATGGATGGATGGATGGATGGATGGATGGATGGATGGATGGATGGATGGATGGATGGATGGATGGATGGATGGATGGAGGTTGCAGTATCTATAATAACCCAAACACACAGCATTTCAGAATTAGACATCCCCAGTTATTAATTTCATACACTCACCAGATCTGAACACCCTGTTAAAAAACTTCACACCCATGAGTAGAGGTAATGCAGCCTGATGATATTTACACCGCATCACATACCGTTCTCCCCATGTTAAGCAGGGGGAACGCTGTCTGACTTGGTTTAGAGGCCCGTCAGATAGCGTTCCCCCCTGATGTTATTTACGTTGAGTTGCAATAAATGCTAAACTCTCTGCAGGTTCTTGTCTTTGTCGTCCGCTCTATTCAGCTGGCTTTGGAAACACACGGCGTGAAGGAGGGGGCTGGGTGGTGAGGGTTACGGGGGCGAGAAACGCAAAAGTAACGCAATAGTTACAATTACTAGTAACTAGTTACTTTTATTGTGGAGCAACACACTTACTTTTTGGGAGAAGAACTAGTAACTATAATTACTGCCCAACACTGGTGTTTTTTAGCAACAGAGTTGCCAGCGATACATAAAGAAGTACTTGCTTGCAATAACCAGTATTAACTGGTAATATTAGTCGTTATTGTAATTGAAAAAAAATCATAAAAAAGAATCTGTTGTGTTTATTATGCATGTTCTGATTTTCTCAGGGCCTCAGTTTCAGACAAATTGATATAATGAATGACTCCATCGCAGCTAACCCAGCAACACTTAGCTAAATGAAGAAAACAATAGCAACCATTTGTGTGACAGCAGCTAAAGTTTGAGAGAACGCAAAAACCAACTGATCACAAGAGGAAGGGTGTTTGTAGTAAATTATCAAAGCTATTTTCGTCAAAAAAGAAAAGTATATGTATGATCTGTCCTGACAGCTGACCTTAATTATTCATGTCATCCACCTGCTTTTTCTGCTTTGTATTCGGCTCAGTCTAGCTATCGGGGCCAGATCATTGTTTGTTCCCTGTTTGATGTCTTTAGGTTCTGTTCTGTTCAGGTCTCTGTTCCAGCAAGGAGATCATTCTCGAGCTGATAACTCCTGGATCCCTGAACTGTTCCTGCCTGATCTGTTCTCCCCTGACGTGGATCGGCTTCCTGCATGTTCATGCAGCATCAGGGACACTCTGGGCAGCTCAGAGCCGCATCTCGTTGGCAATGGATCAGCTGATCCAACCTATTGTTGAGAGGATGGACTGAACTGTTAAACCAGGTAAGTGACTCACTTGGACAATTATCTCCTGTCAGATTATCATGGTCACTTACCTGTGTTTCTCTCTCCAGTCTGTTAGTGATTGGGCGGTGCCCTGCCCCCTCCTAAAGCCACTACGGTTCGCTATTCCACAGCTCCGCTCTTCTGTTCTGGTTTTGTTTAAAAACATTTTGAACTTTCCTACTGACTGTCTCAACTTGAAATACTGGGACCATCTATCCCGTTTTATGATGGTATATTAATGAAAACTTGATACTGTGTATTTAGTGAAAAAAATTTGTTGAAATTATATATTTTTTTAAAAGGTTGTAATACAGGAGAGGAAGAATGAAGGCAGTTGGAATAGAAAGAAGATGGTCTTTATAATTTTAGGTGAAGTATAATCAGAAGAGAAAAAAATCAATTCTACAGCTTTTACTGAAAGGATCTAGGAGACATCTACCCCCACGCCCACCCCAAAAAAAACAATAATAAAAAATTGCTCAACATATAAAGTAAGGCTCATATCTGTGATGAATTACATTATAACCTTCACACTGTCAACTACAGCAGGTGGTATGTAAATCCAAACACATCATACTCAGCATACAGAACAGGTACCAAGGTCCTATAAAGATCAGGTCTGAAGGCTTTCAGACCATCTTGCTCTCATTGAATGGAATGAATGGCCTGCAAAGAAACACCAAAATTAGACATTTTATAGGTTGATTTATAACATTGGAAGAAAGTTAAATTACTGTTCTGAAGGGAACTCATCTTCAAAAGATTCCTGCTTAGTGTTATTTCACATTGATATGCTGTTGTCTGTATTTTTATTTTTTTGATTTTCGTCAAATATTACTTTAACATTTAAGTCCAAAACTCATGAGTTTTTTTTATAAAAAAAAAAAATAATAATTTCTGCATCCTTCAGCCTCTTGACCTTGTTTTGAGGGAATTTGATCTCATTTCCACAGGTAAAAAATAACTTCCTGTCTTTTTTTTTGTCTACAAAAGCAAATACTTAAGAAATTTCACTTTTGAAGAGCTCACAAAAACGCTTAACAAAGTCATACAAACTGCCTGATTAAAATAATACAATGCAGGCTCATTTTAACCATTAATGAATGTCCAATGCATGATGTGTGCATGCATGTGTGTATTTGCATACCCATACACACATTACTTTCAATGGCTTATTGATATTTTGAAAACAATGAATAAACAATAACAGTGTCTCGGTTTTGAATGTAAATATTCTTAGGGAATAAAAAAATAATACATATAATAAGAAAGTAATAGCTTATAATTTATGAGTCACCTTTGAAAAATCTTTTCCAAATAAATTAACCTCATCTATTTATGATTAATTAATGTTAAGTAAGGTGTAAATATTGTAAGGTGACCAGATTTCTGAGACAGAATCTGAGAAAAGGAAAAAAAAAAAAGGAAATAAATGTCATCAAGGTGAAATGAAGAACCAGGGTAAGTAAAGGTATTAAATTATGTTTAAGCAATAAAAATAAAGTGTAATAGCAGTGTAAAAGCATTATAGTAGTAGTACTAGGGAGAGCATCATTAATGCATTCAGCCTTGAATGCATTGACAATCTTCTTCCCTCTTTTTTTCCCACCTCTCTTCAGTTCTTATTTTCCTTTGCTTTCCTCCTCCTCTTTTTTATCATCTACTTTTCTTCTCTTGCTTTAACTCTTCCACCTGTCTTTCTGTTTTTCTTGTCTCCCCTCTCCTGTCTTTCACTAGTCTAAAACAGACATAATCACAACCCTCTCTGAAAATATTATAACATAGGACTACATACCATACCCAAAATATCCACCTAACAACAATGGCGTAAATATCGGTAATCAGAGACAGCAGTTGCTTACGGGCCCACGAATTCTTAGGGGCCCCATCACTGACACCTGGTAGGCCCCCTATGCAATTGTAGACTACGACGTCTCTTTGTAGATGTAATGGTGCAAATTATTCCACTTAAACCCACCTGATATTGAAGTGAATCAGAGGACCGTATTTTTGCCACATCGAGGCGCATTTATACCGCAACACATGCCAGATTTCAACATGATGGTGAGCCATTTAAACATGACACCAATAGCAAAGCAGACAGTGGTACTATTAATTACTATGTTAATACAATGGGCACTAGATACAATACAGGCGTATTGTTATACTGTTTTTGTGTGTTGTTATCATTTATTATTATCAGTATCATTACATAGTTTCCTGTGATGGGCAGTAGCGCCGCTACATGTAGCGAAGCTATTAGTTTAACTACATTTTCCAGTAGCTTGACCGTAGTGTCGCTGCATTATTTATCAAGTAACTTTCCAGTAGTGACGTTATTGTTTTTATCAAGTAGCGACGTAGCGTCCACAAACGCTACAACATCCAGGGCAAAACTAAGTAATGAAACCAGGTTTTCTATTTTTGAAACAACAATCGGAGTTATTTGTTGGACATTCACGCATGAGCCTCCCATGTATAAAAAGAGGAGCTGAGCAGCTCCTTTAGTCAGAGACTTACAGTAGACACCCTGTCTGTAAGAAGGAGCGCTACCGCAGGTCATTCGTTCCTGCTGCCACCAGACTCTATAATAATGCACTATATCAACAATAACTCCTGTAAAAACCACTGTGCAGCTACATTATAGTTTTGTATTTATTGACTGTGAACAATATGCTGTGCAATATGTTGAATGTGCAATATTTCTCCACCTGTATATAAGCCATCCGGATCTTTATTTCTTATTTTTTTTATTTCCTATTTTTGTTTTGTTTTTCATTGTGTGTGATACATGTACACATGCACCTTAATCCTATTTATCTTGATATACTGTATATACCTGGACATACGGTATATATATTGCTTATTCTTAATGCACCTTTTTCCTCCATGTTTGCACCTTCAGTAACTTCTATGCCAATATGTGACGAGTGAATTTCTCCACTGTGAGATCAATAAAGCTCATCTAATCACATCTAAATAAATACATAAATATATACATGTTCAATAAATAAATAAGCATTCAATTAATTACCCCCAATAAATGGTGAAATGATATGTTCTCATAATAAATCATTTATTTAAAAAATGCTGTTATGTTCCTTTTTTGTAAAGATGCTTTTAAAATGCTTAACTGTTTTTATTCTTTTTTTTCTTTCAAAAAATCACTAGTTTTTGAAAACACTCACAGTTTTTGAAAGGTATTTTATATATATATAGAAACTAAAACGCTCGGATCTTTCTTTCTGTCATTTTGTGTGCGTGTGTGGCATCTGCAATGTTTTCGTTAAATATTCAAATAAATAAGATGGACTTTAAACTAGCAGACACGTTTGGATTTTTGCCATTTAATTTTTTTATTTAATTTTAAAAACGAAAGAAATGGAAATGGGGTTTTTTGTCATGATCTTGGCGCTGATGGTTTGGTTTTTTCCTTTGCTCCTTGCTCCCTGTCTAATTGGTTCTGCGGCTGATTATCGCCGATCGTTTTCACCTGGTTCCTCTACTATTGAAGTTGTGTGTTTGCCTCCCATCAGCGCCAGGTTATTTGTGTGTTTTGGTGAGACGTTTCCGAGCTTTCTTAAGTCTGTCTGCTTCCCTGATTATGATCAGTTTTATGTCCTGTGGATCAGCGGCGTCTGCTGCTCGCTCACTAGGAACTCTGGGGGCGTCGCCCGCCGCAACTGCGGTCAAATCTCCCTTCTGGATTCTGCTGAGTTCTCCGCGAATGAACTGAACTTTGAATCAGGTCAGTGACTTTGCTCCATTACTATACAGATATACTATACAGATATTACTATACAGGTACTATACAGATATATAAAAACAAGAAGGTCTAACTAAAAAATAACCAGAATATATGTTTAGAGTAAAGATTGACTACTTGTGTTTACACAAGCACACAATTTAAAATCTGCTGAGCTTGCTGTGCAAGAAAATGTAAAATATACGTTTAAAGAAATATAACAGGAAGTACTGCTGAAACAAACTAAATGTTGAATAATGTAGATATTGGTTTAAAAAATTCTTCAGATTTGGAAATTTGGAAGGAATACATAATTTTGAAATTAATCAAATCTGGTAAAAAATAAATAAATAAAAAATAAAAGTTGCACTTTTTTACTTGAGGAATTTGTTGAATAACTTCATAATTATGAGTTTAACTAGTTGGAGGTAATGCTACACTTCATAAACCCAAACATAAACCCACCATTCATTTTCTACACTATTTGGAAAACACAACACAAATGTAATATAACAAAATGTTAGCATCAAGTCATAGCCATGTCTGTTTCAGAGACTAGCTCTCTTGTTTTAATGACCTTCTGCTCCTCCATTAATGAGGGGACCCCTCGGGCACGTAAAAAGTTGCCTAATTCTGTCATTTTCCACCAATGTGTCACTGGCCACCTCAAACAACTCACATCTTTGTCAGTGAAGCTGAGTGCTCTACATTAAGGTCCAAAATTCTGAGAAAAAAAAGTCAGAATTCTGACTTTTTTCCCGTATTAAACTGAAATAAAATTTGAAAATCATTTAACTTTTTTTTTTCAGTGGCCCTAATCCTCTTCCGTAGTCTTGGGCTGATCACTCATCCAATATTTAACTGCTAACTTTCTCTAGACGTTTGCCACGCTAGCCAAAATGTTTATTTTTTTTATTTTTTTTTATATATCTCATTTCAGTACAAGGCCACCACCAACTAAAAGGCTGAAACAGCAGTAGGACTTACTCAGATTTTTTAAAAAGAGAAACGTCAGTGTGAGTAACAGTCACCTAACACAACTTGTGTTGAAATTAGCCCGGTCTGGGCGTGCGTTTTATGAGGATTTTTTTTATTTTTTGCGTGGTTTTGATTCCCCGAAATGGACAGATGTTATACCTGCCGTGCTCCTGATCGTTAGTTAAAACCACAGGGAGAATTAATTTTAATTCTTAGCAGCGGCGGTTGCATTGGTTGTGCAACCACTTATTAACCAACTAATTAACTTCTGCACCTTTATTTCCTCAAATAAACTGCTGGCTCCTCTTTTTAGACTATAAACAGATTAACACAACATTGACAACTCTGTAGTTTTCTCTGTTCTGTACTGGAAATTGGAATTAAAGGCGCCATTTCTACCAAAGGTCTGGACAGACTGCCGACCTGTCTAGGGTGTACCCAGCACCAGCACCTCCCGACCCCACTAAGGGACAGGGTGTACAGAAAATGGAAGGATAGATGGATTTCTACCAAAGGTTTAGAATGCGTTTTTGAATCAGATGCTTCAAAGCGCCCTGTCCATAATTCTTCAACACACTGTCAGCTCCCTCTGTCAGTCAACCTATATAAATTCATTTTTGACCATTATTGCAAGTTTGACAAAATAAAACATATCAAACTTTGCACTTGTGTGGCCTACTGAATTGTTTTTAATCCAACTGAAATATTTGATTTTCTAGTGTGATGCAGAGACTAAATATGCCAAGGGCTGAAGCCCTTGAAAGACATCTCCCTTTGCTTAATAAAAGACTCCATTCATTTTGTTTGGTTATATGCTCACATCTTATGAACAAATGCATTATGTAAATTTTAAATGCATTATTTTTGCAAGACACATTTATAAAGGAATAAAGTAAAAGATTAAATAGCTTTTTTTTTAAGTAGCGTACTTAAGATATGTTTCTGTTGAATATTTACGAATCTCAGATTTCCGACATGTGTCCCCCCCAATTGTAAACATATTCCTACGCCCTTGGTGAAACATAAAGTCAGGAAAATGTCTCATAGAAAATGTTTTTTATTTGCATTTCAAATCAATATATTACTGATAGCAAATGACATGTATCTCTATAGCAGAGATCAGTTCGTCCCTGCTCTAGGGTTTGGCCTCGCAGCGAATGTATAGTTTCATCGCAGCCCAGACTGACTCGATGGGGTTGAGATCCGGCGACTCATCTGGTGTTTGCACCCAGTTAATCCCCTCACTCTGATGCAGGCTCTTGCAATGGCAGCTGTGTGTTTGGGATCGTTGTCTTGGAAAAACCGATGTGTAGACATTTACTCTCTTGTTCTCTGACAATAGAGTTCAAGCACCGCTATTTACAGTAGTAGCGACATTCCTGCATTAAGTGGTTTGCTTAATTAATTGGTGATGTTTAGAACAGGATGGCATACAAAAGAGGAACCCATTATATCCAGATTACGTTCTGGTCATACGTGGTTAAATAGTACATGATTTAAAATGGGAATAAACCGGATTAGCTCACGGACTTGCGCGTTGATCACATAACTATGTTCTTCTCTCCAAAACACACAGCTGCACCGCAGGCTTTGGAAGAAAAATCCAATCCGTCACGGCGGGGCGGTGCTGGTCCCCGCAATATTAACCCTTCATTTCGTATTGATGATTAAAAGTATTTATAACTATATTATTTTACAGTACAGTACAGTAGTTAACGTTTATACCGTACTTTTATTTGTTAAACAAATGCTTGGGCCTGTATAAAGTTTTTATTCCCTGATTTCAATGTTGTATGGAGTATTTCATTGTATGATAACTCTAAAAAAAAAAGGTTTCTACTTCACGTATTTCACCTATCGCGGGTTCTTTTTGGAACGTAACCTCCGCGATAAACGAGGGTTCACTGTATTTAAAATGGGAATACTCCGGATTAGCTCACTGACTTTTGGGTGGGTCACAGCCATCCCTGACAACAGTTTAGAAACGCCACTGTTCATCGCGGCAGCAAGCAGCAATCTTGCATAATGTGCCCAAAAAGCCTGGGGGGTTGGGCCTTTCATGCTTGTTGAAAGGCATCATAGCGTCCTTTTCCAGATCAAACTGATAATTTTACCAGCTAGATGATAATAAAAATAACAAAAATAGTATAACAATACGCCTATTATTATCAGAGTAAGATATTGAGGCTGTAGAATGATAATCCCTATGGTCTAATGTAATTCCTTGGAAAGGTGGAGCGCACATCAGCTGATCTAAATAAAAGAAAGATGCCATAAAGTCAAACAGCATAATAGGCTAGTATCCGTAATATATATAAATAAGTTAAATAAGTTATTGTACAATTTCTGATATCATAGACCATCAAGTGATTAAAAAAAAAGAAAAACATTTAAGGCAACATTAATAATTTGACCACAGCTGGGACCGACCCTTAACCTTTTGAATTGCAGACCATTCACCCTACCCTCACGCTAAACCTGGGGAACAATAATCTGCTCAACTCGCAACACGTGATACCCCTCCCAGTCTGCTCATTCACCTATTTAATCCTGACTCATGGGACGCCGAAATGGACTCAGACTGCCACCTAGTGGCTATAGTAGTCACATGTTTTTCACACAATTTGTGAAACACGCGGAGCGTGAGTGAAGTGTCCATTTCCAACCATCACCCACTGTAACTGTGTATAGTTCATTCGAAGTTTGGTTAAAAATATACTATATATAATAAATACACTCATATAATATGTTTTAACCCGCAATAAGGATCTTAAAAGAACAATGTATTTGATTATTTTTTTTCTTACACTATGGTTCGGAATCATGGGTAACCCAAAGACATAACCGTTATGTGCAATGTGTTAGCAACAATGGATACCAAAAAAAGGTACTTCAGCGGATTCCGGAAAAAGAAAGGAAAAAAGAGCTGCTGGAAGAATGGAAAAAAAAAATAAACACGTTCTTTCAAAGAACTGAAGAGGGAGAGGTGGATGTTGCTGCTAAAGTGAGTAAAGATTGCAACCAGGAGATGAATGGAGAGAGCGTGAGCGAGGAGGGGGGGGGTGAAGCTGATGGTAGCCCCATGGCTTGTGCTAATATACTAAATCATATGGGGCCCACCCAGATAATGTTGCTTACGGGCCTATTGTTGTGGCGTTACGCCATTGCCTAACAAGCAAAATATGATTTTTCTTTTTGATACCCTTTAGGAGTTGAAAGAGAAAGTGAAATGTGTGTTTTTAGGGTAAAAGTTTAATCCTCATATAGAAAAATCATTATTTCTTTACAAAGATTTTTAAGTCATTTTTTATTTTCAAGTTATTAATTTGTAAAATGCAGTCAGAATCTTATTTAAATATTTTTAATGAAACAAAGACACATTATAGTAAGTTTAAAATGACAAGACTTCTTTGAGCTAACAGAACATCGTTAAAGGGACTGGGTCAGGTTTCCTCTTTTGAACAGTCAAAATATGGTAATCCTAATTTTCAATAGGCTGCAAACAAACTTAGCCATAGAAGAACAGCTAAAATAATGTTTCTGAAATTTTATCAAATTTACCAAACATTTCAGTTTGTTGAGCCAACTTATGGCTGAAATGTTTATAAAGCAGCCCAGTTGACTGGAGGTAGACTGTCCACTGTGTCTCCTCTGGTGTTATAACCTCACCACCGCCACACCCGTTCCAGCTGATCGAGGCCTTTGTTATTGTAAACCTTACTGTCAATTTTCCCACTTTTGACAGCATTTTAACAAAGATGTGGTTTATTTAATAGTTTCTTCACAATTCATTTTGGCTTTATGTATGTTAGACTAGTTTATCTGACCCTGTATGATAGGAAAAATCACTTGTTAGGGAAGAAAATAACAGGCAGATTACAGTCTACCCCTCCATGAGCTGCTACCTTATGGTGGTGGAGGGGTTTGAGTGTCCCAATGACCTTAGGAGCTATGCTGTCTGGGGGTTTTATGCCCGCTAGTAGGGTCACCCAAGGCAGGCAGGTCCTAGGTGAGTGACCAGACAAATGGCAGCCAAAAGACCTCTCATGATGAATAAAATAAATGGACCTAGTGTTCCTTTACCTGGACGTGGGTCACCGGGGCCCCACTCTGGAGCATGCCTGCAGGTGGGCACGCTGGCGAGAGCCTGCTGGCAGGGCTTTTATCTATTGAGCTCCGCCGGGCATTGCCCGAACAGCAAATATGGGTCCCCGTTCCAATGGGCTCACCACCTGTAGGAGGGTCCAAAGGGGTCGGGTGCAATGTGTGATGGGTGGCAGTCGAGGGCAGGGACCTTGGCGTTCTGACCCTCGGCTGAAGAAGCTGGCTCTTGGGACATGGAATGTCACCTCTCTGGTGGGGAAGGAGCCTTAGTTAGTGCGCGGGGTTGAAAGGTTCCGACTAGACTTGGACTTACCTCGAGGCATGGCTCTAGCTCTACCTCGAGAGGGGCTCAAATCTCCTTGAGAGGGACTGGACATTCTAACACTCTGGAGTTGCCCCTGGTAAGAGGCGCTGAGCAGGACTGGGCATACTTGTTGCCCCTCATATTGGTGCCTGTATGTTGGGGTTCACCCCGTCGAACCAGAGAGTTGCCTCCCTCCGCATACATGTGGGGGGACAGGGTCTGACTGTTGTTTGTGCTTATGCACCAAACAGCAGTTCAGATTAACCACCCTTTTTGCAGTCCTCCACTCCTCATGAGCTTTGGATTATGACCAAGAGAACGAGATCCTGGATACAAGCGGCTGAAATTAGTTTTCTCCATAGGGTGGCTGGGCTCTCCCTTAGAGACAGGGTGAGGAGCTCAGTCATCCGGGTAGGACTCAGAGTAGAGCTGCTGCTCCTCCACATCGACAGAAGCCGGTTGAGTTGGCTCAGGCATTTGATTAGGATGCCTCCTGGACATCTCCTTGGTGAGGTGTTCCTGGCACGTCCCACCGGGAGGAGGCCCCGGGGGGAGACCCAGGACACAGGGTCTATGTTTCTCAGCTGGCCTGGTGGCGCCTTGGGATTCCCCCGGAGGAGCTCTCCCAAGTGGCTGGGGAGAGGGACGTCTGGGCCTCGCTAATGAGGCTGCTACCCCCGCGACCCGACCCCGGATAAGCGGAAGAAGATGGATGGATGGATGGATGGATGGATGGATGGATGGCCTACAGACTAGTGTTTTTAAAGTGCCAGGGTCACAGAAACTGGATGTAACACCCTCATGCATCCCTGATTCACACACACCATAATATCACAAGACAGGTGTTGATAAGATCTCATGTTGCTCTAAAATGTTAATTGATTTTCAAAACAACTGCCACTGTTAGAGTTAACAGGCCCATTTTGTTCCCTTAAACGGATACTTAATAGTTTATAAGCAACACATTTTCTTCATTCATCAAATGATAAAAATCAGGGACATTTTCAGTAACTGTAAATGTCTGGTCACCCCAGTTACCGCAAAGTCCTCCAGTAATTCAATGTATTTTTTAATAAATGCAAATTAGCAGCTAGGTCGGCAGGGAAAGAAAGTCATAGGTAGGTTATGTATATTCTATGTCATTAATGGTCAAAAATAATTTCATTCAGTGCATATACAATATAGTAAGAGGACGAGTTCCCCTGGTTATTTTTATCTATCTACAGCTAAAATTAATTTAATGCTATGAGCCGCTTACAACCCATAATTCTCTAAAAGAGGAGAACCAAGGAGTAGTGTGGGCAACTAGATATTCACAAGAGAGAGAGAGAAGAAAGGCCATTGGAACGGTTGGAACCACAAGCACTAAAAAATAGTAACGTATCCACATAAAGGTTACCAATGGAAATGTCAAAATGGTTTAAAAATCTCTAAGGTGGTATTGGTTTAAAGGGGGCAGCAACTGGAGAGAAAATAGCAATAGGCCAATCACAGAACCTTGAGATACCCCATGCCTTGCAAAGATATTTGAAAGATTGTGTCAGAAGGCTCAGAACATAGGACTCAGAATACAGACAAGACGGACAGTGATATATTAAAAAGAATATATTAACATAAGGTGCGGCTGCTCGTTTGCTGCGGCGGGCTCACTGAAATTCTGCAGGAATAGAGGCTCAGGTCAGTGACTTTAAAACTCAAACGATGTATAATAATGAGCATGAAAGCCACCAACCTGGCAAAGTTCTTCATTCTGTTCCCAGAATAAAGTGTGTTGTCCAGAGAAGCAGAACTCCTTTGCTTTTTACTGAGCCGCAACCAGAGAGATCCAGGACAGAAGAGAAGCAGCGTCCTTCAGCAGTCAGAAGATGCTGTCAGAAGACAGGTCCAAGATCAGCACCAGGCAGAATCCAGGAAACAGTCCAGAAAGAGGAAAACTGGCGAACAGAGCAAACAGGGGCAGGTAAAAAATGAAAATATCTGTAGGCAGAAAACAGATCAGGAAACGGCAGAACTAAACAAAGGGGAACACTAGAGTTAGTCTCGATAAGAAGTTTAAATCATTTGGCACCAAAGGCTGGGGTCCAGAGGCTTCAATAGCAGCAGGAATAGGTGGATGTGATTAGAGCTAATGAGCAATGAGCAGAGCAGAGTAGAGCAAAAAGTTAAAAACACCCAGCCTGCCACAATCATTACAGATTGGCTTGATGAATTACATTCTCTGCTCTCCCTGAAAGACAGAAAAAAAACATAATCTAAAGAGGGAAATTATGCTTATTGAATATAACAAATGGCAACTTCGATTTCCTTAAAAACAAACTAACAAACAAACAGAGAAATAATTAGTAATTAACAAAGAAGTCCATAGTAAAATACACTTAACAACAGACAATGAAAAAAAACGAGAAAAAAAAACACAATACTCCTCAGCCAGCGGCTGTAGAGGACTAAAGCATTAAAACATGTTTCTTTAAAAGAAATATTCAAGTTCTTCACCAAAACACTTTCTAACAGTGTCGTGCACATGGGGGAGTTGCTCCACCCTGTTTGCCCATTTGTCGAAAAAGTGAAAAGACGTGCTAGAGTGCCCTCTACTGTGGTGGATTTTTTTGCCGCCCCTGCCCTTCGAAAAATCTGTACACACCGCCACTTTCTAATATTTAAAGATGTAAAAAAAGAATACCAAGAATGACCATACTATTATCACATCCTATGCAATTGGTTGGCTTTGTTGGTACTGTGTAAATGCAGCATATAAAAATATTCCTTTGCTAGATTAAGGCTTTAATGGAACTGAACAACACTCAGTTGAGCTTTCTTACTCGAGGAGAAAATGACAACCTGAGACATCAAGAGATGTGTTCCAGAAAGAAAGAAAGGAATTCGAAAACAATAATTATTCATTGTTAAAGAAAACTGTCATATCATTGGCAGCTATGGTGTTTTAACCACAAGAGACTCCAGAGTAATGCCATGGATGTATTTTAAGACATAAAGTATAGATGCTGTAAGACAGGAAAAGGAAAACACATAAATGTGAAAAAGGAAATATGATATACACACTGCCTGGCCAAAAAAGAAGTCGCCACCTGGATTCAACTAAGCAAATAGGTACGAGCCTCCTATTGGATAATTACTGCATGGGCGATTATCTCTCAGCTGGCAACAAGTTAATTAACCTCAACTTGTGCAACGACTTGCTTATCATTTCCTAAACAACCATGTAGGACACATCCCGCGGTCGTGGAAAAGATGTTAGTCTGTTTGAGAAGGGTCAAATCATTGGCATGTATCAAGCAGAGAAAACCTCTAAAGAGATTGCAGAAACTACTAAAATTGGGTTAAGAACTGTCCAACACAGTATTAAAAACTGGAAGGATAGTGGGGACCCATCATCTTCAAGAAAGAAATGTGGCCGGAAAAAAATCTTGAATGATTGTGATCGGCGATCACTTAAACGTGTGGTGAGATCAAAGCGAAGAAAAACAACAGTAGAACTCAGGGCTATGTTTAATACTGAAAGTAAGAGCATTTCCACACGTACAATTCGAAGGGAAGTCAAGGGATTGGGACTGAACAGCTGTGCAGCCGTAAGAAAACCACTAATCAGTGAGGCTAACCGGTAAAACAGGCTTCAGTTGGCTAGGGAGCATAAAGATTGGACTGTGGAGCAATGGAAGAAGGTCATGTGGTCTGATGAGTCCAGATTTACCCTGTTCCAGAGTGATGGGCCAATCAGGGTAAGAAGAGAGGCAGGTGAAGTGATGCACCCACCATGCCTAGTGCCTACTGTACAAGCCTGTGGGGGCGGTGTTATGATCTGGGGTTGCTGCGGTTGGTCAGGTCTAGGTTCAGCAACAGTATGTACTCAAAGAATGAGGTCAACTGACTACCTGAATATACTGAATGACCAGGTTATTCCATCAATGGACTTTTTCTTCCCTGATGGCACAGGCATATTCCAAGATGACAATGCCAGGATTCATCGGGCTCAGATTGGGAAAGACTGGTTCAGGGAGCATGACCAGAGATGGCAAAAGTACTCACTTTCCGTACTTGAGTAAAAGTACAGATACTTGTGTTAAAAAATACTCTGGTATCCGTTTGCATTTCTCCTCTTGCATAGGGGAATTTTTATTTATTTTAATTTTAATTATTAATTAATTGATTTATTAATTTATTTATTTTTTTCTCGGTGGGGGGGAGCGGTTGCGGGCGGGTCGGTGTCTGGTGTCCACTGTCGCATTGTGGGGGCTTTTTTTTCTGCTTGGCGTGTTTTTTTTTTGTTTTTTTTTTCTGGCATGTCATTGGCATGTCTGCTTTCTCATGGGGCGGGCGGGCCTGTGGGGTGGGGGTCCTGCTGGCGGCACGCCGCTGGTGTGTGGGGGTCCGGGCGGCTCCGGCGGGGTTGGTGTTGGGGGGCCGGTGTGGATGTGCTGGCTGCGCTGATTGGGTATTCGGGTGGGTTTTCCCTCTTGGAGGCATGGTGGAGCTGCTTTGTTCCCGCTGATCGCGGCGGGTGTGGTTGCGGGGCGGGTGGGGGTTGGCGTGGCTCTGGCCGGCGCGCGTCGGGGGGCCGGGGCGGAGGAGCTGCTCCGGCCGCGTGTGGGGGCCTGGTGCGAGCGGGGGGGGGGGGTGAGGGGGCCGCCGGACGTGGCTGTGCTGCTCTGGCTTCGTCTGGTGGGGGAGCGGCGTAGTTCGCTCCGCTCTGGCTTTGTGCTGCCCCTCGGGCTGCTTGGGGGGGGGGGGGGGGTCAGTTGTGCCGGCTGCGGTCTGCTCTTCATGCGGTCGGGCGCCGGGCGGCTTTTCTGCTCTGGGGTTGATTATGTGCGTGGTGTGTTGCATTGCGCGCTGCTGGCATCGGTCTTGGTGGGGTGGGGCCGCCCTTTTGGCCTGGGGGGCGTTTTGGGGGGTCCTGTGGCGCTCGCGGCCGGTCTCCTTTCTATCTCCTCTTTCTTTCATCTTTTCTCGTTTTTTTTCTCTTTTCCTTTTTCTTCTTCTGTTTTTCTGCTCTACTTACATTGCGGTGTCCATATAAACTGTAAAACTCCCTACATAATTATAATAAAGCAATTTATATGCATGAAACAAGTGGAGCAATATGGCAATTGCCATACTGCTACACTTGTGAAAGTAAAATCTGTTGGGCTCTTTTTGGCATCAAGACAATTATTCTTATTGCCACATTGCCAGACAGGACACTGTTAAAAAAAAAAATACTCTGGTAAAAGTGGAAGTACTGATTAAACTTCTTTACTCAAGTAAAAGTAACAAAATACAGGCTTGTAAATTTACTTAAAGTATAAAAGTAAAAGTAGAAACCACTTTTTTCATGCCGTTGCCTACATTTTAAATGGATGTCTGCCAATAGGACTAGATCTCCGTTGTGTTCATTTTCAATCATCTAGTCGTCCATATTATTATGCTAACGCCACCGCCACCAAGCTGCAATGATTTGCCGCGAATGAATACCGCCGAATCTGTCAATTCATTTCAATTCATTTTATTTCTGTAGCGCCAAATTCACAACACATGTCATCTCAAGGCACTTTACAGTTCAACCAGATCATACAGTCAAATTGATACAAAGTTTTCTGTCTAAGGAAAACCAGTTGATTGCATTGACTCATTGACTCAAATACAATCCCTCACACTAAGCATGCTTGTAGCGACAGTGGAGAGGAAAAACTCCCTTTTAACAGGAAGAAACCTCCAGCAGAACCAGGCTCAGTGTGAGCGGCCATCTGCCGAGGCCGACTGGGGTTCAAGGAGACAGAAGCAGAGATACAAAAAGCAGCTGTAAAAGGCGGCCCCGTCCAGGAAACACACAGCCAGGCAGACGAGCTCCGAGCCAGCTCCCATGTAAGAGGACGAAGAGAGCACATCCAGTTAGTCACAGTCAGAGAAACAGGACCATACTGGAAAACAGGCCGATCTCCAGCATCTATAAACAAGGGTGTTGATTGAAGCACCACAACTGATGTTTCTTTCCAGGATGACGTCATAGCCAAACAGGAACAGACGAGGCAAAGCTACTCTGAGGAAAAGCAGAGAGAGCAGAACGTTAGAGATTGAACTAACAGATTCTGCAGAATAGGAGAACAGAGAGAGAATGAAGCAGAATGATGAAATGGGGGTCCCTATGTCCTCCAGCAGTCTAAGCCTATAGCAGCATAACTATAGAGATAGCTCAGGATAACCTGAGCCACTCTAACTAGAAGCTTTATCAAAAAGGAAAGTTTTAAGCCTAGTCTTAAAAGTAGACAGAGTGTCTGCCTCACGGACTAAAACTGGTAGTTGGTTCCACAGGAGAGGAGCCTGATAACTAAAAGATCTGCCTCCCATTCTACTTTTAGAAATTCTAGGAACCACTAGTAAACCTGCAGATTGAAAGCGAAGTGCTCTGTTAGGAACATAAGGAACAATCAGATCTCTGATATCAGATGGAGCTGGGCCATTTAAGGCTTTATATGTGAGAAGGAGGATTTTAAATTCAATTCTTGATTTAACAGGAAGCCAATGAAGATAAGCCAGGATAGGAGAGATATGATC
Organism: Cyprinodon diabolis; assembly: GCA_030533445.1. Classification (NCBI taxonomy): domain Eukaryota; kingdom Metazoa; phylum Chordata; class Actinopteri; order Cyprinodontiformes; family Cyprinodontidae; genus Cyprinodon; species Cyprinodon diabolis. The sequence goes on along the minus strand of CM060083.1, from coordinate 1,923,949 downwards.
TCTCTTTTTAATTTTCATCAGAACTCTGGCTGCAGCATTTTGGATCAGCTGAAGGCTTTTAACTACAGTTTGTGGACTTCCTGATAGTAAAGAATTACAATAGTCCAGCCTTGAAGTAACAAATGCATGGACTAGTTTCTCAGCATGACCCCTGGACAGGAGATTTATCATTTTTGCAATATTCCTCAGATGAAAGAAGGAAATTCTAGAAACCTCTTTGATCTGGGATTTAAATGACAGGTCCTGATCAAAAACAACACCAAGATTTTTTACTTTATTATCTGAAATCAGTTTAATCCCATCCAAATGAAGTGACTGGCTAATCAGCTTCTTTTTCAGAGACTCTGGTCCAAAGACTATAACTTGTGTTTTCTCATGCATTCAGAAGCAGAAAGTTAAGAGTCATCCAGGTTTTTATGTCTTCAAGACATGCCTGTAATTTATGTAATGGGTTAGCTTCATCTGGATTTATAGACAGATATAGCTGTCGATTCATCTTGTAGTGGTGCGTCAAATGCAACGTAGATTCCCATCCAATTAGATTGAATTTGGTATTGATGACGTGAAAAATAATCACGGTAACTCCATTGAAATGATTCAAAACTAAAGTATCGAGCCAATTTTTTTAAATGTAAGGAGTAGAAAGTACAGATATTTGTGTAAAAATGTAAGGAGTAGAAGTAAAAAGTCGCCATAAAAATAAGTAGTAAAGTAAAGTAAAAATATCAGAAAAATCTACTTGAGTACAGTAACGAAGTATTTGTACTTCGTTACTTCCCATCTCTGAGCATGACACATCATTTCCACACATGGATTGGTCACCACAGAGTCCAGACCTCAACCCCTTTGAGAATCTTTGGGATGTGCTAGAGAGGGCTTTGCGCAGCGGTCAGACTCTACCATCATCAATGCAAGATCTTGGTGAAAAATGCGAATGCGTGCCGTAATCAAAGATAAAGGCGGTCCAACAAAGTATTAGAGTGAATGACCATTTTTTTGGGTGGCGACTTTTTTTTCGGCCAGACATGTATGTATATATATATATATATATATATATATATATATATATATATATATATATATATATATATATATATACACGTCCACAGGATGCTCCTATCTTTTGCACTGAAGAGGAAGTACTTTGCATGTACAACTTCCCCAGGGGGGAAATACAAATAAATCAACAAAACAGCTTTACTATTCTATGAAAATTGTCAGTTTTAGTTCTCCTTTTTTTTTTTTTCATAAAGAGGGGAGAGTGATGAGCTTTGCTTACCTGTATGACCGTACACTTGTTATTTTGTTTTTTTTTGTGAGGCTAAAAGAGGAACACTATTTTATACTATATCTGTTTCCTGTCCTCCTGAGGTTTTTTTTATATTCTTTTATTAATGTTTCATGGATTGTTTTTGCACGAGTCTGTCCCGCTTGCTATTGCACCTCCAAAAATGTTTCTCCGTGCGTGTATTTTCCCACATAGCAGGCGTGTTTTAGTTTTTAACCATGTCTATCTTTCTGTCAGACCCATGAAATTGCAGCTGAATTTCTGTGAAGTCAGACTAAAATAGACCTCCCGTCTATCTTATTTGGAATCTTTTCGGGCGTGATATCGTCCTCATTGACTCTCAATGAGAGCAAACGTCACGCCCTCGTCAGACATGATTTTCTGTCGGATCGTACGCAAAAACTTATTTGGTGTGTACAGGGCTTCACTCTGTTCTTTTCATTCTTACTCCGTGCTCCCCTTTCAGGACCCAGTCACAGGTAGTTCTCGAGCTCACTGGTTTCAGCTTCATCACTCTTCAAATCATTTGAGAAATCCTAAAAAGACCAGTAGGGCTACAGTTAATCCTGTTTTTTGACTGCTGCAAGCACCATACACAGGAGTTCAAACAGTTTCAGCAACACATCATGGACACATTTAAAAAAGGTTTTAATTTGACATTGAATTTGTTGCATATTTCCAAGCTATTGTTGATGTGCTTACTTTGAAATAGTAAAGTTGAAGACAGCACATAAAATGCAATGTGAATTTCGCCTTTATATTGTAATAAATGTTTTTCTGCAGGCATTTATTAGATGCTTCAATAAAAATGTGTAAGACCACCATCAAGCACCTTGCTTAGCTTGCGCTCTGATGCTGTCTGAGATTCTGCAGTGCTTTCTGTCAGTAAGCTCACAAACCAACTTTATAGAGTCAGCACAATACAAATTTGCCAATGATCCTCTTAGCTTCAATGCAATTTAAAATTATTTAAAGGCATACATCAAATGTCATTAAAAGAAACACTTTCTCTGGCTTACTTGCACAACAACAGCAAAAAAAAAAAAAAAAAAAACTGACTGGGTCCAGCTGTGATTGGCAGATGATCCAGAGACGACAAAAACCTTTCTTCCACCCTCAAACTGAGCTGTCAGTCAAACTGGTAAAGGGGAACATGGCAATAAGGCTGCTGAAAATAGACCGTCCCACTGACTGTCAGGGGACATGAAGCAGACAAAAAAAAGCACATTATATATATATATATATATATATATATATATACATCCTGGACAGTGTCAAGACCACTGTCCAGGATGAAATAACTAAGACCCAGGAGTACCTCATAAAGATGGCCCCCAAAGACAAATGGCTTGGTGAATACCTCAGGCAGGAGAAAACCGAAAGCGAGGACAAGAAAGAGGAAGGAGAACCATCATGGAGGGACAAGCCACTGCACGGCATATACCACAGACAAATAGAAGAAGTGGCTGATATCAAAAAATCCTACCAGTGGCTGGAAAAGGCTGGACTGAAGGACAGCACAGAGGCACTAATCGTGGCAGCACAAGAACAGGCACTCAGTACAAGATTAATAGAGGCCAGGGTCTACCACACCAGGCAGGACCCCCGATGCAGACTGTGCAAAGATGCCTCTGAAACAATACAGCACATAACAGCAGGGTGTAAAATGCAGGCAGGAAGTGCATACATGGAACGTCACAACCAGGTAGCTGTGTACAGGAACATCTGCCATGGGTATGGGCTGGAAGTCCCAAGGTCAAAATGGAAGACACCTCCTAAGGTAGTTGAGAATGACCGAGCTAAGATCCTATGGGACTTCAAGATCCAGACTGACAAACAGGTGATGGCTAACCAACCAGACATCGTGTTGATCGACAAACAGCAGAAGAAGGCAGTAGTGATAGATGTGGCAATCCCAAGCGACAGCAACATCAAGAAGAAAGAACACGAGAAGCTTGAGAAATACCAAGGGCTGAAAGAGGAGCTAGAAAAGATGTGGAAAGTAAGAGCAGCAGTGGTGTCAGTGGTAATTGGAGCACTGGGGGCTGTGACCCCCAAACTGGGAGAGTGGCTACAGCAGATTCCAGGTAAAACATCAGAGGTCTCTGTCCAGAAGAGCGCAGTCCTAGGAACAGCTAAGATACTGCGCAGAACCCTCAAACTCCCAGGGCTCTGGTAGAGGACCCGAGCTTGAGGATGACACATACCACCCCACGAGGGGTGAGAAAACAGTTATATATATATATATATATATATATATATATATATATATATATATATATATATATATATATATATATATATATATATATTAGGGGTGGCACGGTTCACAAAATCCACGGTTCGGTTCGATTCACGGTGTCGTGGTCACGGTTTTCGGTTCGGTTCGGTATATGTTGATTCTTCCCCCGAAATCCATAAAAATTAATGAAATTAATGAAAAAATCAAAAAAAATTATGAATTGTAATTATTTATAATGATCCGCTGAAACCATGGATCATTTCCGCATGTTTTGCTGCTTTGAATTTAATCATCTGGCGCATGCCCTCTACCATCTCCAAGGGACTCAGAGTGGAGCAGACGTGAGCCACAGTGGAGGCTGTAGGGTTTGCTTTGAGCAGCCGGTCTGGAGCTCAACGGGGCGGAGCGCTGAAGGAGTATGAGGGATTTCGGGGTTAGCATGACATGTTGGTCATGTTGCTGTTAGCATAAACAAAACGTGTTGCACAATGCTTGCACACTGTTGCACTTTTATCCACAACTTTCTTTCCGCCGTCATCGTAGGTCACTCTAAATGCAAAGTGGTCCCATACAGCAGACCTATAAAGAACTGCTGGCGCGTCTTCCAACTCCTGTTCTTTCCCACTCGCCATACCCACACAATTCTCCACAACAACTGATTTTTTTCTGCTACGCTGCTTCGCTTCTTCTTCTTGTTTACTACTGGTGGTTGGCTGTGGTCGCAGTACCGCCACCTTCTGCTCTGGAGTGTAAACGCTTCGCCTATGAGAAAAAGGAGCAGCGCATGAACCGAACGAAACACACGCGAACCGAACCGAGACAGTCGAACCGAACGGTTCGGACGGCTTTCATCAACCGTTCCATCCCTAATATATATATATATATTTGGCTCACCCCCAGTGGACAAAAGCTGTATTGTTTTCCTTAAAGGAAGAGAACATTTCCCATGAGGACCAGCATGGTGAAGAGTTTGGAAGAAGTTTGGTAAAAAGCTGATCTTCTGCTCACCTGCATTTGGAATGAACTACATATCTGTTTCCAGTGGCTGTAAGAAAGATGAACAGTGATGATGTTATGAATCTAATTGTGGCAAAACAATGATAGATGACGAAGTGGAAGTTAAGAAAAGTTTAACTTTGGTTTAACTTTGGTTTTATACCGTATTACTGGACCACTCCCCACCATTCCCCTCACCTGACTAGTCAATGACTGATGTCTGACAAGTTTAAAACCATCCAACAAATAAAATAATGTAAAGTTTGACAATTTCACAGTAAACACATGTGTAGAACACAGTAGAAAGTTGCTGCATTGCCTGAATATCAATCCTGTACAATTTGCAAAAATATCCAGTTTTTCAGGGGAATATATTCACATCGACTTCTTTCTTTCTAACAAATGAGGAAAAGTGGAAGTGAGATATGCCGTAAAACATTCTGCACATTTGTGATTGTTCTGTGTGGCAGGGTTACTGCCACCCTCCTCAAAGTTGCTTAGTGCCTGTAAAAGTGATAGAGACCCCCTCGGGCAATAACACAGGTGTCATACAACTGCTAAGTTGACGTTTAACCACAAAAGTTATGAAAATATTTTATGAAGGTCGAGGAGTTACTTAGAGTTGGTTTATAACATAAATGCACTACCGAGGCTACGTTTCTCTATAAGACAGGTACTTAGACAAAGAATCAATGTTTTAACCCATTATATGAGACTTGCTCTGTAAAATACGGGTTCAGCATGGTGAGGTGAAATGGACAAGAGCACATGAAACTGCTGATTCTTTGGATGTTTTTTGTACAGTGTGAATGCACTATAAGATAATAAAAGATATAAATTATTTCTAAATACTAGTCGTAAAGGCTCTAGGGCCCGAGCTTAGGAGCTCATAGCTTTTCTCCATGTGTAATAGTGAATCAAGAACCAAGCAAAGTAACCACACTGTTGAAGAAATCTCCCATTTCTTTGATTCTTATTGTAAACAGATGAGGTAGTTAATTTGTAGTGTTGATTTGTTAGGATAAAATACTTGGATCGGCTGGAAGACATTGACTGAATTAGCCAATGACATTGTGTCTAACTTTAGAAAATAGAAAGTAGAGGAAATAGTGATTCACTGTGAAATGTCAATGTAGGAATTCTTTATTAAGTGGATGTTGCTGTTGTTTTTGAAGTATTTATTGTATTTCTCATGTGCTGAAAAGTCATATGCTGAAATGTATTGCGTGTTATATTGACCGACAAAAGAGCAACTCAAACTTTTTTAAAGACCAATGCACAGACACAGCATAAAAGTATATGCCATCATTCATGCACAATTAGCAAAGGAAAATACTATAACACAACAGACATGTACTTGTAATTCAGTCTTGATTTAAAAATTTGAAATTATATGTAAGATGTTATGACAATATAACAATAATATCAATAATAACAATAACAATAATTGATAACAATAATGTCATCAATACATATATATTACATGTACATCATTAATTTAGCACTTGTGGTATTTCAGTGTTATTATGCTAATTTTAACCCATTCGTTTTGTTGTGCTGGATTTGTATAAGATGTTACATTGATTTATAGACTTCTTTGATTTCATAATGACTAAACAATGTGATGTGTTAAAGTTAAAGTCATGCTATGAAACAGCCAGTGTGCGTCAAAGTTATGAATTTACCTTTTTAAAATTCTTAAGTCCCCCTGAAAATGAGAACGTCATCGTTGTTCGATGCTGTAGCGCACTTATTGTTTACATTGATAACGGTCTATCTAGGGAGTACCAATATGGCGGCCGGTGGCTTCACTTCAACCCCATACTACCAACGGGCAATCAGCAATCCAGGGAATAAATAGAGATCAGTGGTCACCCCCAGTCCAGTTTTTGTGTATGATTAAATATTTATAAAATCAGTTTTTATTGCCATTTTCTAAGATTAGTGACTCAGAAACTAAGGTAAACAAAAACACATTTTCTTTGCTACATTTCTCATGGTTTGCACCTGAGCACACTCAGAGCACTCCTGCTGTACAGGCAATCCTCACACTTGGTCCTTGACATCACCTTCACACCGCATGACTGTTCAAGCTGGTTAAGTAGAGGTTGAGATGCTTTTACAAGCTGATGTTATGGCCCTCCACTAAAAGTTATTGTTAATGTAATGTGTTTGTGAATTATTACTTCATTCTTCCTCCCTATTTTTTTGAATGGCTCTGTTGTCCTGATGTTTCCTTTCCTTTCCCCCTCCCCTGCCTGCTCTTCCTCTTGCTTGCTCTGATGAGCTGCTGTTTTGTTTACTCCAGGAAAATGTGATTGCAGTTAAGGACGGCCTTTGTGAAAATATCTTTGGGAGCAGAATTTAAATGGAGGATATGCTGCTCGCAAAGATTTGTAATACATTAACTGGCATTCATTGCTGTGTTCTCTCTATATTTTATTTGAATATCAAACAATGAATAAGTAATAATATAATTTTTTTTATTTGTTTGTTTAATCTTTTCCCCTTTTTTTGTTTTTTCCTCTTCTGTTCTACTTACATTGCAGTGTCCATATAATCTGTAAAACTCCCTGCATAATTATAATAAAGCAATTTATGTGCATGGAACAAGTGGAGCAGTATGGCGATAGCCGTACTGCTCCACTTGTGAAAGTACTGTAACATCTGTTGGGATCTTTTTGGCATCAAGACAATTATTCTTATTGCCACATTGCAAGACAGGACATAAATAAATAATAATAAAAAAATAATATACATTTTTGAAACATACTACTAAAATGCTGTTAGCCAATTATGAACGTTCTTTTGAAATGTATGGTAGCTTGTTACTTCAACATTAGAATTTGAATTGTGCTTTGACTGTAGAAACATCGGCCACCCTGTCTGGAAGTATCCTGATCACAATAGTGATAGAAACATCAGTTGAACAGGGGAATTTACTGGTGTGCTTCCGATTGCCCAGTTTCATTACCCCAGTGATTTTAAGCCAAGGTCAAAAACTGATGGCCTGACAATCGTTCAGGATTTTCTGCTAAGATTTCCAAGGATTACTAGAGCTCCATCAGTTGTGATAGATCTTCTAAGTTTAAAGTTCAATTAGAAAACCTATAGTTTATAATTTGATAGTAACTACAAAATTAAATACATCACGAGTGAAAAAATGTCTAGCACGCTTAATTCCTCAGTCGGTCACGTGTCCCACTGAGGGAGGTTGTAATGTCAGTTTAGTCAGGAAGTAGTCATTTTACATAGCAAGTCAATATTTATTCATATTTAACGATGACGAATATGAAGAAATCAGAGTCTTAGTGGTTTTATTAATGCTGACTGGTTTAATTACCGCTGCTAAATGTTCTTTGATCTTATGCAGATCCGCTGGAAGTTCATTATCTTTCAGAACATTTTCCAGATGCTGCTGAGTTTTAACTACTTTAAATTACAATCACAGGATTCAGATTGGTTCTGTGGTTGGCTGGGTTTGGTTCGGTTGGCAACATGCTGCTGCGCCTGGATGGGGAAAGCGGTCCCTTGATAACCCGACTGCAGCGAGTGGTCCAAGCACCGGATCCTTTCTGCTGTCTCCTGGATGTGTGAGGGAATCGCTACCTGATTGGTGCAATGAGTGACTGACAGTGTTGGGGAGTAACGGATTACATGTAACGACGTTACGTAATTTAATTACAAAAAAAGAGTAACTGTAATTCATTACAGTTACAATGAGAAAATATGTAATTCAGTTACAGTTACTTCCGAAAATATGAAGAATTACAAATTTAGTTACATTTTTTGAAAAATATAAAGAAAAACCTTTGCGAAATATGTAATGATATTTTATTGCTTCGCGCCCTATATCGCCGTTTCCCGCTATGGCTCCTTGTCTCTATCATATTTGCCACTCTGATGATCCATCCTGTGCTGGTGGAGCCACCTTGAGGAACAGCAAGCGAGCGGACGGTTCTATTTCAGCTCAAGCAGCGCATCAAACAGTGCTGGGCAGTAGCGCCGCTACATGTAGCGAAGCTATTAGTTTAACTTCATTTTCCAGTAGCTTGACCGTAGCGTCGCTGCTTTATTTATCAAGTAACTTTCCAGTAGTGACGTTATTGTTTTTATCAAGTAGCGACGTAGCGTCCACAAACGCTACAACATCCAGGACAAAACTAGGTAATGAAACCAGGTTTTCTATTTTGAAACAACAATCGGAGTTATTCGTTGGACATTCACGCATGAGCCTCTATTCTGCCTCTTCTGTGTGTATCTCCCAAAACATGCGCACTGTAGTGGAACTCAAAGAATGACACACGCACACACACAGAGCCACACACACAGGATGGAGGAGGAGACAGGAGCAGAATGAGAAGAGCAGCCAGCTGTCCCTACCACACCGTGGCCTTATCTTCAGAGATTATGAAACTTGTTGAATCCTCAGATGAAAAATAAGTGTACAGATGTCTGCTTTGCAATATAAAAAATAAATAAAAAATAACTGTTGTTTGTTTTGTTTTTTTCCAGGACACCTAACACCAACCTGAGAACTCACATTCAGGTGAATCACTAATTTCCCTCCTTGCATACTGCAGGAGGGAAATTAGAGTTCAATAAGGTGACCGCTGTAGCAAACTGCGTAAATGGTAGAGCCTGGGGGAGGAACAGAAAAGAGTATGGCCTGATGAGAAGAGTGTGAGAAAATCTCTTCTTGTGGACATCCTGTGATTGCCTGTCAGCAGTTCCCTCTCAGCTTAGTGCTTTTTTAAGGTTCACATTCAGTTCTCAAAAATTAAATGTTGAACATGGGTCAATACTCATCAAAACCTTAAAGTAATCAAAAAGTAATCAAAAGTAATTTGTCACATTACTTTTAAAAAGTAATCGAAAAAGTTACACTACAATTACATTTTAAACAAGGTAACTTGTAACTGTAATGGATTACATTTTAAAAGTAACTTAACCAACACTGGTGACTGAACCATAACTATCACGTACAAATCACCAATGAGAGCAGATAAGAACCACCGTTCTCATCTGCTGGTAGTATTTACTCACATATCCATCATCTTTGGAACTTTTGCAGTTTAAGCTCCCGCTTCAGTGAACTTGTTTTCACACCTTTGCTTGCAGTTGCTTGACTACCTGATTGTTTACTTGTTGCATGCATGTGCAATATTGTACCCCCAGTTACCGTCTTTTATTACAAATACATTTACTAACATATACCATCAAAAAAAAAGTGTATAATAAAGAATAAAATATAATAAGCCATCATGGCACCCTAAACCAATCAGCACACCTTTGTTTGCAAACACAATGAGCCACTGGTGTCACAGTTAATTACTGGGCGCTGTTAAGTAAACATTGTTTGTGTTTTCCAGTAAAAAACATTTCCATCACCAATAATTTCATCACTAAGAGTTTTCGAACACAGTCTGAGAGAAAAGGTCAAACTTAACTGAGTACAAAGGCAGTTATTTACCCCTGAACGCTGCTTTCTTTTGTCTGAATATCTTATTCAAAGCTCTTTTCTTCATCAACGGCGGAGCCCTGCTTGAACGTTGGTTCTACAAACTCCACTAAGCAGTGAAACGAAGCCAAAGCACAAAAGTCTCAACTTTAGAGTGTGACTATGTCACCATATTAATCAAACAAGAGGGTCCCAGTTTGTTGTTTCCAGTTCCTTTGAATAATAATAATAATAATAATAATAATAATAATAATAATAATAATAATGATGATAATAATCATAATAATAATAATAAAAACAATTATTTTTCTATTTATGCAAAAGTCATATAATAAAATTTCGGGTTATTCTATAAAATCGTGTTTAAATGTGAGCATTTATAAGTATTATTCGTAAAAGCATTTATTTTGGCAAATAAAAACGATAAACACTAATTCTGAAATATAATTTTGTTACCTTGCTTAAGAGTCAAAGGGGATTTATCTTAAGTTTGCCATGATAGGTAGAAATGTGCACTAAAGGACTGTGTACATTCAGTCGTTTTTTGTTTTTTTTTGGTTATTTTGTTTTAACCCAAAAATGAAAAAAATCAAAATGCACATTGGAATTTTCTTTTTTTGTTTATTGAACCAAATCAAAAAAATTGCTTTAAATGTATTTCCTTTTCACTCACAGGAAACATAGTCTCTGATTTTTTTTTATATTAAAAACTCAGAGGACATGGTGTCTAGTCAGGCTGATCTGAAGTTTTGCGTAAAGAACGACATGATTGTTCTCTATCACTCTGTCTGAAAAAGATAAGTCTTTGATCTATTGTCTTTCTTTCAACATACTTTATTCTAGAATATCATTCAGAATTAAAGTGCTTTCATATTGGTATGACTTAAATAAAGCAGAGTAATTGCAGATTATCACTCACGCATAGATAAGTTGAAATGTGAATAAAACTCCTCCTGCTGTGTTTTATTGAACTGGCTTTGAGCTCAGAAATAGTCTTTCTGATTAGCTCTGGTTGGAGAATAACCTTTTAAGTGTGCCAGACATTTATTGATATGAAGTAAAAACCAAAACCCTACTGTGTCTCTGCCCTTTCTGATGTGCTCTTTTCTCTTGCTGTATGAAGAGTTAACACGGGAGGAAATAAAAATTGTATACGTAGAAAAACCAATAAAACTAATTAAACATAAGGCTTTCACAAAGTATTTCACAGAAGAGTGTACACCCCTCACACATTTATAAATATTGTAATATATCTTTACTTATTTGATGGAAAACACTGAAGATATCTGACTTTGATAATCTTCAACGTAGACTTGTCAGTGCAAAGCTAAATTTGCTGTTCATTAAAAAGCCATCAATGTCTATTGGCAACAAAAGTTTATAAGGCAAGGAAAAGGAAAGTGTCATGAAACGGGGACAGATGGACCCAGTATTCAAGGCGAGACAGTCAGTAGGAAAGTTCAAACGTTTATTAAATAAAACAAAACAAAAGCGGAGCTGTGGCTCGCGGACACTGCAGGCGGGGGGGCGGAGCACCACCCAATCAGACACTCTGGTTTAACAGTCCAGACCAAGAATGTACCCAAGTGCTGCAGTCCCAGAGGTCATGCTGGAGGCCAATCCTGGTCAGGGATCCAGAACAGACAGGAACAGACAGAAACAGGCAGGATCCAGATCAGGCAGGAACAGAAACAGGTGGCAGGATCCAGACTTCCAGGCATCCACAAGCTCCCAGGAGGGTTCAGAGTCTGACTGGGACCAGAAGCATGACCAGGTGGTCACGCACAGGAGCAGACAGGATCAGGTGCAGACAGGCAGGCTCAGTGGAAGAGGGTAGCCGAGACAGGACGTAGAACCGGAACTTGAAGCAGGACTTTAAACTGGTCTCCTCCCTGGAGCCAGGCTTACTGGATAAAAACTGAACCTCCCCCCATATTGAGCCAAACATCCAGAGGACTCTGCAGGGGAGGAACAGTGGACGATCAGGAGACGAGACAAACACTAAAACCCTCTTTCCACTGGCAGCTAGGATCCAGGACATGAACCATGAACTACAACTGAACAGACAGACTGACAAAAAGACAAGCAATGATCTGGCACTGAATGCTCAGGCTGAACTGAATATAAACCAGAGGAAACAGGTGAGGGGAATAAATTATAATTGAGGCAGGGAGGGAAAAATGACAGGTGAAAGGAATGACTAATTAAGGGAGAGCAAACAGGCCAGATCATGACAGAAAGATCATTTAAATAGCACTATTCAGTGCCAAGATAATTCAAACTGCTCAAATTAAAAAAGAAAAAGAAAAGTACACTGTAGTTGCTTAGTAACTAATTAATTAGTAAAACTAATAATTGGACATTGGATGATTATGGGTTTAACTTTCATTAAACCAGGGGTGCCAACAATTATGTCCCCATTTATACCTTCAGTGTTGTAGAATGCCTATATGTATATATTTGTTTATGTATATATAATATAGTATAACATATATATATATATATATAACATATCAATGTTATATATAAATATATATAAATGTTATATATATATATATAACATTAAACATTTATAAAAATCTAAGTAGTACTTGATCTATTAATCTATAAATTAGATACTTGAATGTATCCAAACACAAAAATGTGAACTGGTATGAACACAAAATAATGTTTAAAAATGACATATGGGCGGTCTATAATAATGAACATATTTATCCTGTAAAAATAAATAAACAGATATATCCCCCACCTTAGAGATCTCTTCTTGCTTTTTTATACAATTAAAAATACTCTATAACATACAAGGGCTTTAATAATTATATATATATATATATATATATATATATATATATATGTTTTTGTCTTTTTTAACAGGGGAATTTAAATATCACTAATGCAGTGTTTTGATTTTAACTGCAGTTTATTCTATCATACTCCTTTTATATTCATGTCATGGTTTGACATTTGTTCTCACTGCAGCATAATTATATCACTATTACCAATAGTGCGGGTGGAACAATTACCTGATCAACAGCAGATGGCAGACATAAGGATCCATTCCCCAGGAATCAGTTGACAGTTTCATTGCTTCATGTTTCTGCCTGTACTTTGTGATATTAAGAGAATGGGTGTTGTTTTTAACACCCACGTTGAAGTGATCTAATCTACAAGCTGTTAGTGGAGGCATTCCATTAACTGGTGAAAAGAAATGACTTCCCTGGGGGTGATCCTTCCAAAGTCAGTTCAATGTTACAAGGTCTGATTATTAAAAAAATGAAATTTACTGACATAAAAAATATATAATCAAATGCTATGAGTAATAAACAAATTTCACAAAGAAACTGTTTTACATTATTTTTGTATTGCACTTGCATAAAACTTAACAGAATCTGAACTCTAGAGAATCTGTCCCTTCTTTGCAATGCATCCCCATAACTGCAGAAAATATGAAAGGAGTTGTGTTGCAGAATTATTGTTGTTGCGACCAAAACCACAATGTTAATGGAAATTTGAAAATATTTGGATCCAGAAATAAAGCCTCAAATTAAAGAACTTGTTTTCTCAGATTTGTTTTATTTTTTATTTTTTTGTACTTCCATTTTCTTCTTCTTTTTTTTCTAATTATATTTTCTTATTTGTTTAGCTTTTTGAAATTGAGTTTTATGTATTACACGGTTCAATTTGTACTTTACAGATCAAACTTTCCTAAGTTTTAGGGGATGATCTTTCTCTGGAGTGAAGCAAAGATGCATTTCTTTTTTTTAATCGCTTTTTCTGAAACAAGTTCCACTGTTGATTTACATCCTTATAAAAATATCTGAAGTGGTCTTAACAGGATTAGCCAAGTTTAGTTCTCTACAGTACACCAGCTGAGCTGGATATCCAAAATATCCTTGATAACCTTAGCATTTTTCCGCTCAAATACAGCTAGGGGAGGGAGACTGACACAAGAGGGCATTAGAGGGCAAACAATAAATACATAACAACTCAAATATGTTGGGATTTTATGTTCAATGCTCATCCTGGATGGATGCCACATTAATGTGGATTTATATTCTCTTCAATTCCCAGGCAGCTGGGAATTTATATTTCTGATGCTTTAAGGCGCAGGGGGTCCACGGAGGTACTGCATAGGGGTCGCGAAAGTTTTGGTTAATAACACTTTTTTTATATTGCCCCTTGCAATTTTTCCACTAATTAAAATGTCTTTAAATCTACATTAACATGAATTCAACACACTGTAGTAAACAGATAAATGGAGGCAGAAGATGTCTTTCAGTCATCAATGAAAACATTCAGCAACACACAGGAGCTCTTTCAAGCTGGGCACCGTTTCATTCACAACACCTGTCCCATCAACCAGGACCAGAAACAAAAAAAACTATAATATAGGATAGAAAATTAAAAAGAGAGATCACATCTCTCCTATCCTGGCTTCTCTTCATTGGCTTCCTGTTAAATCAAGAATTGAATTTAAAATCCTCCTTCTCACATATAAAGCCTTAAATGGCCAAGCTCCATCTTATATCAGAGATCTGATTGTTCCTTATGTTCCTAACAGAGCACTTCGCTCTCAATCTGCAGGTTTACTAGTGGTTCCTAGAATTTCTAAAAGTAGAATGGGAGGCAGATCTTTTAGTTATCAGGCTCCTCTCCTGTGGAACCAACTACCAGTTTTAGTCCGTGAGGCAGACACCCTGTCTACTTTTAAGGCTAGGCTTAAAACTTCCTTTTTGATAAAGCTTATAGTTAGGGTGGCTCAGGTTATCCTGAGCTATCTCTATAGTTATGCTGCTATAGGCTTAGACTGCTGGAGGACATATATGCTGCTGCCATCAAAACCCTTGTGTATAGATTTTCAAGATCAGCCTGTTTTCCAGTGTGGTCCTGTTTCTCTGACTGTGACTAACTGGATGTGCTCTCTTCATGGCTCGGAGCTCGTCTGCCTGGCTGTGTGTTTCCTGGACGGGGCCACCTTTTACAGCTGCTTTTTCTGTCTCTGCTTCTGTCTCCCTGAACCCCAGTGGGCCTCAGCAGATGGCCGCTCACACTGAGCCTGGTTCTGCTGGAGGTTTCTTCCTGTTAAAAGGGAGTTTTTCCTCTCCACTGTCCCTACAAGCATGCTTAGTGTGAGGGATTGATGAAGAATCAATGAGTCGATGCAATAAAAAAAAACTTAAAATCAATTTCGCTGGATGATCTGTTGAACTGTAAAGTGCTTGAGATGACATGTGTTGTGAATTGGCGCTATAGAAATAAACTGAATTGAATTGAAATGTAATAATCCAAGGGCGAAATTACTTTTGTTAAATTACTCCATATGCAATAGAGTGACTTTAAGACATTTATTGCCCTCCCCAGTAGGGGTAGTAAATATCTTATTTAATCAGATATTATTTCGGCTGTTATATAGTGTTTATGAGCACACGCCCTACTAGCTGTGTGTTAGAACAATAGATGAGTGATTCGAGCTCTAATCATGGTCAAACAGTTCATTCTGCACATACATGGAATAAATTCACCACAACTTCTGTTCAAAATATAAAAGTTTATTAACAAACATCATTCAGCATCAAGTCAAACATATTTCACTTTGAAACTCTTAACTACAACTAGTAACACTCAACTAAACTACTATATACAAGAGGAAGAAAAACATCGTTGAAAACCATATTACAGTTTAAAATGGATCTTGTGTTTGAAAACCAAAGTTAATCTGGAATAATTTGGGATATGATCAAATTAGCTTTTCACTAATTTAGAGAAATTGAAATGTTTTCAGACCAATTCAAAACGCAAATTCAAGAGGTTAATAAAATATTACTTGGCCAAATTACATTTTATTAAATGATTTGCTTAATCATGAACCAATAACCTTTAGTTAAATGATTCTTAACCCTCTTTGAAATAGCTAGCAGCGAATAGACATCAGGATTCCACAAAATAACTCTTGGTCATACTTGGTAATGGAAATGTAATGAGCATATGAGGAGCACATGAACACTAATGTTATATCAGTGTTAAACCCTTAGTGAATAAAGCTTGTCTAAGCTTCAACAACAGCTCAAAATATGTTTCTGAACAGCATAGCATAACATGCAGTCCATCCTGTTAGCTTTGTCCATACTCATTAGTAAACACATGAAATTATCAACCTCATCAAAAGACATATTGTTCGTTCTGTCTATAATCATGCCAGAGCTTCAAACCTTTTTTGTCCATGTCCATTGGAAGGCTTGAGTTTCATCCAGCAGCAGCTTAGCAGTTTCTTTGTCTCAGGCTCACACCAGGGGTCCTCCTCATCTGGTCTGGCTCTATAAGCTCTTAGACTCAAGATAAATGTGTTGCAGAACGCCTGTTTTGCAGCAGTTTGGTTCTGAAGGGTCACCAAGATGACTAATCCTTGATGATTCTGGAGGTCTGGGTCTTTTTGGGCCCGGATCTCCATTTCTGGCTGAGACCCTACTGAAGTGGACCCCAGCTTCATGGGCAAGAGAGGAGGAAAGAGGGAGAATACTTTGTGTTTTGTGGTTTATTCTGTCCTAACACAGAGGGAGGTTTCAGAGTTCTTATAGCTGCTTGTTAACCACTTTTATCCTCTTCTCTGGTCATCATGTCAAGAAGAAATATGGACACTGCTTCCCAATGTCTAAAAACCATGGTTATGGCATATGGCACAACAAATACAACCAGAAAACAACACAAAAGAGAAATGAAACTAATAAACACGCACAAAAAAACACAGAAAATCATGAATCAAAATGTACTTAAAACTCAAAAAGAAAACTTGAACCAAAAAGTGCAGAATCATGACAATGAGTTTAAGGTTATCAGTTGGACAGGATGGTTCAACTCTTTTATTAGTTTTACTACCTGCTTTTATCATGCATTTATCTTCATGTGTTTTTAATCTGCTGTTATCTTTCTTATATTTTATTGTTGAATTCATGTAAAGTGCTAAATTGCGCTATACAAGTAATCTTCCCTGCCAAACTTGCCTCATAGAACACACACGTTTTGGCCAGGAATGATGTTTGGGACTGTATTGATTTTATCTCTTAAAACCCTTTTGGTCTATGTGTATTCCTTCTGTTTCTTTAACACCTCGTCACATAATCATAGTTAGAAACAGAGAAACAATTTCTATTTACAAAAGCTTCTTTTAATTCTTTAACTCAAAATGCTCATAAACTTTACTATGATAAACTTTGCTTATGTGCCCCGGAGAGTAACGCATTGCCAAAGCTTTGTAAACTCTCTCTTTCTGGACAGAGATGAGCAGTGGGAACTCCAGCTTTTCACTAAGAAAGATCTCTATAACCATCCTCTGCTCACTTTTTGAACTTTCTTCTTAGATAACGAGTCAAACTATTTCTGTAGCTCATCAATCCAGATGTTGGTGGATTTAATGTCATTAATAATATCTTTGAGAGTCTCAGAGTTTTCCTGATGAAGGTCTTGCAACGTCTTCAATATCCTTTCAGATTTGCCATATATATCATGGACCAGTATTTTTTGTGTTGTCTCCGTGAGTTTGATTGTGCAACCTCTGTTGGCTGTTTCAAATCTCCATCCCGGGGGCTAGCTCTGCAGCTAACATCTTTCTTTGGTGGTGCCCTTTGCTTTGGATCATAAATGTGATATTCTTATCTTATGCCCTATTTATAATATTAAACACCCTTTATTAATAGCAATTTATTGGTCTGTTATTTCCATTTTACCAAAAAAAAAAAGGTTTAGAAAAAATCTGGTCTAGAGCTCCCCCTCTAAGCTGGAGCCATGTTGTTGTGTCAATAGTCCAAAGAAACATCTCATCTGCAAGGAGAAAACATGATTTGATCCAGGGTCCAGGATAAGGGGAGTGTGGCCTAATGGTTAGAGCAGTGCACTTGTGCCCTGAGAAGGTTGCAAGTACCCAGTTCGATCCCCACAGCCTCCACTCTGGGTCCCTGAGCAAGACTCTTTAGCCAACACTGCTACCTGGGCGCCACACAGTGTCAGCCTACTGCTCCCCAATGGGATGGGTTAAATGCAGAGGTAAATTTCTCCAATATGAGATCAATAAAGTTTCAATTATTATTAATCATGTACACTCTGTAGTGGTGACAAGGATGTAGAATTATGTTGTTTTGTTTGTATTTATAAACAATTCATAAAATGCTCAATATTTAGCCTAAATAACAGAGAGGTATATTCCTGCTACAAGCCACCTTACTGAGACAAACTGACAAATGGTTTGAAAGCATGTCAGAGCAACAGCTTTTCAATGTTTTACATTGCTGTATGTTGGAAAATATAACTATTAAACATATGTTACTCAAATCTTTTGATTGAGTAACCTACAGTTGGCTTCTGTTTTGTTAAATCTGTCAGGAATCCAGTTTGTGTGGGCTGTTTTTGTGTTTCCTTTCCTCCTCCACCAGGTGGTGCCCCGTCCTCATTGGGTCTCCCTGCACACCTGCAACTCATTGCCTCATTACCTGTGGAGTGTTCTTAAGCTGCTGACTGCCACTACCTCGAGGCCAGAGTGCTTGCCAATACTGGGTACTCTAGCCATGCTTAGTTTAGCAGAGTCTAACCTAAGTCTTTGTTTTGCCAATACTGGGCACTCTAGCCATGCTTAGTTTAGCAGAGTCTAACCTAAGTCTTTGTTTTGCCAATACTGGGCACTCTAGCCATGCTCAGTTTAGCAGAGTCTAACCTAAGTCTTTGTTTTGCCAATACTGGGCACTCTAGCCATGCTTAGTTTAGCAGAGTCTAACCTGAGTCTTTGTTTTGCCAATACTGGGCACTCTAGCCATGCTTAGTTTAGCAGAGTCTAACCTAAGTCTTTGTTTTGCCAATACTGGGCACTCTAGCCATGCTTAGTTTAGCAGAGTCTAACCTGAGATTTGTTTGCCAGTTTTGGGTACTCTAGCCAAGCTGAGTGTTTCTGAGTCAAACTGAGTTTTTGTCAACCTGAGTCTTAACTTTGTTTTTGTCTTTGCCTCTTGGCAGGAAGTCATCCTGCAAACTGGACTTTTTTTGGACCTTCTCTCTCTGGAAGGATCAACTGAGCTTCTAAGTGAGCTGGGGTTCCAAACAGGAGGTTTGGATCCCCTTTCCCCAAGAGGTTTTTTGAGCTTCACATCAAGCAAAGGTTTCATCTGCACCACAGCCCGTTCAAGAACCGCAGGAAATCTGAGTGGCAGATAGCTTCTCAGTTCACCAAGGAACAACCGCAGTATGAGTAAACCCTGTCCGCCCAACACCAAACAAGACAATCTCTGGAACATTCCACACAGACTGGATTCCATAAAGGACACCTTTTTCTGAAGAATTCCGGTTGAGCAGTGTTCTGAGCAGCACTGGACTCATTTCATTCTACTCTGAGCAGCACTGGACTCATTTCATTCAACTAATAAACCTGTTAAACGTTTCCCTGGTCTCTCTGTTTGGTCTTCTGCATTTAGATAAAATCATGACAAAATCTTCTAAATATATAAGGACTCTGGAGGAAACTGGGAGAGAAGTCCCCAGAGTTGAAGGGGCAGATATGTTTTATTATGACTTAGTCAACCAGTGATTAAAAAATACAAAGAAATACACTGAGTGCTAATCCTCTCGGGTCATTTGATAATACTTCTTACATCTTTGAATGAAACCAGAGGTTCATCCTTCCAAGCCTTTAAAATTTTTTCATCTTCTGGTGAGAATTTCTTCTTTTATTGCTTCTAAGTTAACATGGTTTCCTTTGTCCTGTTTTAATCTTTGTGATATCCAGATGGTGCAAATGGCAAATGTGGGATTTTAAAAAGGTCCCCCAGTGTCACTAGATTATAAACACCACGGTCTCCTCTTGAAAGGAAAGCATTTCAGTTGGGGTTGCTGCTTGGTCTCCTTGTCAGACAGTCAAAATACACTTAAGATATCCCATATAATTCTTCCTCAATCTGTCTTTTTGCAAATAATGTGTTTTTCTATTTCCCAACCCGACCAGGTTTGTTGAACTGCAACGAAACCATAAACATTGAAGCTTGTTTGGATAAAGGGCACATGAAGATTATACTACAAGTCTAAGCCTAACTCTCCCTTAGAAATCTTTAAAAGATGGAATTGCAAGAAGCAAGATGTCTTCAGGGTGGAGGCAACTAAAAGGGATGCTGATCTGTGCAGTAAATTGTATTCAAGTACATAAACACAAGCACAGCTGAGTTGGCAAGGGGTCATTTGTAGAGGAAAATAAAGAGAAAGAAACTGTTGGATATCCAAGCTAGAATCATTGTAAGTCAATGCCTCACACTGGCATTACAGATCATTTAAGAATTATAACGCATACAGTAAAAATACTGAGCAAAATGCTCTAAATTTTAAAGAGATAACAGAGATTTTTTTCAATTTGGGTTTAGTGAAGTTATTATCAATGGTCTCGTCCTGATCCATCTCAGTAATCCATAGACAAATACGTTTTGTTTTTGCTGATTGTGTTGCTATTTCACTTTTAAACTGACATGTTTACATAAAAATATATGTTTGTGTTCATTTTTTGAAGATATTTTAAATTTTGTTTTATTTTATTTGCAAATATTTGTTTTTTAGATTGAGTTTTAAGAATTGGATTCTATTCAAATAGCATTTTACAGATCAGATTCTTTTTTTTACTTCAAGCCCAATGCAAACATTATGTTCCTGCAGACCAATAAAACTGTTTCTTTGTTCCTCACACCAAGAGAGAGACCACCCTCAGAAGCTTCACCTTTTGGTGATGAGAATATGGTCTGAAAAGGGCTGTTTGAGCAAAAATAAATATAAATAAATGTGCAAAAAAAATTAAAGTTTTACTCTGGATTGAACTTTTTTTTTTATTGCTGTTTTAAAAACTTTTTTTTTATTATTTTGTTTTACAAACCATATTCTTTTGCAACAATAATTGAACAAAATACCCTCCATACATCTTCATTGGTATGCTTACCTTAGACAGACTTCCTCCTTTAATTGAGTTTATCAGCTTAGGAACTGCTGTGGGATGCTTTGATCTGGCAGAAGGTTAGGTCCTTCAGTTTACAGAAATAAGAGCGTGATCATCTATGCTATCATCTGCTGCAGAAACATCAGAATAAGTGACTTAAAGAAGGTTGACAAGCTAATAAATGTTTTCTCTTTTAGGAACTCCTTTAAAACCTCTGGAGATGATTTAACAAAGATAAGTTCTTCATAAATTGAATAACGTTTTAGACAAACCTAAGTATCCTAAGTTAGAGGATTCTCCAGGCTGATGCAACACAGACCTCCACAGATAATCCTATAGCTACTAACATTTACAACAATTTTTAGAATAAAATTGTGTTAAAGGGTGTGAGACAGTGGCGGCTGGTGAAAAATATTTTTGGTGGGGCTGATATAGCCTAGTGTATGTCTCCAACTAATCCGGAATAAGAATTCAAATAAACAATTGCACAATACATACAATTTAACAGTAATGATTTAATTTACTATATAATAACAGTAACAGTGATGATTTGGGTCACTGTGACGGGGTTCTTTGGCCTCCAAGAATCCAGGCTCAGTCGGGTTACCGGTGTTGGTGGTTTATTGTGCTCAAAAACTCAAAACAGGGTGCAAAAGAAACTAAACATGTACAAGATCCTCTGGGCCTCAGCCTCCCTCCAGTTACCAGCAATGTAACAAAGAAACAGAAAACAGAAATGGCCGCTCTTCTTCCCACAGCCCTCATTAAATAGTTTAAGCCCCTCCCCTCAGGCTCTCTTATTTCTGATTTCTTCTCATTAATCAGTTTTGTCCATATATTACCTCCACAAACAATTGATGTACAAAAACAAACAAATAATTAAAACTTAACTAGAACTTAATTCCTTTACACAGATTCATTGAGTTATTCAATTACACCAAACTGAGTTTGAACCCAGCAAAGACGCAGCCAGACTGAAGATGACAAGTCCCCGTAGCACACACACACACACACACACACACACACACACACACCCACACACACACCCACACACACACACACACACACACACACGGCTAACCCCACTGAAATATTAAGTGTGCACCCTCAATACGCCAGCAGGTAACCAGGAACAGCTTGTGTGTTTTAAGTTAATGGAGCTACTGGGCTCAGCGGGAGCGGATTGGTCCTCACAAGCACAGTATAACAGGAATGTGTGTGTGGCACGCAAAGTTTTAAGCTACGAGGTGGATTCGTCGCAGTCACAATAACCATGACATGAAATTTTCCTACCCTACAACATGGATGTTCTTCTGGCAAACGGGTAGATAAATAAGGATCTCACCGAATTTGGTGGAAGCTGCACCTCGCTCGTTACGTTCGCCATCATCCCTCTAATTGTCTGCACCTGCGCTTGGGTGCAGAAGCCTGTTAAAGCGCCGTATTTTCAGCGCCCCAAGACCATAAAGTTCTGAGACGCTGATTGGCCATTAAATTCACCTAGCAATAGTACATGATTGACAGATTCTCTGCAAATGTGGGTCTGTCTGATCAGCGCCCCAAGACAGAGACGGTAGGAGTCTGTCTGTGGAAATCCACAAATGAATGACAGTAGATAGGGAAATGTAGCTTATATAATTTGTTTTGCTTATAGGTACACACTCTAGAGAGTAAAACTGACATTTATGAGTTAATTTCTAAAAAAATATTTTACGTTTCTCTCTTCTTATCAGGGAGGGCGGTGCCCCAGCGCCCCTATGGGCCGGCCGCCACTGGTGTGAGAGCATTTATTTACCTTCAGGAATCGTTTGTGGTCACTCTCCCTCTCCTGTTGATCACTGATTGTTCCCACCTGCTCTTCGCAACTCCTGCTCTTCACCTGCTCTGTGTGAGATTTCTGCCTTTTCACAGTTTTCAAGCCCTGAGCTAAGTATTCACCTGTTCCTCAACCCTGCCTGTCCCTGAACACTGCCTTTGCCTAGACCTCACCTTTTTCTCAGTTGTTTTTCTGTATGTTGCTGAATATTTTGAAAACTTCTTTGCCTGAGCAATCTTCCATGCATGAAACAGTCCTCAAACTTTTGGATGTCAGTACCTCTGCTCTCTGTTTTACACATCTATATAGAAGCCTGGTTTCATTTGCCATTGCATCTCTCTCTAAACAATGTCTCTCTTATTTCTTCAAGGAATTATCTTAAGATATAAGAAACAATCTGCCTCATTAGCTGATTGGGCCTGATTAACTATCTGCCAAGGAACAATAGGAATGTATCATCCTCTGTATAGTTGTGCAAATAATAAATCCTTTGAAAAATACAAAAATAACAACTACTATATGGGTCTAAAACCAAAAGTGGACTGATAGCCTTCTAAAGTAATATGTTTTTTTCTTGACCAGGAAAGCAGAAACAAACTCAAGAACAAACTTTAGGAGACATGTTAGCATTTAAAGTTATTGTGGAGGATTTTTGCAAATTTTTTAAAAGACCCGCACTCTCCACTTAAAAAACATTGCACATGCACAACCCTGTACCTGCTCCCGAGAGGGAACACCTATTAAACACATACAAGGGCGTGCACAAACCCATTTCTTCTGCATGCTCTGTTTAAAAGTTTCTTCTCATACACTCTTTCTCTTACGAACGTGGGCCATTTTCAAAGAACCGTGGTGAGAAAGGTGACCTTCAATGACTGTCTGAGAAAGTCTGCATGCGCAGAAAAAGATAGCCAACTGCACAAGCACGTAGGACAACCTTACGTAAACATATTAACATATAAAACATTTTCAGTATGTATTTTAAAAGCAAATTTTAGGTAAAATGGTGGCCCCTGTCAAATTTGCATTTAACATGCCATGATAATAAGAGAGAATTTACCTTTCTACAAAGTCACTGCCATATGACTTATTTCATTATATTTTTTCAAACCCTTTCATGCATGAATTATGATAGTATATGTTATGATTTTTTTACCAAGTGTTTTATTACTCTTTATGAATGAAAAAAACATTTTCATCAATTTAAAAAAAATAAATACTTTCTTTAGGGAGTTGGTAACATGTCCACTCGGGTGGACAATGCGCATTTGTGCAACTGATATAACCTTGTTTTGTTTTGTTTTAAAGAAAACTATTGTTCTCAAGAAACATCTAAAAACATTGTCTGATCAACATACTTTTTAATGTATATTTCAAAATTGTTAAATGTATCACAAAACTGTAAAACAAATCAATTTAAACATTTTCAAAGCAAAGAACAGCTAAATGATAACGATAACATGGAACATGCCTCCAATTACGCATCTGCCTCCTGCTATCACAACCTTTCTATCATTCAAATGTCCTCCAGCACATTATGACAGTTTCAGTGCAAAAAGATTATCTTGTATGGAAATTGGCAAAGCAACCAGGGCACAAAACCACAAGACACTGCATGCAGATATACTTTGTTTTTCGCGTGCAGGCAGAGTCATGGCATCTGTTTGCATTTCTTGCTTCAGAAAGCTGGGGCCAATGGTCTCCAGGACCAAACTTGATCTCAGGAGGGGGCTTGGACACTGCTCCATGCTTTTGTGGAGGTGTGGTGGCACTGGGTCTCTCTCGTTTTGTGTCTGAGTGGAAGCTGCATTTATTAGTGCACGTGCTACAGATGCCTTGAAATGCAGAAGGTCCTTCTTTTCTAATCCACACATTCTGTAGATGTGCCAGGCATTCACTACAGTCACATCCAAGAAGTGAAAGAACACTCGGATGTACCAGCGTTTGTTTTTGCGTCTGTGGGGATACATTGCAACACACTGATCCATGAGATCCACACCACCCATATATTGATTGTATAGGGCCACAGAAAAAGGCCGCTGGATGTTGAGCATCTTTTTTTCTTTCTTGCTCCATCTATGGGCAAAATCTGGTGGGGAATGACCAACACAGGAAGAGGCCATGTGAATCACTGAACTATCCAGCCAGCGTGTAACAGTGATGTTTTGAGTGTTAGTGACAACAGAGCAAGATCCTCTTCCTTCTTCTTTGAGTTTCTTTTCACTTTTCAGCTTCAGCTGTGCTCCCTGGAGCCTGTTGCTTCTACAAGTGCCAGTGGCATAGATACTTTGCTCTTTCAATGCCTGAATAAGTGGAATGGTGCAAAAGAAATTGTCAAAAAAACACCTTGTGATTCTTTTGCTGTATGTCATCACAAAGGCGCATGACGACATCTGCAGCCATTCCCAAATCACTGACCGCACCATTACTTTCATCATACGATGACAAATATTGCTATAATACAAAAATAAACTGATATGCTGTCAAAATAACACTACAAATTAAGTATTTTCAAAATAACAAAGTTTCAGCAATACTACATATTGTCGTCAAAATATAGCTAGCGATGCATGATGTCCAACTTAGTGGACACATAATTACTTACAAATTTTTAATAACACAGAATCAATTCTTGGAATTTATAAAAATTATATAACTCCTTAATTGTTACTTGATGTCCCCATATTTTTTTTACCTGCAAGGATTGCCTAGAATAGAAGGAATGAGCAGATATTCCTCTCTTGCACAACCCATGTGCTCCTCTGTCGGCCATTTTGTTTTTTTGAGGAAAAAAAGTCACTTGCAAAGGCTGACGAGTAGGTGGCAGTGTGACAAGTGGCAGGATGATACATTAGCGTCCACTGTAGTAACATATGTGCAAATGTGACATTAAAACATGTTCATTTAAGAGAAAACAACCATTTAATAACTGTCCACTGTAGTGACCACTATGCATGAAAGGGTTAAAGCCCAACAGTTTCTTCATATGGAAACAAAACAATAAAAGGAAGAAAGCCTTTCAGCAAGCAGTGAAATATTTTTTTTAACAAGAATGCTTTTAAGCTATTTCAATTCATAAAGAGAACAATGACGAGACATATCTACTTCAAAGAGAAGTGTGAATGTTTGCTCCCCCATTATTCTTTTTAATCCAATTCACAGTCTCACAGATAGTGGGTGGATGAAACAAAGGTTCTTAAAATAAAAAGAAAGTCATTTCCATCTCAAAGACAAACCTTTTATTCATGCATTGTAATTTATTTCCCCTTTCTTTTTTTTTTTTCTTTTTTTACTACTTTTCCATTTCAGTAAGTCCTTGTTTGGCACCCTTGCACCCAGATGATGTCAAAACTATTATGTAAAACATTGTTTTTCTTTTAACCTCTTGATATAAGACAGATAATTTATTTGGCTAATGTAATGAAGCCAAAGCTGTAGATTAGCAGAGGGATAGGATGGTGCACAGTTTTCTCTGTTAAATTCTGGGCTTTAATCAAACAGCACTAAGGTGTCTCTATTAACTCAATCCTTCGGTATTTTATTAAGATTGTATGTGACAGACCAACACAAAGTAATGAGTAGGAGTAAAATGTTCCACTTAAAAAATAAAATATACTTGTATTTGTAGTGCACTGATGGTAACACATTTACAGTGACACAAACATGGCAAGCAGAGCGATCCCGGCAATGGTAGATTTGCAATTGAGTGGTCCTTTTTATTAGGGGCAGAGGAGAGCAGTTTGAGTCGTTGGCTCAGAGATTCAGGCTTGCTCCTCCCTCCTCCTACATACCTTTGACCTACTGATACTAAATGAATGCCTAATCATTGTTTCAGACAACAAGAAACAATTTCTTTTGTCTAATATCAACGCATTTTTCTTTTTTATTTCATAAATTCCCTCGTTCTCCAACAGCTTTCAGAGCACGCAACATTGAATACAGTATGTCAAATCATTATACCAGACTGGACAGATGATGCATACTTGTTTTTAAATGGATAATGTAAATGCATTTACATTTTTTTTGTGAAATTTTAGAATGAGAAATATAGCTTTTTTTCCTCCCACACTGTTTACATTTGATCACTGCTGCGCTTTAAGAAATAGAAATGTCAGAGCTGTGCAAAACAAATTTTCGCTTTGTATACATTCTGTGAATAGAAAATGACAATGAAATTGGTCTTAGTCATAATCGTTCATTTAATTTTCCATTACAAGAAAATCACATCATTCATTGTTTGTCCTAAAGCAGATATGGAGTGAATTATGTTCCTTATTGTTGAAAGCAAACAACCAATTTTGAAAATGGAAAAAATAACATTTCTCTTTTTCAGTTTCAGTTTAATAAATTGCATTCTTTAAATTGCCCAATGCAAGGGTATTACCAGCATCCATGCAGACAAATAATAATGATTCACCAATCCCCCCCCAAGATGAATGTCATGATTTTACTAAGGTTCAGACCCAAATGCAGAAGACCAAATAGGGAGACCAGGGAAAAGATTTAACAGGCTTTATTGAAGAGATAATTCAGAGAGAAGTGTTGCTCTGAACACTGCTCAACCGGAACCGAAAAGCGAGGGGAAGACACAGCGGTTAGTTCCGGCTCAGTGGAAAATTTGACTCGTGAACTTGGAGAAGAGGATTTGGTTGCTTACTCACGTTTCCAGATAAGATGTTGAATCCTTGACTCCAGTCTGTATGCTGTAATTCCAGTGTTTGTCTGATTCGGTGCAGGGCGGAACAGGGTTTACCCAGAGAGTGGTTATTAATAGATGAACGGAGAAAACTGACTGCCACTCAGATTTCCTGCGGTACTTGAACGGGTCGTAGTGGAGATTAATCCCTTTCTCAGTGTGAAGCTCAAACGATCTCTTGGGGAAAGTGGGTCCAAACCTCCTGTTTGAACCCCAGATCAGTTTGTAGCTCAGTTGATCCTTCCAGGGAGAGAAGGTCTGAAAAATACAGTTAGCAGGATGACTTCCTGCTGAGAGGCAAAAGACAAACAATGTTAAAACTCAGGTTGACGAGAACTCAGTTTGACTTAGCAAAACTCAGCTTGGCTAGAGTACCCAAAACTGGCAAACGCTCTGGCGTCGAGGTAGTGGCAGTCAGCAGCTTAAGAGCGCTCCGTTAACGAAGTAACCATCAGCAGGTGTGCGAGGAGGAAGACCAGAACCAGGCGCCTCCTGGTGGAGGAAAGCAGACAAACACAAAAAACACAAACAGACAGACAGGAGTCCTGACAATGAAGGCTGGGGTCCGTTTCACAAAGCAGGTTTAATGAACTCAGATTCAAATCCGCAACACCAAACAAAAGCCTTGTTATGGCTTAGAAAACATACAAATTGAACTGAATGAACAGGTCCAATAACAAGACTTTTGTTATATAAGCCTGGAACTCAATGCTACCAGACAATTTTAATTGAGAAAGCTTCCTGGATGGGAAGCGAAGCGTGTTCAAACTTGGAAAACAAAGTCCAGTGGTTTGTTTTCTTTACTTTTGACCTGGATGACTGAGAATCTCCACCAACATATTGCTCTTCAAGTTAGGTGAGCTTATTGGAACATTTAAAGTCTCTATTTTAGGGACTCTGGAGTTTGTTTTTCTCAATTGAGTTAGCTTCCTGGCACAGAGAGACTACCTGCTGGTGACTGGGCCGACCCTGTTGCTGCACACTGGAGACAATTTCTCAGTCAAGACGATTAGTGTGAATACAAGAAGGCGAAGGATCATCTATCCTTGCTGGATGATTATCCCTAATGGTATTCCAATCAAGACCTAAACCACAAATATTTTTATTGTTCCACCTGCTTTTAGAAGTAATGATTTTTTGGGATTCTTTATAAATAAGATTGATCTTATTACAAATAAGATCATTAGCACTCCTCTATCCGCAATTGGTTTGTCTCTGGAGGGTGGGGCAGCATTTGAGGTAGTCATGGAATCTGAGCCGGCTTTAGACTGCTTTGATCCAGTTGAACTTTCACAGTTAGCAAAATTATTGTCTTCATCTAAGCCTTCAACTTGGATGTTAGATCCAGTTCCAAGCAGGTTATTTAAGGAGGTATTCCCTTTGATCTCCTCCTCCATGTTAGATGTGATTAATCTATCTCTGTTACAGGGATATGTACCAAAGGCTTTTAAGGTTGCTGGAATTAAACCTCTGCTTAAGAAACCGTCTCTTGACCCAGATGACTTGGTCAATTATAGACCTATATCCAATCTTCCTTTCTTATCCAAAATTCTTGAGAAAGTAGTTGCCAAACAAGTTTGCGATCACTTACACCATAATGAACTTTTTGAAGAGTTTCAGTCTGGCTTTAGAGCTCATCATAGCATTGAAACAGCTCTGGTGAAAGTCACTAATGATATTCTCATGGCCTCAGATAATGGACTTGTATCTGTTCTTGTCCTGTTGGATCTCAGTGCTGCATTTGATACAGTTGACCATAATATTCTTTTAGAAAGACTTTTTTTGTTGGAATTAAAGGAGCAGCACTAGACTGGTTTAAATCTTATCTATCTGATCGATTTTACTTTGTTCACATTAATGACAGATCTTTCTCATGCTCAAAGGTTACCTGTGGAGTACCACAGGGATCAGTGCTAGGACCAATTCTCTTTACTTTATACATGCTCCCAATCGGTAGAGTTATGAGACAGCATGGGATTAATTTTCACTGTTATGCTGATGATATCCAGCTATATCTGTCTATAAATCCAGATGAAGCTAACCCATTACATAGATTACAGGCATGTCTTGAAGACATAAAAACCTGGATGACTCTTAACTTTCTGCTTCTGAATGCAGACAAAACAGAAGTTATAGTCTTTGGACCAGAGTCTTTGAAAAAGAAGCTGATTAGTCAGTCACTTCATTTGGATGGGATTAAACTGATTTCAGATAATAAAGTAAAAAATCTTGGTGTTGTTTTTGATCAGGACGTGTCATTTAAATCCCATATCAAAGAGGTTTCTAGAATTTCCTTCTTTCGTCTGAGGAATATTGCAAAAATGATAAATCTCCTGTCCAGGGGTGATGCTGAGAAACTAGTCCATGCATTTGTTACTTCAAGGCTGGACTATTGTAATTCTTTACTATCAGGAAGTCCACAAACTGTAGTTCAAAGCCTTCAGCTGATCCAAAATGCTGCAGCCAGAGTTCTGATGGAAATGAAAAAGAGAGATCATATCTCTCCTATCCTGGCTTCTCTTCATTGGCTTCCTGTTAAATCAAGAATTGAATTTAAAATCCTCCTTCTCACATATAAAGCCTTAAATGGCCAAGCTCCATCTGATATCAGAGATCTGATTGTTCCTTATGTTCCTAACAGAGCACTTCGCTCTCAATCTGAAGGTTTACTAGTGGTTCCTAGAATTTCTAAAAGTAGAATGGGAGGCAGATCTTTTAGTTATCAGGCTCCTCTCCTGTGGAACCAACTACCAGTTTTAGTCCGTGAGGCAGACACCCTGTCTACTTTTAAGACTAGGCTTAAAACTTTCCTTTTTAATAAAGCTTATAGTTAGGGTGGCTCAGGTTATCCTGTGCTATCTCTATAGTTATTCTGCTATAGGCTTAGACTTCTGGAGGACATAGGGAACCCATTTCATCATTCTGCTTCATTCTCTCTCTGTTCTCCTATTCTGCAGAATCTGTTAGTTCAATCTTTAACGTTCTGCTCTCTCTGCTTTTTCTTAGAGTAGCTTTGCCTCGTCTGTTCCTGTTTGGCTGTGACTCCATCCTGGAGAGAAATATCAGCTGTGCTGCTGCCATCAACACCCTTGTTTATAGATGTTGGAGATCGGCCTGTTTTCCAGTGTGGTCCTGTGACTAACTGGATGTGCTCTTTCGTCCTCTGGCATGGGAGCTGGCTCGGAGCTCGTCTGCCTGGCTGTGTGTTTCCTGGACGGGGCCGCCTTTTTCAGCTGCTTTTTGTATCTCTGCTTCTGTCTCCTTGAACCCCAGTCGGCCTCAGCAGATGGCCGCTCACACTGAGCCTGGTTCTGCTGGAGGTTTCTTCCTGTTAAAAGGGAGTCTTTCCTCTCCACTGTCGCTACAAGCATGCTTAGTGTGAGGGATTGTATTTGAGTCAATGAGTCGATGCAATCAACTGGTTTTCATTAGATGGAAAACTTTAAATCAATTTGATTGTATGGTCTGGTTGAAATGTAAAGTGCCTTGAGATGACATGTGTTGTGAATTGGCGCTATAGAAATAAACTGAATTCAATTGAAATCTATCGTCTTGTAAATCTCTTTAATTTGGACTATGTTATTGTTCCAGACAACCAGTGAACATCAGTCATCTCCAGTCTTCATTGAAAAGGTCTTACATGTGTGCAGCAGTTCTCAGTCTTCATCCCCTGTCAGACCACTCTACAACATGACGTCTCTTGCAAAAACTAACTCTCTCGGATCTCACTCGCATTCTCCTAGACCTCTGGGGCACACTCAGCAAAGCTTGCTGAGTCATACCCCTACAGGTCCATGGTATCTCCCCTTCATCTGTCATCTAAGCAAATCAATCAGTTGTCATCAAGCAACTCCTTCCTGATCAGACTGCTTTCTCCCCTCAGATCAACCAGAAAGTTCATCCGACGTCCTGCAGTTCTCAGATTTTTGTTGTTGTTGTAAATAAAATGTAAAAATTCTCTGTTATTTTGTATGTGGGTCAAAATAACTATAAACCAACATGACACACTATGACAATGCTGACTTCTTCATAACCTGTTTTTTTCTTTTTACCTTTTCTTGTCCCTTAGGTTATGTGGCACCATAAGTAAGACAGATGAAAAGTAGAAGGAACAATAGAAAAAAAGTCAGTCTGAGAACAATGTCTGTTCTCCTAAGGGGGGAGAAAGCTATTCAGCACAACAAACATTCAGGCAGATTGGTTTGTTCAGGAGACTCAATAAACTGATCTGAAAGCCATACAGAGGCTCACAGGCATGTAGTCACTCCTAGAAAATCACACACTGTCGCCCAAATACACACCTGATCATGTACAAGCTGCACACGTTCACCAAGCCAACATACAGGCTTTCTTCTGCCTACTCATCCTTACTTTGCAGATTACCATGGACACTGAGGACCTAAACAAAACAGAACACTTAGCACAACACTTGCTTGAAAAATACAATATGGAATTTGTTCAATGCAACATGTACACTTGGAGTATAAATGTTATTTAAATCTGTTTAAAAAAAAGGTTAATTTTACAGATCCTCTAAATGATCGCCGTTTAAATAAATATATATATTTCTGAAATTGTTATACAGCATTAAATGAAATATCAACAATATTTTTCAATGGGAGGAGCCACAAGGACACTATGGAGGGACTATGTCTGTCAGGTAGCCTGAAAGCACCGTGGACTTCATCCAGCAGAGCTGGAGGAGGTGTCTGGGAGTCACTTTGCTGAGACTGCTAGCTCTGCAACCCAGCTCCAGATGAAGTGGGACATGGCGAGTACGAAATAAAACTTAATGTAGTCTAGATAGGCAGATAGTGGTTTTATAATTGTTTCTTTTAGTAAGTTGTTTGAGTGTTTATTTCCACTCACAGCGTCATCAGTCACTACCAATGTTTAGGTTTAGCAGCAGGTTTGTTATGATGCTGCTTAAGACAGCATCTTTTAAAAGTGGCACGATTTAAAAATGGTTTCCACAATGTAACATTTTGAGAACATCTTGCTCTCTCTTGTAGTGCTTGGCACTTAAATAGCATTATTTAAGGCAGGTATACATTGTATGATATTTTCAGTCTTTGTACTAAGCTACTAACCTGACTCCGCCAGATGGATTTGCTCCGCATATCCATCTGGAAACCTTCCGTTGAAATAATTTTGGGAAGGGGCGAAAATACTGGTTAGCTGATTGGCCTATGTTGGTGATAGACGGGCCAAATAAACCAATCAGATCAACAAAGCATATGACGTACTAACAGAGCGACGACAAAGAGGAGCCAATTGATAGATCAAACTCTTGCCGAAACCAGTCGGGAGAAGAGCAAAACATCTTTTCCTCTGAGAAAAGCCTCCAGAGCAGTGTTCTGCTCTTCTTTCAGTGAAGAAATACTCGATAAATTCCAATAAAACTTGCTTGATAGCCACACTAACGCTAGTTTCATCGGCTGAAGCCGCCATGTTCTTTAGACTGAACTGTCGCGCTTCTCGTTGCGTCACACCTCAACCCGCCTCAAAGCCAACGCTGATTGGACGTTCGTTTGGTGAACTGCTCCAAATTTTCTTCAACGGAGAGTCTGATTAGCGAGTGAAATCTTGAAAGCTCGCGAGATCAGGATGGTCTCACGAGGCTACTAAGCTACAGCTCAAACTGTACGATCAAACAGCAGAATTTAAAACTTCACAGCTCATGATGTTCTTACACCGTACGGCCCGACACTGATGGGATCTAACTGCTAACTGCTCACACTGTACGGACTCAGCACAGAGAGATGGTGCTGGTCAGACTCATCAGTCTAGAAGGAAAACTCTCTTGCTCTGCTTCAACAGCAGGATTTCAATTCAATTCAATTCAGTTTATTTATATAGCGCCAAATTCACAACACATGTCATCTCAAGGCACTTTACAGTTCAACCAGATCATCCAGTCAAATTGATACAAAGTTTTCTATCTAAGGAAAACCAGTTGATTGCATTGACTCATTGACTCAAATACAATCCCTCACACTAAGCATGCTTGTAGCGACAGTGGAGAGGAAAAACTCCCTTTGAACAGGAAGAAACCTCCAGCAGAACCAGGCTCAGTGTGAGCGGCCATCTGCCGCGGCCGACTGGGGTTCAAGGAGACAGAAGCAGAGACACAAAAAGCAGCTGTAAAAGGCGGCCCCGTCCAGGAAACACACAGCCAGGCAGACGAGCTCCGAGCCAGCTCCCATGCCAGAGGACGAAGAGAGCACATCCACCCAGCCACGGCCAGAGAAACAGGACCACACTGGAAAACAGGCCGATCTCCAACATCTACAACAAGGGTGTTGATGGAAGCAGCACAGCTGATGTTTCTTTCCTGGATGACGTCACAGCCAAACAGGAACAGACGAGGCAAAGCTACTCTGAGGAAAAGCAGAGAGAGCAGAAGGTTAGAGATTGAACTAACAGATTCTGCAGAATAGCAGAATAGAGAGAGAATGAAGCATTGATGATTTGGCCATGAACACCTCAAAGGGCTGGCTGACTGTTTGATTTTCCCCCGACCTTACGATTCCTGATCAGGAGGTGTTCCCTGTATACCCCCTGTATACTACACGACTCAGGACGTCCAGTGAAAACGAAAATCGTCCCAAATTCTCGAATTATTGTTAACGGCCAAAATGGGCAGAAACTCGTACAGGGTATTCCCTGCTTCAGTGATGGCTCCTGCAGCCATTTTACAGACCATGTTCTCCACATTTGAGAGGTCAGGCTGTCCTCTGGATTTAGGAGCGAGGAAGGATTTCTATCGGTCTGCATGGAAGTTATTTACAATATTTTTATTGGTCAAATGTGCTTGTCAAGAGCAAGCATTTCATTTCAGCTTGAAGTAACTGTGACACAATTTAAAGATAACGCAATGTAAAATAGGTCCAAAATATGCACATTTAATAACATAAAATCTTAAACGTATAAAATACAAAGTTTAAAAAAAAAAATTTAGTGAAAAAACTTGATTAAAGCATTTTTTGGGAAAAAAAAGATTAAAAAAAAATGGAATCTGACAAAACAGCAGAGTTACTCTTAAAGCTTTTCTATTGATTAAGAGATATACACGTTGAGTTTGAAAATAAATTCACACCTATTAGTAGCAGGCAGGGAAAGAAGACAATTTTTTAAGTTTTTTTCTGGCTTTGTGCATGGAGAATGCCATTAGTCACATGGATGTGTCAAGAGAAATAAAGAAAGCCCTGTTTTAAATGGACTTTTTTCATGTGCACATAAGAATGAATTAGAAGTGCATTTATGCAATGAATTGATGAGAGAAGAACAATAGGTGAATGATGATGTAAATTCCTATTTTGAATTAACATACAGCTACTGTATATTAAGAGAGTAATGTATATTCTGGTAATAATACAAGCTTGCATTGAATGACAAAGATTTTATGTCTGTCTTGATTTTCTTTTATTTTCAATTAATTCGTACAATAAGCTTTGTCTGGCTGTTTTTTAGAACAAATCTTGTTTGTGTACTGAAAATAAAAGCTGTGTTATTCCCCGAGCATATGAGCAGTGCCAGTAGCTGTGTGCTCGTTGCTGTGTGAAGTTGTTTTTCCGTGGTTACAGCATGTTAGTTAAATTGGTAAGTCCCAGGAAGAAGGACTGCAGAGTGTCAGTCAGCTGTCAGTGTCAGGCGGAACACAAGCAGAATGCAGAGTAGTTCAGCAGAGCAGCACTCCCAAGAATACAGACGAGTCGGACAAATGGGGGGTGGTAGAGAGAAATGATAGAGGAAGGTGGCAATGAATCCATATTACAGGAACAGAAGGTCCTACTAGGCAAAGATATTATTTTTACATGATCATGATTGTCAGTAAACATATAATAATGTTAATGTCTTTTGTCTGAGTAATTCTTAACCTCCTGCTAAGAATCTTAAGTTGGTCTTCTCTGGTATGTGGGTGTAATGACGCTTATCTGGATTGCCAAAGATATGATTCATTTCAGTTGTTTACATGAAAGGAAAAAATATGAATACAATATCATAAATTAGTTCAAATTACTTATTTATGGTTAATGCAGGGCAATTAATTTTAATTAAATTTGAAATAAATGAACCATTCAGTTAAGAATAAACTTGGTTGCAATTTTATAAATCCTTAGAATGAATAAAAACAAAAGGCTTAGCTCTGTCCAACCTGTCAGGCTGCTGATTTACACTCATTTTCTAAGTCAGGAGTTATTAATTAAATGCATTTTATAAAGTCAGAATTCTGCCAAAATAAATACACATTGGAGCAGTGTTATTTAAAAGATGCACATGTAAGCTATTCACCAAGCACAAATTTGAATGTTTTATGCAAGTAGATTTAATGCCATGAGGTCCCCAATATATCACAGGCCTAAGTGCATGCTCCTTCTATGCGCTCCTGGCTTCTTTTTTATGCACCTTTAGATACTCTCCTGCTATTACGTGACCCTGTTTCTGCATGCATACTTTGTAGATGGAACAAACCTGAGAAAGCAAACTAACTGTGATTGGCCACTTTTCAGGAAATGCCACCTCTTAAGACTGAACTGTTTTCTTCCTATCAGTGGCTAGTAACATCAATGAAGTATCTTTACTAACTGATGCATTACGCCTTACCAGGCAGAAGAAACAACAGTTCCAATCAAAGTGTGCATTTTATTGTCACTATCCTTTAACTGAATGACTACGTAAAAATAATCAAAATTTGAATTTTAGAAAAATTTTGGAGCCTAAAGTTCTGGTATCTGAGGTACTGTATCTGTTTTATTATTACTCCCCACATCAATAGTATTTGAATACATTTGTTTATTAGTGAGAAATTACAAGTGTGGTCATTTCTGTGGTGAATGTGTACACTTGATAAAATCCTTGTGTGAATGCATGAGGGTAGAGAGCCCTGCTGTTTTGGCTGGACACATCACTTACCCAGAATGGAAAAGAGTAAACAACATGGCAATATCCATCTGACAAAATATTTGTACTGTATTGTTTTTATATCAAAAATAAATATTTCTCAAATTAAAAATTGCTAAACTTATCGATCTATTCAACGGATGGAATTAGCTCATATGTTTACATTTTACTTTTTTTATTATTGCATCATTTTCAAATAGCAAATCCTTGGTTATGATATATTTTTACCAAATAGTCTTTTTACATTGAATTCATCAAAAATATGAAATAACCTCACTCT
This sequence comes from Cyprinodon diabolis, assembly GCA_030533445.1. Lineage (NCBI taxonomy): Eukaryota > Metazoa > Chordata > Actinopteri > Cyprinodontiformes > Cyprinodontidae > Cyprinodon > Cyprinodon diabolis. The sequence continues at coordinate 1,887,318 of CM060083.1, read as the reverse complement.
GACCTCTGAACATCCCATTGATGTAAACATTTTCATTTTTAGTAGACTCTGACAGCTAAAGCAGCTAAAATGGATGATGCGTGTCAGATGAACTGAAGCCCTTCGCCGCTACATGGACATCAAACCCCACCCCACCCACCCCATCTCTCCAGTCATGGTATCAAACACCAAATGCACAGACTACATAAAAAAATAAAGTATTCTGAAAAGATTTGAGAGAAGTTCGTAAACCAACTAAAAAGGTTGAACATTTAATATCAAAACTAAATAATAAATTAGCTTTCTTGATCTCAAACTGCAAAAATTTACCTCTGCATATAACCCATCCTCTTGGGGAGCAGTGGGCTGCCTTTGTGTTGCTTCCACCAACGAGGGTTTTAGGGTCTTGCTCAGAGACCCAGAGTGGAGGCTGTGGGCATCAAACTGGGTACCTGCAACCTTCTCAGGGCACAAGCGCACTGCTCTAACCACTAGGCGCATTCTCCCCACTTAAACTATAAGTCCTTAAGACAAAAGTGAGAAATTATGTTGAAACATTTGATTATCCTGCTCTGTGTATTTAAGGACCGTGCATGAGACACCTTCTGACAAAGACAACCCTTTTAATATACAGTATTTCCAACTGTAGTTTTGGTAAATGGTGTTCCAAAAATAAATTAGGCAGACAAACAGGCTGGTACTAACACATGATGTTATTCAAGCCAGTAATTAGGATTACTTCCAAATCTTTTAAGGTCAACAAGTCCAAGGATTTAGTGCTGTAATTAGCCTCTGATTGAAAAAGGCACTTTTCTCCTCTGAGATTTTTCTCATAAAGATGCTTGTCAGGATGTGCTGAATGCTTCAGACAGTCTTTTAACTCGAATTATAGATGGCTTCCAGACACAGGCAGATACCATTTTAGAAATATATTTTCAAGATTTGATGAGTTCTCGATTTGCAGTCTTATGCTTTCTTTTTCTGCCTTTTAAATTCAAATAGTGGATCTGTAACAAAAAATATTTGAAAATCTGGGATGCAGCTAAACACAAATCTTGCATTTCTAATGTTTGTTAAAATGTTTATGAATTTATGTTCATCATTTAATACAACAATATAAACGCTTATGTTATGGAAACTGCCCTCAAGTCAACTTATTTGATAAATTTGAACAAAATTTGCATTCATTTGTTTTATTTCATCCTGCGTATTTAGCTATATTTCAACCTGAAAAACTCATAAAAAGAAGAGAGGGAATAGTTTAATTGAAACAATATCTACAGGTGCTAGGCTTCAGGTACTTAGAGATTCACTTCCAAACAGAAACCCCACATTCATATCTTCAGGTAACACAGAGTACATGTCAGACTTAATAATATTATTTTAGCGATAGTTTCAAGGTATTGCTTTATTGTATATCTCGTACTATATCTTTCGGTTGTGCTGTTCTTTTTTCATCTCGTTACAGGTGATGAAGCAGACTGAAAATGTTTTGTCATTGTCTCCTTTCTATCTCCTCTTTCTTTCATCTTTTCTCCTTTTTTTCTTTTTTTTTCTTTTTCTTCTTCGGTTTTTCTGCTCTACTTACGTTGCAGTGTCCATATAAACTGTAAAACTCCCTGCATAATTATAATAAAGCAATTTATATGCAGTATGGCAATTGCCATACTGCTCCACTTGTGAAAGTAAAATCTGTTGGGCTCCTTTTGGCAGCAAGACAATTATTCTTATTGCCACAATGCCAGACAGGAAACTGTTAAAAAAAAAAAAAAAAAAAAGAAACAATATCTAAAGTCTTTGGCATTCAGACCGTGGTGGGTTACATTGATAAAAGAATTTAATTTGATTATATGCATGACATGCTGAATGAAAACAGGGATGAAGCCCCCTAGGCCTGAAACTGGTGGTGGTACGAAGAAAGATGCCAGGTAGAACAAGGCGCATGTTCGTAAGAACCTCCATGATGAGCAAGCATAGAGCAACAGTGGAGTGAAAAAAACTCCCCTTGAGAAGAAATCTCTGGCAACATGATGGTTTTCTGCAAGACTAGCTGGGGATGCCTTTTTTATGGCAGTGTGAGTCCAAGGAATTACTTCAATATAAGCAAGCAGCAGCATGGAGAAGGAGCTAGATGAGCTTGCGAAGATGTTGGAGAAGAGGATGGAGGAGGGTTGAATCAAGGGTAATCAGAATCAAAGTCTGACATGTGATCCAACTCAGATGCTTGTTGGGTAGTATGTTTAGCTGTTGATAGAAGTCTGTTAATTTTGCACATCTCTGATGATGCTATTTTTGAAATATCCATTACCTTAAAAATACACATAGCTGTATATTGGTTATTTATTCTGCAGGTGCACAGTTTTACATTGTTAAAGCACTTTACAGTACACTATTTTATTGTTTATCTTTTAACTCTTCACCATTATTTTCTTCTTAGACATTTTTATAAGATCCACCTATGAGTGACCATTGTATTCTATTCTGTTCTGTTCTATTCAAGCAGGACTCTGGATGCAGATTGGTTTAAAAGAAGGTGAGGTTGAATGCTAATTGTCTGCTTCATGGAAAGATGACCCACTGATTGCAAGAGGGTAAGTGATGCGGTTCATTCAGTTGAACACCTGCTCAGGTTCATCATATTTGTCACAGATGATGTTTATTGCAACACTGATATGACATTTATGCAACAAAAACCACCAAATACCACAATCTTACAACACCCTATGCAGGGAAACCAGCAGGATGAGCTTTTCTCAGATAAATTTGGCTTTAAAGCATTAACATTTAATTCCCAGATTATCAGTTTATTATCAAGACTTGATGTTCCTCAAAATCCTCGTCTCTTCCTAATCTATTAACCTACAGCTATGTAACACATATTTAGCAAGACAAGGAAGAATATGTTTACATTTTCATAAAAAGTTTAATAAAAGTATATTTTCTTCCTTTAAATATTCAGGCCAGTGTTCCTACCTACTGTGGATAAAATGAAATAAAATATAACTTGAAGGGTTGACAGATAAAAAGCAAAGCGAAACAGGCTTTAGCAAGAATCTGGCCTTTTTCAGTCAGTCAGTCATAGCGTCAAGTGCCAACAAATGCCTGTAAAGCTATAACCTTTGACTGCTCCCCCATCCACCATGACAAATCCTCATGGATGGGTTTGGCCTCTGGTCTTTAGAGTTGGCATGGGACAAAGTGCCAAATGCTTCACTGTGTCTGTGTGTATGCATGTCTATCTCTCTTTTTTATGCAGCCTAAGAGGAGAATGGCCATGTTTGTCTGTCATCATGTCCCAGTTTGTTTAGCTAACTGGCATCATTTCTGCCTAGGGACCTTCTCCTCCACACCAAACACAGTGCAATATGTTTAAACGGAGACCCTACCAGGATGTTAGAGCACTCTGTTTGATCGAAGTAGTATTTTTAACTTTGGTGCTGTGGTCAAGATTCCTCCCTTAACTCAGAGTTCATGTTTAATAATCGGGGCCATGTGTTAATTCCAATGGATTGATTTAATACATAAAGAAATTAACCAACTTTATTAAATTTTTTTAAAACAGTACATACTAAAATCCCAAAAATGAATTTTTGTATTCTAAGTTTGTTTTGTGGGGGGTGGGGGTGGGGGGTTGACCCCTTTTGTAGCAGTTGCACAATATAACATTATCAAATTATTTGGATAATCATTTTTGTCAATTATCAGCTTTATGTGAGTTTTCGAAATGTGAGTTTCCTGATATGTTTTTGTGAGAGAGGGTTTGCGGTTTTGAGAGGGGAGTACAGCAGGGAGAAACTGCAGCTTCCTTTATCAATGTTCAAAGTTAAGCTGCCTGGTCATTGGTCTTCAATGTCCAAAATGAATATCAGGACTTGTTTCATTACAAAAACATCTTAAAGCTTTAAAAGACTTGAGACTTGGAAAGCGATTCAGCTTCCATCGAGACAGCAACTGTAAACATACAGCCACATTTTTTTTCTGCTTTAGTCTGGTCCTCTTTGTATCTCTCTTTGCAGGAGTAGAACAAGACTCATGGGATTTTATCTTCTATCTTCCTTATCTTTCTCTTTGTCCTCTATTCTTATCTCATTCACCTTTTTGTTTGTTCTCTTCCCTTTTGTCTCTGTTACAGTGTGGACTGGATTTGAAATAATCACCAAAGACATACATAAGTATTTACATCAACTCTATATTGCCAAAAGTATTCGCTCAACTGCCTTAACTCAAATATGAGCCTATGTGACATCCCATTCTTAATCCAAAGGGATTCAAATTGACTTTGGTCCACCCTCTGCAGCTAGAACAGCTTCAACTCCTCTGGGAAGGCTGTCTGGGAGTTTGTTAATTGTTAATTAAGACCATTCTTCAGCAGCGTATTTGTGTTGGATAAGAAGGCCTGGCTAGGCTATTCCAGTTCTAAAGCTTTTATTTCAGGTTCAGGTCAGGACTCTGTGCAGGCCAATGAAATTCATCGATACCAGACTCTCCATGTTTTAATGGACCTTGCTTTGTACTGTGGTGCACATCCAAGGTCATATTTGAAGAAGAAGGGGCCAGCTCGAAGATTTTTCCACATACGTAGTTTGGAACATGTAATTGTCCAACATGTCTTAGGATGCTAAAGCATTCAGAGTTTCTTTCCCTGGATCTATGGGGCCTATCCCAGGTCTTGAAAACACAATTCAAACCATAATTTCCCCTCAACCAAATTTTACACTTGGCACGAAGCAGTCAGACAACTACTATTCTGCTGGCAACCACCCAACCCATAATCATCCACCAGATTTCCAGATAGAGAAGCACTCCAGAGAAGTTGAACTGACAACCCTTCAGTTGCAGGGGAAACTCCTGCATCTGACGCCACCGTCACCCACACAGAATCGTTATTCCGACTCAGGGCTTTAGGGCTGTTGAACAGCTATGTTTGAGTTTCATAAAAGCTTTTCTTTCAATCTGTGAGCTCTGTCAGCTTTCTTCTTGGCAAAGTAAAAAAAATCTATCTAGATATGTAAAGCTGGTGGAGGCATACTGTAGACCAGGAGACTGAGGTAAAAGCCTATGTATCTCCATATAACTGCAGCTTCTTTCTAGAATAAATTCTAAGGGTTTGAAAACATTATAACATGGAGCAAAAAGCTAAAAATACATCCTGTGTTTGAAAAATAATTTCACCACCTTGTCTTGTGTCTTTGGAATCTGTTGATCCTTATGCATTGCAAAAAAAAAAAAAAAAAAAAAGTATATATCCTGTATATGATTGTAGCTCAGTCTTTGCAGGTACCTCTTTTAAAATGGTAGAGTGGATTATCTGGTATGAGAGGCTTTAAAAGGACAGGTAGACTGTCACCTTCCTGTACTGTGGGAGGATTTGTTGATAACCTTTACCCTGACTACTTCAGAACGCACTCGTATCACTGTTGAAGAAATTGGAACTTGGTTTATCTGTGCAGAATGTACACTCACTTCTCATAGATTTCATTTTCTTCATAATAATGGGAGAGGCAGGAACAGATTCAAAGCATGTCCCTGACCCAAAGAAACAGGTTTCATTGCTGATGTGTGTGAGAGAGAAAACATTTTGAAATGATCCTGCGGCATTCTTACGTTACTCTAATGCGTTGCCCAAGGACTTTCATCACTCAATATATAACAGAGATGACTGTAGGTTCAAACATCGTGTTTCCAAACCTCTTGTTAGTTTAGCTGTTCAAAAGATTACACTGCTGTAATAGGAATAACTGTATAAGGAGTGCGTGAATCCTGACAAAAGGCCAGGATGAAATGTTTGTGCAGGGAATATGAGATTCTAGATAAATGTCGGTTATAGCATGTCTCAACTCAATTTATACGGTATCTGTATGGTCAATACACCTATATTATATGGAGTGATTTGTTTTTCATTATTGCCGCAAAGAAAGACAAGTTTTGTAATTTGAATAACAAAAAAATTTGTAGATTGAAATGTAAAGAAAATGGGAAGAAGTAATAAGTGAAAAGGTTTTATTTTAATATTAAGTTTTCAAGTTTAACTTTACTGTTTTCCTAGATATGTTTTTGTGCTTTTTTTTTATCATATTCTTTAAGTGTTGCTTAAATTATTATCTCAAAACTTTACATTTCAACATTTTTCAAACTTAAGTTGTTTTGTTTTTTATAACAATTTTTATAACAGGTTTTATATTATATATTTTTTAAATCTTTTTTTCAGAAGGATTTTCATGAAAGCCCTTATTTACCTTCTCAAGCAAGCGTAATGATCTTGGCTCTGATAACTGGCTTAAGTGTTCATTCCATTCATCTGTCTAGCTACGCCCAGTTTCTCATCACTGTTCATCTGTGTCACTTGCTCCAGTCTCCTGCCTGCTCCCAGTCATCAGTGCCTGATTATTCAAGGCTTTAGGGAGAGTTCTCTAGCATAGCTGTTTGCGTTCTGATTGCCTGATCCTGACCCATTCTGCCTTGGACCTTTGAGCCTGTTCCTGTTCTGATCTGTTTGCCTGACCTGTCTTCGGACTCCTGCTGGATTCTGCCTGTTGCCTGAACCTGGATCTGCTTCCTGACATCTACCTGTATTTCCCATTGGTACCTCTTCAGATCTCTGATCTTCTGGCTCAGACTTCTGTGAACCTCTTCGACACCAGCTTTGGCTTTGCCTTCAGGATAGTCCTGCCTTCCTTCGTCTGCTTGGATCTGTTAGTCATCCAGTTCTGTAATCTTCAAGACTTCAGTGTCTGGAACTATCTGGGCAGCATTCGCTGTGTGGTGTTGGCAGCTGTTAGCCTGGAGATTAACAAAGTTAAGACTCAGGTTGACAAAAACTGGCAAACAAAAACTCAGGTTAGACTCTGCTAAACTAAGCATGGCTAGAGTACCCTGTTTAGGCAAACACTCTGGCATCGAGTTAGTGGCAGTCATCAGCTTAAGAGCACTCCACAGGTAATGAGGCAATGAGCTGCAGGTGTGCAGGGAGACCCAATGAGGATGGGGCACCACCTGGAAAGGAGGAGGAGGAGGAAAGGAAACACAAAAACAGACCACATAAACTGGATTCCTGACAGTACCCCCCCCAAGGGTGGATTCCAGATGCCCAAAAACAAAAAAGGAGACGTCCATGAAGGCGACAAAAAACAACCAAAAACAACCCACCCAGGGTGGAGGGCAAGAAAACAAAAACAGAGTCCAAGACACAACAATATGTCTATGAGGTATACAGCTGTAGACATAACATTGATTAATGTACACATGTTGATTTTATTTACACATGTTGATTTTATGTATACACATGCATATTTTTATCCTGTGTGGGCTGTGCTTTTATTTTATTTTATTTACTTTTATTTATTTTAGTTATTTGTGCAGCACTTTGGAAACCTTGTGTTTATTTAAACCGTGCTATATAAATAAAGTGGATTGGATTGGATTAATGTAAATTGACTGAAAAGGGGTATAATGAAGTAAAACTTTCATACCCCTCTCCCTCAAATTGTACTTAAACCTAAAGTACAGTTTTATCCAATATTTACACACACAAAATATACATATTCATATAAATATTTACATCTACATACATGTAAAAGAACAGATGCATACCTACACATAAGCCCAAGCTCCATTTAAATCGACACTCAGAGTGCTGCAACCCCCCAATCATTAGTGCCACAGCCCAACACCACAGTCCCCCCACGGTCCCACTGCGACATTCACCTCCCCTCCTCACACTACATGAAAAACATCAGTTTGAGCCTTTAAAAAAAACTGACTCATGCTTGAACATTGCTTCAGCTCTTTTTGGAGTTTATTCCAGACCCTCACACCACTGACTAGGGGTGTAAATAATAATTGTTTTGTATCGATGCATCGATCCAAAAGCCGACGATCTGATGCATCGACACGTCCACAAGATAATCGATTCATGTTTTTTTTTCCGGTCTATTTTTATCCATTTGCTCCTGGGCGTAATTCTACCTCCCGTGCTGTGGTGACGCTAAACCTATTTTGCCCTCCTACCGCGCTTCCTGGTTATACTCTTACAGCAGTTTGTTGCAGTGAGCTTGATACAGACATTTTTAAATTATGCTCAATATTGAAGCGTGGTCTGAGCTACACACTGTGGGTCTAGATACGGCCGAGGCGGTGAGGAAGTGGGGACGAGTTTAGTCCGACGACGGAGGGACATGAGGGCCAAAAAGAGCGGAGATCCAGGTGGAAAAAGGGTCCCAGCGTTCCAAGGGCGTAGGTTTGATTTGAACTTTGGGACACTATCAGTCGGTTGTCATTGGTGCTATGCAATATGCATTAGTGTTGTCACGATACTAAACTTTTCAACTAAATTTTCAACAATACCGATACTAAGTAAAATATTCAATACTCGATATCCTTTTCGATACCACAAGAATAAAAACAAAGACTCTAAAATTCAACAGAAATATTTTAATTACTAAAAAAAATACAAGAAATAAATAAAAAAAAACAATAAGAATAATATTTTGAGGTTGTATGCTGTGCACAATATTAAGCAAGCTTGATAAAAGAAAACTTACAAAAATGAAGTGTTCCTTCCTTGGCTATGTTTTGCAGACATAACAATGACACTAGCCAAACCAGTTAAACAAAAATAATTCCCAGCAGCTGCACCTGTTACAAAAAAAGTCTGAAACTGAAAAATTCACAGAATTATTCAATCACACAGTGTTCAGAAAGTGCATTTTCCACTATTCTGCACTCTAGATGGCTGTATCGATACTTTTGAAAATGAGTATTGTATCCGGATACAACGTTTCAGTATCGATACTTTTGACAACCCTAATATGCATGTCCTTTTTTATGCACGGTGTGAGGATCTGTACTGATAAGAGGAATTCATTGTTAAAAGAGAAAAGCATTATTTTGCTACATTAATAAAAATTGTATAAACACTACACTCACTAGATGCTGTTTATTAATGTTTGAAGTATCTCCGGCTCTGATCAATGTGGAATTAGGACTGTTTTCCACTTTGAAAATGGTTTCATTTGAATGACTAAGAGAGAAGGTAAATACAGTATTTTCTTCTGAAGATATAGAATTGTGCAGTTAAACCCCACTCTTATATTTTTACCTGCTATGCTCTCTCTGTATCAAGCAAAATAATACATTCATTAAAATATTAACTTCACTATATAAGTGGAACATCTGGGCTGTAGTTACTCTGTGTAGCCCATTTCATGTATTTTATCTGGGACTGAAAAAATGAATCGTATTAATTGATTATTTCAATAATCGTCAACTAACTTAGTGAGTGATTCATCATTAACTGGAGAATAGAGACTCTAAAACATAATAAAAATGTAAAATATGCCTTTCTCCCCGACAGAGCAACCCACTTAGATCAGTAATTATACCAAAATTTTAAAAATACAACATATATATAATATATAAGATTAAAAAAATGTTTTTGTCTGTCAATATTCTTCATCCAGCACTCATCAAGAGGAAATATTTTAGTATCACCTGGTTTATTTAGACATCACCTGAAGCACTGAAGGACCAGCTGCTTCACCTACAAGCTGCCCTGCATCATTATTACTGGATATCTGTTTTTCCTATAATCATATAATGTATAAGTGCATTTTTAATAGTAAAGGATTAAATGTAACACAACCTTTTATCATTGTCCTATATTGCTTACTGTCTGACTGTTTAAATAGCTCCTTATGTCTATTTTCTTTTTTAGTGGCATCATCTACAAACACAACACTGAGCATGAGCCTAAGTGTGTTAAAATATAAAATCACTTTTAACAATTATAAAAGACAATATAACACTATCTTATCTGTAATTTAATAATATCCAAAATAAACAGTCAGATTCAAGCATTTTTACCAGACATTAATGTTTGTTCTAATTTACGTATAGACTGTGTGGAAATCTATGTAAGATAAAATCAATGTTTATATTCTTCCTCTGTTTGTTTTTGTCTTTATCCTATTTCTAGAAGTATAAATAGTCAATTAAATTATATTATTATGTGGAACCCTAATTATGCTTTTTAAACAAAAAATAGCAGATGTTTAGGCACCATTTCTTGTTGTTATAGGCTATTCTATAAAAGAAATAACACATGCTAATAATTATACCTGAAAGAGTCATCAAAAAATGAAAACAGTAATAGCAACTAAATATCGGTAAAAAGGAAACCCTCACATTTTCTTTCTTAATCGGCTGTAGCTAAGAATCAGAAATGTTGATGCTTACAGCCTTTATTTGCCCATTTTTCCAGCAGTCTTCAGAACTCCTGGCTGACTCATAATATTTCGTTTTAAAAAAGAAAAAAAAAAAAGGTTTTTGTTTTTTAGTGCACATGATATTCCTTTTTTTTTATTGGGACTAGTTTTGCAGCCTAATATTAATTGCAGTAACCGCGGCATTCTAGGGTGAATAAATTTTCAATTTTGTGCTCCAAGCACAGACGGACTAGAAAACAGCCTATCAAGGAGAGAGAAGGCGGGACCTAAGGCAGAACAACCAATGAGAGTGGAGTTAAACAGCGCAGCACAGTTCCATGCGCTGCTACGTGAAAGGGACAGGAGAGACCAGGCAGAGGAGCTGCGAGAGGAAAAGAAGCCACTGCTGCAACAACTACTGCTGTAAATTATAAACATGTTGCTCACATCCAATTATTGGTAGGGACAGTTAGGTCGGTTCAAAATTTTGGTTGGGACATGTCCCTATGGTCCCTATGCAAACCTATGCCCATGCAGCGTTCTCACGCACCTCGCTTTTCTAGCGGGTCAAACTTCACGAGTTGTTTTCCGCAATTTCGGTCATAAAAACAAAACAAGCCGGCCTCCTGTCTGCTGCATTGTTTGTGGTCAGGTATTGCATTGAACTCATTGCACTGAAATAGTGCAGTATTTTTGCAGTATTTTTTGATGCAACTTTTCTACTTCCGGTCTCCTATAGGACATTCATCTATCTATGCAGCTCTTCCATGCTTCTAGAGAATCGGGCCCAGAGTAAATGAGGACTTTAGGACCTAAAACTAATCCTGGAGTAACTCTTTAAAAGTTGGACAAGAAAGACACAATTTCCCAGATTAACATAGAAGGTTTGGTTGATAGAAAGATGTAGAAGGAACCAATCCAAAACCTCAAACTTGTCCATCCTGTTGCTCTAATTGAGACAAAATTGCTTTTTGGTCCAGTGTACCAAATGCTTAAGTGATTAGTTTTGTAGATGCAGTTTTGAATTTCCATTTACTTGTGTTCTTTGCTGGGAGAAAACAAAAAAACTCACTCCACTGAAGTGTGCCGCTTTTTCCCAAGATCTTTAGAGTTAGTCTCCAACTCACTCACTTCACCTCTCTAAAGTACCTCCTCCTTTTAGTGAGATTCATTCAATCAGATAAGGATATTTTTGACAGGATACCATTTTTCATGTTTCACAGACACTGTTATAGTTATCTTTTCTTGGTTATTATTTGCCTTTAAAAGGAGATAATCTATCAGATTAGCCTACCTCCCTTATGTATTTACTCAGATTTGGTGCAGCAGTGAGCAGGTAGAAGTGAGATGGCTGAATGGAAATGACTTCACTGAGTCCTGCTGCTATCTCGGGTCCTTTGGGCCGTGCTAGCATGCCCTGCGGCAGCAGAGTTAATAGGATAGCAGCAGGACTGCTGATCAAGCACACAGCTGATACACAGTCGTTCACACCCACACAAAGGTACACACGAAAGCACCAGGGGTGCCCCTAGATTCATCTAGACATTCACAGAGACATAGCTTTAAACCAAAATAAAAAATACTGCCAACACACATGGAGGAGGACATCAAAACCTCCCTCCTGAGTTTTCATAGCAGGTATGTGCAAAAAAATGTATGTTGCAGTAGCTTAACTACACACCCAACACAATGCACCTAGGCTCTCACTCATTTTCACTGACTGATACAAGCAATGAAGCATCCAAAAACAACACCTAGAGAGTGAGGAAACTTAAAAAACACACTTAGACAGCTATGTCTCAATTTTGTTATCTAGCAGGCACTGGTCAACTGAAGTATCTTGTCACGGACAGAGAAGCTCATTTTAACTTCATGATGACTATTTTGGTGTTTTTGAATCGTAAAAAAAAAAAAAAAGGATTTTGAAGCTTAATCATGTTTTTTATCGGGTTTATCACACTGTATTTGCAAGACAAGTAATGCCAGGGGGAAGCTATAGCAGAAACATGAATCAATCCAAAGTCTGGATTATATACAGTCTTTAATGGCAACAATGATGAAGAATAAACTTTATGTGAATCTTTTTTAAAATATTAACACTGGATAAACTCCTTAAGTTAATACTTAAATAGGCCAATTTATCAACCTATTTAAAGACATTGATAGCAGCACAAAGTCTCTCCCAGCACTGAAGGATTGATTACAATAAAAAGAGCTCACAGTTAGTATCCACCTAAAGGGGCAAATAATCTGACAGTATGTCAGCGTGACATACCCTGCCTTTTATTGATCGTTTTACATCTCTGTTCATTGGATATCCTAAGTGTTTATTATTGGTTATAAATGTTTTTTCTCTTTAGTAACGTCATAGTTTTGTTACATCATCCACATATATAGCCCCATTTAACATCACCAATCCATGCTGAGTTCGGACCGATCTTGGATTAGTAAACCGTGCCAAGCTTGGTTCCTTAAGACCTTTTACACACCACGCTAGCATGATTCCTTGCTTCCTTGTGGTGATCTACGGTACTACTGCTCTCTATAGGGAAACAAGCAAATGAACATGGCAGCACCCGTAACATACAGAAGGTTTTGAGAGAGTCCGGTGAAGAAGGTAGCCTTTGGTGAATTTACTTGACAGAGTTGGCTTTTGGGAAGTGGATACGACAAATGATGGTCTAATAAGGGCTTATAGAGGCAGGAAACAAAGTCAGACGCTGAGGTTCATCACACTGCTAAGCAGAATAATCCCTGGAAATTGTGTGTCATGGGAGGGAAGCTAGTATTTTTATGAATGTCTGAAATTTCATGATTGCAGAGGCTGACTGTAAGGAGATGGGGTGGTCTGGTCATGTGCTCTTTGTTAACTGAGAACCGAGCCAGAACTGAACACAAACAGCCCTACTGATGAACCAGTACCACTTTAGCACGGTTCCATTCTGTCTGGCACGGTCCAGTTGAGTTTTGCCTGCCATTTACCGTCATCAGTTATTTCGGTTACCGTGCTCAGACCGATCTAGGCACAGTTTGAGAAGGGAAGGGTAGTGGAAATGGGTCTAATGTGTAGTTTATTAATTAATATGTATTCTCTTTATTCAGTCCATATTTAATACAGCTGGCATAATGAATTTTTAAAATATAATAATGTGATACTTTTATTTTGTGCTTTTACTTTTTAAATTTTTTTAGTTTTTCATTTACTAAAAAGATAGATAGATAGATAGATAGATAGATAGATAGATAGATAGATAGATAGATAGATAGATAGATAGATAGATAGATAGATAGATAGATAGATAGATAGATAGATAGATAGATAGATAGATAGATAGATTCAAGTGAGCTGTAGGAAAGTGGAGGGGCAGAGTTTCTCTGTGTTTTTTATTGCTGTTGTACTAATTTGTGTACAATATGGGCGATGCAAGACTAACTCTGTACTGGTTTTGACATAAAATAAGTTTTATATATATATATCAAAAAAGTCCATAAAGCTTTATTTTGCCAACCTTAGCTAGTTTTTTGTGATACTGGAGTGCCCTTTTTTTAATGTCTCCCCATCAGCGTAACACATTTTTTTTGCAGATCAAATAAGACTTCAAAATTCTTACTCTCACGTATAAAGCCATTTAAGGTGTTTTGTGTTTAGTTTAAAAGGAAAATCTAAATTAATCTTCCTTATACTGTCATGATCTTGGCACCGTAGGCTGGGTTTTACTCTTTCTCCTCTATCTGCTTTGCTCCTCCCGGGCCTAATTATCTCCTATCAGGTCCACCTGTTTCTTCTCCTATTTATGCCAGCAGTTCCCAGCCCATGGTGCCAGATTCAAGCTTCCAGCGAGTCTAGTTCTAGCGTTTCTCTGTGTGTTCTGCCTGATATTGACCTGCTTCTGCCCCCGGACTTCTGAGTTTTGGCCGCCCCTGCTCTGCTCTGTTTGCCTGTTCTGTTTCTCTGGATTCTACCTGTTGCCGACCTTGGACCCGTCTTCTGTCCACGGCTTGGATTATCCCTCCTGGATCCCTCGTTTTTCCTGTGTGTTCTGGCTGCTGCTGGTCGCTGCTCCTCTTCCTTTCTGGATCTCAGGTCCAGGCTCAGTTTTACGATTCAGAGCTCAGCTCCTCCGGACCTCACTCCTCCTTCTGAGCTCAGACTGAACTTTGCCAGGTTGGTGACTTTCAGCTCATTTTAATTCGCCGATTGAGCTTCAGAAATATTTATCTGAGTCCATATCCCCGCAGCGTATGCAGTGAACCCGCGCCAGCTGATGAGCAGCCGCACGCAGCTTGTTCAATTAACTCATTTAAAGCCTCCTCTGAGTTCCTGACATATACATGCTTTTACAATTGTCAAGCATGTATTTGTTTTCCTGATATTTGCCTATTAGAGAAATTAAGGTGTTTCACTCATAGTTTTATCTATATTAAGACAGAATGACACTTTTTATTTGCTAGATCAGTGGCCTATAAGATGCCATACGTAGCTTTTAGATCATCCAATACTTTACACAATAAACTAGTGCCAAGCATTTTGTTGTTTTATGTTATTATTACTGTTTTATTTTATTTTTTTTTGGTTTTTTTTACTGCAAAAGCTGGGGGAAGTTTTCACAAAGGGTGAACCTCTAATCTGCCCCGGTAGACAGCTGGAGATAGGCACCTCTCGCGACCTCAATTGGGATTGAGCGTGTCACAAAATGGATGGATGGATGGATTTAAAACTCACATTAGATTAAATTATTCCCCTAAACAAAGGACCTGTAAGTTGCAGCAGCAGACTGCTAAACTTTCTCGCTTCTCCCATGCTTATGCACAACACTTATCACTTCAGCCTGATGGCGGTTAGGACAAACTCCTTTAATATTAAAACTCCATTATAGACCAGAGGTCTGATCAATCCTTGTTGTATTCCTAACAGAAGAGCTATATCACCTGTATCAGTTTTAGTAAGTAGGGCAGACTAGAGACTGACACGGGAGTGGATTTTCACTCCTGTCCCGTCCCACTCCCACAGAAAAAAATTGTGTCCCGTCCCGATCCCGGGCCAGAGTAGAAATCTAAATCCTGTCCCGTCCCACTCCTGGTGAATTACTCCCACTTCCATCCCGCTCCCATTCAGAATGACTCCCGCTCCCGCACCACTCCCATGCTCTGTTCGAAAACCTAGGACGCGTCCTTAGAAGGCCAGATTCGGAGTACGATTACGTCATTTTAATACATACATTGTTTAGATTTACTTATATATTTCTACCCCTTTTATAGAATAGAATAGAAAATCCCTTTATTGTCCCACAATGGGCAAATTTACAGCAGCAGAAAGATTATTGAAAATGGTCACACAAATGTGGACCTTAGAAAAATGTATAAGAATAACATAATAGGGAAGACTTAAAAAAAATAAAATAAAATAAAATTCTGTAAAGTGTTTTAACAATATAAAACTGGAGAATTAATAACCAATATGCAGCTATGGACATTTTTACAGTAATGGATATTTGAAAATAGCAGCAACATCAGAGATGTGCAGAATGACAGCAGCAGGTTATTTAACTGACTAAGGTTTCTATCATTACATTTGATTTTATTTGTTCCTGCTCCCGGTGGTTGGAACCTTTATTCCACTCTGGATTCTCATCAGTCTTTGTTCACTTTACAATAAAAAAGAAATAAATAAACAAACAGTTTTGGAAACTTCGGTTTTCATTCTTTTCCTGCTTTATGTGTCAACTTTCGCGGTTGCTAAGCAACAGACCTTACGGCGATAAAACCCGCTGAAGGGTAGACCTGGTCGAATTTACAGCCAAAACTCTTCCGGTCTCCTTATTTTCACGGACTTCAAAGGATCCAGTCTAAGTAGACCGCGTCCTTGGAGGATGCAGCCCAGGTTTTCGAACAGAGCCCCATTCTTGTTGTTTTTGAGCGCGGGTGAAAAACTCAGAGCGGAATCACTGTTGGTTTTTGGGTCGTGTAGTTTTTTTGACTCGCATTATAGTGTAGGCTTAAAGGAAAAAAACTACAAAATGGCGGCGCCGCGCCAGTACTGGATTTTTTTTCTTTCTATTTTATTTTATTTTATTTTTTGGCATTGATCCTAGTTTTTTTTTTTTGTTATTATCGGTTTGCTCCCGCTCCCGTCTGCTCCCGTTAATGTTTAATCCTGTACCGTCCCAATCACGTGATCGTTACTAAGACTGACTCCCATCCCACGGGAATCCCACGGGAATCCCGTGACCCATGGGATTCCCGAAAAAATGTCAGTCTCTAGGGCAGACGCCTTTTTATACTTTTAAGACAATGATTAAAGCTCTCCTTTTTTTATATAGTTTATAGTTTGGCTGGGTTAGGTTATCCTTAGCAATACCTGTTGTCATGCTTCTATAACCTTAAGCTGCTGGAGCTCACAATGGCCACAATGCTACAGTCCATGAAAACTCTGGATAGTGTTTTCATTTTTTCATTTTATTTAAATTTTCAACTTTATGTTCTCTCTTTCTTTCTTTTTCCTTCATCGTACAACTGGGCTTGCTATTTGTTTAGCTCTGACACTGTCCTGGAGGGGGACATCAGCCTGCCAACCTTGCTCACCACATGGTGCTAGTCTGGTGAACTTAAGCCATAGCCCCAGTACACTTACCTTTCAAATTTAAACTCACAACATAAATATAGTACTTTCTGGATTCAGAACACTAGGACCCAATATTCGGCAAGACAGGTGGGATTATTCAAAAAACATTTATAAAACGTAACAGGTCTGTGAGAACAGCTGCTAGGACGTCTGAATCAGGAAACTCTGGAGAAAACACAGGTGAGAGGTCACATAAATCTAACAGAGGAAGATTACTTGATTCACTAAGCTGGTTTACAAGTTCAGTTCATTGCCAGAGAATGAGGTAGTATCACACCAGTGGGCTACCAACAAGATGCGGCGGGCACCACTCGTAGTGTTCCCAGCCAGGTCAGACAAACAGATCAGATTAGAACAGGAAGGCTCAGAGGTCCAGGAAAACGAAACCAGGTCAGGCAAACAGATCAGAACAGGAAGGCAGTCTCAGAGATCCAGAAATCCAAAGATAGTTCAGGCAAACCATTAGGATGAGAACAGGCAGGCTCAGTGGTTGAGAGGCAGAACAGGTTAGGATTAGGAAATCTGAAAAACCAAAGAACTCTAAAAACACTCTCAACACTTCCTAGAGTGAACAAGAATAATCTGGATCTGATGACTGGATGTGAGCAGCTTAAATATAGAAAGCAACAGGTGGATCAGATGAGAGGTAATGAGAAACCAGGCAGAATTGGACAGGTGAATTCAATGAACAATTAAGCCAGTCATCAGTGCCAAGATCATGACAAGTACTTTTAAAAGTATTAAGATTTTGGCACTTCTGGCTTTTCATACCTGCTCCAGTCGCAATTGAGCACATTTATAAACTTCTGCTTGTGTGACAGGTTTTGATTCGAGCACAAAATATTTTGCTCAAAATGTTACATAAACAGTAACATAAACAGTTACATAAACAGTAGGGGCTTTACAGCAGGACTGTCTATTTATTCACCTCTACAGCAGTACCTTCCTGACGCTATTGGTGCAGTAGTAGACATACCTGTTAGTCCCATCTTTCAAATTAAAAACAGCATACCCTCTTAACAATACATATTGGACTGGTCTCAGTATTTAAGTTAGCAAAAAAAAAACGAATCCCTGATATAAACTTCTGAGTTTTTTGTGCCATCAGAGAAATAAGAAACACTGTTGATAGTCAAGATAGAGAGCAGCCATTTGCAGCTGGAATTAATCCTAAGTAAAGCTGTATCAGTTGAGAGTTCTGTTTCTTTTTAAGTAATGATTTTGCTCTATGTATTTATCAAACTTAAAAAACATCTCTCTTCTTTCTTAATGAGGTATCTTGAAAGGTTTACTGAGTTTAACTGCAACCTGCCACAGTTAAACCAGACTTTAAGAAATAAACCAAGCAAAAAAAAGAAAAATTAAGGCAGACACTCTAACTATTGAACCTGACCTCTATTCCACCACTATTCATTCTGTTAGATATAGAGTTCCTAGATATTCTTCTGAATACAGCGATTAGAACAGTTTATTTTTAGAAAGAGGGTCTTGTGTTTAAATATGTGTCAGAGGTGCTAACAGGAATTGCAATTTCTCACTATGGATACAAAGGTCCTCTCTGTGTACTTCCCCAAAACTCGAAAAAAAAAAGAAAAAAGCTTTTTATGCTGTCTTGTACAAATTGCATTTTGGAGTTAAGCAACATCCCAACCTGATGATTTAAACTTATTTTCACAGAAGAAAAAGTAAGGCTTTTTATCACCCCCCCCCCCCTTAAGGACAATATAAAGTAATTTTTAATGAAAAAAGCAATAAAAGCCTTATGACCATTATCCAATCTGCACCATAACAACAGTTTACATAATTGTACTGGAGGAGAATTGCTCTGACTTAGTGCAAACATTCACACTTTAACTTGTTCTGACATTTAGAGCAAAACTACTCATGAAAAACGGATCAATTGAACTAAAAATATCTAAACAAGGCATAAGAAATATATCATTTGCAACATTTGTCAGGCATTATTGATCTTAAACGGCTTTTTCAGCTGCACCTGCAGTATCTGTATACACACTGACAAACAACTCTACTTTGATCAGATGGACATGGCTGTCATCAGCAAGAGAAAGTGTTTAAAAGCATTCATCACAGAAGGGTTAAAAGAACTATTATGTGGTCTCTTTTCACTCACTGTCATCACTTACTTTAGCATTTCACACATTCTTTTCTATTTCATTTGCTTCAGTACTGCTCCAATTCCCAAAGTCCCATTACAGGAGATAAGGCAATCAAGAAATGGACTTATAGTGTCTTTACATAACTTGGAACCTCTCTTTACCAAATCTTTGTTTCTTCTTCTTTTTCAGTACAGATTTTCTGAGTATAACTGCCCAAACAGACAGTTTAGCAACAAAAAGCTTATCATTCTTGCCAATGTGACTGTGAACAGATGCCTTTATATGATCAGCTATATTTATCAAAGCTTAGTGTTTGCTATTGGTTTATTGTCACGAACGCTGGACTGAACACTACAAGAAGTACTGCATAGAGAATGTAAACATGTCTACTAGGGTATGATTTGTTAGCACTACCTGGCATTGAGTCAGATATGGCATTCTCTTTCATTCTCCCTTAGGATACTTAACAGCAGGAAGATAAGAGACATGAAGCTCAGGTTTATCTTGTTATATATATATATATATATATATATATATATATATATATATATATATATATATATACATATATGTACACACATATATATATATATATATATATATATATATATATATATATATATATATATATATATATATATATATATATATATATATTAGAGCTGGGCGATATAGAAAAAAAGCTTATCGATAAAACAAAATGCATATTGATCGATATCGATAATTATTGAAAAGATTTGAAACCATATTTTATGTGCAGCTCTGCCTGGACATTTTATGATATTGCTAAATGATTTAATTTTAATAAAAAACACAAAAGCAGATTTCCAATTAAATCTTTATTTAACCAACATTTTTTAACCATATCAGAATTGTTTTAAAGAAAAATAACTTAAGAGACCTGAGTTATGTTATTAAATACTGACAAAGAATAAACTGGTCTGGTCTAAGTGACCAGAAAAGTGACCAAAATAAATATAACAAATAAATAAATTGACCCCCCCCCCCCCCCCCCCCCCCACCCCCACCCCCCCTATTCTATTATATTCTATTTTATTATTTTCTATTTTATTCTATTCTATAATTACTAAGCAATTTAAGGGTAAAATAATACAGAAATTTGTAAAGAAGAAGTTTCCAAAAATAATTCTTAAATGTATACTCTCAGGGCCGGATTTATCAAGATCCAATTTTGCGTGCAGTAATTTGTGCTCGCAAACTGGAATTTTGCACGAGGGGCTGAACCATGGTTTGCGGGTGATTTAACAAGAGTGATTATATATATATATATAAACTTTGGCAACCTTTATTCCCTAGGGTGGTATGTGGCTGAATTTCTACTTCACTGCAGTAAAAAAAACAAACAGGTGTTTTGTATTGGTATGTAGAAAAATGCACATATCAAATGGCTCACAAGAAGTGACTGTGGATAAGATTACTGCGCGTACGCATCCCCGCAGCATTGGCATGTTGCTCCACAGGCGCAGGGGGGAGGTCGGGGTTCTCCGGTAGGGCGTCAGGGCGACATGGCATTCAGAACGTCCGACAGCACTTCTGAAAAACGAGATTGGGAGATCCCAGCTCTCGCTGCAACCGTACGCTGGAATGACCCAGATGCAAAAAGTGCAATGTTGCAAGGAGTTTTGTGATAGCTGGTATTGCGTGGGTCCTCCTTGTGGCTGGCTCCAAATCCATTCGGAGTTCCCCCAACAGCTCCAAAATGGCAATGCTGGATAAACGATATGTTTTGAAGATCGTTTCCTCGTTCATTCCAAAAATATTCACACGGAGTGAAAAAATGCGTTCTCTGCGTCTCCTTGCTTCATTTCGATGTCTCCTTCTTGCCACAATAACCGCTGCCATGTGTGCGCAATTACGCATACAGACCATTTGCACCTTCTTTTGAAACGTGTTAAATATAGAGTCAGATACCGTTAGCAAAATTGCTTTCAGGTTTGATAAATCACTTTGCGAGTGCTAAATTAATTTATTTACATGTTCTCCTCCCACAAGACGCACTTTTGCATGTAAACGCCCCATATTGCATATTCATTGCAGAAAAAGTACTAAATGGATAAGAGGCGCTATTTAGCACGTTTTAAAGACCAAATCCTTTTAGCACGCTGTTGATAGATCAGTTTGTACATTTTTTAGCGTGCGCAGTGAAATAGCTCACGTTTTAATACACGCAAACCTTTGATAGATCCGGCCCTCAGTGTATTATTTATTTTTCATGTCAGCTTTTTTACTGGTTTAATATTTGTGCTGTGCACCACAAGAACTCAATAATTGAGACCATTTGACAGCTGAGTTGCTCATAGAAAAGCCAGGCTTAACAGCCAGCTCATGGGTTAAGTCTGCTCTCAGTCTCTGTCTCTGAACACATACACAGTAATGATATCTATTAAGAAAGTCCTTTCGGAGATGAGCGTATTATTGCCCACACCCAGCTCAGTGGCAATCATATTAACATAGTTGTGTGGGCTTGGCACCATTGAGCCGATCCTGCACTGAGTAGATAAGGATTGTACAGACGGCACAAAGTAAAGGTCTGCTCAGTCCTCCCACCAGACATATTTTCACCTTCTCCTATTCCTGCTGACACTGAGACATCCAACAGGCCTAAGGAAAGATTGGGCAATGGAAATATCTCCACAATTACAAACAATAAATAAAATCCACACAGGGGTACTTGTGCATGAACGAACACATTATTTAGACGTCTGTCTTTGCACAAACACACATTCTCCCAAACACCATTACTCGCCATAATGGCTGGCAATCGATTGGAGGAAAGGCGCTGCAAGAATCTTGCTCTTAGAAGGGCTTATTACTGAGTTTGATGGCCTGTAAGGAACCTGTAGTTTTACAGCTGTAGCATCATATCTTTACCAGCTGAGGCCCCAGCCAACATTCATTGCATGGCTGGTATCAGCACTTTTAAACCAGGGAATTATTTACAATTTTCCTGGAGGGCAGTGTCCACATGCAGCCATTTAGAATATAATGAAGTCATTGTTGATGGATATATTTTGGGGGCTTGTGTTTGAACATAGAAACCTTTGGACTTAAATTGAAACCGTTTCTCTAATAAGGGTAAAATGTCAGTAGTTTGAGATTGGAAAGGTATTTTAACTAAATTCTTAAAGAAGTTACTTCAAATTGTCTTTTTGATTGTAAAAAAGTGTCGTCTTTTTATTTAGTAAATTCATGAACTTCAGGGTGAAATCATGGTTAAACTCCAAGGTGGAAGATTAATGCATAATTCATTCAAATAATATTCAAACATTTGTATTTGGATTATTTAAAACTTTTATTTGTTAATCAGTAAGTCTGGACTAAAAGTAAATTTAAAACTCTGATCATTTTGTTAAACTTTATGAGAGGAATATTAGGAGATTGAATAATTGCTGTAGTTCATAAAATAAACAAATATCGAAAAAAGTCAGAATACAGGCAAATAGGTTTCATTAATCTTCAGTATTGTGGATTAAAACATTTACATTACAGCATGCTCACATGCTGGTTGTGTGTAACAGATACCATCTACATAAACATGAATTAAAATTTCCTTCAGGTTTTTATATTTTTTTTAGAAGAATAAAAAAAAAATCTTTGAAAGTCATACATGAAAATAAAGTCATGTTCAATTGTTAATATCTGTGATTAAAAATGTAACTTAAAACCACACATCTCATTTATATTTTTAATACTATTTATATTATATTTTTTTACCTTATATTTATTCAAATGGCATGAGACTATTCATAAAATAATGTCATAATAGTTTGTTTTCTAAGCTTTGTGTATTCTTGCAATATGTATATAAAAGGATAAAGATACAGTGAAGGGATGGCTGATGAGGGATAGACTGTCCTAGTTTACAGCTGATCTCTTTTTTTTTTTTTTTTTTTTGCTTACAGTGTACCAGATGGGCTCTGGGCCCTGCCCTTGCTGATGAAATCACAATACGGTAACACCTCTCAGAAAAAAATTGTATTTTGCGTGTTTGTTAATAAGAATAAAATCTTAACTTGAGTCTCAATTTATCATTCACTATATTTTCTTTTATTTGTCCTTTGGTGACCTAAAGTAGCCAAAAGTAGAGAACAATCATTGTGGTTTGCACACAGACTGAGCTCTGCCATGTAATGATTAGAATGATTTTCCCCTTTTTAGGTGGCAAAATAATTTTCATTGTTTATTTCATAAAGATCTGAGGGCATGGGAGTAAAAATGGCACATATTACAAAAAGTCAACTTAATTTCTGCTTGGAGAATTGGATGGTTCTTTTTGATAATAACGTAAAAGTTTTTTAGGTTAATTCAGGTAACTGACCAAATTAACCTACTTAGCACATCTAGCCACAGTGCCACCCAGGTCTGCCCCTTATTCCATATTCTTGCAGTCACCAAACACATATCTTTTCAGTTCTGTTATCTATCAGGTAAAACTTAATCGATCATTTCGCACATTAACAGCACAGGTGCTCCTCACTCAGCACACGGAGGTCGCATTTTGTTAGTATACTTTTACAGACAAACCACAATTGTTTACGTCATTGTGGCAACATTCAGCCAGTTGCACATTGTAACATCACCAGCAGGCGCAGTGCCCGAACAGATCTGGTACCTTCAATGTTTTTGAAGGATTCAAGATCTGAAATGGGACAGACCCCAAATGAGGAAATAATTTGGTTATTTTCCTTTCAGAGCGGTTTATTTTGCTGTTTTTTTTTTCTCCTCTTGGAGGGTTTATATGTAAAGAATTCAGCTTGTGTTCATATATTTGAATCAATGTTAATTCAAAGCTGCCCAAAATGTATTTTAAAACAAGTAAACCTGATTTTTTAAAAGAACCAACTTCTAATTAAAAACCTATACTTAGAATAACTGTCCCTGTGAAGTATGAATGTAAGCATACAAACCTTAATACACACTGTTTATTTACAAATAAAAAATAAATTAAGCATATATATTTAATCATGATATTCAAAAATAATGTTTTTAGTGTACTTAAGTATTTTACATGTAGCAGCCTGAAGCATTTTTTTTTTTTTTACTACAGTCATCTATCTAGGATGCCAGTCATAGCCAGAGGGCAAAAAAAACAACCATGGACGCATATTCACACCCACAGGAGCTAGAACCTAATGTGCATTTAGGCCTGCAGAAGTGAAGCTAGAGAACCCATGGATGAGCAGGGAGAAAATGTAAGCTTAGCGCAGAAGATTGTGGTTAGGATTCAAACTCAGGACTCTTTTTCTGGACGATGAGAATATTTCAACCATTAACTGCCTAATTAAGATTGTTTGGCTTTGTTCAAGCCATTGACAGGCAGATCCTGCTGTGATCCAACAGAAGCAAAGATGGATCAACTTCTCTCTGAAGTGAAGTTAATTTGTTTGTTACTTTCTGATTAGTGACTATTTCAGACATGTAAATTGTATTCATCTCTCTGTTTCTCATAGAAGATGGATTTCTCTAAGCTTTAACTGTCTATCCCACAGCACTGAAGAAAACATTTTGGGCTGAACGAGGGCCGTAGAACAATACTATGACTACGAAATGTTCTATCTACTCTGGTTGCATAAAAAAAGGAAAAGCATTAATTCAATTTTGTTGAAGTTTGTTCTTTTAATTTTTTGACTACTTTTAATGAAAAATGCAATGGCATACACTGCAAAAACCATCTAGAAATAAGTACAAAATTTCTTAAAATAAGTGCATTTACCCTTAATTTTAGTAGGTAAATAAGACGATTTGCCAATGGAATGAGTATTTCTACTCCTAAAATAAGACAATTAGATAATATTTACTTGAAATGAGACAAAGCAATTGTTTTTTTCTTATTTTAAATGTAAATTGTCTTGTTCCATTGGCAAGGTGTCTCACTTATCTCCTCAATTCAGGACAAAGTTCACTCAATTTAAGCAAAAATAACTCATACAGATTTCTATTTTTTGCAGTGTAGAAACACTGTTTTTAGCCACTGTTTCAGTTTTTTCCCCCCAGTGTCTATGATATCAGTGAAATCGATCTAAAAGGCTTAAATTGATTAAAAATGATTATATAAGGATTCAAATCCTTTGCTTTTTAAGACAAACAATCAGCTACAAGCCATGTTTAATCCCAAAGAAGCACAAAAGCATAAAATGGCTTGATTGAACCGCTGGAATTGTGGGTTAATAGGGACTCAACAGCCTCATTTCTACTCTTAAACCACCCTTATACAATAATCCAGCAATGGAATGCATCATAACTGGATGGTTTTATAAGTTGTTCAAAACCTCAAGATGTTCTTTATGTGCTTCTAAATCCATCTGACAATCTGAAAATCCTGGTGGAAAACTCAAACTTGCTGTTTGGTAGAGAAATATGGAGGACCTACTCTGCCATATCTAAAAATAAATACATAAATAGATAAATTC
The DNA here is from genome assembly GCA_030533445.1 of Cyprinodon diabolis. Lineage (NCBI taxonomy): Eukaryota > Metazoa > Chordata > Actinopteri > Cyprinodontiformes > Cyprinodontidae > Cyprinodon > Cyprinodon diabolis. The sequence continues at coordinate 1,861,967 of CM060083.1, read as the reverse complement.
TCAATAAATAAATAAGCATTAAATTAATTGCGCCCAAAAATACAATAAACAAATAAATGTAGGTAGAAATTAAATTATACAATGAGACATAAATGTCTCTTTTAAATAGCTTCTTTTACAGTATTTATTCCCCATTGTAATAATTACCTTATTTATTTATTGTCTGTTATAATCTTCAACTTTATTCAGCTATTGCTTTTTTTTTTAAGTATTTATTTATGTGCATGATATAATATTTTTGTCTATTTTGTTCTTCCTTTGTATTTTTGTACCCTCTTTATTTCTTCAACACTTTTTATTTCTGCCAGTCGTTTTTACATTTCTGTATGGATATATGCCTCATTATGTAAATGAGGAGGGGTCTGTCTAGAGAGAGTCAACTTCAGCTCATTGGTTGGTGGCCCATCTTCTTAGTAAACAGAGCTCATACATATACATTTATGTCTCACTGTATAATTTGATTTCTACCTACATTTATTTGTTTATGTATTTTGGGGGGCAATTAATTGTATCCTTATTTATTTATTGAGCATGTATTTATTAATGTATTTATCTTTAAATATGGCAGAGTTGGCCCTCCATAGAGAAAGGTCTTATTCAGTCTGTGATTAACTCTGACAATGGGAGGTTTAGGATTTCCTAATGGTGCTAAACATGATTCACCAGGACAGAGAACACAGAGCAGAGAACTTTTTGGCTGAGTTATAATTGAGTAAAAATAAGTTAAATTATTCCCCTTTCCAAGTTCTGCAAGTTGGGTCTTGTTAATTTAAAGGTACATATTCAAATAATTTTAAATGTTATAAATGTATTTACCAGAAAGTAACTCTGGTTGAATCTAATGTTTTTATGACAAATCACAGAGTCCTGCGAATGTAGTACAGTATTTGTGGTTTTTGTCTTTTAAGCTTTGTTTTTGTTCAGTTTCTTAGGAATAATAGCCTCTCTAGAGTAGCAGGCATTCAGAATGTCCCTTCACAGTCAAAAGCCAGCTGAATGGCAGCCAAATGGCAGCTAAATCCACTCCAAGTTCCAGCCACCTTGTCCTGGGCATGCATTTTTTTAAATTCTGACTCCACCCTTTCACTGTATTAAAGGGTCTGACCAGAAGATGACGCTTCTGTTTAGGTCTTAATGTCCACAAATCATGAAAGAACGAATATTTTACATGTTTAAAAAGGAACTGTAGAGGACCAATCAAGGACCCATTAAGGAAAGTGGGGAAATTTGGAATGACTACTACTGTATGAATATTAATCATAACGACATCACATGACCGGAATTATTTAAAGCCTACAGTTCGTCAACAAATGGGCTGCTCAGTGGCTAGCACTGCTGCCAGCAAGAAGGTTCTGGGTTTGATTCCCAGCCCCGGTCTTTCTGCATGGATTTCGCATGTTCTCCCTGGGCATGCGTGGGTTATTTGGCTTCTCTAAATTCTCCTTAGGTGTGAGTGTGTGCATGAATGGTTGTTTGTCCTGTGTGTCTCTGTGTTGCCCTGCGATGGACTGGAGACCTGTCCAGGGTGTACCCCGCCTCTCACCCACTGACAGCTGGAGATAGACACCAGCACCCCTCGCGACCCGAGTTGGGATAAGCGTGTCAGATAATGGATGGATGGATGGAAGTTCGTCAACAAGCCAAAGCAATGGAGGCGAGTGAGTGTGGAACTCAGAGCATAGTTGCAAATAAAACAACAAATGTAAAAAGCTACTGCAAGGTTGACAGACATGTTAGTACTTGTTCTATTGGTTTAAGCCCTATCTATGAGCTACTGTATCAGTTTTGGCATCATGCATGCCATCATTCAATCAGTTTGAGGTTTAGCATTTAACTAGACTATCACTTGATGAAGTACCAGTCCTCACCCTGATGATGTATTTGAACTGATGAAGCTTAAGCAAAAATGTATTCTGGAGGACGCTTATTAGCCTCACCTTGACCACCTGCGGACGTGCCATGTTAAAGATCCGCCTAATCAATGTCTGGACCGCACCCCTTCCGAGGCCAATCATCTTTTAAGATCATCTTCATTTAGCTCTTGCCTCCTGAATTTTTACACACCTGTTCCTCCCTCACTCTCACTCAGTTCTCAGTCCTAATAATCCTCTTGCTTATTCTACCACCAATATCTGGCCATGTCAATGTCAATTAACAGCGCTAAAGTCTTACGCCAAGGTCCATACACAAACTAATTTCATTTACGTCCATAAAACCTTTCTTATTGCATAATGTCTCTGTTTGAGTCTCCCCAGGTTAAAACCCATCTTCATACTAGTCAAGGACATTTGTGCTCTGAGGTGCTTCACAGGAACAGTAAGGACAATCCCAGCTGATGTATGTGCATTTTCATGACAAAAAAGGTGTTTGCCATAGCCTGATAAACCAGACTAATATGAGATTAAATTTGTAATTTAGTCTGGCCCCGATGAAACAGACATCGGAAGCTTGTTATTGAGACAACCCGTTGTCTTTCAAACCATGTCTCTGCCTACTGGCCAACACTCTGATCAATCAGCGCAACTTACTATGACATAGTAAGAGCTACAGAAAGCTGCTGGGGGAGTGTAAACAAACAGCCTGATGGTAAAACGGCGAATACGTCCGCTGGCGGATGGGGCTAGTTTACTAGGCAAATTTAACCACGATCTTAGAAGAGGTTGTGATCCTGGAGAACTTTGTGGCATAAGACAGCCAGTAAGCAAACATTCATTCATCGACTTTTTGGACATAAAAAATGTCCAAAAACATTTCTGAATTTTGTTATTCTAAGTGGCTATTTTTTTATATTTGTAAATGGAAGTTCTAAACATTTCACATAACAGCCTACTAATGTCCTTTATTCAATTTCTAAAGCTACAAAAAAAATGTTTTAGATATATTGGAAACTCTATGGAGGACATGAGAAAACATAATAGTCTAGCTCATGAGGCATCTTTAAATTGTTGGGATCTGGAGATTCTCCACCTTCTCCAGCAGAGTGCGCTGTGGATCCTCCTGGGCTGGAGCCCTCCAGCACAGCTGACGTTCATCAGCTCATCAGGAGACCGGCCTTTATAAGCAGCTGCCAGACCTTCCTTCTAGGCTGCAGTGTTAGCCAAGTTTGGTTAGCGAACCTGAGCCTTTGAATTTACTGATCTTTGTCTTCCTAGAGAAACCTTATTCTAATCTGCCTCTGTCTTCTCGCTCCTAGGAAACCAATCTCTCTCGAGAGAAGCTCTGGATGAGCTTAACCAGAAACCTGCCTGCCTGCCCTAGAGAGCCAAACCCAAAAAGTTCCCACTCTGGAATCCACTTGCTGCTCTTAGGGAAAGAGCTGATCACTCCAACCAAGGTCTTTCACTGGAAGTCAGAAGCTAGACGCTGCTGCTGCTTTAGCACTCTGCTGAACCAACAGTCTCTGGACCCAACCTGTTCCCTCTCAGAACTAAGCCTGGACCTCTTCAAGGTATCCACTGAAACATCTGAAAACTCATTTTAACTAATCTGCAAACCAAGCTAACCAAACTATCCGTCTCTGCAGACGCCTGAGAATCCTGCCCGGACCAGAACCTGAGTCTAGTTCATGTCATTGTGTGAAACCTTTAATAAACTCTGTTAAATCTTTTACCAAGTCTCCAGTGGTGTTCTTCATGTGGGTTTATCCCTAAACCGATCATGACATAAATAAAGTGCAATGAAGAAAATTTACTTGGATTACACAATAGGTTTTACACTCTGGCCAGAATAAAGCCTACGTAACAGCCATTAAAATTCAGGAAACAATGACTAATTTTCCAAACGCAGCATGAAGCTATTCCATTTCCTGGACTCAGATCACTGTATTGCCAGACAACAAAATTTCTATATGCAGAAAAGCAGAACTGTCTGTTACATTCTCCCCTCTCCTGGATGTCCACCTCTACCCTTAGGTCTTTCCAAATTTGCCTGGACAGTCTGAACACACCTTCTTGAAAGATGTACAGCTCCATGCATGGAAATGGTGATGTGCATTTTTGTGGTTGGTGGGAGCATTTCTGTTCCAGCAATGTTGGATTTTTTCTGCAGTTTCCACAGACACACAAGCTAGGTGCCTGTAGATGAGGGGGGTCCTGGTGGAGGGGGATCAGGGGTGAGAGTCATGAGGTCCAAGATGAAAACTAGGTTCTCAAGTGAGACATCTTAGTAGAAGCTGTTGGCACTTCTCTAATGTCAGTTTCTTTATCCTAGCCAGTAAAAACAACAAAAAAACACATACACACACACACACACACACACACACACACACACACACACACACACACACACACACTTAGATAATTTACTTATAAGCACTTTGACACATACAACTCTCAAATTAATCATCTAACAGACAAACTGAATTCATGTGTACAAACATTTTCTAATAAAATTATTTAGACACTACATTCCAGTTTTTAATTGTACAGTATTCACTTTAGCATGCTATCTGCCTTGTAATGAAGGACATAAAACAATGACAAATGAGGGAAGGTGGGTGATAGGTTATGGTAGGTTATGCATGTTCACATACCTCTCCAATTATCATCCTTTGTTTGTGAAGCTCTTCATGTCAGGCTTTGGTTGAGGTTTTGAGGACCCAAATGCAGAGGCGAGGAAGCAGAGGTGAGTTCATGTAGCTTTAATGAAGTTCTCACAGGTAACGGAAGTAGGAATCCAAAATTCCAACATAAAACTGCAAAACAAACCAGAACCATAGACACATCAGGGAAAACAAGCACAAGAAATCAGGAAAAGAAAAAAGAACTAGCACTGGAGAACTGCACAGGGAGAGTATATATGGGAGACTGAACAAAGCCAGGACAAATGAGCTGATTGAGAGCAGGTGTGAACAGAGGATTCTAGAAGGGAGGTAGGGAAAAGGAGAACAACACAAGAGGGCAGCAAAGAAAAACTGAATACTCAGAAGAAAAACGAACAGAACCAAACCGGGACACTTCAACACTTTTGAAGTCCTCCCATGACAGGTCAGCATGCAGACAGCCATGGCCAGTGGTTCTACAGCTGCCTCCACCTCTCCGCTCTCGGCTAGTGCTAGCTTTTCTTCCCCACCCTGACCTCATCTTCCTGGGACTGTAACCCTCCATTTAAGCGTTCCCGCGGAGGGTCCACCACATTAAGGGCCATCTCAAACCACATAATGGGTAGGGTGGGTGGACTGTTCAGCCCTTAAATAGCAAGTCTGTATGAGTGCGGACTTGCTGGAATCCTGCAGCCAATGTAACGGCAAATTAATAGTGGAGTAAACACTGCCACCTAAATGTAAGATCTGCTGGGTTGCTTTAATTTCTTCACACCTAGAGAAAATCAAAGGTTAGATAAAAGAAAAAAAAATTAATTGATTCCAAAGGGTAAGGTCCTCTTTTATATAGTTTTGTTTGACAATATAAATTAATTTTAAAGAAAGGGACAAATGTTTGATTCCATATCAACCTGCACCACAGACCTACAGCAATGCACATTGGGCGGCACTGTGTTGCCATAGCGATGAATGGTTTCTTTTTGTTTTTGGAGGGAAGAGGGTGTCCCTTTCTCATTAATACATCCCACATTCAACCAAGGTGCCCTCCACAGCTCCAAGCGTGACTTAATTGACAGTGACACTCAATAGTTTAGAATTAGTGCTCAGGGGGCGGTTTGGGATTGGGATTTGGAAACAGACCGGCTATGATATTTTGTCTTCATGGAACACAGGTTAAGTCCAATGTCAACCAAAATAAATCCAATGCCAGCTGAAGTATCCAAGTCCAAAGTACAAACAGATTTAAAATCATACAAACAGTAAAAACACAATGTGCATAAAATATTAGGAGTTTCTTAAAAATGTTCAACGATTCTAACTTTAAAACCAACCTAATATTTGATAAAAACTAAATTATGAATTAAGTGTAAATATTTGTGTTGCTCTGCTCATATGTTTATTTATACATAATTTAGGTGTAATAATGGTTTTGAATTGAAAGATGTTGTCTATCTTGTCGATAGATATGATTATAAATGATTGCCTTTAAATAATTAGTCCAGAGCTCCCAACACCTCACCTTTTGTGAGGGTTTACCTTTGATTATGTTTGCCCGATCCTTATTAGCGAAGACTGGGCACAGGAATATGAAATAAATAACTTGTAATATTTAATAAAAATATGTATAATGGCTCATATGGTGTACACCACACCTTAGTATTTAGTTAATAAGGAAGAATCTATGGCATATATTTAATTTTTCCCCTTTCATTGCCAGAATTGGATGAGTTTATTTTTTAATGGTTGGTTTTCTTGTAACTAATGCTGGTTCCTTAGCACAGTCTTCACATTGTCAATGATAAGTAAAAATATCTTTGGTGTCCTGTTGGATCAGGACTTCTCATTAAAATCCTGTATTAAACTGGTCTTCTCATTTAGCATGTTGTTTACTCATTCCACCAGAGACAACATGGAAACGTCTTTGTGATGGTGTTTGATTTAGATTAATCAGAACTAAACAACTTACAATATTTTAAACGCATTTTGAAGGGAGACTGGCGGCCTAGTGGTTAATGCATAGAGCTTGGAATCCTGAGGTTCTGAGTTCGATTCCCCACTCCCACAGACTGCCACTCTGGGTCTCTGAGCAAGACCTTTAACCGCACACTGCTCCCTGAGTGCCCCTCAATGGCAGCCCACTGCTCCTCAAGGAGATGGTTTAAATGCAGAGGCGCATTTCTCCAACAGGAGATCAATAAAGTTAAACTATTAGTAGTATTGTATGTACATTGAAGAAAATCACAAATTATATCTATTAATACAACTTATCATCTCTCCCTTAACAAAGCCACCGTAACAGCTGTAGCTGTTATATAACATTTATTCACAGAATATTGTTGTATTAGTTTTACAAGGACTTACAGCAAACTTCTTGAACTATTTCCTCTGCAAATTGCAACCTCAAAGCTTGAGTCCAACTGGTGGCATCCAATTGCTCACAATCAATTCGCAATGAAAGCACAGCTCACTAGACATACTGCACCTGAACTCCCGGACTCTTCTTGCTGTCTTTAGGTTTTGGTTTCATACTCTTCAAACTTTATCTAATCTTTGACTCCATCAATCTGCCCTTACCCTCTGAATTATCCATCTCTCTGTGATCCAGACTGGATGGATGGAAGTTTCATAGATGTGTTCACAAGAGGTACAGTCATGTGTGTACAGATAGAGCAGAAATGGGGAGAGAACACACAATACCAGTTTTGTTCCAAAAAAAAGTTTCAAACAAGTTAATAAGTTAACTCAACGCTACTCCAGACATTTAATACTAGGAAAACAAGTCCAGTGGTTTGTTTGCTAATTTTTTAAAAACTATTTCCAACTAATGACTATGACCTGGATGACTGAGAATCGTCACCAGAAAACACCAGTGTTGATGGGTGCTTTTCTGTAAAAGAGGCTGGAGTCTGTTGCTGTCAGTCAGGAAGCTGGTAAGGGAGCAATTTGCAATAAAACCTTTACATAAATTAATATGTTCTTTAAAGACCTCAGAGGTTTGCTAGAGAATATAGTGAATACACTGCATCATAAAAAACAAAGAAAACAGAAGACAGATCAGGAAGATAGTTAATGTGAAGTCTAAATAAGAGTTTTGTTATAAAACAACACCAAGAAAGCTTACACTTAACACCTGTTCAACTGTAAAGCAAGGGGATGGCAGCATTATGCTGTGGTAATTCCATTTTAGGCAGGGAAAAGTAAGGTGGTCAGAGATAAGGTGACCTCAGATGGAGTTATTTAAATACATGACAGTCCTAAAAGAAAACATTTGTTTCCAATCAGAGTCAATATGTTTGCTAATTTCTATACTGAATCTAGATTTAAAATGCATGGGCAGACCCTAAGAATGGCTGCTGACCAGCAGGCTGTTGACCAGCAGTATTCATCAAGAGTTGGAGGTTATTTTCATTTTGGAAGTCACAGTTAATTTATTTTCCCATAGGAGCTAGTGCATTAACAAAGCAATCTTTTCAAGAAGATCAAAAAAGAAATGCGGCCCTCCACACTATCATCCACCATTGTTTTTCCGCAGAAAAGGGACCTTTGTAAGTATTAATGTCTTTCAGGTCAGATGAATGCGACCTGGCCGTTCAGACACAGTTCGAATTTGAAAACATTGGAAACTTATTGGACTCAGGACTGTTAGTTAAGTGGCCTTTGTTGCATTGGAGAAGATTGGATCTGTGTTGTTGAGACTGTCATTAAAAGATCAGATACAGGTAAAAAAAACAACAACAAAAAAAAACTATTTAGGTCACTACAGACTGCTGTGTGACTGTAGCCATTCTCTCAACATCATATCTTGGGCTGTCTCCTGAATCTTGATGATTGCAAAAACCAATTGAGACTTGTGACATCGCCCACCTGTAAGGAAACCATGAAGGACCACCACAAAGAGGACTGGCCAGCAGTCAGAGGGAGAAGCCTTAGTGAACTTCATTCATCTTCCATGAATAATTAAAGGATCATTGTGCATGTTCTAGAGATTTTAAAGAAGTTTGCCACCTCTGGCAGCAAGTTTTAAGGACGCCATTGTTGTGTACATGCATGGTAGAAGCACGCATGTATTTTGCCACTGCAAATGCATGGGTCTTCTTGATTAGGTGTATTGTCACCTGGTATAAGGAAATTATAAATATTGAACTTATCTTGGATGGTGTATCTTAGCTTTTTGGCAAACAGTGGACCAATTATTTTATCATTTTTAATTCCTAGGGCCAATCTGAGCTCCCTTCCTTGGTTAAAAACTGCTCCAATATTAACTCTCGTCGTATTCTATCATTGATCAGACTACAATTTGGCCATTTTTGTTGAAGTAGACAAAGTTACATTTTCTTACTCTTGTTTAAAGTCAGTGATGGGTATGAGATGCACTTAGTCTCCTGTGTTCTCTCGCTTATGCGTGGTTGATGGTGAAGATTTGACAAAATAGCGAATGGTGTGACCCAAATCACTCTTTGAAGACTATAGTGGCAGTTTCGGTAAATGAAGGAAACAAATATTATGTATTGGGCAATTGTAAGGCCATGTATGGGTAAGGGGAAAAAACCTTAAAAACTTGCTTAAGGAACCTTTAACATCCATCTCTTACACCCACCCACATATTAAACACCAAACTTTTTTACTGACAAAGGATTAAAAGGGGTTTTAGTTGGTGCCAAGAAAGGACATAATTGATATTCTCCTTTATAACCGAAGTGACCTATCAGCAGAGCCAAAACTGAAAAGACCTGCAGTTGAGGTAGAGGAACAAAAACCTTTTCAAAGTGCTAGCTCTGGTATCATTAAACAGGCATTTTTCATCTTTCACCAACTTTACATTGACAAGACATTTTTCAGCCCGGACTGTAGAGGGGAGAAATGCTACTTTGATGGGCTTATAATGGGACCATGCATTGTTCTACGGGCCCATTGCACTAGAGCTATTCACATTCTGAACAATGTGGGGATGTAATGATGGATTATTGCTGAAGAATTCATACTACAGGATTGACTTGCTTAATTACTAGTGCAGCAATATGTTTGGTCATCATCTTTTTTTTTCCATAATGATGAAGTCAGGTTTACTTTTTTATACATTTTATCATAAGAGTCACGTTTAGGTGACTGATACAACTACCTAAGCTAAATATGACCTTTTTTAAAGCATCTGCATGTTCATAATTAAAGCCATTGGATTAAAGGCATCTAAGACACAGTGGAGGGAGAGGACTTAAAAGGTACTGCTACTTTAACTGAATGCTGAAATACAGAAGTTGGCACAAGAAAAGTGTGTAGTGCAGTAAAATGACACATTACATTTCCTCACCATTACAATCAACAGATATGGTTAGGACACTTCAGTCTACCCTTGTAGTTTTGGGACTGTAATATTATTTTATTATTTTCTCAAAACTTAATGAACTTGATAAAGAAGGAGTCTACAATCTTCTGGCAATATTTCTCCTTAAATAAGCATTGCATAAGGATCCCATTTATATTATTTTCAAAGTATATATCTGAGAGAACTCCTGCTGAGTAATTTGCTAACTTTATACTGTGGGTTAATGCGTGCTTGAGTTTCAACTTAGTATTAGCTGAGTGTTTATATAGCACCTTTCAAATGTTGAAAACTGAAAAGTGATTTATAATAAAAACCAGCCAACAAAGCTATGCTAAGCATTGCTCCCATTGCCACACTGAGAGCGGACAGCAGGTCACATGACAGCGGGAGAAAGGAAACTTCTCTGTTGCTCTCATTTTGAATGCTGCTGTCGAGAAAAGTACATGTAAATGCACAGATTTTAATAACAAACCAAAATGTAAAACAATTTAAATAACAATGCTCCCAAAGATTTAGCACTAAATGTTTAATAGTAGCTACACCAAATATGCAGACGGGTCTTCTGGGGGAGCAGTCAATCACAGACAGAAACTTAACTACTAGAGGTGTGATGCCATCAAAGACTATTTCCATTAATCCCTTTAAAATTTACAAATCATTCGATTATGTAGAACATCCCTTTATCGTTAAAACTCTAACTCATTTTGGAAAAAAATTAGGAACCTAATTAAAATGCTTTATCATGATATAAACAGCTCTGTAATGTTAAGTCATGCTACATGTAACCGGTTCAACATTAGTAGAGGTATTCGTCAGGGCTGTGGAAGTTCACCATTATTATTCATAATGGTGGCAGAGATGCTGTCAATCTTAATTAAAAACAGTTGTATATCTGGAATGGAGTTACTGGACGACAATAAAATACTAATTAGTCAACTGGCCGACGATACAACCCTTTTTCTGAAAAATGAAGAACAAATTCCTTTAGCTTTTCAGAGTATAAAATTATTTTATAAGGCTTCTGGTCTTCAATTAAATCTAAACAAATGTGAACTTTTTCCCTTGAAAGACCATCCCTCATAATCTTTATTTAACATTAATATTAAAAAGGAGGTGAAATACTTGGGAATTGCCATTACAACAAACAGGACATCTTCGATAACATCAACATTCGGAACAATATTGAAAAATATTAACTCATTCTTAATCAATGGTTACAGAGAGAGGTCTCTCTTTTTGGTAGGATTTTATTAACGAAAATTGAGAGTTTTTCTCCATTTATTTTCCCTGCTTACACACTTCCGATATCAAACAAAATGATAAAAGATATTAATAAACTAAACTTATTTTATTTGGAGGAATAGAAATCATTTCATAAGTAAAATGACATGATTAAAACTTATGAAGATGGTGAGGGTAAATGCTATAGATTTTGAGATTATGAATGCAGTATTAAAACTTAAATGGTTGAAATATATAGTATCTAATAATCTCTCAGTTTGGGCATATATATACCCAATTTAGTGTTAAAAAAAATAGGTGGAATCCAATTTCTTTTACAATGTGATTTTGAGATAAATACATTACCACTTAAATTATCAGATTTTTATAAGCAGGCTCTCCTCTTCTAGGAAATTAATCTTTAATTATAACTTTACACCACATAATGTCATGATCTTTACTTTATACATGCTCCCAATTGGTAGAGTTATTAGACAGCATGGGATTAATTTTCACTGTTATGCTGATGATACCCAGCTATATCTGTCTATAAATCCAGATGAAGCTAACCCATTACATAGATTACAGGCATGTCTTGAAGACATAAAAACCTGGATGACTCTTAACTTTCTGCTTCTGAATGCAGACAAAACAGAAGTTATAGTCTTTGGACCAGAGTCTCTGAAAAAGGAGCTGATCAGCCAGTCACTTCATTTGATGGGATTAAACTGATTTCAGATAATAAAGTAAAAAATCTTGGTGTTATTTTTGATCAGGACCTGTCATTTAAATCCCAGATCAAAGAGGTTTCTAGAATTTCCTTCTTTCATCTGAGGAACATTGCAAAAATTAGAAATCTCATGTCCAGGGGTGATGCTGAGAAACTAGTCCATTCATTTGTTACTTCAAGGCTGGACTATTGTAATTCTTTACTATCAGGAAGTCCACAAACTGTAGTTAAAAGCCTTCAGCTGATCCAAAATGCTGCAGCCAGAGTTCTGATGAGTTCAAGAGTTGAATTTAAAATCCTCCTTCTCACATATAAAGCCTTAAATGGCCAAGCTCCATCTTATATCAGAGATCTGATTGTTCCTTATGTTCCTAACAGAGCACTTCGCTCTCAATCTGCAGGTTTACTAGTGGTTCCTAGAATTTCTAAAAGTAGAATGGGAGGCAGATCTTTTAGTTATCAGGCTCCTCTCCTGTGGAACCAACTACCAGTTTTAGTCCATGAGGCAGACACTCTGTCTACTTTTAAGGCTAAGGCTTAAAACTTTCCTTTTTGATAAAGCTTATAGTTAGAGTGGCTCAGATTATCCTGAGCTATCTCTATAGTTATGCTGCTATAGGCTTAGACTGCTGGAGGACATAGGGACCCCTTTTTCATCATTCTGCTTCATTCTCTCTCTGTTCTCCTATCCTGCAGAATCTGTTAGTTCAATCTCTAACGTTCTGCTCTCTCTGCTTTTCCTCAGAGTAGCTTTGCCTCGTCTGTTCCTGTTTGGCTGTGACGTCATCCAGGAAAGAAACATCAGCTGTGCTGCTTCCATCAACACCCTTGTTTATAGATGTTGGAGATCGGCCCGTTTTCCAGTGTGGTCCTGTGACTGGGTGGATGTGCTCTCTTCGTCCTCTTACATGGGAGCTGGCTCGGAGCTCGTCTGCCTGGCTGTGTGTTTCCTGGACGGGGCCGCCTTTTACAGCTGCTTTTTGTATCTCTGCTTCTGTCTCCTTGAACCCCAGTCGGCCTCAGCAGATGGTCGCTCACACTGAGCCTGGTTCTGCTGGAGGTTTCTTCCTGTTAAAAGGTAGTTTTTCCTCTCCACTGTTGCTACAAGCATGCTTAGTGTGAGGGATTGTATTTGAGTCAATGAGTCAATGCAATCAACTGGTTTTCCTTAGATAGAAAACTTAGAATCAATCCGACTGTATGATCTGGTTGAAGTGTAAAGTGCCTTGAGATGACGTGTGTTGTGAATTTGGCGCTATATAAATAAACTGAATTGAATTGAATTGATGGGTCTCACTGACTAAACCCACATGCAGAACACAGGAGACTGGATAAAAGTTTCAACAGTTTATTGGAAATAAACACAAGAGTTATTTGTTTGCACTGATTCTGGTACAGGTCCGGGACTGGGTTCACAGAGTTCTCTGCAGAGAGGGACAGTTTGGTTAGCCAGGCAGTAGTGACGTCTTGGCAGAGTTTGATACTGAGTTGTACCTGATTTGGTTCAGACTGAACGGTGGAGAGAGGGAACCGGTTGGGTCCAGAGACAGAGGGTTCAGCAGAGAGCTTAGCAGCGGCTGAGCTTGGCTTCAGGCTAGTGAGGTTCAGACCGTGAGTTGTTCTCCAAGTTCTCTCCAGAGAACTGGAAGGGAGATGCAGGCTGAGGTTCTTCAGGTTTGGCTTCTCAGAGCAGGCAGGCAGATTTCCAAACATGAGCTCCTCCAGAGCTACAGACTGCAATCAGGTTTTCCTATGAAGCAGAGAAGACAGAGGCTGGTTAGAATCAGGGTTACTCTCCAGAGTAATCAGAGATTCTATGTGCAGGCTTGGCTCAGGTTCTGTTAACCAAAACTGGTCAACACTCCGGCGCTGAAGGGAAGTCAAGCCGCTGCTTATATAGCTGGTCTCCTGATGAGATGAATTAGCCTCAGGTGTGCAGGTGGCTTCAGCTCAGGAGACCCAGGGCGCTCTCTGCTGGAGAAAGGTGGCAGATCTCCAGATCCCAACACAAAACACCCCTGTCTGGAACAATAGATACGTTCTGAGTAATAAAACATCCATATTTATGAACAAATGGTATAAAAAAGAATTTGGGCTGTTTCTCATTTCATGGACAATAGAGGTAACCTGTTACTTCATCAGGAGTTTTGTAAAAAGTATCAAATTCAGTGTAATATGGGTAAATACAATCAGATCTTAAAAACATTCCCTTTACTTCATCAGGCTATGGTTAGACAAGATATAACATTTTCTGATATTTCTACAAAGCTCAAACAATTTTTTATAGACAATGTAAATTTTTTCAGCACTCGATGTAACAATACATTTTTGAGGTGTTATTTGACATATTGTTCATCTTCCAATCATATAAAGAGAGAATATATTCTGAAAGATTTCAGTGTAGAAGCAAAAAAGATGATCAGAACTAAATTCCTATCAAACCCGGTACCTCCAAAAATGAAGGAAATTCACTTTAAAATAATTAACAGAGTTTATCCTACTAACTAATTTCTAAGCAAAAAATTTTACTTTGACACTGAAAACTGTTGTTTCTGTGAGGTTGAAAGTGAAAGTCTAGAACACCTTTTCTTTCATTGTACTGTAGTCCAAAGCTTTCGGCTTGATTTTCTGATGTGGATCCAATCTAAAGGAATTCAGTTACATGATTTTACCCTAAGAGTAGCTTTATTTGGTATAATTGCAAAAATGTAACATAATTTTGATTATGTTACACCGTTTAATATTTTGATTTTGTTAGTTAAATTTTATTTACACAAATGCCGTTACTTAAAATGTAAACCAGTTATATCCCATTGCAAAAATTTGACAAAATCTTATGTAAAATCTTTAAAATTTGTAAGAACAAAAAGTGCTGGTGATTATCTTTCTTTTGTGAGTAAATTTAATCTGCTGGTTTAACGCCCTATTCTTGAAGCAATGTATAATATAATGTTGCCCCTTTTATTATTATTTTATTTTTACTATTATTATTGTTCTCTCTCTGTTTATATTTGGTCTTCCTCTGTATTAATGCTATGCTATATATGCTATGCAATGAATGCAGTTCTGTACTGGTACCTGCTGTAATATACATTGGTTAAATAAAAAAAAAAAAAAGACCTTGGGTCTATCTCAGTTGGAGCTAAGCAAGCCCCATTGTTGGGTATGCTCATTCCTCTCGACCTTTGAAGAGTGCCACAACCTCGTCTGACACAATTTTCTGTCTGATCCAATGCAAAATCGTCCTAGAAGGCTTTTTTAAGTTTACTGTTTATTTTCGGTTGTCTTCTTTTTGCTGTTATGTTCCCTGTTTTCTGTTCTTCTCATCTCATACAGATATTTATAATAAGCAAATATTTATCAGTTACTGTATGTCTTCTCTGTTGACTATTGTTGCTGTTTTGTTTTGGTTTCTCTTTCTTCATGCACTCTTTCCTGTCTCTATCTCTTTCTCTCTCCTCTTCGTCCTTGTCCCCTCTTTCTTTCTCAGAAACAGCCACAGCTCTCATGAGTGCTGCTTGGGGAATCACTCCTCCAATGCACTTCTCTTTGTTTAGTAGGTTAGCTTAATGAGGATAACTTTGGCTGTTAACTCTGAGGCACACAAGGCTAACTTTAAAAATTAGCTCAGTGTAAGGGATAGCATAGTGTTACAGAACGCAGTTCATCCTTACCCACTTGTGCTGATTTCAGCTATACTGCAAATGTTACTAATCAATTAATGATAGTGATTTGATTCAGTTTGTTCCCGGAAATGTTTTCATCAGTTAAATGAAAACTTCATGACTTTTTTCCAGACTTCTTTTAAATTTGACCAAATCAAAATGCAGAACATTAGAAATGCAGCACAGTCCAGCACAGATAGGAACATTTGTTTCCCCTTGATCATCCAGGGCGTTTTGAAAATTATCCCCCCCCCCACTTGAATTTTTTCAGTTTGACTCAGCTACCCCAAAATAAAATGTAGTGCTCAAAATTACCTTTGGACAGACTTGCAAAAAAAATTAATCTGTGCATCAACAATGTGTACATTTCTTACACTATTTCACTAACCAGCTCTTTATGTTCCATCCAACATTCATGTTAAAATTGTGGTTTTAATAAAGAAAAATGCTGAAGAGCTTTTTCAGTCCTAAAATATATGTTTTATCCATGAGCTGCTTTTTAAAAAAAAAAGATTGCAACTATGTTAATGGTTCACCATCCTTGTAAAATATTCTCCTACCTTGTGAAGATTAGTTTGTGTAATTTCGTGAGTGCTCTGCAGCTCCTTGGAGGAATATGTTCCCTGATTGCTGGGAGAAATTTTTTAATTTTCATCACCTGATTATTCCCTATTCATGACTTAAAAAAGAATAATCATACCTTTAACAGGCTAATTAAAAGCGAGTAAAACTTGTCTTTAGGATGAGCTGACAAGACTTTAGTACATGCTTCTTCAAATGTGACCACTACATGTATTGTCACACGCGTTACATCTGTAAAATCTCCTAATTTTGAATCATGAACAATAGCAAAGGGCAGTCTATACGCAGTACTTTAGTAAATTATGCATATCCTGAATCAGCAAATGACTTGACTAAAGTAAAGTGATTATTTCAACACGGAGTAATCTTCTCAAGTATATTAATCCAGCAAAATAAATAGACCCCTGTTGACTTCATTTAATGGCACGAAGCAGACTTCTGGCTTGGGAAATCATATTCGTTTTCATCACTGGAGTAATTAACACAGTGCATAGCAGTGAGGCATCTGCTTTGGCACGTTCTGCAGAGAACTTTCTGTTGTTGTGACAACCCACACTTCGGTGTACCTATGGCAGCTTGCTAGCGCTTCTTCTCTCAGCACTTCTGCGTCAGTCAGCTGTTCAGTTGCATCCTTTAGGTGCAGACATCAGGAAAAATGATGGGGGGTGCAGAATAACAAGCCCCCAATAACCACCACTGTCTTTTTAAACCCCTTATTTTTAACTCATAAACAGGCTCCCCTTTTTTGTGAATTTGTCGATGCAGTGGAACCATAACCACTGAATGCTAAAAACAAAGACCCAATCTGTGTACATTCACCCCTTTTGTTACAGAAATCAAGTCTTTCTTCTGTGTGTTGACAGAATAATTGCCTTACACGCATACACACACACACACACACACACATACTCAAGCACACTTAAGCATCTGCACCAGCATCCTCCACAATCCTTTCAGCCCTCTCCCCTTCCTTTGCCTCCCAGGATCTATTCACCAAGTAGTTTCCTAGTGGAGGCTTTAAGGGCAGACATAGCTACAGTTGCAGCCCACTCACCTGTATGTGTCTCACATTAATATGTTTGAATTTTTCAAGGTGAAATGAGTCAGCTTGCTGACACATTGATAAACACACCAGCGCTCTGAAAGGCATCCATGACAACAAAATACCTACAATTATGAGATTTCATTAGGAGGGTCTAAGAGATTTCTTTCACATAAGAAATAAAAATTTGAAGAAAAAAATGACAGTTTGTAAAACAGAGTTTCATTAGGAAGAGCAGGTAGCAAACTACAAATATCATATGTTAGTTTAATCAGGGATGGATGGATGGATGGATGGATGGATGGATGGATGGATGGATGGATGGATGGATGGATGGATGGATGGATGGATAGATGGATGGATGGATGGATGGATGGATGGATGGATGTGTTGAGGAAAGGAGGGAGGGAGGTCTGACTCAGTCCAATCATAGATAATTAGATGTTGCAAACCCTGTTTTCACTATCTGAAAATTACAGCTTTTCCCCTTTCACTTTTCAACCAAATGTAGATGTTTTTTCGGATGTAAATCATGTCTTGTTTTTAATGTCTTTTCAACCAACTTTTGCTGGGTGAGAAGGTACAACTGTGACCAATTCTATTGGACTGAATTTCAGACTGACATCACTGGTCAGCCTGAAATGTATCATTGTAGAATTAAAAGAAATCTTTTTTTATGAATCTGACAGTTCTTTGGTGCTCAGACCCCGGCAGATAATATGGAAGCTGGAAACAGTGGTGAGCGTGGACGGCTATTGAAAGATTAGGATTAGAGACGTGTTTCCCAGGATCCATACACTGGTGACCAGGGGAGAAGCGTGAGGTCGGGGTGGAGGAGAAGTAAGCCAGAATAAGCTTTAGGGCATGATGGAAGAGTTGGCTGGAGGCAGGTGAAAGTTCAGCTGAAGACCAGAAGAGTCCATTTTTAAGGAACAATCAGATCTCTGATATCAGATGGAGCTTGGCCATTTAAGGCTTTATATGTGAGAAGGAGGATTTTAAATTCTATTCTGGATTTAACAGGAAGCCAATGAAGAGAAGCCAGGATAGGAGAGATATGATCTCTCTTTTTCATTTTCATCAGAACTCTGGCTGCAGCATTTTGGATCAGCTGAAGGCTTTTAACTACAGTTTGTGGACTTCCTGATAGTAAAGAATTACAATAGTCCAGCCTTGAAGTAACAAATGCATGGACTAGTTTCTCAGCATCACCCCTGGACAGGAGATTTATATATATTCCACAGATGAAAGAAGGAAATTCTAGAAACCTCTTTGATATGGGATCAAAAATAACACCAAGATTTTTTACTTTATTATCTGAGATCATTTTAATCCCATCCAAATTCATCAATCTGTGAAGGGAGCAAACTAAGCTTTTGCACTCTGCAGAACTGCTCAGTGACACAGAGCAGAGAGAAAGTGATACAGATTATTTTAATTCATGACTGCACTATCTGATAAAGATCTGCTAAAGTGGAACCTTCTTTTGGGGGAGGAGAACTCTGTTAAAGTAATCCTGAAGGTTGTTAAAAAGTGGTCAGAAACGACAAGGTTGTGAGGACATATTATTTCTTCACATTCTATGGCATATGTCAACACATGATCCACAGTATGAAGATGAGAATGTGTGGGACTATTCACATTTTGAACAAAGCCAATAGCATCTAAGATAGCATTAAAAGCTGCTCTTAAGGTATCACCTTCAATGACAATATGGATGGTAAAATCCCCCACTATGATGACCCTGTCAGTAAAACTCATCTAAAAATTCAGAGTAAGGACCTGGTGGACGTTACAAAAAGAAGAGGTCTTTCTTGCTTTGCAATTCGGATGAGGGAAACTAAGGGTTAAATGTTCAAAAGAATTGTAATTATTAACTGCCTTTGGAGTAATCAGTGAGTCAGACTGAAAGGTTGTTGTTACTCCTCCTCCGAACCTACAACTTCTGGGTATGTGAATATGTAAATAACAAGAAGGAGTTGCCTCATTTATGCTCAAATAATCCTCTTGTTCCAGCCAAGTTTCTGTAAGGCAACATAAATCAATGTCCATCCATCCATTTTCTGACAACATAAATCAATGTGATTATCACAAATCAAGTCATTAACTAGCAGACTTTTGAGGAAAGAGATATTATGTTAAATAGTACACATTTAATCATTTTAACTTTTTCCAAAATTGGAGTTATTTTAATTTTAATTTTAATTAGATTTATTATTAGATTTACTCCTTTGGGAATCTTGTCAAACTTATTAGATTTTGGTCGTGGGAAGACACTGTCTGGATGGAGTAAAGAGTGGGTAACAGTAGAGAAGCTGCAGAGATGTGTGTTAAACTACAACTCTGCTTCCTGGACTGCACCCTGGGTGGTCAGGGTTTTGGAGGACTAATAAATGTGGCCAGATTCCTAGAAAGAAGAGCTGCACCATCCAAAGTGGGATGAATGCCGTCTCTCTGAATCAGACCAGGCTTTCCCCAAAAGTATTGCCAATTATTAATGTAGCCCACGTTGTTTTCAGGACACCACCTAGACAAACAGCGGTTGAATGACGACATGCGGCTAAACATCACTGGTCAGATCAGGGAGGGGACCAGAGAAAATTATGGAGTCTGACATTGTTTTGGCAAACTCACACACCGAAGCAACACTAATTTTGTCATTACCCCCGTCACGAATAACAATCTTACTGTATTTAACCTTATCCTTAGCCAGCAGTTTCAGGTAGGATTTGATGTGGCCCGTTCTGGCCCCCGGCAAACATTTGACTATGGTCCCTGGTGTCTCTAAAGCCACGTTTCTGACTATGGAGCTGCCAATCACCAGAGTGGGCTTCTCAGTGGGTGTGTCACTGAGTGGGGAAAACCGGTTAGAAACGTGAATGGGTTGGTGGTGACCAGTGGGCAGAGATCCACGACTACGCTTTCTGCGTACAGTTACCCAATCGCCTGGCTGCTCAGGCACTTTTGGAGGACAGCTACGTGGGGGGCCTACTTTAACTCCTGGATGTTCAACAGCCTGAAGCCTGGATTCTAACTCTGACACCCTCGCCTCCAAAGCTACAAAAATACTACACTTATTACACATCCCATTATCACTAAAGGAGGCAGAGGAATAACTGAACATCTAACACAGAGAGCAGGAGAGAGGAGAGGAAGAAGGAAGAGTTGGAAAAGAGTCAAGGGAGGGAGAAAGAGAAGTCATAGCGATGCTAAGCTAGCGCTAGCCTAGGCTATCTAATACTTACTACCAGAAATAAAACTGTGTGAAACTGACAAGTGCTCAGTAGAAAAGTGCAGCATAAGGCGCTATGTTTTAAAGTGGTTCTGTACAGTTGGAGTCACTTAGGTACAGAGATATCACAAAAAAAGAACTTTATTCAGAAGGAGATAGTCTGAACAGCGACAACACTGCTCAGTAGTCCAAACAGGAAGTAAATACAATACGTCCCACTAACAGCAGCAGTAGCACCCTCCAGTGACCAGAGGTCTGAAAAAGGTTCAGAGGGGAAATCCGGAATGGAGTTGTGAAACAGCTCCAGGTTCGGTCAAGAGACACGCAGAAATCCAGCAGGAGTCAGAAGGCATACAGAACAGAAAGGGTACAGGCAGGCTCAAAGGTCCATAGGCAGAGTGGGTCAGGATCAGGCTATCAGAAACACACGTATGCTAGAGAACTCTCATCAAAGGCTAGAAAACTCTGGCCTTGATGACTGGTCTGAGGCTGGTTTAATAAAGGCTGAAGCAGGTAAATCAGATGAGCGGTAAGGAGAACTGGGCGGAGATCGGCATGTGAGTAAAATCGGTAATCAGACAAGACATCAGTGCCAAGATCATGACAGCTACGCCTCTAATGAATAGACAAATTAAATAAATTGCTGAAGTGAATTTCCAATATAAGACGTACTTAAAAAAATGTACCTTAGTTATGATTTATCTGCACAACAAAAGAAGACTTGGTTAACCTTTGGTTTAGTTTGCTAAGGAAATGTAAAAGCTGGTGAAAATGAAAGAAAAAAATTGTTTTACCTCCAATGGAATAAAAAGAAAAAGTGTGAAATGTTTCAGGCAGTTGTGAACAGTGTTGTGGCGTTTAGCTCACACATCTATCTTCAGCCTGAAACTGTGACTCTGTGTAAACCACAGAAAGTGCCCCGACAGCTGATTTAGAGGCTGGGCTGCGTTAAATGAACCGTGCCACTAATGGGCCTCCCTGCCACAGCTTTAATGGACATACCCATAGAGCAATGGGCAGAGAGCATTTCCAACAAGCTCTGGGTGGGAGGTGGATGATCCGAGGCAGCCATGCTGGGAATGAAAGAATGGAGAGAAAAAAAGGAGGGAAAAGGTGAGTGAGATTACAGGATCTGCAGAGCACACATATCCTATGGTTTTTATGGCTGCCAGCCTTTAAGCAAAACATGCTTCATCAAGAAGTACGTCAATCTGTTCCGAAAAAATATACCCCGGCCACTCTCCTTTTTCCCAGTCACTGGTGACCTCTAAGAAAAATCATTTTCAGAACCCAGGAGTATTTTCCTTTGACAGGAACCATTAATCCTCACAGAGAATTTCCTTGAAGATAGTTGCAAGCTTTAGCTTTACCAGTAGGTTGTTTCACATGTACCTTTAAATTTGTTTAATATAACACAGTTTTGATTCAAATACTGTATATATATATTTAAAACTAAATGTAGAAACCACATTCAGAAGCTTCAGTAAATTTAGGGACCTGTCTGTCTGTCTGTCTGTCTGTCTGTCTGCCTGTTTGTCTATGATGTCATAGATGTTGGCTCTCTTAAAGAACCCTATTCGTCATTTAATCATTTTTATTTAACATATAGCATTTATCATATTTTATTGTTGCATAAATATAGGTTATTTCATCTCTTTATAATGCAGTATTTAATGTGGAAATTAAGCACTGTGAAAACTGTTGAGTACATTAATAAACAATGTGGATTCTTGGATTTATGATTTATGTTTAGATTTTGGGGGTAGGGCACTTCATACAAAAATACCTTTAGTTTAGTTTAGCTTAGTTTAGCCTAATCGACTAAACTGTTCTACTGGTGGGCTTAAACCCACCTAAAATTTAGTCTTATCCAGACTTTTTTAGAACAGTCCAGACACTCCCTCCTTTTACTACTGTGGTCAAGAGGAGCAATCAAAATGTAAATAGATGGATTTAAAGCACATTTTAAAAATTCCCGCATACACACAAAGTAGCAAAACCGATTTCAAGTTAAAAGGACCTATGAGTAGTTTAACATTTTAGCCTAAATATGTTGTTATTTTCCTATTAGGTTTAAAAATGTTGTCCTTGATAAATAATACATTGAAAAATAACACATTATATTTTTCAATCGTTTCAATCGTTGCAACATGCTGGATTCATGTTGCTAGCGGGTGGTCAGTCAGAGATTTAAAATGAATCATTTTTTACTATAATCTGCTAAGTAGTATCAGCCGTGCAACTGAGTCCTGTTTAGTCACTCTCACCTGGCGTGAAACGATGCACATTCTGCATGACCGTGACAGCAGTGGCAGGGGCAAAAGTAGACTGGAATTGTCCGATTCTGCACGCTGAACTCTGGCGAACGCTGATCTTCCAGCTGTGCTTGTGCAGAAATGCGTCTTTGTACGTGCTTAGCTCAGAGTCTGTGTTTTACGTTCCAAACTGATGCTTCGCTTTAAGCATTATGACTCTTCCTGTCCTTTCTACCTAATAAACTATACGTGGCTAAATTTATATTTTGACAAAATAAATATTTTGTCTAACTATAAAGATTACATTTCTTCCAGCTCACAAGAGGTGACGTTAAACCTTCTTTAATATCTATGAAAAGGAATCCCTAAATTTCATCCAAAGCAAATATTTCATTGCATACTGTTCAATTTGGGATAAAGAGCCAGATGAAAATGTACATAGATATTTGAATGTTTTTTTTGTCTTTTCTATCCATTAAAATATGACTTAAATGTTGTAATGAAGCCTGGGTGAAAGTTCAACTGAAAAAACTGAATTACTTACCCTCATTCATCAGAGGCTCTCTACCTCCAACACAAACCAATCGGCTTTTAATCGCACCTCCACGAAGCCCAATCAGCATCCAGGGTTTATCCTAAAAGGTCTTCAATTTCACATCTCAGCCTGCTACCCAGCCAAAGCCAAAGCAAGCAGTGGTTGGGCCAATTTAACCCACCTCCATTAGGGTGACCATATTTTCATTTGGGAAAACCAGGACACCTTGGAGAGGGGAGGGGGGGAGGGGGGGGGGATCTCTGTTCCCATTGTTAAGGAAGAAAATATTCTAAAATAGTTAACTTTGGAAAAAGGTTGGCTTCTCTCTTCCTTCCCAGGTTCCTCTCGGCGAGCTGCATGTGGCCACAAGGAAAACCATCAATGCGTGTTGACGTCACAGAATTACAGAGTTTAATCCAATATAAGACAATGCACAAACTTAGAAATAAGACAATGCACAAACTTAGAAATAAGACAATGGACAAACTTATACCAGAAACTGCAGAACAACGGAGACATACATTCAATTACCTGACATAAATGGAGAGAAGGAAAGAAAGCAAAGACGTACAAAGACATCTTTGGAGAGTTGCAAGAGCAAATCTGATTTGTTACTTCTATGTAGAAAGCTTTATCCTCTTGTATTTAATTTATTCAAATAAGGCTGGCTTTTGCTCCTCCAACCAGGAGCTATCTTGGACACTCAGAAAAACTTAGAGCTTCCCCTAATTTATGGCAAACATCTGGCTAAAGAAAACATGAGATAAGACCTCACAGAATAGCTGTTGGAATGCGGGGGCCTCTTTCCTGCCATAAATTCTCAGGAACAAACTTAAATTCAGTCCTTTGGTTCAAGGAAAGGTTATCTTCACAAACTTGTTCAAAATTAAGAAATATGTTCAAAATGAGAGTGCTCAACATACCTTTTACACATGCCATAAGATTAACTGTATTAAAAACTAAAAATAATCATTTTTCTTTAACAGTCCCTCTTTTGAGGTCTGAGACACACAGACCTCACAAATAAATTGATTAAGCCTTCTAATAGAGGAACCAAAAAACTATTTAGTATACTAAAAAACTAAAACATTAGCCTAATTATATAACAGCCCCTGTTTTAAACAGAACCTCCTAGCTCCACGGCCAGGTCATGTGTCTGAAGCTGAACTCCATTATCTGAACTTATCAAATGTATCTTGCGCTATCCAACAATTTAATACTCACCTGATGAACCACAAAATTTTAACCAGTAAAAACTAAAAATACCTTTCACTTATCAAACATGAAAAATCATAAAACTCAGTTATCTCAAATAGAAGCAGACACACAATAGAAATATCAGCCGAAAATATAAAATTAGAAAATAAAAGGAAGATATCTCAAGGTTACTAAAAAATGCTCAGCAGACTTAAAAGACAATACTCGCCACAAAAATTACAATTTGTCAATACAAAACAATAACATCAAAAAAAGAAAATACATCATAAACAGATAAAAATTACAAAAAACCCTTTTTTTTTTTTTTTTTTCACAATTCAATAGTAAGAACTTAGAGTTCGTCTATATGCTCCTTCAATAGTCCTCCAAAAATGAATATGAATTCTTCGTCAGGAAACGATCCAAAAATACGCGCAAAAAGAAACGAATGTTCTTTAAGAGCTCGCAAAACACGAAAACACGCAATAAAGAGAAGATAAGTTAATGATGATCTTGTAGCCTGATCCTTCACGTATTCCTCCTCGGTTGTAGACCTCAGGTTTCCACCTGAGTGTCCGTTGCTCACTGAAAATTGGAGTATTGTGCCAATATAACAGTGAGTTTAAGGAGAGGTTGCAATCTCCTTTTTCTCAATGGAAGGACACCGGAACAGGATTATTGTGCCTGTCCGGGCCTTTTAAGCCTTGTATTTCAGGAACATGAAGTGCTCTTGGCAGGAATCCCTGCTACACTTCTGCCTGGAACTGCAGATCCTCCTCCATGCTGGGATGGGCCTGCAGACACTCCTTGACCGCAGGTTGAGACTGTAGATTCTCCTGTACGCCTTGTAGCGTGCGTTGTGGCTCCTCTGCTGCTGTGCACTGACTCCAGTGGAACCCGGTGTCTCCTTTTCCTTTCCAGACGGACAGCATGAGACATCCTCTCCACGACTCGGTATGGTCCGGTGAAGCGAGGTTCAGACAATTTTCTTTTGATGACCTTCAGGCGCACCCAGTCGAGCCTGGACGTTCCTGTGTCGTCTGGTATTTTGTAAATTCAGCTGACAGGACCTGTAACTCATTGAAGAAATCTTTATGAGATAAATGTGCAAGCTCACCTTTCCATCCTGGAATTCGGGTAGCAGGTCCTGGAAAATCCGTCTTGTCTGGAGCTCATATGGAGAGAACCCTGTTGATTGGTTAAATATTGATCCGACACTTTATGACAGCTTTGCTGTCTTCCTTTTGTATTATAAATCTGCTACTTTGGAGCTGTATTTTATCAATCCTTTGACCCTCTTTTTATATAAGGCCTACATGAGAAATAAATGTTTCCTCTCATGTTGAACCCAAAACTTAACTGTATTTTAGAAGCAGTTCCATAATTGTTAATTTGTAAATCTCCAATTTAGACCAATTTAATTTCAATCATCATATTTTCTATATTTTAAAACCTTAAAGAATGATCAGCCTGTTTTACATGAGTATAGCTAACGTTGTCACTAAATATAAAAAATGACCTACTTTATTCCAATCATAGTTTTAAATCCCAAAAATTTCAACCATTTTTACCTTTGATCCATTTATTCTTCTGAAAACCTATTTATAAAATATTTAATTGAATAATGTATTACCCTTTTTATATTGTTTATCAATTATCAATGCCTTTTCAGTTTTGGAGAGAGATTCGATACAGCTAAATTTATTAAATGATGTAAATCTTTAGTTTAGACCTTCCTGGATGTCTTAGTTAAACAACTTAATTTAAATCATATGAATAGAGATGCAACAATCCAATGATCACCTTCCTTAGTTTAAGAAACACTGTTTTATGTAAATTTTTTGATAGGCAATATTTAGTTTAGTATATTCAATTTATAAATTTTACTTATTTCATATCCAAATAGTTAGCTCATATTTAATGCTGCTAATACACCGTAAAACATTTAATGTATTTTGATTTAACTTCAATAACCTCTTTTTCCGAAAAGTAAAGAGAGATCCAAACTAAAAATTTGCTTATTAGATCAATTCCATTCATGTCCCCCTGTTTCTATAACAGAACAAATGTTCTGTCATAGAATACAATAAAAATCCTATACAACTCATTGAGATGAAATCCGCTATCACCACTAACTTTAGCCTCATGTAACACAGTTGGATGCAATTCAAACATGGTGTCCCAGATGCTGTTACAATGTGCACACCTCAATCAAAGAATTTAATGTTTGATTAAATTTATGAAATCAACACAGAACTTGGTGTCATTAGCTCAATAAGCTCTATAGACACCCATCAATCCACTTTAACACCTTAATTTTAAATTCCATATAAATTTAAATTTAGTTTTACTGAATGGTAGCCTCTGTACTATGTAAATAAAATTTAGATCATCTTCCTTAGTAGATGAAGCGTAACACACAATGCAATTCAGCTATGGTTAAGAGAAAAATATGTAATTGCAATAGTTAGTCCCTGCCCATTCTTTTCAGGCAGGAAGGGAAAAAAGACACATTAGCATTTTGTGAGACAAACAGAGTGAATCATGGAGGAAGTTAATGCATTTCCGAGGAATGCAGTGTCGTAACAGTCGGTGCACACCAACCCTCAAACTGCATTGTAAAACCTCTGACCCCAGGAGATGGGGTGTCCTCAACACTGCAGGAGTTCAGAACGTGAAGACAACGGGGCGCATCAGTGCTATAACTAAAGTAAGAAGAGAACAATGGCATCACGCACTACAAAAATTTAAAAAGAACTTATTCACCACTACCAAGTTTTGTTGGCCACCATTTCGTCTCCAACCTGCAGACTGAAGGGAACCCCAGGAGTGGGCTTTGGCGCCCAGGTCACATGATCAGAGGTGAGAATCCAGGATCAAACATGAGAACACACAACAGGACCACCGCTGAGCGACTTGCCATGCCGCAATTCTTTATCTGCTGAATCAGAAGGTGTCCAGAGTAGCAGTCATTCCCGCAGTGCAGAAGCATCTGGATAAAGTCCCGCTTTGATGAACTTTGGTCAGCCTTTCGTGGTCGACAGAGCAGGACGTAGAAACCAGCAGATCAGTCATCCACTGAAACCCCCGTCCGGGTTTGGACAAAAGGCTATGATGTTTGTGGTCCCGACTCACTGCTGATTCCCAGCCGTAGAAGACTCCCACAGATAACGCCTGAGTCCCTTTTGTTTTCAGCCAGGTATGAAAAGCAACACTCAAAGGAGACATCTGTTGCCAGGTCCTGTGAGCAGCACTTTGCCCTCACGTGACAGCAGGAGAACAGTTCGTCTTCGCTGACCTTCGTAATCGTTCAACAGCTTTTGGCTTTCATACAGCAGTCCAGCAGATGATGGGCACAGTTCAGCATCTTTGTTCAGCAACAACAGCGGCCTGATGCGGTAATCAAGAAGATCCCTTCAAATACATCGTCCCATGATCTCTGAGCTTAAAAGACCCTTTCCCCAAGATTGCCATCAAGTCAGAAGGAAGGAGAACTGCCAGAGAAAAAAATAATACAAAGTAATTAAAAAATCAAAACTTATATTTGCCACATTTTGTTACTTTCACTATTATAAATAAAATTTATCTTGTGATGCATCCTCCCGTGTGGCTCTAGATTTGTTGTTGTTATAGCACAAACGGCCAACCGCCCCAAATCCTGCACTGCAAAAAGAATAAACATAGAAATGTGTTAAAATAGTCCACGATCAGATGTGCCAGAATTAAGAAAATACTGACACTTACTGTTCAAAATCAATAAACGTCAATACCTCGATGACATCACTCTGCTTGTGCCAAATATCACTACAAATTTAAAATCACAACCTCACAAACTCATTAAAGAATTAGAACAAACTCTAGAATGTCCTAGTACTGACACTAATAAAAGTTGTGATTGAATTGCACTTTGTCAAATAATTATGAATTTCATATTGTTCTACTAAATCCCAAACATCCTTATCATTGTCCCACACTTCAAGACAAAGTCCTATTTTAAAATTTCAGAAATTATTTACATTTTATTTGAATTTCAAAGCAGTTTTTAACCAAAATTTTCCTCAAAATTAACAATTTACACCCAACTGTATATAATCAAAGTCAGCAGTGATGCAGAAATCTAGTAACAATTTTAAATGTAAATAAACATGGCATAGATGTTATTTGAAACTGTTCAATTTTAGATGATCAAATCTAATTTAGTAGAAGCTTCTATATCACATACACCATATTTTAGTCAAGCAGGAAGGCCATATGAAACTACATTAAAGAAATGCATAATTCACTATTGTTGAATCGAAAAAATCAAAATTATTTATTAACTAATTTACAATTAACCATATCCAAAAATTTACCAGGAATTAGGGTCTACTTCTCCTTCTCCCCCTGTTGATATAATAAAATTATCATTTTGAAAATAATTTGGAATCTATGTCACTGTTATATAATAATTTGCTGAAAAACCAAAATATTATAAGATGTTCCACCATTTCTCCAATCTTCCATCTAGTATTCAAACTAGATGATGTAAATTTCAAAGTTCCATCTGTAATATCTTTATAACATCCCCCTGTGTTTTTCTTATTTCCAAAAGAAAAACAATTTAGAAGTGGAAAACAAAAATAGAAGAACTTTCCCCCATTATGCTAAAATTTCAGCATGTCCAATCAGTTACCCATATGAAATATAAACCAAGTTAATTTAGTTAGAATTTAGGTTAGTTTGTTAGTCAAAGTGGATAACACAGTTTCCTAATAACGACATTTATCTGCTTTAAGCCAAGGCTGAATTCCTGTTTCATATTAATTCCACTGCACAAGCAGATGATTCAGCTTTAACCAGATTGTGATACCAAAATATGTAATCGTCTTTACCTTAAAATTGTCCGTAAAGCAGTAATAAAAGTATATTTATGAAACAAAACCTTTACGGTCCCTAAATAGTTTAAAATAAGAAAAATATCACACAGCTACTCACTAAAGTGACGTCATATTTACATAGCGCTTCCTAAAACCCATCAAAGGCCATCTGCCTACACATTCACTCTCATTCACACTCAAGCAGACTCATCAACACCCCATTGTAAGAAAGATGCAGGATGTTACCCCAGATTTCAAACCAAAATTCGTCCTTTGAAAGTCTGAAACACTATTATTATAACACCATGGTTGAAAAAAAAATAATTATCCAATAGTTCTAATATTGTTCAGTTTTGAGTGAACCTGTTTTAAAAACTCCATATTATACACAAAACCGTATTTCATGATAGCCCACTGTTATTAAATGGCTACCTAGACCCCCTGTAGGAAAACCCAAAAACCGTTCATGTGGTCAAGTAATATGCAAAATGGGCTGCACACGAAGATCGTCCTACAAGAAACAAAGTCATTCATTAGTGTTTCAACATGTCCTACATTAACAGTGTAGAAAACACTGTCAAGCAGAAAAACATCCATATGTTCTCGTTTTTGTTCTCTTGTTCCACTCAGTGAGGGTGTTCCATCCTGTGTCAGGAAACCTAGAAATTGAAGTGATTGTCAATGTCACAATATTATAAAAAAACAATTGGATCATTCCAGTGCTCCATCCTGGAACTGATGCCACACATTTCTCCCGCTGAGAAAGTAAAAACATCTGTAAATCTGTTATTTTGTACTTCTCATTTCAACACAAAACACAGTTCTAAAAGTTATTCACATCAAAATCCAAGAATCCTGAAAGAGTGAGCTGGAAATGTCAGTGCTAACAGAACTGAAGCACTCCCAAAATGCAAATGGGGGGTCAATCAGTCCCCCTGCTGTGAAACAAAACTTGTAACCAAAATGGAGAAACCTCTGTCCCACAGAAGCACATTTTAACAGAAAGTTAGTCATACAACATCCAGCAAAAACATTTGAAAATATTTCATAACACAATCTTGAAACACAAATCACTTCTGCACAATCTCAGCACAATTCAGACACAGACAGACAAATAGACAGCAGCGCGTGGTGGAACATATAACGGGGGAAGACACACAGCCATAGATCAACCCGCAGCCAAGCACGCACACAAACACAAAGAAACGTACAAAACACAGAAACACAGACAACGTCGTAGTTCAGTCAAGAAAAGACAGAAAAGAAAAGAAAATGTCAGGCGCCGGCTAAAAGAATGTATGACGCATCTTTTAATTTTCCAACTTCACTTTTACAAATCCCTTTTATTCTCATTTCAACTTCTCAGTCCGTTAAGGTGATTCAACCTGCTATCAGTCCTTTAAGGTGATTCAACCTGCTAAATTAATTATTCTCAGTCCTTTATACTACTAGCAACTCGATTCAGAATGCCAGAGAAAGGTGATCCAACCTATTAGTCCTTTTTCCATGAGTGATACAACTCGGTCCAATTAACCCAAATAATTAATTATAAGTCCACTGGAGATGAGCAATAATCTCCGGGCTGATACAAGCCCCTGCTAATCAATACACAGACACCCGAAATTCTTTTATTGAGGCACAGGCATGAATCCTCAGGGTAAAGAATATAATAAAAAACCCAGCTTAAAATCAGAGTTAACGTAAAGGCTCTGTTTGAACTAGTCAAAGTTCCCTGTAATGTGTATTTATTCAAATCCTTAAACAACCGACTCTTTTAGGAGGGATTCTATCTACCTCTGCAGCTTCTAAATTCTGTGAGGCCGCACACAGCAAGAGCAATCAGCCACGGTCCAACCACACGGCGCTTCAGACAACTAAAAAATAATCAAATACTGTCTTACCACACCGAAGCGTCGGGCCGAAACGGATCAATCAGTGCCAAACAGCCGCCCACCGAGATTCCAGAACCGGAACGAGCCCCCAATTGTTAAGGAAGAAAATATTCTAAAATAGTTAACTTTGGAAAAAGGTTGGCTTCTCTCTTCCTTCCCAGGTTCCTCTCGGCGAGCTGCATGTGGCCACAAGGAAAACCAGCAATGCGTGTTGACGTCACAGAATTACAGAGTTTAATCCAATATAAGACAATGCACAAACTTACACAGAAACTGCAGAACAACGGAGACATACATTCAATTACCTGACATAAATGGAGAGAAGGAAAGAAAGCAAAGACGTACAAAGACATCTTTGGAGAGTTGCAAGAGCAAATCTGATTTGTTACTTCTATGTAGAAAGCTTTATCCTCTTGTATTTAATTTATTCAAATAAGGCTGGCTTTTGCTCCTCCAACCAGGAGCTATCTCTGACACTCAGAAAAACTTAGAGCTTCCCCTAATTTACGGCAAACATCTGGCTAAAGAAAACATGAGATAA
Source organism: Cyprinodon diabolis (assembly GCA_030533445.1). Classification (NCBI taxonomy): domain Eukaryota; kingdom Metazoa; phylum Chordata; class Actinopteri; order Cyprinodontiformes; family Cyprinodontidae; genus Cyprinodon; species Cyprinodon diabolis. The sequence goes on along the minus strand of CM060083.1, from coordinate 1,830,356 downwards.
GACCTCACAGAATAGCTGTTGGAATGCGGGGGCCTCTTCCTGCCATAAATTCTCAGGAACAAACTTAAATTCAGTCCTTTGGTTCAAGGAAAGGTTATCTTCACAAACTTGTTCAAAATTAAGAAATATGTTCAAAATGAGAGTGCTCAACATACCTTTTACACATGCCATAAGATTAACTGTATTAAAAACTAAAAATAATCATTTTTCTTTAACACCATGCATAGAGATGTCTGTGGCGTTGATTTATAAAAAATGCTTTTCAGTGAAAGTCAACAGCAATAACTCAATAACAAACGTTAATTTTATTCACAATGTATTTATTAAAAATGCTTAACAATTACTGAAATGAAGAAATAGCACAATGAAAGAAATAATGTCTCATCATCGGGATTTGCTCCGTGATCAGAGGAAAGGTTACATGGCGCTGAACAGTGGTGAAAATTGGAAGTTCAGTTTAATATAATACAAGTCTGTGAATAGTTCGGTCTGAGATGAATGAAAATAGTTGTTTTAATGGTTATTGAGTCAGATATGTGGCGGTAATGTTTGGTTTATCTGAAGGTTTTTATCTTTTACTGTGTAAATGGGTTTGGCTGTAATTTAAGGACAGATTCTAATAGATCTGCAGAGTGGGAACTATAAATCTGATAGGAGTTTAATTTTTTTATTGTTGTTTTGCACAATATGCTTAACTAAGTATTTTTTGTTGTTGAATATTAGAGATTTTGCAGATATATTTTGTAGATACATTGTTTAGATTTACTTATATATTTCTACCCCTTTTATAGAATAGAATAGAAAATCCCTTTATTGTCCCAAAATGGGCAAATTTACAGCAGCAGAAAGATTACTGAAAATGGTCACACAAATCTGGAGCTTAGAAAAATGTATAAGAATAACATAATAGGGAAGAGTTAAAATATAAACAATACAATTCTGTAGAGTGTTTTAACAATATAAAACTGGAGAATAAATAACCAATATGCAGCTATGGACATTTTTACAGTAATGGATATTTGAAAATAGCAGCAACATCAGAGATGTGCAGAATGACAGCAGCAGGTTATTTAACTGACTAAGGTTTCTATCATTACATTTGATTTTATTTGTTCCTGCTCCCGGTGGTTGGAACCTTTATTCCACTCTGGATTCTTGTGAGTGTAGTCTTTGTTCACTTTAACTTTAAAAAAAATAAATAAATAAACAAACAGTTTTGAAAACCTCGGTATTCATTCTTTTCCTGCTTTGTGTGTCAACTTTCACGGTTGCTAAGCAACAGAGCATACAGCGGTAAAACCCGCCGAAGGGTAAACCTGGTCGAATTCACAGCCAAAACTCTTCCGGCCTCCTTATTTTCAAGGACTTGGAAGGATCCAGTCTAGGTAGACCGCGTCCTTGGAGGATGCAGCCCAGGTTTTCGAACAGAGCCTCTGATTAAGAACAGAGCTGCCCGCACGGACGCAGCTCAGGGATTACGTCACACGCAGCGTCGTGCGCAGTGCCCAAGTGCCTGTAAATTTTATGGTCCAGGTAATTTAAAAAATCAGGACATTTCCTCACTTTCTAAAAAAAAACCGGGACGCCCGGGACAGGACGTGAAATACGGATATGTCCCGGGAAATACGGACGTTTGGTCACCCTAACCTCCATCCCCTTCTCCACCATCGTAGCTAAGCTCCATTTGGCTTTTAAATGGTGCTTTTTCGACTTCCTCCTTATCAGAGTGTACTTCCTCCTGGACCGTTACTGCATTCCCTGTCACATCTCAATTGGTCAGGCGGGAGACCTCTATGTAAATGCAATTTTGTGGGTCTTTGTTTTTTTGGAATAATGAAGATTGATTGATCTGTGTGTAATGCATAACTCATAGTAGATTAGAAAGTATTTGCTTTGGGATGGAAACCTTATTTGTCTATAAACATTACTTTATTGTACATTTTGTTAGCTTGTCTGTCTGCTATATTAACCAATATGATGTGTTAACTAGATCTTCTATTTGCACAACTGTTTGTTTAAAGTAGGGCATTAATACAAACAAATGTTTATTTTAATACTATCAATCAAATTTTTTTTGCCCAACAGCAATGATGAACTGAAAGGCAGCTTTGTTTTGGTCAAAGATGAAAAAATTATTTTGCTGATGCTCCTCTTTTTTCATGATGATGATGAAAACTGTCGAGTTAAACATGGATCTTTGCTGACTAAAACTAATCATACTAATGACCAGTGTTGGGCACGTTACTTTAAAAAAGTAATTAGTTATTGTTTCTAGGTACTGCTCCCAAAAAGTAACTGAGTTACTAACTGAGTTACTCCACAATAAAAGTAACTAGTTACTAGTAAAAGTAACTATTGCGTTAATTTTGCGTTTCTCACCCCCGTAACCCTCACCACCCAGCCCCCACCTTCTCGCTGTGTGTTTTCAAAGCCAGCTGAATAGAGCGGACGCCAAAGACAAGAACCTGCAGAGAGTTTAGCATTTATTGCAACTCAATGTAAATGACATCGTGGGGGATCTCTATCTGACGGGCCTATAAACCCCATCAGATAGTGTTCCCCCTGCTTAACATGGGGGTATCGCTATCTGATGGGCTTCTAAAACCCCGTGACATCATCAATGACCCATCACACCCCCACCATGGACTGCTCTCCCCTGCTGCGCTCTGGGAAGAGGCTTGTCAGACTTGCATGCAGGATCAGGAGGTTCTGTAACAGCTTTTTCCCCACTGCCATCAGACTGTTAAACTGTTAAAAAAGATCATAACTAACAGAACTCAACTCAAGTGTCTTCTACTGCATTTTTTCACCATCAATACTTATTTATTCATGAACTTCTACATCAATGCCTTTTTGCACCATTTCTCCCCTAAATTTGATAATTGCAGCACTTTATGAATGGAAATGTTCTTTTTCACTGCTAAGCTGCTGCTGCTAAGCTGTATAAACTAAATTTTGTTTTGTATACATCTCTATACATCCATCCATTATCTGACACGCTTTATCCCAAGTGGGGTCGCGAGGGGTGCTGGTGCCTATCTCTAGCTGTCTACGGGCGAGAGGCGGGGTACACCCAACACAGTGCTGTGTGGACACTGTGTATACAAAATGACCAAAAAGTTTGTCTAAGTCTAATCTATAGCAGTGTCTTCTGTGTTGATCCATCTGTACAGTAGATTACTGAAATATGATTCTTTCTGTTTAAATCACATTCCTATTCGAAACTGTAATAATAGAGGTTCTAAATCACATTGGTGCAACAAAAACTGAATTTCAGAAAGTAAAAAACCTTAATTGCACTAGTAAGAATTACGTTTAATAGCCTATATCTAGAAATGTTTACACATTTAAAACAGCCTTTTGACATTTAAAAGTTTGACTCAACATGTATTAATAATATCTGAAATTGTATCTGAAATATCTGAAAAATTTCTTTTGTCAAAATAATACAAATGCTCACTAATAATGATAGGAATATGGAGATTAGAAATTAATTCATAGGCATGCAGAATGCAGAATCTCCATGTCGCTCATATTAATTAAACCAAAAACAAAAAAATATATATATATCTTGTCAACTGACTTGTCGAATCCTCTGAGTATGATCATTCTTTAAAGGATCCTACAGAAGCGGATTAGTGCCACTGGGAAAAAAAAAAAAAAAAAAAAGTTGATTTCAGATAATAAAGTAAAACATCTTGGTGTCATTTAAATCCCATATCAAATAGGTTGCTAGAATTTCCTTCTTTCATCAGCGGAATATTGCAAAAATAAGAAATCTCCTGTCCAGGGGTGATGCTGAGAAACTAGTCCATGCATTTGTTACTTCAAGGCTGGACTATTGTAATTCTTTACTATCAGGAAGTCCACAAACTGTAGTTAAAAGCCTTCAGCTGATCCAAAATGCTGCAGCCAGAGTTCTGATGAAAATGAAAAAGAGAGATCATATCTCTCCTATCCTGGCTTCTCTTCATTGGCTTCCTGTTAAATCAAGAATAGAATTTAAAATCCTCCTTCTCACATATAAAGCCTTAAATGGCCAAGCTCCATCTGATATCAGAGATCTGATTGTTCCTTATGTTCCTAACAGAGCACTTCGCTCTCAATCTGAAGGTTTACTAGTGGTTCCTAGAATTTCTAAAAGTAGAATGGGAGGCAGATCTTTTAGTTATCAGGCTCCTCTCCTGTGGAACCAACTACCAGTTTTAGTCCGTGAGGCAGACACTCTGTCTACTTTTAAGGCTAGGCTTAAAACTTTCCTTTTTGATAAAGCTTATAGTTGAAGTTGCTCAGGTTTTCCTGAGCTATCTCTATAGTTATGCTGCTATAGGCATAGACTGCTGGAGGACATAGGGACCCCATTTCATCATTCTGCTTCATTCTATCTCTATTCTCCCACTCTGCAGAATCTGTTAGTTCAATCTCTAACGTTCTGCTCTCTCTGCTTTTTCTCATAGTATCTTCATCTGGTCTGTTCCTGTTCGGCTGTGACTCCATCCTGGAGAGAAATATCAGCTGTGCTGCTGCCATCAACACCTTTGTTCACAGATGTTGGAGCTTGGTCTGTTTTCCCAGTGTAGTCCCGTTTCTCTGACTGTGACTAACTGGATGTGCTCTCTTGTCTGCCTTGCTGTATGTTTCCTGGACGGGGCCGCCTTTTACAGCTGCTTATTGTATCTCTGCTTCTGTCTCCTTGAACCCCATTCGGCCTCAGCAGATGGCCGCTCACACTGAGCCTGGTTCTACTGGAGGTTTCTTCCTGTTAAAAGGGAGTTTTTCCTCTCCACTGTCGCTACAAGCATGCTTAGTATGAGGGATTGTATTTGAGTCAATGAGTCAATGCAATCAACTGGTTTTCCTTAGATAGAAAACTTTAAATAATTTTTGACTGGATGATCTGGTGAACTGTTAAGTGCCTTGAGATGACATGTGTTGTGAATTGGTGCTATAGAAATAAACTGAACTAAATTCTGACTTTAATCTCAGAATTTGGATCTTAATGTAGATGGGCACCATGAAGGAAGAGATGTGGAACACTCAGCTTCACTGATAAAGATGAGTTGTTTGGGAGGGCCAGTCACACATTGGTGAAAATTGTTGGAATTAGGCTTTTTACTCGCCCGAGGGGTCCCCAGTGATACTATTTTATTAATGGAAGACCAGAAGGTGATTAACAGACATGGCTACGGCTTGATGCTAACATGTTTTTGCAAGCTCTCAGAATTCAGTCAGAATTCTGAGATTGAGGTTAAAATTCCGAGGAAAAAAAGTCAGAAATCTGAGATTAAAGTCAGAATTTTCCGAGATTAGAGTGAAAATTCTAAGAAAAAAAGTCAGAATCCTGAAAATAAAGTAAGAATTCTGACTTTTTTCCCATATTAAACTGAAATAATATTTTAAAATCAGTTAAGTTTTTTTATTTTTTCGTCAAACATAAAATGTTTGTTTTTAGAACCCAACGTGTCTGACCTAGTGAATTATTTTTTTATGCACAAATATACAAAATCTTCTGACTAAATAAGGAAATAAAGCAATATGATTGGCTCTGAGGAGAGGGTAGAGTACAGAGGACACTAAGTTCACTCGATAAAACCTGTATAGCTCTGAAGAGAATGTTACTATGGTAACATAAACAGAGGTTGTGTAAACTCTAATTTTTTTCCCTTATTTAAAGTGTAGAAAATGTCAGAGTTTTCAGAAAAGCTGCCTATTGAAACGGATACCTGGATTGGAACCTACAGCGTAAACACCTGTAGGCTAAAATTACCAGAGTTGTTTTTTATTGTAATGTATGTGACTGGTGTAAAATTAGACAATGCCAAACTGAGTCGCTGCCTCCAGGTTTTCGTGAGTAGTTATACATTGGATATCTGTTAAAAAAAACTCAATTTGTGATAAACTTTTTACTAGCTTTTACTATATTAGCTAGAGCTAAGAAGGTTTTCACAGGTTAAGGTGAAAATTGAAATCAAATCAATAGCCTCAATTCCCTTCAGAATTTGAGTTTAAAATTACCTGTTTAAGTGAACAGGATGGAAAAAATAACCAGGCAATGTTCTTTTTATCTTTTAAGAGAATTTACCAAGCTATGATTCCAAGGAACTACTCTCTGGACCTGAAGAGGTTCCCATAAACTTCTTAGATGAACCAGCAAGACTTACTCCTCTAGCACCACAAGAAGTAAAAACCTTTCACAAGAGCTGCTATCATCTTCCACAGTACCACGATTCAGTGTTCGGTGAACATCCATCACTGTGTAGTTTGAATCATCCATAAAGCAGAACTACAACGAAGAGTTATATCAGTTGAGAGGATATGACCTTTCCTCCATCCAGGATTTGTACAGGTCTAGGGTTAGGAAAAGGACAACTAACAATTTATTGCAACTTAGACAGTGACAGTTTAAGCTCTAAAGAACACCATTGCAAACAAGCTGCCAAAAGCCTCATGCTTTCTCCATGATGAGCACAATAATCACCTCACAGCCTAAATAGTCAGAGACTTCACTGGGAAAGAAATAAGCATACTAGCATACCCCCCCCCCAAAAAAAAAATGAAAAGTTTAGACTGTACTTACCCAAACTTGTTCATACTGCTTCTTATACTGATGTTATTCCCTCTAAATGCATTATATAAGAACTAATGTTGATGCAGTATGACCAATGGAAACTGAAATCAATTGTTTACAAAATATTTGTCAATTAAGTGGATTCTGATTATGTGACAGAAATAGTTTCTGCCTGGAAGAATATTATGAACATATTTAGGTTAAGCAAGAACGGATTCTTTTTTATCTAATAGGTTGTTTTGTTGGTAGAGTACTCTGAGCTACCTGGGATATTTTCGTGGGGAACAAATTATAAAATTAACAGTAAATAACTCCTACTGTAATTAATCCCACTTTAAAAATCTGTGATTCCATAGCCAAAAAAGAAAATAGGTATATTCTCTTCTAATTTCCAATGATGGTAAAGGAAGTATTTATAAGAAGAGTGAGGGATGATATTTAATCTATTTCTGCTAGCTCTGGCCCCCAAAAAACAGTCATAACTTCTATCCCACTAACCCAGTGGCAGTATAACAGCTCTTTTTCCCTTCTGACGGTAAGATCAACAGCTTTATGGCAGCCCAATTTTAGGACACGCCTCACCGCACTACTCATAGATGAGCATAGAACAGTTTTGAATTTTGGTGGATTTGATATGGTGGAGCTAGAAATAAGGGTAATAAAAACCCTTTTCCAAAATAAAAAGTGAATAAGATCAAGACAGGGGTCACAAAGCAGTGAATTTGGGGAAGGGATTTACACTGAGGCAATGCCTCAAAGCAAAATAATAAATCTTATGTATTGTCTCTGAAAGTAAAGATGCTAATATTTGGAATCAATAAGCATTGAACCTACATGTAATATCACAGTATTGATATCTCAGCAAACTAGTCTAACCTAAACCCCTCAAAGTCTCAGTGGATTATAGTCCAGAGGACAGGTGAGTGAATGAAGGGTTGCTAATAAAGCAAACTGAACTTCATTAACATCACAGTAGGGACACATAATCCATGCTAAATCACATTAAACAAAATCATTCAAACTAAGAGACTTTGTATAAAATGAATATCGTCTAGAGCAGGGCTTCCCAAAGATTTTAGCCTGTCAACCAAAAAAAACCCTTAACCCTATATTTAGATAGAACAATTACTAAGTATTTATTTTCAAAATGTCATATCTATTTTTTTTTCAAACACATTTTAAAATCTGTTTTAAATATCAAACACTTTAAATAACTTATTTAAAACAAGTAATTTAATTTAGCAATTCAATAACATTCCATTACATTGGGCTGCACAGTAGCACAGTTTGTAGCACCTGGGTTTGATTCTTTCTAAATGGAGTTTGCATGTTCTTCCTGTCTGTCTAACCTCTGCTGTTTTTTGTGGTCAGTTTTCCAATTAATTCTCATAAATGAATGAGTCAATTTTAATTATCCTCACAGGGGCGGAGCTTTTGCAGGGGGTGGGACACCGCCCCAGGCCTACAGGGGGTCTAGATGGGAGAGAGGATTTTAAGTATCCAGCCCTTTTTAGCATCACAAGATAGCAGGCCCTCTTCTGACTGCATTCAGAGGAACAAAGGTATATTTCCTAAGGCAAAGCATTGACCCTGATCACCTCTTTTCCACTAAAAGCTCAATCTTTGTATTACCCAGCTAATTGGAATCCTGTCTAATTCAACAGGGTCATTTTCCATTACTCTGAAAGGCCCTGGGACGACCATGCATAACAGCAGTGAATACGTTCGTGTTTTTAGTGAACGGTGACCAGTTTTGGCTTTAACAATACAAAACACTGGGTTTAAGATTGCCGGATGGATGGACTTAAGACAGACCTTCAGTCATTGGTCTTTAAAACACCACGCTCTCCAAAAACCTGACTAAGCAGAGCAAAGAAATGGATGGCTTGAGAGACTAGAGCCTCTTGAAAGGAAAACCAAATTAGTTGCATAATTCTGTATGGAAAAGCAAAGATTCAATGATTCGCAAATCCTGGGGCTTCTCAAAAAGCCTCTTTTCCATTGACCTGCAGTGGAAAAGAGGCTTATATTTCTTTTAAGTCTGTGGTCCCCAACCTTTTTATCACTGCGGCCCGGTCAATGCTCACCAATTTTTCCAGCGACCTGAGGGGGGGATTGTAGCAGACGAGCTGAGCTGAGGACGTTACGTCGCGAGTATTCATAGAGCGAAGATGAAAATGAGGAAGAATTTATCGGACTAGCATTAGACAAGTTAGACAGTAAGATATCAGAGGCTACATACAGTGCAAACTTCCAAGAAAGAGAAAACGTGAACTTTCTAATAACATCGCAGGCAATAATATTGATGAGTGAGATGTGGATTGTTTTAGGGATTTTTTTGTTATATTTATCGCGCATGAAAAACTACTGAAAATTATTGATAACATCCAAATCATGGCTTCCAAAATACACTTTACTGTGTAAAAGAAGACTGTATCAACACGAGGACGAACGCATGAGACAATCCACAGGTTCAATATATATTAGAACGATTTTATTCTTAATCCTCACCTGCTGCCAAAAGATTTCACCTAGATAAATATATTAAACTACGATAAACTTTGTGGCAAGCCATTTTGATATGTAGTAGTTTTATTGAATATGTATTCCTGATATCTGAAAAAAAAAACTTTTTCTTTTTCTAAACAACCATTTCAAACAAAATGACATTCTCTAGAACACAGATTCTGGATGTCTATAAATTAATTTCAGATAATATTCCTAATATTACTGGTCAGCATTTGCATTGTTTTAACTATGAAAAACTGTATTTCAGATATCATAAATACATTTTCATTCAAGCTGATAAATGTCCAAACGGCCACTTTAAAGGTGTAAACATTTCTAGATATGTATAAAACTTAATTCGTACTAGAAGAATTTTGATTTTTGAATGTCCTAAAATTTAGTTTCTGCTACAAAAATCTAATTTAGAAAATATATTATTAGTTATATCCAGAAGTGTGATTTTGATCAAGAATAATCTTATTTTAGTGATCTACAAATGTAACAGAGAAGAGTGCTTTTAATAAATGTAAAAACGGCCTGCCATAACCCACTTCATGTAAATGAATGCATTGATCTTCTCCTTCGCCATCTTTTTCTCCTTTGTTGCTGTAGCACTGTTTCTCTGTTATTTAAACACATTCTACTTTTTTATTTTATTGTTTTGCATTTCTTCATTAAAGGAATAGTACACCCAAAACAAGATTAGCCTTCATTTTCTACTCACCCCCATGCTGAACAAAAGTCTGGAGTACTTCTTTGATATCTCAAATGCATCTGGAGATCTGGGAGGCCTCTTGCTGTCTGCTGACATTCAAATAATGGAGGTCTATGGTGCCCGAGGCAGAAAGGTCCTCCATACTGCTCGTCCAATGTATTCCAAGTGTCCTGAGTGGGTAGCGTCCATAATTTACTCGAAACGAAGTCATTTAGAATGTTTTTAGAGCATAAACAGTAGTGTATAGGATTTCCTAAAAGTGCGCCCCTGCGAGTTCACGAGCCTACGGCAACTGCGGCAGACCAAACCAGATGAAAGTGCGCATTCAGCTCGGCAAAGAAATCATGCTCTTCCTCAACACTGAAGTCCTCAGACATTTTTCTTTCATTGTTTCTTTCTTTGCACAGGTAAACAGCAAATTTCTTCTTCTACGCTTGCATTATCAAGAGCAGACGCTGAATGCGCACTTTCATCTGGTTTGGTCTGCCGCAGTTTCCGTAGGCTCGTGAACTCGCAGGCGCGCGCTTTTAGGAAATCCTATACACTACTGTTTATGCGCTAAAAACATTCTAAATGACTTTGTTTCGAGTAAATTCTGGACGCTACCCACTCAGGACACTTGGAATACATTGGACGAGCAGTATGGAGGAATATTGACACGTTTTTTGTGGACTTTTATGGACCTTTCTGCCTCGGGCACCATAGACCTCCATTATTTGAATGTCAGCAGACAGCAAGAAGCCTCCCACATCTCCAGATGCATTTGAGATATCAAAAAAGTACTCCAGAGTTTTGTTCAGCATGGGGGTGAGTAGAAAATGAAGGCTAATCATGTTTTGGGTGTACTATTCCTTTAAAATATTGAGTTCCAGTGCGGTGAAATAGGCACTTTCTGTTGTCCGTTGTCATGGTGACACATCAAATCAGTTCAACATTGACAATGGCTTTTCCTACTTGTTGCGTACATCGCCTAACGCAGAGTGGACCTAGTAAAATTGATTGAACTAATTGATAGCAGCCATTGTGAAACCGAACAGTCAAAGTTCCCGACTTTAGGCTAGATCAATTTAGAGTTGCAGATTTGAATCTGAATTTGTTAAACATACTTCATGAAACGAACCCCAGAACAAAGAGGAACACATAGGTTAAGGAGGGAATGTATAATATCCGGCAGACAGTACCTGTAAAGGAGGAGTATAAATCCCAAACAGAACAAAGAATGGAGTAATCACCTGATTGGGGAAGGTGTGGACAGAAGGAACTAGAAGGGAGCTAGGGGTAAGGAGACTGGCTAAAGGGGGCAACAGAGAGTAAACAAGAAATAGATAAGAACTCAAACGCAACTACAAAAACAACTAGAATGACACAAAATGTAAATGACACTAATTACGTAAAAAACACAGAATGACATAAATCAATTGACACATTTCAAGCCTCCAAAAAGTTTGAGTACAGAAACACACGTGTCTGCTAACATTTCTACTTGAGGTACCCCAATCACTTTGTTAAATCCTCGTTACCTTAGGAAACAACCATGGTGCATGATGAATTTCCTTAGCCACGCATACAATTTTAATAACATTAACGGAACCATCTGCCATGAAGTTGGCACTGATGGCTGGACTTGGCTCTTTTCTCACATCTCCTTAGCTCCGCCCACAACTCATTGTCGCTCATCAGGTCCACCAAATCTTGCTTCTATTTAAGTTGACCGTTCTCAGCCAATTGGTGCCTGCTCTGTTAGCCTGATCTGTTTTTGGACTGATTCCTGCATTTTGACCTCAGTGTGGATTCTCCTTCGGTACCTCTTCGGTTCTCTGATCTTCTGGCCTGGAAACCTTTCTGATACTTCTGCTCTTCCGCATCTGCTTTCTTCAAAACTCTTAACCAGATTAGAAACTTAGATGCTCGTAATCGTTGCCCGTCCGAGTTTCATAGTCACTAACCTGAGTTTCCACCTCTGCAGAGGATCCAGTGAACCTCCCCCAGCCATTGGGCCACTGTGTGCTGAGCTGAAAATAAATGCTTGCTTGTGAATAAACCCCTAGCCTATCTGCTTGTATTCTGGGTCCTATGTTCTGAGCCTTCTGAAACTATCTCCTTCAAGTTTTTGATGATTTAAATCAACTGTTTCAGTCCAGTCTTCCAAGCATTTTCCTTGGATTTAACCATAGTTGTCCAAAAAAAAAAAAAAATTAGTTCAAGTACCATTTTGGTCCTGAGATTTTACTTTTAACTGACAAGTTAAAAGTAAAGCTTCATGATAAGATAACTGAAATGACAAGAGCAGTTCATCTTTAAAAGAGCTCATTACAGATCAAGTGATTTTCTGTGAAAAAGTTACAATTTTATTAAGCTAGTATAATATCTGATTATAGTTTTCCATGATGTAGAACTGATTCAAATTGCCAAGAGAAAAACTAAAGCAGTCAGATAAAAAACAGGGTATGTAACTAAAAAATGTATCATGAATTCTCTATGCAAAGATGTTCTGAAATTAACACACTATGAGTGCAGCCAGTGAAATTAATATGTTAATCTTGTTTTTAAATCTAATCTTATTGCTGTGACTGTTTTGTTCTCTAATTCCAAACGGAAATTAAATGTCATTTTAAGAAATTATAGAGGTTTCTTCAAAGAGCTGTTTAAGAGGCTGTTGCCATTAGTAGTCAGAATATCATGTAATGCTTAGTTTTGCAGCAGAGCTAAAGAAGACTGACTGACTGAAGACACAATTGTTGTATCACAAGGATAGGCGAAGATGGCACTATAGGACACTGTAGAGTGAATTTTGTTCCATTATTATTGCAAGAAATTAATACATTTGGTAAATAGAAAAGTGAAAAAAATGGTTTGGAAGGTAAGTTTGCTGTGCTCATATTTTATTTTGTGCTGAAGGATGTTGCTGGCAGTAAACAGAACTGGGTGGAGCTATGCAATCAGCCTATTTTTAACAGTTTAAAAATAAGAATGCTTCACAACTTTTTCTTTAATCTCAGTTCAGCAAATTAAGTTTAAGGAATTGCATTATTTTACAATTATGTTTCAGATCACATTTTCTTCACCTAAAGACCAATACAACACAATGTTATTTCTCACATTCATGAAGACCTATGGAATGGTACTAGAGAAATCATGAAAAGAATGCAATTAGAAAACAAAACAGGGAGTGTTGGCCTAGTGGTTAGAGCAGTGTGCTGTGCTCTGAAGGTTTCAAGTAACCAGTTTGATCCCAACAGCCTGCACTCTGGGTCCTTGTGCGAGATCCTTAACCCAAACTGCTCCCTGGGCGCTGCCCAAGGGGATGGGTTAAATGCAGAGACAAATTTCTTCAGTGTGAGATCAATAAAGTTAACAATTTCCAAAAATGTTTAAAAAAAACAAAAAAATCTCTTAGAACAATATAGTAAAGGGTAGTCATTAGAGTTGGGTAAATTAACTGCTACAGCATAGGAAACAAAGTATTTACCTCCTAGCTTAGACAAAGTATCAGTGGCCATATCATATTATGCCTTGGTGCTTGCGTGTTGTTTCGTCCTGAAATGAGTAATCAGACCAGAGTCATGGCAATTTATTTCATTTTGTCTTCCTTAACCACTCATAATTTTGGGGGGATATAATAACCTATTGGGTTATTCCAGGACAGTAAGAAAATGGACAAAATTGAGTCTGTAATTGCTTGAAGAAGCAACATTTATTGAAATGAGATCATATTTTTTAGTGTTATTTAATTATATTCTTCATCCCTGTCCTCTTTAAAAGAGTGCATTAGTTCTCTGTCTGGATGAACAATTGATTTCTGTTAGGCATATTTGTAAAAAAAAAATAATAATCTTGTCAAAAAACATTTGTTTACACACAAAGTATTTGAGACTACCTATATTATAAGCAGTTAGGTGATGTCAGTTGCCTTGTGGTTTATTTTAATCAAGATCAGACATACCATGAATTGTACACGTGAAAATTACATGTGTACCACGTGTGGTAGTCATGCTAATGGTATTCATGCTACCTCTTGCGAGCACATGGAGGGCTGTGCCCTCCAGAGAAATGCCCTCCCACACCATTTCCGATCCACTGCCAAACCGGTCATGCTGAGGGATGTTGCAGCCAGCAGATCACTCACCAAGGTGTCTCCAGACACTGTCATGCCTGAAACATTTGCTGAGTGTGAATCTGCAATCTAATTAATCTGTGAAGAGCACAGGACATCGGTGGCAAATTTGCCAATCCTTTGTCAATTTTTTTGAGGCTCTGGCAGTGCTCCTCCTGTTCCTCCTTGCACAAAGGCAGAGTACCTGTTGCTGAGTTGTTGACCCCCTACAGCCCCCTCAACATCTCCTGGTGTACTGGACTGTCTCCTGGTAGCGCCTCCAGCCTCTGGACAGTGCGCTGACAGACACAACAAACCTATTTGTCAAAGCTCGCATTGATGTGCCATCCTGGATGAGCTGCACTACCTGAGCCACTTGTGTGGGATGTAGAGTCTCTCTCATGCTACCACGGGGGTGAAAGCATCACCAGCATTCAAGAGTGACCAAAACATCAGCCAGAAAGTAGACATGGGCGATACTGGGAATTTTCAATCGAAGAGAAATGGGCTTGTGCACGCTCTCGAAAGCGTTTAGTAGGCCTTCCCTCTCGGGAGCAGGTACAGGGTTATGCCTGGGCATTTTTTTTACGTGGAGAGGGCTGATTTTTTTTTTTAATTTCCTGAAAATCCTCCGTTATACCTTTAATAGTGCTGCTGAAGGTGATCACTCTTATCTGCCTGGATATTCTCTGGAGGTCCGAAAGCCTCTGTCTGAGGGTCTCTTGGGGTAATGAGCCAGTCTCGTCTCCTCTCTCCGTTTCTGTAGCTCAATGTTTTTCTCGCTCATGGTTTTTCATGTGCTTTTAAAACTGCATTTAACCGGCTTTTTATAAACCATACAGCTGACTGTTGTTTTCATTTATGGTACTTTCTGCTCCGATGGTCTCTCTCTCGCTCTCTCTCTCCCATGTCTGAGTAGCCATACTATAGATACCAATGCTGGTATAAATACCAGCATTGGTATCTATAGTATCGATTCTAGGATCGATCCGCCCAACTCTAACAGACAGCATAGGTATTGAGAAGTGGTAACTACTCCCTTAATGAATGTGTCTTGCTATTGTCAATAATTTTCAACTGTTGTACATTCCATTTGAACAACATCTTGTGAAATGGATTGTCAAATGGTGTTGCTTCCTAAGTGGACAGTTCGATTTAATTGAAGTTAAAAATGTTAAAATGTGAGAAATACTGGATGACATGTTCCTCCTGTGGTCAAAAGCTAAATGGAAAATTGAATAAATGAACAAAATGCTTGATAATATGTGGGATATTTAACCCACATGTGGAAGAGGAGAATCACGAGTGAACTGAGGAAATTCAAGAATTTTCATGGAAGCAATGAATAACAAGCTTAACTCACATGCTTGGAAAAATGAGGAGATGAAAAATTCAATCAGCAAGCAGAACCATTTGCATTTCCATATGACAGCCTGCATTATGCTGCCTCTTGGAACCTATATTTATATAAAAAAAGTGATTTATTGAGGGTGTGTGTAACAAGAATACCAAAGGCACGTCAAGTAGGAGAAAGAATTGATTGTACGAAAATCAGAAGAAAAGAAAACAGCTTTTTTTATTTGCTTTTAAATTTATTTTCATATCATAGGGAGATCATCAGAGTATTTTCATGTCATGATCTCGGCGCTGATGGTTTGGTTTTTTCCTTTGCTCCTTGCTTTCCTGTCTAATTGGTTCTGCAGCTGATTATCGCCAATCATTTCCACCTGGTTCCTCTACTATTTAAGTTGTGTGTTTGCCTCCCATCAGCGCCAGGTTATTCTTGTGTTTTTGTGATACGTTCCCTAGCAATCTGTAGTCTGCCTGTTTCCCAGATATTGACCAGTTTCTGCCCTGAGGATTTCGAGTTTTTGCCTTGCCCCTGTCTGCTCTGTTTGTCCTGTCTGACCCTGCACTGAAAAACTTAGTGCAACCGCTTTTGGCATTTACTTGGTCATATTTGGTTACTTTAACACAATTGTTTTATTTCCTATCCTGGTAACATGAAGGAGTTGTGTTGGGGTGGCTGAATGTGATTGAGTAAATGCCAAAAACCGTTGCATTATTTCTCTCAGTGTGGATTCTACCGGCTACTGAACCTGGAACTGTCGTCTGACTTCGGCCTTGGATTTCCCTTCTGGACTCGGTTGCTGCTCGGCGTCTGCTGCGCGCTCTCTAGGAACTCTGGGGGCGTCTCCCGCTGCAACTGCGGTCAAAGCTCCGCAAACGGACTGAACTTTGAATCAGGTCAGTGACTTTGCTCCAAGTCGTGTTAAACTCCATTTCCAGTCACTGATCTGTATTCTCCCGTTTCTGCAGAGATCCGCCCCGCAGCAGACGAGCAGCCCCGCGCACCTGTTTAGTTAAATAAACGCCTTTAACTTTCCCACTGCCTGTCTCGCCTCGAATTCTGGGTCCTACATTCTGAGTTCATTACAGAATAACCTGGCCGAAACATGGACCCATCGGCAGACGGGCAGTGGCGAAATGACGTGGATCAGAGCATTTCCCGTCTAGAATCAGGCATGCAGGAGATCCTCGATTACCTGCGTAATCAGGCTCCTCCAGCTGCCCCGCCCGTGACAGCTGCCGCGCCCACGTCTTCTACTGATAGTCCAGCTTATCTTGAACCGCGTCTGTCCCCTCCTGAAGTGTTTAAAGGGGATCCTGATCAATGTAGAGCTTTCCTGACCCAGTGCGGGATTCATTTTGAATTACAGCCCTCTGCTTTCCCTTCTGATCGTGCCAAGGTGGCCTACGTTATATCTCTGTTAGCGGGTAAAGCCAAATTATGGGGAACGTCTGAGTGGCTGAATAATCCTGAACTCTGCAGCTCTTTTGATGATTTTTCTTTGGAACTAATCCGAGTTTTTTGTCCAGTTCTTCCAAGCAGGGAAGCCTCCCGGGGACTATTGACTCTCAGACAGGGAGAGCGGTCAGTGATGGAGTACATCACTGACTTCCATCTGCTGTCTGCCGATTGTTCCTGGAATGAGGATGCCCTCATGGATGTTTTTTTCTTTGGCCTGCGGGAAAGCATCAAGGATGAGCTTTCGACCCGCGACTACCCCCGGACTCTGAAGCAGCTGGAGGACCTTGCCAACCGGATCGACCTTCGCCTCACTGAGCGTCGCAGGGAGAGGAGGGCACTGACGACGGCCTTCCCTCAACCTGCTCTTCACTCAGCACCCTATGCTCCTGCGTCAGCCCCTGGTCCGGCTCGGATGCCGGAGCCCGAACCTATGCAGCTGGGACGCACATGCCTCTCCAAGGAGGAGAGGGCACGTCGAATCAGCTGCCATCTCTGTCTGTACTGTGGCAGTGATGAACACTTCCTCAGTTCCTGTCCTTCTAGGGGTAAAACTAGGCTGGGACGCACCAGACTCTCTGCCTCCCCAGCTCTCCTGTTACCTAAGACTCGTTTGGTTTCTTTCAGAACCCAAGATCCTCCGGTAACCTCGGCCCCAGCACCCCCGGAGCCTGGTCCGGGTTATTTTTCTCCCCCTTCGTCTGAGTCTGGTTTGGTGGATTTTTATTATGGGGATAGAGAAGATCTTTATCCCTTCCGTTCACCTCCACCAACCCGATTCAGAGAGGGGGGGCCTGCCTTCACTGTCAGGCGCCTCCTCAGGTCTAGGAGGATAGGCAGTGGGCTTCAGTATTTGGTTGACTGGGAGGGTTATGGCCCTAGGGAAAGGTCCTGGATTCCGGCCCGGTTGGTCCGGGATCAGGAACCCCACTACGGGGATCATCCTGATCAGCCTGTTGGGGCGTCTGGAATCCGCCCTTGAAGGGGGGGTTCTGTCATGATCTCGGCGCTGATGGTTTGGTTTTTTCCTTTGCTCCTTGCTTTCCTGTCTAATTGGTTCTGCAGCTGATTATCGCCGATCATTTCCACCTGGTTCCTCTACTATTTAAGTTGTGTGTTTGCCTCCCATCAGCGCCAGGTTATTCTTGTGTTTTTGTGATACGTTCCCTAGCAATCTGTAGTCTGCCTGTTTCCCAGATATTGACCAGTTTCTGCCCTGAGGATTTCGAGTTTTTGCCTTGCCCCTGTCTGCTCTGTTTGTCCTGTCTGACCCTGCACTGAAAAACTTAGTGCAACCGCTTTTGGCATTTACTTGGTCATATTTGGTTACTTTAACACAATTGTTTTATTTCCTATCCTGGTAACATGAAGGAGTTGTGTTGGGGTGGCTGAATGTGATTGAGTAAATGCCAAAAACCGTTGCATTATTTCTCTCAGTGTGGATTCTACCGGCTACTGAACCTGGAACTGTCGTCTGACTTCGGCCTTGGATTTCCCTTCTGGACTC
Organism: Cyprinodon diabolis; assembly: GCA_030533445.1. Lineage (NCBI taxonomy): Eukaryota > Metazoa > Chordata > Actinopteri > Cyprinodontiformes > Cyprinodontidae > Cyprinodon > Cyprinodon diabolis. The sequence goes on along the minus strand of CM060083.1, from coordinate 1,812,156 downwards.
GGTTGCTGCTCGGCGTCTGCTGCGCGCTCTCTAGGAACTCTGGGGGCGTCTCCCGCTGCAACTGCGGTCAAAGCTCCGCAAACGGACTGAACTTTGAATCAGGTCAGTGACTTTGCTCCAAGTCGTGTTAAACTCCATTTCCAGTCACTGATCTGTATTCTCCCGTTTCTGCAGAGATCCGCCCCGCAGCAGACGAGCAGCCCCGCGCACCTGTTTAGTTAAATAAACGCCTTTAACTTTCCCACTGCCTGTCTCGCCTCGAATTCTGGGTCCTACATTCTGAGTTCATTACATTTCACTAAATCCCATTTTTGTTTTTAATAACAAAGTATGGCTCTTAGCTGTATCCTTCCAAGAAAAAACAATAATCCGGTCATCCCCTTCATAACAGATGAATCTGATCAGTTTTCAAATGCTCATATGCGTCCTAGATTTTAAGTTAGGTAAAATTAGGACATAAATATTGATTGCTGACTTAGTCCTTTAAAATGTTTAGAAATTAAAATAAGGGGTGCAATGATTAATTTTAACAATGATTTGATTTATATCACAATTCAGGCTTTCTGATTATATTCATGGACAATTTTGGTTGATTAAAAACGATTTGATCAGTAGCTTGAAATTCATTCAGCAAATCTTTAGCCAAAACACAACAAGGTCTGGCTTGAAATAAATACATGCGTATAAGAAAACTCCTAGATTTTTGTTGTTTCTTTTAAGGGAACTTTGTTACAAGTTACATATGGGCATTAAATAACATGTAGTTAAATAAATAATGACAAATACATCCACATTTTATTCAACTAACACTCCAGATTCAATCAATTTAGGTTAACCCTGGTTTTATTATTTTCAATAATTAAGTATTTCTAAGTGCAATACATATTTTATCAGGATGTTTATCTGCTGTGTGCAATGTTTATTCTTTTGCTAGAAAATATTACAATTTCAACATGAAAATAGTTAAAGGTTGAATCAAAAGATTTACATCCTGCTTCCACTGCTATTTCTCAACATAAAATCATTAAAAATTGAATATTATTGTAAAAAGATAAAAGCAACTGACATGGGATCAGATCAATGAGCAGATGATGAACCAGCTGTTATTGTAATTGTAATGAAGTAACAGCAGAGCACTAGTAACTAAATACTAGTAAAAGACTACAGATCTTTTTTCTTCAAAAATGTCAGCTAGTCCACATGTTCTGGCCTCAGTTCTTTACACATAAATGGGTCATGTTGTGTTTCTCCCCAGCTAATTTTTCGCAGTCTCAAATGAGAATGCTTTCAAGGCTTTCTTCACATTTTTTTTAATCTCTGTTCAGCAAATTAGGTTTAAGGAATTGCATTCTTTTACAATTATGTATCAAAGATCACATTCTCTTCACCTAAAGACCAATACAATGTTTTTCCTCATATCCAGAAGACCTATGGAATGGCACTAGAGAAATCATGAAAAGAATGCAATTAGAAAACAAAACAGGGAGTGTTGACCCAGTGGTTAGAGCAGTGCACTGTGCTCTGAAGGTTGCAAGTACCCAGTTCAATCCCCTGGGTCCTTGCGCAAGATCCTTAACCCCAAACTGCTCCCTGGTCACTGCACAATTGCAGCCCACTGCGCAAGTGGGAGACTTTACTACTCTCAGTGTGAGAGTAAAAAAGTTCAATTATTATAAGTAATTAACAATTTCCAAAAATGTAAAAAAATAAATAAATAAATAAAAAACAACCCTTAGAACAATATAGTAAAGGGTAGTCATTACAGTTGGGTAAATTAACTGTTGCAGCATAGTAAACAAAGTATTTAGTTTAGACAAAATATCAGTGGCCATATCATATTATGCCTTGGTGCTTAAGTATTGTTTCGTCCTCCTTCTAGCAGTTTATGCTACCAATTCCTCTTATTTTAGGATTCTGATGATCAATCCATTAGTGATGTTATTTAAAAATGTGTTAAAGTCAAATGAAGGTGTAGAACTTTTAAGTCTTCATCCCTTTCTCTCTGAAAGCGGACAAGGATAATCCAAGTATCTGCTTACTATGACATGTAGCTGGTGCCAAAATAAGATTTATAGAATATGTTATAAAATGTAAAGATGTTATTTCTTTGCATGTTTAAAGTATTTAAAGGTAGACAGACTTACTAAAAAATGTATCAAACCTCTATACAATAGTTGTTAAAGATAAATAAATTTTGTTCCAAGTGTTGTTTTTTAAATATCTCCAAGATAAATCACTGGTAACTTTCTTTGTTTTGTCTTTCCTTTGTCTCTGCAAAATCCATATTAGACTGTACAAAGTTGGTATAAACCTCGTCATTTCTCCCTTCCTGTACTTTTTTCCAGTGGAAATAATAAGCATTTTTCACTTTGTCAATGTAGCTATCTGATTTGTATTGACGGGGCTTTTCAGTTTAAAGTAGCAGTGCCAGGCCAGCTATTCTAAAATCAATACCTGGCAGTGGGATAATCACCATGCTGCAAGTTGCAGCCAAAATAAAGGAGAGACTGACACTTTTTCACACAACAGTCTTCTGTTTGGTAATTTTCACACATTGCGTGGCTCTAACACACGTAGCAGACATAATATTGTTCATTTCATGTATTTCAGTTTTTTTTCTAATGGAGGGTTGACATGTTCAGATCTGTTGCACATTAACATGCCTGCCTTGTGTCTCAGTGCTGTGGTAGGCTAGGCTGCTTTACGTTTTATTGAATGCAGTTCATTTATATGTTACTAACTAAAAACAGATTTCACATAAAGAAATAATGTATTGAACAATGATGTCTTGGGATTTGATGATTAGAGGAGCTTGATTGAAACAATAAAGTTAAAATAAAATTATTAAACAATATTGTTTGAGGTAGAATTTGAGTTTTTCATAGAGGAGATTGAACCACTTCTGTCAAATCAGTTTTGGCAAAGCAAATATGTATCTCACAAGAGCAAACAATTGTTTTCCCTGCCGGGATCCTGAGGATATCCATTAAGGTGTGCTCTCACTGAATATGAAAGCAGCAAAAAAAAAAAAACACTTGTGGATGCTGCTACTAACACAACATATTGCCAGCAATTTGCTTGGCAGGCAACAACCATTTGAATGGCGGAAGACAAGCTCCACCGCTTCATTTGAATCTGTGCTTGCTAGTTCTACTTTAACTACGGGGTCCTAGAATTACAAAATAATTTATGCTACCCTATTTACTTTGAAAAGTCAATGTCCCTGGCATCGATGCCCATGGGTTCACCATATTCTCTGTAGATGGAATCAGTTCAAAGAGTACCATTACTTCCTTCAGGAGCAGCATCTGGTTGCTTTCAGTGGTAATTCTGTCTGAGCAGGACCCAAAAATATTTCCATTTCAGGGAAGGATCAGTAGGACAACAGAGGTATGCAAATGGGCGTTTTGGAGCTCAGAAGGGAGCAGTCTAAGATTATTGGAATAACTCGAGCCAAGACCTTCTCCTGTGGAACCAACTACTAGTTTTAGCCCGTGAGGCAGACTCTTTGTCTACTTTTAAGGCAAGGCTTAAAACGATTACAGTTAGTGGGGCTCAGGTTATCCTAAGCTCTCTCTATAGTTAGGCTGCTATAGGTTTAGACTGCTGTAGGACATAGGGAGTGCTTTTCATCACTTCATTCTATCTATCTCTATTCTCCCACTCTGCAGAAGTTGTTTAAGTTTAATAAGTTTAATCTCTAACATTATGCTCTTCCTACTTTTTCTCTTTATAGTAGCTTCATCTGGTCTGTTTCTGTTTGGCTGTGACTCCATCCTGGAGAAACACCAGCTGTGCTGCTGCCATCGTCATCTTTGATTATAGATATTGGATCTTGGCCTGTTTTTCAGTGTAGTCCTGTTTCTCTGCCTGCTACTTTTCTCTGATTCTTTACCAGTCATCCCGGCCACATCAATTACCTTATTGGTTGTAAATACCAAAACGACACAAGAGTCCAATATTTCAACTCGTTTGATTGTCACAGGTCCATTATGGGTCAGCATGCATTTTTCTTCGCTTTATTTGCAGTAAAAAGATATGTTTGTCTTGTCGCTAGAGTCATATTCTCTGCCTGGCTTCACCTCACAGTGCTCCTGGGCTGCCGTCTACATTGGTATAACATGTAAATAGATTGCTCTGATTGGGTAAACACATCTTTATAATGTGATGCCCCTTGTGTTGATGATAGTATCTGGTATGATAAAGTAAATAAAATTTGCCTCTTTGCAGCATAAACCTTGTCAACTTCTCATCTTGACTCCATGCTAGTTTGCTACCTTGAGCTTCTGTTTATTACAGCAAAACATCACTTAAACTTATGATGACATTACACTTTGCATTGCCTGGTTAATTTGCTCTGATTGAGGGGGAAGTGTCTAATTTTTTTTATATTCTTTTCAACATTTTAGAAGTCTAAAAATTTAAATGACATTTTGATGAAAGCAGAGCTATTAAACGGTCTACTGCCAACTGTGGCTCCATGATTAACTGTGGCATAACCGTGGTGACTTATGACCAAATTTACCTTCAGGGCAAGAGAGGGGCCAGTGTTTTTTCATGGGGCAAGAATAAAAGAATTAAATAAAAAAGACAAATAAGTATCACAGAGGTGTCAAGTAATAAAGTACAAATACTTTGTTACCTTACTTAAATAGAAATTTTGGCTATATCTACTTTACTGCAGTAATTATTTTTCAGTATTTTTTTTTCTTGTGCTGCTTAAATTTTTTCCTGCATTGCTTTTACTTTTAATTTTTATCAATTAGCTTAATACATCACATTTTTATTTCAGTTTTACGCTTGTGTAGTTAATTGAAGTGGTATTTTAAATATTACAAAACAATATTTAAAACAAACTAAAATAACAAAAGTTTGCTATTCTCATCATAAATATATTACCTTAACTTAGACAACCTTTATTGTCATTTTGTATACATAGTGCAGCAGTGATCAAATGTAAACATTGTGGGAGAAAAAAACATGGTGCAAAAAAGCACATTGATATGGATAGTTTGATGCACAGTCTGTGACATGATTTAGAGTTTTCTCAATAGTTCGGCTGTCTGATGGCAGTGGGGAAGAAGCTGTTGTGGAATCTGTTGGTCCTGCATTGAGTGCAGCAGGGAGAACAGTCCATGGTGGGGGGGTCATTGATGATGTTTCGGGCTCGGGACACGCAGCGCTGGGATGAAATGTCTTTAATGGAGGGAAGAGGAGCCCCCATGATCCTATCTGCTGTTCTCACCTTCTTTCAGTCTGAGGCGCTGCAGCCTCCACTCCACGCAGTGAGACAGCTGGTCAGGCTCTCCTCATCCCACGCAGGAAGTACAGGAAGAACTGTTGTCACCAACAATGATATAAGCAGTATCGGTTACAAATATCAATATAATTATTTTTATTAAAATGTTGCTTTCATTTAATTAGAAAAATTGCTTTCATATCACACATTTATCTTGTTTACATTTTTTTTAATCCATTATTATTTTATTACATTTTATTATTCATGCCAAAGAGAAGTAGCAGCATTGGAATGAGCAGTGGATGTCAAGGTCGAAGATCCTTACCCTTATCCTTGCCTTACCTCTCTATCAAAAGGTAAAGTGGTCTCATGTTTTCAGTAAATGTATGTTTGTATGGTGATTTATGTGAAAAAAAGGAGAGATATAAGTGTTTATGACAGTAATTTTTCATTTAGAAAAAATCCCCATGGAAGTTAAGGGATAGACCCACATTTTTAGATGGTCTGTGACCTAAGGCAGGGATTTTCACATTTTTGTAATCTGTTATAAAAAAAAAAAGAAATGATAAGAATCACTAATTATTCACGCTTGCAGCTAATGGTGGTTTTAACACATAAATGACTCTCTGTTAATACCGCCTGCACTCCAGCCACCTTCTTACCTTGTAGCCCCACAGTCATTGCCTTCAGAATATGATTATTGTGTTATACAACTACAGCCTCACGAGCTATCCTAGGTCTCCTCCCTCTTTGTCAAGGGAAAATGTTTATGCTTTTCTGCTAAATAATATTAATAAATCTGCCATCTTAACAAGCAGTAATTGTCTCAGAACTCTGTAAGGACACATGGCCATCAGTACAGGAGTATGTATTTGCAGTGGTAGCTGGTGGAGTTTTCTCGAGGGGGGGCTATAAAGTCAAAAGAGAAGTATACCAAAAACCAATCAGCCTTATAATAAGCTATCACATCATAGTTATATGAATGCCAACAACAAAAAAACATTTTAAAAAAACAAAACATAATTTTATGCAAAGGTTTACTTTTCTACATAAATCTTGCCCTTCTGAGGCCTTGTGAAGGTAAATCTGTGTTTTGCATGGTCCAATATGGTGTCACAAACTTAAAAAAAAAAAGTTTCATAAGGTAGAAGCTATTTGTCAGCTTTATATTTTTTAATATATAAAAACTATGAGTAACTTTGGCTTAATGGATGGAGTATTGCAATTTAAGAGTTGTAGATTTAATTCCAGCTTCCTCTGGTGATATGCTGGCTTGAGGAACTGAACAATGTCCCACTATTTCAGTTTGTTAGTTCTGTAAAGTCAATGGCTTTTAATCACAACTGGAAAAGTTTTAAAAATTCAGCACTTTTATTTATAAAGGCAGAAAAAAGTATCTAAACCCTTTTTTTTTAACAAGGATATATATTTAAAATCGATGTTTCTCTAAATAAAAATTATTCACTGTACATCTAAAGCTATGCAAGATGTATGTAAATTTTTTAAATATATTGAGTTCATTAGAATAAGGATGCAAAACCTAAACACATACACAGCTCTTCCTTTAGCCTAGCTCTCCTTAATAAAACAAGTGATCCACATGTATAAAACATCCTACAGTTCTACTGACAAACAACATCCGAGCCACAGATTAACTCAAGGCGATCTGCTGAATGCCTTGTCCAGCGTTTTACTAGATGAACGAGGAACAGTTTGTGGCACTTGGCCAAGGTGACAGCAGGCCTGGGATTTATTGAGGAATACGAATAACCTCAAGGTGAACTAGCTGGTAATGACGCTATCTCTACTCCCAGAGACCCTCTCACTCATCTTCACACTTCCAATAAAATGGAAATGTGCCCAGAATCAAGGATCTGGCCAGCTGCTGCCACATTTTCAATATGACTGCAGCTGAATCTTTTATAGAGATGTCCACTGTTAACACTGAGCGGCCTTTAATGCTGTTGAATCACTCTTTGAGTCTTTCAGTTGTCAGTCAGGGGAGCCTTTAAATCTTACAGTAGAGAAATGAGTGTTGCTTATTTGGCTGAGTTATTGAAAAGACAGAAACCCATCAAGGTCTAAGGACTGGTTTGTAGTGATAATGGTGGATTTAAAAGGCTTCTTGTAAATTACAGGACACAAGCTTTTAACTATATGGTTTTGTTTTGTTCACGTGTTAGAATATGTGAGGGGGACCTCTATAGATATTGAAAATAAAGATTTTTTACAAGTTAACAGATGATAATTATGCTATAAGTTTGACTGAATGCTAATGCTAAATATTTTATGAATTGTCGACAACCAACTTTGGGCAGGGGTTTTGCTAAACCTGTCAAATAACCCAACATCCATAGCTTCCGTTGCAGTTTTCAAACAGTTAGTCATGATATACTTAAAGGTATGAACGAGCATTCTGTGGTGGAAGATACATCCAGGAGTGGTTGGTGTAATTTTGAACTGTGAGCATGCATTGGTGCCCCCTCCTTTGCGAAAGTTGTCTACTCTGGAATTGCCAAGAATTTCCTCCCATCTTGAAAACTGATGAGAAAACGGATTGAAATATGAATCAAAAGCGAAATTTAAAACATATTTTTAATGTTTTCATATTTCTCAAGACAGTTTTCATCGACAGATAAATGCAAATACCTGCCTGCCATAACACCGGTGCTACGTTTACAGCATTACACTTCTACCCATATATACATGTTATACATCTTTAGAATGCACAGATTCTCCACAAGGCCACCGCTAAGTTCATTTGGACACCATGAGCACCAGAGCATAATTAATAAAGATCAAGCAGCATGTTAAATCAGAATTTCTAAAATAAAGCTCCAACCTCCTACCTTTGAAGTGATACTGAGGCCGTATTATAAATCTTAGATAGTTTACATTGCATTTTTCCATAAGGGGCTACAGACAAAAGGTAATTCAGCATATTCATAATAAAAACATTAATTGATGAGAAAATCGCCACATAAAATCTGTGTAACCCAGGTGTTACTGGGATGTTTGGTTTTTTTTTGTAAAAAAAAAAAAAAGAAAATTCTGTTAAGACATATATGGGCTTATATAGTTCATAACTCCTGTATTATACAGTTGGTTTATTTTCATGTGCAATGCATTTAAATATTTTTGCAGAGATTTACTTTAACTGTTTTTATTTAAAAGAGAAAGGAACAGCAAAAGAGAGGCAGGAAAAGGAAAGAGAGAAGGGCGGGTTTTCTTTGTTTCCCGGTAGGGGGCGCAGCCCGTCTCTTCTGGAAGAGGGAAGAACGAGGGACAGTTTTTTTTTTGGGGCCGGGAGGAAAAAGAGAGAAACTGTACGGGAGGGCGACCGGAGCTTGTTTTTTTTTTCAGAATCGGCGGGGCCTGCTGAAGGGACTTGGCTGTAGTGAGTGTTTAAGTGCTTAGTTTATACGTTCGCCGGTTTGATACGCCTCAACCCAGCCCGAGGGCAGGCCGAGAAAAGTTAGCCACTGCCAGAGGTAGCTCGGAGCTACTCAGTTAGCGCCCTGGTTTCCGAACAGCGAGTGGTTCCACTGAAGTAGCCAACGAGGGAGCAACGCTACTCGGTTAGCGCCCTGGTTTCCGGACAGCCAGTGGTTCCACTGAAGTAGCCGACGTGGGAGCACCGCTGCCCGGATAGCGCCCTGGTGACCGGGAAAGCCAGGGGTTCCTCCGGCGACGTGGGAGGGACTTCATCAGCCACCTGGACGGACATCTTGTGCGGCTCGCACACAGGTTTTTTGTTTCATTTATTTTTGTCCTCTCCCGGGGAAGACTGGACCAACCGTACTGTGAGTAAGGGACCTTTGGAAAAGGATTATTTCTTCAGTTTACATAGATAACAGGCCGGCAACGATTATTTTTGGGGGTATTTTCTTTTAAGTGCCGGCTATTTTGTTAGTACCTGCGCAGGTGTTTCAAAGTTTTGTTATAGTGTGGCCACACGGGTTTCTCTTTTTCTGTCATTTTAGAGGCTATTTGCCCCTAGCGGTTGAGGAGTATTTGTTTTTTTTGTGTTATTCGGCGTGTTTAAAATAAATGCTTTATTTGAAATATATATATATATATCTGAGTTTTGACCACTCACTGAATAGTTGCAGAGTATAGAGGTATAGCTTCAGAGGGAACCCCACCACCCTTAAGGGATCATAGGACATGATTTGGGTTACATCTGTTTTTACCATCAGAAAAGTTTGATCCTTATAGCTAACACAAACCATCTTGCTAATTACACTAGCTTTAAAAAAAAGTCTTTCTTTTCTGGTTGGCTTTGTCAGGATTCTTTTTGGCCGTTGATGCTCCAGTTTACACAAAAGAGTGAACAAAAAGCTCAAAAATATTTCCATTTGCATGTTTCCAAGCAATACAAGGCCTTGTCTATATAAAGCCTCAAACTCACTGCGGATCCAGACATTTGAATTGAGAAAGCTTCCTGGAGATGTGGCGAAACGTCTTTAAGTCTTGGAAACCAAGTCCAGTGGATTTTTTTTATTTTTACTTTTACGGAATGACTATGACCTGGATGACTAAGAATCTTCATCTGAGTAGCTCAAAAATATCCACAGCAGCAAACAAGCGTAGGAGTACTTCCTCATGCCTTGGCATAATCGCGGAAAAAAAGCATATGAGTTACGCTTGGAGACTACGTAAATAACATCATGACAGAACGTACGCAAAATAGAAGCACCTATGCAAAATGTTTGATTGACAAACAAATAGCCAAACCACTTTCAACAGTAAGAAAAGTGGAATGGCTAATGTTTCGAAGGCATCACAACGGCCAGAGTCTATTGATTTAAAATTGTTGTTGGTGGGAACCATAATTGCAAGAATACCATCCATCAAATAATCAATGAATCTGGACACTTAATTTCTTTTTCCTCTTTAATACATTTAATAAATATGTTAATTGTTAAAAAGTTCTCGTAAGATTAATGTGAAAATGTATATACCACTGAAATAAAATTACAAGTTATGAGCAATACTGCAATGTTTCTGGCAGTAATAAAATCTGATAGAAGACATTAACTTTATGTCAAATGAAAGAAAATCAAAAATAGTTAGAATTAACCCAAAGTCTCTTATCCTGAAGTTGCTATAATATATATAATTTGCGTGCGTTGCAGTGGCAGCCTTGCGGCAGTTCTGGTGACAGTTCCGGTGGCTCGTTGATTCATTCAATGACAGTCTGAGACTGTCATTGAAGCTGGCCTTTTTCCTGTGATTTAAACCGAGTTGGTGTTGGTGCTTCCTGAAATCCCTTGCTGCAGAGCAGAGGAGAGCTAATTCAGCTCTGGTAACCTAAATGTAGCCTCCAAATGAGCAACAGAGGGGCCCTAAGTGCTGTTCACCAATGGAGCCATCGAAGCTGCCAGAACCGTGACTGGCCCTGTCTGAGACGAAGACTGAGAGCAGCCCCCTGGAGTTGCCACATGAGGGCCACGGGTACCAACTAATAGCCGTAGCTAAAGGGAGACGTCCCGGGCTATTATAGGTTATAAAATTAACCCCCCTGCAAAGTTTGTCTGTTATTATTGCATCGGATTAGTCCAATTTATTTTGAGAGCTGCTCTTGGACAAACAGACTGGACTGAAGATGGGACCAGCAGAGACCCGAACCGAGGCAAAGGCCATCATTCCAGAGAGCAATATCCGTCCTTTCCCCTTTCCAACTGATGCTTAATAAGTGCTTTGCTTTGGTGAACTAGGTAACTAGGTCAAGAGTTTTAACTGAATACTAAAGCTCATTGAACAGACTGAATGAGTCACGTGGGCCTAAAGCCAGCTAATACTCACTGGACTGGCTAGTATCGTTAGCTCCTAGCTAGCTCGTGCTGGAAAAGTGGTAGAGGCCGCTTAATGAGCCTTCACCTTCCTTTGATTCAGCTGGACCCATCCAGACCAGACCCCCTGAGGCCAGCTAAGCTAACCCATCTCATTCTGCCTCATCACAGTTTAATGCATTCCTGAGTCTTTTTTTTTTTTAACACAGAATAAAACTACACTGTTTGACTGCATTTAACATCTCCAAAGCAATTATTCACATTTATCTGCTGCTACCTCAGACTTTGAATATACTTTTAACCTCCTCCTCTTTTCATTGTGTGTGATACATGTACACTTGCACCTTAATCCTTATTTCTCTTGATATACTGTATATACCTTGATATACTGTATATATATTGTTTATTCTTAATGCACCTTTTTCCTCCTTGTTTGCACCTTCTTTAATTACTATGCCAATATGTGACCAGTGAATTTCTCCGCTGTGAGATCAACAAAGCTCATCTAATCTAATCTAATCTTCTCCTTTTTATTTGTTTATTTGTGCTTATTTTCAGAAGTGTTTAGTGCCTGCGTAGTTATTAGAAATAATAATACTGTGTGATCATTAGTTAGTGTTGTGATTTTATGTTCTTTTCAATTCCCAGCCAGCTGGGAATTTATATTTCTGATACTTTAAGATGTCTATTGCCCTCCCCGGTAGGGATGGTAAAATATCTTATTTATTCAGATATTATTTCGGCTGTTATATGCTGTTTATGACAAAAAGGCCAACTAACTGTGTGTTAGAACAATAAATGAAAGAGTGATTTGAGCACTATTCATGGTCAAGCAGTTAATTCTGCAAATACATGGAATAAATTCACCACAACTTCTGTTCAAAATATGATTTCATTAACAAAAATCATTCAGCTCCAAGTCAAACACTCTTAACTAAAACTAGTGAAATTCAACTAAACTAAACTGAACTACTATGTACAAAGAGTAAAGGGGAACATGGTTGAAAACCATATTACAGTTTCAGATGGGTCTTGTGTTTTAAAAACCAAAGTTAATATGGAAGAATTTAGAATATGATCAAATTAGCTTTTCACTAATTTAGGGAAATTATAATCTTTTCAAACCAATTCACAATTTGGCCAAATAATGTTTTATTAAATGATTTTTTTATATTAGAACCAAAAACCTTTAATCAAATGATTCATTACCCTAGCAGTGAACAGACATCAGGATTTCACTAAATGACTCTTGGTTATACTTGGTAACAGAAATGTAATGAGCATATGAGGAACATATGAACACTAATGTTATATCAGTGTTTAGACCCTTACTGAAATAAAGCTTGTCCAAGCTTCAACTACAGTTCACACAAGTTTTTGTATAGCATAGCGTAACATGGAGTCCATTCTGTTAGCTTGTCTTTACTCATCAATAAACGCATAAAATTATCAACATCATCAAGAGACATATTGTTTGTTCTGTTTCTAATCATGCCAGACCTGCAAACCTTTTTTTCCATGCCCAGTTGGAAAGCTTGAGTTTCATCCAACTGCAGCTCCAGGGGTTCTTTGTCTCAGTCTCACAGCATGGGTCCCTTTTGTCTCTGGCTCACACCTAGGGCATGGTTCTCATCCAGTTTGGCTCTATAAGTTCTGAAACTCAAGAGAAATGTGTTGAAAATATTTTGTTTTGCAGCAGTTTGGTTCTGAAAGGTTCTGACCCATCCTTGATGGTTCTGGAGATCTGGTTCCCATGGGGCCCGCATCTCCACTGCGTAGGAAAACAAGCCAAAGCAGACCTCAGCTTCCTGGTCAAGGGAGAGGAGGCTAAGAGAGCAGGAGGCAAAGAGAGAGAAAATCTGGTTTTCTACTGTCCTCACACAGAGGGAGGCATGGTTAGTCACACCTTGCCTGCCTGTGGAGGCCTTGGCTGAAACGGGGGGGGGGGGGGGGGGGGTAGGGGGGGGGCATAATCTGCTGGGGTAACAACATCAGAGCAAATGATTTAAGAATACTAAACATGCTTATATAAAGTGAATTATGAACACCAGTGACCATCTGATTGTAAAACAACAAGAAGCATCATTCCTGCCAACAGTTATTAACACCTACAACAACTGAAGAAAAGAAAAACTCCCAAAAAAAGTTTTTTCCCTATGGGATTACCAAAGTATTGTTGAATTTAATTGAATTGAATTACACCTGGTCTCCCCATGGACTCACACATATGGTCTGTTCAAGTCGGTTTCTTTTCCCGTCTGTAAATATGCCTATTTTTATCCAAACCTTAAGATGGCAAAAACCACCACCACCGTTCTGAGAGTATTAAAAACTACTGAATTCATTACAATCAATTGCAAAACTGTTTACCAACTTGTCATTTGTCTTGATGCAACACTCTTTCATTGTGTAAGCAACTTAATTATTTGTGGGGCTGATGAAAAATTAAACACCAAAATAGGACCACTCCTGGGCTACAGTGCACCGACATGTCAGAACTCCCGAAGGATGTGAAGTCACTGTGTAAGAAGGTACTCGTAAGATTTATAATTATTATAAAAGCTACAATTCTCTAACAACTAACAGAGTTGTTAGAGAATTGTGTTTTCTTCTTTTTTTGGTTTGCAATTTGTCCTGCGATGGACTGAAGACTGGTTCAGGGTGTACACCACCCTGACGAATTAAGTGGGAGAAGATGCATAGATGGTTTTCCATTCATTTTTCAAAAGGGTCTATGATTTGTCTTGTTAGTCCTGTATGATTGATTATAAAAACTAACCATAAAATCTTCCATTTCTTGAGGGATATGTGACTGGCACCCCTGCTGCACCCAATTAATTGGTACAGAAGGTCAGACCGTTGTTCTGAATTACCTGGCACCCACGTTTTTGAAAAAGGCCACCTGAATGTCCTAGGTATGTGACAGAATGGTGCTAAATAGATGACAAAGAAAAAGAAAAACCCTGCATTCCAACAACAATAATGTTAGACACAAAGAAATTATCATCCACTCAATAAAATCCATCTGCTGGTCACTCATCTTGCCCCAAAGTTGCAGAAGATTCCAATGGGTGAGAAGCTGGCTATAGAGAAGCAGCGGTCCCTTCTAAGGGAAGAAATATTCTCAAACAATAGCCACTAAAGCTAAAGTACAACTTCAAATAAACTACAACTATAAGATGGTTTTCCTGGCTGGCTCTGATGGTGTGTACACAGGAAGAGCTTTGTAGCCCCCTGAACTGCCAGATGTAATTAAATCGAATTCTGTTAAATTATATAGCCCCAATTTACAACACGTCATCTTAAGGCACTTTAAAAAGACAATCCAACCAGATCATACAGTCAGATTGGTTCAGAGTTTTCTATCTAAGTAAAACCAACTGATTGCATCAACTCATGGACTCGAAAGCAAACCCTCACACCAAGAATGCATGTAGTGACAGTTGAGAGGATTTTTTTTTTCTGTTATCTTTAGGTTATGCTTTCCATGGCTTCATAGTTATCTTATGCTATCTCCAGTCCCTTATCTTCCACTTGGTCATACTTTATTTTGTGGTCATTTTTGTTATTCCCCTATAGCTTCATTTAAGCTCCTTTCTAGTTACAGTTAAGCCACGATGTTTTCCCTAGTTACTCTTTGTTGTCTCTTAGTGCCACTTTCTATTCCCCTTAGCTCCTTTTTAGCTGCTTCTGTTCACACCTGCTCCCAATTAGCCAATTACTCCATTCATTGTTCTGTCTCCCATACATATTCCTCCTCTGAAGTTACATAGTGCTTGATTCTCTTCATTCTTTATTGCTGTGTTCAAATTCAGCAGCTGCCTTCTCATCAGCAGATTACAATATAGTGCAGTGCCACAGCCTATTCGTATCGGAAGAGTCCTCGTTATGTGGCTCACAAATGCAGCCTTCTTTTTGTCTGTTTTGAAGGACAAGTCAGTTGTATCCTCCGAAGCTTTGGCTATCTCATGATACATTGTGAGTCCAAGCAAGTCGGCTGCTCCGTACACAGAGGTAGAAGGGAAATGGCAATGAACAGTGGTGAATATTGTAACTGCATTTTATTATAATACACGTATGTGAATAGTTCCATCTGAAATTGATGAAAATAGTTGTTTGAAATGGTTATAGAGTCAGATACATGTTGGGTATTTTTGGTTTCTTGAAAGGTTTCAATCTGTCCCTGTACAAATGGGTTGTCTGACATTAAAGCAAACATTGCAATATCTCCCCAATGTGTAAACTACAAATCTGACACGACAGTACTGCTGCATAAGATCCTCAAAAATGTAATTAGCACACAGAACAGTAGTGAGAAGTTTGGCTACAGAAGGCTGGATCTGTTTTAATCCGGCCTAGTTTGGGGGGAGGAGATGGCGGTGTTAGAGCAGTGTGCTTGTGCTCTGAGAAGGTTGCAAGTACCTAGTTGAATCCCCACAGCCTGCACTCTGGGTCCCTGATTAGCACCTCAAACTGATCCCCAGACGCCGCAACCCACTGCTCCCAAAGGGGATGGGTTAAATGCAGAGGTACATTTCTCCAGTGTGAGATCAATAAAGTTCAATTATGCATTTTTCTCTTGAGTGCCTCCTAGTTTCGGTTCTGAGTTCCTTGCCTGTAATTTCTGGAATTATGCTTCTGTTACATCTACATCTTCATTAAATCTGCAAGCAGTTTTGCCAGATAAAGTGGAGGTTTTCCAGCCCAAACATCTGTTTAAAACCAACACATCACAGAACAACCCGCTAAATGAATATATTGTTTTATTTACTGTGTGAACATGAACACACTTCATTACAACATCAACACTACATGTCAAAACACTACAATCCAACAAAATCTGCCTAGAGTTGTTCTCCATTAACAACTCTGACCCAGCCACCACAGCCATGTCAGATCCAGTGAGGGTCATGTGAAACATCACATAACGGCACTAACATGTTTGCAGATGGATTCATTACCACATAGACTACTCCTATTTTTACATCCACAAATATGCAAATAAGCCTATTTTTACATAACTGAAATAATTACATTTATTATGGCTGATTTTGAATTCTTGCCTTTAATGCTTATTAGATTGTTGGCTGGAACATTGAACATCTGAACACTGAACTTTTACTCTGTTGAACTATAATACAATTCATTGTCATTTGTGATCAGCACATGTTTGAATGAAATCTTTCAAATAACTGTCGGGAGGATGGAATGTTGCTGATGTCCATACATTCCGTGTCAGTCCAGTTTGCACATCCATCAAAGTTGACAAGAACAGCAGGCCGACTTCTGGACTCAATTTTAAGCAGAGCAACTTGTGAAAAAACATTTGCATATACATTTGATATAGGAGGAGTGAGGAGTTCACTTGCACCAAGCACTCTCGAAAGTAGTGGTTTCCTCCAGCATCTTTAAAAGACTCCTCTTCCAACCAGAACGCATCGATAGTCAGCGCTAGGTTTATAAATAACAATTAATTAATTTCAAATCTGTGGTTTTATTCAATTATTATGTAATAATAGGGGAATAGTAGGGGAAATATTAGGGTCAAATTTAGAAATCTGTTTGGGGGGGATCCACATCCTCTTGCAATAAGCAAAGATTTTGGGTTTACTATTAGTACACTATTTTATATTATCTGTAACAGTGATTGACTACTGCTACAGGAAAAGAAGCATCTTGAGAAATTGAATTAAATTTAGACAGTCGGTAGTAAATTACCAAAGAACTGTATTAAATGTAATGTTTATCATACTCAGATTGTCAGAGAAAACAACTTTTCCAGTCATATCAATAGATGGAGAGTTTTTTTTTTGGTTTTTTTTTGGAATTGCTGCCAATCTGTTGTTTATATGTCTTTTCATTTTTAAACATTGTTGACACTTTGTGGAGCTCTTAGAATGGTGATAAGGGGCAAACAATTACAGTTTCTGTATGTTCCCCTAAGGCACACACATTAAAGCCATCCATGTAGTTTCTATCTACAGACTTGAAGCTCAGGTGAAGATTGATGACTTACGAGATTGCTATGCGGGTATATTTGGATTTGTTGATTGTTTGCACTGTGATAAGGGTGGACATTTAACTGAAAGCAGTGGATTTTTTTTTGTCTCTGCAGCAATTCTGCAGCAGGGCAAAGTGACAATGAAGGAGAGAAAAAACAAAAAACAAAAACAAGATTGAGTGGGACATTGTGTCTGCCATGGTCAGAAGAAGGGGGCCTGGCATGGGTGTATATGTGCATGTGTGCCCACAGGGCATACCAATGTCTGACTCACCCTCAACCTATTCCTTACTTTATTAGTATTCTAAACCAGACACTTCTGTCCCAAACCTGAGCAGAGGTATGCATGCTGTCTGAATCTCAGTTCATGAAGAGGAATTAGGGGGAAACAGATTGATGCTATATTTGGCAGATTTTAATTAAGTGTTGGGGATCGTTGATGTGGCATCTTACATTTATTGTATTCCTTTTAGATTCCCTGCTTTATTTCTTTAATTTATCCTCATCTTACCTGAAATAACTTTTTATTTTTTATTCTACTTGAAAAGGGAAATTTAACTATTTAATATTTAACTGAACTACAAAAGTAATTCAACAATTTCGTATTTAACGTCTAAATCATAGATTTAGAAATCCAATTTGAAAAGTGTGTCATAATTGTACATTTTAAGAAAAGTATTAAAGAGGAATTGTAAATTGTAATTATCAATCCACTGTCAAATGGTGCAATTTCAAAAATGAATTTTAAAATCCAAATTTTAAATGAAACTTAAAAAAAAAACGAAATGTGTTAATCTGATTATGAATACATTTCCTTATTCAAACAGTTACAAAGGACTTTTTCCAATTCCATTTTTTTCCACTGCATTTTCATATTCTTTCTTAATTTCATTTTGTTTGTTTTTACTCTTAAAAGTTTCCCTTGCCCATTTCGCTTATCCTTGACATTTGTTAATATGCTGTTAGTTAAACTGTTAATAAGCTGTTACCTTAAATGTATAACTAACTGTTAATAAGCTGTTACCTTAAATGTATAACTAACTGTTAATAAGCTGTTTCCAAAACTGTTAATATATGGTTATTAAACCGGTTATAAGTTGTAGCTAAATTGTTTGATGAAGCAATACTTAGCTGTTTAAATTCTGTAGCCAGATTGTTAATATGTTGTTGATTGGTCAAGAAATTACTATATGAAGAGGGCAAAGTAAGGAAAAATCAAATTGCACTAACTACATTACTTTTCCAGTAAACTAGCATTGTATGAAATAGTATCTAAAAGACAGCGATGCATTACTCGTTACTATGCTAGGACCCGAAAGCAGAGATGAGGAGGCAGAGATGAGTTTTGCTAATTTAACAAAACGTCCAAGGCAAAGAGGCAAATCTACTGGGAACCAAAAAATCCAGTAAACGTCAGGGTGAACACACATGGGAGCAAAGAAACAATGAAGCAACAAAACAACCTGTTCAACACAAAGAACCAGCAGATAGGAATTGTAGATTTGGTGTATATATGGGGAACGGAACAAAGGATGGGCTAATGAGCTGATATGGAGCAGGTGTGAATACGACTAATCAGAAGGGAGCCAAGGGGAAAGGAAACAGGCAGAAGGGGGCAACAGAGAGTAATGCAGGAAGTACAATACTGACAGAAAGCAACTATAAAGACACAGAATAACAAAGAAACTAAAAATAAACTTAAACAGTGGAGAGAACCCTGATACAAACATGTCCTCACTAGTGTGTGTGTTTTTTTCCCCTAACCTAATAGCACACCTGAAAAATCGTCATTGTGACGAAGCAGTATGGAAAGACTGCGAAGTAGCCTTGGTGGCAGCCAGCGATGCTAAGGCTCGGAAAACGACAGGGAGTAAAGATGTCTCCGTTCAGAAGGCATTTGAAAGCTGTACAAACAAACCTTTCAACAGACAGTGAGAAAGTTGCTCCTGTTCTCTCCTGGATCTCTGGTGCCAGCTCAGTAACAGAGTTCTGCTTCTCTGGGCTACCCTCCTTCTAGGCAAAGACTGAACTTTGTCAGGTTGGTATATCCAAAGGAAATATTGTTTTTGGATAAAGATCCAGATGAAAAGGTACATAGATCTTTGAATATTTATCTCTCAATATTCCAATTTCTATGAATTTAAATAAGATGTAGATGTTTCCTTGTATTGTCATTAAAACATGTTTCCTTTAAATATTTCAACATTTTAGTAGCATATTCATTCAATTTTGGTCTGGATTGGGTTTTTTTATGTCAAATCACTGTTCATTTAAAATAATTTGTCTCAGGTGTCTAATTTGACACCTGAGAAGCAGTAACTCAGCGGGGACTTTTTAGAAATAAAGCCTAAATTGCCAAAGTAGAAGGAGAGAGTTTTTCTTCTTATCTTTTTTGGAGCAATGAAGATATTGATCTGTATGTAATGCATAATTCATAATAGATCAGGAAGTGTTTGCTTTGGGATGGAAACCTTGAATGTCTAAAACCATTCCTTTATTGGACATTTTGTTAGCTTGTCTCTCTGCTATATTAACCGACATGATGTGTTGAACTAGATCTGCTCTTTTCAAAACTTTTATGAGATTCTTTTTTACAAAGTAGGGCATTAATTTATTCGAAATTGTAAAGGTTAACTGTTTTATGAATTGCTACATAAACTACTGACTAAAGCTAGACTAAAACCTTTTTAAGTTTTAGTCGACTAGAACGGGACTGGAGCCATCACAGTAATTACTAAAATGTGACAAATAATAGTTTTGATCCTGAAGACAAAAAACTAAGATTAAATCTAAGATGGCTGTCGAAACAACACTGCTTGTATGTGATCTACAGTGTGACGTCACAAGTGAGTGAGCTCTGTGTTTATAGATGGTAGTGCTGGAGCACATCTTGCAATCTTTTTATTTCTTTCCCAACCTCAGCGAGTGCATTAACAATACAATCAAGAAGATTCAAAATAAAGACTGCTCTCCACATTATCATCCACCATAATTATTAGTTTCTTCCCGCTTCTGCATAGTAAGAAAGAGAAAAGTGACTTTTGTTGTGAATTAATATCACATCGGTTGGATGAATAGACACAGATTACATTTGAAAAGATCAGAAATATAACAGATTCAGGTTGCATTGGGGAAAAAATTGGATCTGTGTTGTTGAAACTGTTGTGAAAAGCGATCACACATCACCTTAACACTGACTGTCCTTAATTGAGGCACATTCTTTACTTTCTCAGGACTATAATGATTTTATTTGCATTGTTTCTGTTTTTTCATGCAAAAGTACCAGGATCATACAGTTGTGCTAGGAATTTTCTCTGTAATAATACAAGCTCTGTTTATTTCTATTGCAAAGTATAATTTATTTTTGTTAAATTGATTGAAAAGCATTTTTTTCCAGCTTAATGCCTATTTTATACCTGATTGAAGGCAGTCAATTTGTAAAAAAAAAAAAAAAAAAAAAAAAAGTTCTAAAACATCTCATTTTTATTTTGTTATAAACAACAAACATGATCATATCTACATAATATTAGGTCAAACCAAGCATATCAAAATTGTACAGTTTAATTTTTAATTTTTTCAGATTTGTAGAACTTACATTTTATTATCTAATTTATTAGTTAAAGACAAACAAGTTATATTAAAAATTCCAATAACAGTTTTTTTTTCTGAATCCCGATCATAAAAACTAACTGCATCGTTACTTTGGCTTCTATTTACTTTCACTGGGCAGTAACTGAGTAACTAACTCAGTTATGTATTTAAAAAAGTACCTAGTAACTTCAAATAGATTTTTAAGCAACTTGCCAACACTGTATTAGTGAGAACGATAGAAGACTGCTCATACTCAGCCTGGTTCTCTTGGAGGTTTCTTACAGATAAAAGGGTGTTTTCCTCTCCACTGTCACTACAGTACATGCATGATTGGTGTGAGGGGTTTCCTGTGGAGTCAATGACTCTTTGCAATCAGCTAATTTCCTTTAGATACAAAACTTTAAGCCAATCTGAAAAAAAAATCCCTGACTCTCTGGGTTATCCATTAGCTCTCACAGATGCGCTGTTTCCATTTCGGTTACTGGTCTATATTAACAGCTCTAAATCATAGCACTATTTATCTTTATTCATGTTCTTTAACATCAGTGATTTGCTACTAGGATTTCTTATCTAAAGTTGTTTTACCTCTCTAAACCATGTTAACTTAACTTGCTGATTTACCACTTGTGCTTTTAGTCAAATCCTTCCAAATTCCTCCTAAATTATCCCTTTTCTGCTTCTTAAATTTAGTAAAACTGTGAAAAATCAATAATACAACAATCCAGAATTGAAATATACATAAAATAATGCCCGATCAGACAGAACATAAAAACATCCTTTTCAGTCACCTGAAAATCATTAAGGTAGCAAGAAAGATGACACTGCAGTGCAGGCATCTGCCCAAACACTTGCCATTTTGCACCTGAGAGGAAAAGTGTTTTGATTTTTTTTTCTTGTCATTTTGGAGGAAATTTTTTCTACACTCAGTAATATTTTAAAATAAAAGTAAGCCTTTATATTTTCATTTCAAGAGGGCCTTTTATTGGTGTTTGTTTTTCGTAGATTTCTGCATTGGCTTGATTGGGAGAGTGCTGTACCTTGAAATAAAAGGAACATAGTGAAAAACAATGAGGGCAGAGTCTTACTCACTCACAGTATGTGCGTGTACAGAATAAAAATAATTAGAATTCTTATAACATTTCAGTTCCTTCAGCATATACTGATTCTTTTTGAAAAAGACAGTTTACATAGACTAAGCATCCATTCTAATAGTGCTTACAGCCTAAGCAGAATTGTAGGACCCTTTAGCAACAAATCTAAACATAAGCAAAGTTGGATGTTTTCTGGATATTTTTGTCAGCAACTGCTGACAGTAGTGCAGAAATATTAGAAAGACAAATTAGGCAAGTACTCAGTAGAGCCTGTCTCACTCAGACAAGCATGGCTGCCGTACACTGGCGCCTTGACCACCAGAGGTAGGCAATGCAAGTGAAGTGTCTTGCCCAAGCACACAACACTGAAAGCAGGAGCGGGGGCTTGAACCAACAACCCACTGTTTGCATTGCAAACTCCTGAAACACTGTTTCCTCTACAGAAACTAAGTTCTGGTGAATCCTTGAACATCAATAAAAAGAAAGTTCTATTTCTTATCAAACTCAAACAGGACAGTTGTTTTCATCAACCATATTTTTTATTTATTAATTAATTAGTTTATTATTATTATTTTTTTATCATTTTGAACATTCCTATTAGAGCCTGATAGTCAATAAAAAATAACTAAAAATAAGTAATTTCTTTGAAAATAAAACATAAATGCTTTTTTTTAGGTAGTTTTGGAGTTTTTTTTGAAAAAGCATAAATCTGCTTAAAAAAGAGTGGAAACGAGATTATTTCATAATAAGATCTGAAGTAGCAAATATTTACTTTGCATGACTGATCAGTATTTGCCACCGCCACTGTGGAGTCTTGAATGCTTCATAAGAATCTTCTTTCTTGGTGTCTGTGGATGGCATTAACCGTTGCTAATACTAGCTGACATGATAAAGTAAGTAAAACTTGCCAAATTTGATCACATTCATTAAGACCTCTGCTGTTTATTGGTCATTATTTATGCAGCAAGTTTATGCTGACTTGTTAACTTTGGCTACGTTCACACTGCAGGCCTTAATGCTCAATTCCGCTCTTTTTGTGTAATCCATTTTTTTGCGTTGCTGTTAACGTTTCCTATTATATGTAACTTGTATGTGATCTCCTGTATGAACTTCATTCATACAACCTAGTGTCCTGCATGCACAGTAGAGGATGCTGTGACGTCACAAGCAAGCGTGCTCTGTGTTTACGGAAGTAAAGATGGATGGTAGTGCCGGAGAACAACTAGTAATCTTTCCCAAACATAAAAACTCAATCTTTGCAAGATGGTTAAACATAAATACTAGTCTCCGCATTATCGGCCACCATTGTTGTGGTTTTTCTTGCAACTTCTGCGTAGCAAGAAGCAGAAGAGTGACCTTTGACCTTCTGATCACCTTTCGACTAACCTTCAGTAGCCGCTATGTACACGAATGACTGCACCTTGATGGACTTGTCTCTGAAACTTCCAAAGTGCGTCACCTCATCCTTTGGTAAAACAGTGTCAACTGTGGATTCAATTTCAGTTCTCTGTTACCACCCTTTTCAATAACCTGACATGGCCTTTTCCCTCTGACCTTAAAGACCCACTATAACTCTTGTAGCAACTCGAGATTTACATCAATCCACCAGAGGAAATAGTCATCTTCTGCACTGTTTCCTATGCTTTTCCTTCACTGTGTGGCTCGGCTCATCCACCTAACAGGTGAACTTAAACCGAAAATGCTTTCCAGAAAGAAGAAAAAAAATGGTTGCCCTACTTGACACCCAGGACTTGAGCAGATCTAAAGCTAAAAATGGGCAGCTAAAATGCGTAGAGACACATTCATGACAAAACTTGTTTAGACTTTTTCCCAAGGTCAGCCCTACAGAATGCTGCTTACACAGAAACAACCAAGACAGGGACAGTTCTACCCCCCTAGGTTGTCTGTATAATGGGTCAGCTACTCACTCCACTGTAAAAAAAAAAAAAAAATTATATATATATATATATATATATATATATATATAGGTCCACCTCTACATACCTGTATTTTTATTTTCTTTTACACAATAAATGTGTTGTACATTTATGTACATGCCTTTATCATTATCTTTGTTTCCTTTAAAGTCTATATTTTTATACTCAAAGTGTGCTCTCAGATTTTAATACCTATTTTTATTCTTTGTTTATGCACAATATTTTTGCAAATAAAGCTGATTCTGATAATATTCTGATAGTGGGTCTGACTAACAGGGTGTTGAAAATGCTAAATTGCACTCATTGTGGAAGCAGATCCCCAGAAACAACTTTAATAGTCTCACTTTTTACCTTTAATTAAATGATTTAACTATAGCTTTGCCATTTTTTTTTGACTAAAGTTCAGAATTGCTGTCTGAGCATTTTTATTTCAGATAAGTCAAAAATATGTGCAATTCCCCAATCATTACGTGTACATTAAAAAATAGTATCCTTCTTTAACTTTAATCGTCATTTCAAAGACCGTGAACATATTACTTTGGTGTTCTCTTTTAAGATATTACTTTGGTCAAACTTTATTTATTGACAGTGTGGTCATGCAACACCATCACAGTGGACTTTACAGTTAATTATTTCATTAGTTTTATCCTTCTGTGGTTAAAGAATTTTAGATTAAGTGAAATTAACAGTGAAATACATCAATCTTCAATTGAAATAACATCAAATTTAAATTGAAATAAAGGACATGGACATGAAACTTTGTTTCTCAGTTGTTTTTTGGTTAAAAACGATAGCCCTGTTTTTTGTTTTATGCTCTTTTTCACCTGTGCCCCCATTTTAAAACAAAAGAAAAACAACACTGACCCCACCCTGGCGCACCTGATGAATCTAGTCTGGAATAAAGCCAAACTAAAATACACAGCAATTACCTTGAAAATGAAAGCAACAGTAGAGGAAAAATATCTTTTTTGATAAAAGCAGTATATAGGATTGTTTTTTTCACCTAGAATTAGTATATATCTCATTTTCTTTAGATCTGTGCTCTTCTGAACCCCAAAGAAGATAAATATCAAAACATGAAAAGCATAAAGTCTTTAGTTGTCCTTACTTTTGGATGTCAAACTGTGTCTGCTTAAACAATAAACGATAATGTTCAAAGTGAGGTGCAGCGCATCCTTGTGATAAGCTTCTATAAACGGAGACTTACAGATTTTGCAGCTGCATGGTTTTGACTCAAAGGAGTTCTCTGGACCTCTGAATTTCACTGATGTTTGTGTGTGCGAGTGTCTGATCGTTTGTAATTGTTGCTTTCAAAGAGAAGTGGACTTGAACCAATGGTTTATTTATTGGTGTTTGTGGAGAAACAAAGCGGATTTACTTCTAAATGGTGCCACTTAGGCAGTAAAATCAAAGGGATTATAGGATAAAAGGAACTGAATGCCTTTGTGACAAATTGAGCTACCAGCGTGAAATAGTGTTTACAAACATACTCGTGTGCAGGGAAGTTTCCTTTCAATGCATAGATAGCTCTCACAAATATCCACTTTACTAAAACACTCACTCACTGAATCAATTTTAATTCATTTAAATATGCTGGTAACTCTTTACATGTATGACATCATTCCAAACAAAATAGAACTAAAAAAGGTTGATATGTTATTAAGTACTACATCCTCATAAAGCTGTATCGAGTTCATTTTGTTCCATTATCTGTGCAAGCAATTGATACTTTTTGAACTAGTCTAAAATCCAAAAAGCTTTGGCTATGTCAGCTTTTGTTGTGGTTTGAGGACCCAAATGCAGAGGAAGAGAGGCAGAGGTGAATTCTTGCAGTTTTAATTAGTGAACACAGGAGGAACCAGCACTGAGGAACTGCACAGGGAGAGTGAACAGAGGAGTCTAGAAGGGAGCTAAGGAAAAGGAAACCAACACAAGAGGGCAATAAAGAAAAGTTTAAGAACTCAAATACATCCAAAAACACAACAAAATAGCAATTAAACCAATAAAACTACAAAACAAAGAAAATGAATCAACATGAAACTGAAAACTCAAAAGAAAACTTAAACAAACCGAGACCATAAAATGCTAACGTCCGTGCAAACCAAGACAAATGTGTCTTTGCTCATTACTTCAGAGGGAAACCACAGAAAACATGTTTATGATTCAGTGTAAAGAGAATATTTAATTTGCCTTTTAAGTCACACCAAAACGTTTTACTTAATCTGCATTCCCAGATAAGGTGGGTTAATGTTTCAGCTTCAAGGGGACAAAATAACCAAAGTGGATTAAGATTTGAGATATATAGAATTGTTGTCTCTTAACATCTATTTAATGTTTAAAATGAAAATTTTATGCAAATTCTGGCATATAAAGAAATAAAATAAAAATACAAATAAATTACATAATTACAAAAAGGGAGTAAAAAACCTTTTCTACATTATTTTTTCAACATAAACTTATAAACTTAAGGCTAACAATAGGAACTGTATACATATCAGGAAAAGATAAAGAAATGAAGGTAGAACAATAAGAATTTACTCAAGTAAGAGTAAAGATTTTCTCAATGTTCCTTAAAGGGGTCAAATAATGCAAAACTGAGTTTCCATTGTCCTAGATGAATAATGATAGTTCAGTGGGTGAAATGGACGTACAGAGAAGTTCAAACCCCACCAACACCTCCTTTCTCTGCAAATCTGACAATTCTAAACTTCCACCATAAAACGGTTGAATTCAGACGAAGCCTCGAGTTGATGTAAACTCTGGGATGTTGCTTTATTTGGTTCTGGACTGTACTTTTGTCATGTCCCGAAACTGACATCCAGACCAGCCCACTGGTTCACTGGCCCAAGAACATGAATAGAGGTAGATGGAAGACAGCAGTTTAGCAACAGTTGGGTTTACTTCTACTAGAATTACAAAGCAGGCAGTTTCTCCATTGAAAATGAGCCAGAACCACAGGCGTAAATGCAGAGTTCAAGGCTGGACAGAGATAGGGAAACATTTTCAGTTTCCCAAGGATCTAAAGACTTGACAGGCATGGATTATTTTTTTTCCTGGGGTGCGGAGGGAACGAACCCGACCTGGTGACAGTATGCTTCCCCCCACCTGCCTTACTGTGCAGCACGGGGTATCCCGTGGGCAACGGGGGTCACCAATGTCCAGGCTACCGTCACCGGGTCGGGTTCGGTCGCTCTGTCCCCTGCTGGCTCCCTGTTTCGAGTACGTGCTGCACTGTAATTGACCAAAATGCCAGACTATTTTGAAATTCCCCCTGAAAATATTTTTAGGTATGTAGGACATGTCCGGGAAAAAAGAGGATGTCTGGTCACCCTACCATATCAACAATTTGATATTTCAGTGAGTGAGTGCTTGTTGCTATGATACGTCTTTGCTCAGCAGCTTGGCTCGTTGTAAACCAACCAATCAGCGCACAGCTCATCTAAATATTCATAAACATACCATAAAAGGAAGAAAACCTGTCGTTTCAGTCTAGGGCTTTTAACCAGGCTTTCATTAGGGCTCATAGAACAGCTAATATGCCATTTTCACCCCAACCAATGTTACACACCCTATTCAGAGACAGAGAACAGTAAGGTACAGCTATAACAAAAAGGTAATTTTGTTCCTTATTTATTCAGGTAAATTAAACTATTAAGTAAATGTAACTATTTAGGCTGTGCAGTGGGTAGCACAGCTGCCTTGCAGCAAGAAGGCTCCGGGTTCAAATTCCTGCCCGGGGTCTTTCTGCATCGAGTTTGCATGTTCTCCCTGGGCATTCCTGAGTTCTTTCCAGGTACTTCGGCTTCCTCCCACAGTCCAAAAACCAGACTGTTAGGTCAAGTGGCTTCTCCAAATTCTTCTTAGGTGTTATTGTGTGTGTGAATGGTTGTTTGTTTTTGTGATGGACTGGAGACCTGTCCAGGGTGGACCCCGCCTCTCACATGTAGACAGCTGCAGATAGGCACCAGCACCCCTCACTAACCCACTTGGGATAAGCAAGTGGACTTGGGATAAGAAAATGGATGGATGGATGTAATTAGTTATTAACATCCCGGTTTATATACCATTGAAAATGGCCTATATAAAATAATTTTTCAAAATAAATTATTCTTTGAGCTTAAAGGAATCAAACACTTAAAATTGCTTAGAAATTATTCCATGTTTTGGTGTTTTGTTTTTAACATTTTACCTTTTATATAAGCTCCAAGATCCAATCTTAGGTAATTACAATCACATGTTTTGTCTGTATGAATGAGTTACCATCGACTCATGAAGTCTTTTCGTGTTTTTTTTAAATTTTTTTATTTTATTCTTTGACTTCGACTAGAGAGAGTATCTTTCTGTTTCTGTTAATTCTCCCCATTGGGTAAAACTCAACTTAAATCTCATTGTTTGGATTACGTTTCAAATGTGTGTAAAACCACTACATGACTGAGCAAGCAAGCTTGGAGCCATTTACTTGATGTAATGAAATCCAAAGACACAAGTGTATATGGATGTGTTTTCTCTAAATCCCTTTCCCTCCTTATCCCTGGGCATTGGTTTGCATCCAGTCCCAGGCTTCCTGTGACTTGCTCTACATCTTGTTTTGTTTTTTTGCTGTTTTCCCTGGTTACCAACTGTGCACAGTGAGACATGAATGTGCTTGTTTCCTTTTCCAGACAAAGGAAGCGAGAGTCAAGCAGAAGCAGCTTGTTCACACAGATTTAAAGAGAGAGGGAAAAAAACATGCATTCGGAGAAACTCACTTGTGCTGGAATATATTTATATTTATATATATACTATAATGAGAATGTTATTGAAAATGTCTAGAAAAGTGCTGTGAAAATCACATGTTTATAACTGGATTGAATGACCTCTAAAAGAGAAAACAGGTGGCAGCCCTCCACAATATCCCCCTGTCATTTGTACAAAGAAAAAAATAGATTTAACTCTTTTTACAACCAAGGCAAACACATCTAAAACTTTTTAATTTGTTTGCTTACTCTACATGACAACAATGAGCCAATTCATTTTCATTGCTTGTGACATCTGAATCTGAAAATGCTGTCATAATGCTTCTTTCTGTGACGCAGACGGTATTTTGGATGAAGCCAAAACAAATGGTGTCCACTTTGTAAAATAATAAGTCATGTCACATTTATATTGTATACTGTATGTACTGATACCAGCTGTGCAAGAGTGTTGATCTTCTATAACATCAGATAGTAGGGATGCACGATATAATCGGCCCCCTATCGGTATCGGCCTTAAAACTGAATATCGGACATCGGCCACCCCACCGATATTTAACCCGATATTTGATCAGCTTCTGAGTTTCTAAAGTCTAAATGAAAAAAAAAGAAATACTACTACTTCTTCCTCAAAAACTTCTTTTTTACAGACTTAAAAACTTCTAAAGACGAGGAAAAAAATATTGATACATTAAAATATCCCAATATCTTCATATGCTGATATACTGCCATTTAAAAACACCATATCAATCTCTTTTACTAATGAAATATTGCTATATGTCATCGTTATGCTACGAAATCCCCCGAAAATTCACAAAATTTTGCCATATTTTTATATGTTGATATATTGACGCGGTATCGATCTATTTTACTAACAAAATCTCACAAGAATTTGCAAAATATCATGAGAGTTTGTAACTTTTTGAAAAGTAAAATAGATCGATACCGCGTCTTTAAAAATCAATTTGATATCAGCATATGAAAATATATTTGAGTATATTATTTTTCAAAGTGTCAGAAATGTAGAACAAAACTGCTATTTTCAATGACTACTTATTTTTGTCCAGCTTTAACATCGGTATCGATATCGGTTATCGGCTACATGAGTTTTAAAATATCGGCATATCGGATATCGGCCAAAATCCCAATATCGTGCATCTCTATCAGATAGGAATAATTTGTTTGCTTAATGGAACCTTCTGTAAATGGAAATAAAAAAAAATACATTTTGTAAACTTAAATAAAAAAAAAATACAAAATTAGACACCGCTTCAGAATAAATGTATGTCATGTGGCAGCCCCATTCCTCCATATTTTTCTGTACCTAGCAGTGGCATTAATCTCACCAAACTAATAAAAACATGCAATCCCACATATATTTTTATATCTCTCACTGGTTCAACACAACTTAATCCAGTGGCTTAATTATCTCCTCAGTTGAAGTCAAGTAGTCTAGAGCAGTGGTTCCAAACCTTTTTAGACTTGTGAACCCCCTTGGCCATGTTATCACACCATGAGTACAAAACATGTTGATCATTTTCCAAAAATAGAAATTAGTGTGGTGGACTACTTAAAACCCATCTCATTTTTGGTAATCCTCGCCTATTTTGCATATCCAACTGGAAAAGCAAATAACTTAGGAACTGTAAGCCCAAATTACATGTGCAATTTATTATTTAAAAGTTAATATCCTCTAGTTTCTGAATATGTAAATAAAATTTGGGTGACTAGAACACAGACCAAGCTGCTTCAGTTCAAATATGACTCAAAGTTGTTTTTTTAATTCTGGGAAATGATAGGTCTTTTTTGAACAGCAGTAATAAAGACATTCTTAAGAAAAGGCAGGTCTCATTGTATTAACTTTGTTATACATCATGTCAACCAGAAATGCAGAAATTTCAGACCTCTTTTGAACTTTTGGTGTCAGCTTGGAGCAGCGTGCAATGGCTCCACCCACTGGTGTCTGTGTTTCTCTCTAACACAAGCCAGTAATGCGGTACCCCTTTAAATAAACTACACACATTTGGGCTAGTTCAAAACCTTATTTCATTGGCTAAGAAACCTCAACACCCCAAGTGGTCTTAACCAGTAACACAGGGAATAATAATGTCAATCATATCGCACGTCATTGGCTGACAGGAAGTGAACTGTAAGTGAGATTTTGGGAACTATGGCTCCGTTCGAATTCATGGGATGCGTCCTCAGAAGGCCAGATTCGAAGGACGATTACATCATAGCATCATAGCATCATAGCACATCATATTCCAAGGGTCCTCGTTATGCGGCCTTAAAATGCGTCCTTCTTTTTGCCCAATTTGAAACACAGATCCGATGTATCCTCGCTATCCTTGGATATCCCAGGAATTTATTGCGAGACCAAGCAAGCCGGCTGCTCCTTGATCAGAGGAAATGGTACTTGGTGCCGAACAGTGGTGAATGTTGGAAGTACAGTTTAATATAATTCAAGTATGTAAATAGGTCCATCTGAAATTAATGAATATAGTTCTTTTAATGGTTATTGAGTCAGATATGTGGTGGAAATGTTTAATTTATCTAAAGGATTTTATCTGTTACTGTGTAAATGGGTTTGGCTGTAATATTTTTTACTGCTGTTTTGCACAACTTGCTTAACTAAGAAATTTTTTGTTATTGAATATTTGAGATTTTGCAGATATATTTTTTTATACATTAATTGTTCAGATTTACTTCTATCTTTCTACCCCTTTTATATAATAGAATAGAAAATCCCTTGATTGTCCCACAATGGGCAAATTTACAGCAGTAGAAAGATTATTGAAAATGGTCACTCAAATGTGTACATGATAGGGAAGAGTTAAAATATGAACAATAAAATACTGTAAAGTGTTTTAACAATATAAAACTGTGGACCTGGAGAATAAATAACCATCATACAGGTATGGACATTTTTACAATAATGGATATTTAAAAATAGCAGCAACATCAGAGATGTGCAAAATGACAGCAGCATGTTATTTACATTTGCTTTTATTTGTTCAAGCTTCCGTTGGTTTTTCAACCTAATTCCACTCTGAATTCTTGTGAGTGTAGTCTTTGTCCACTTTACAATAAATAAATAAAAAACAGTTTTGAAAACTACAGTATTCATTCTTTTCCTGCTTTGTGTGTCAACTGTCACGGTTGCTAAGCAACATAGCCAATGGCGGTAAAACCCGCCAAAGCATAGACCTGTTTGAGGGGACTCTTCCGGTTTCCTTATTTTCAAGGACTTCAAATAATCCAGTCCAGGTAGACTGCATCCTCCATGAATTCGAACAGAGAATATATCTGGCTCAAATTGCGTCATAAAAAATATGCAGACACTTGTGTCTTGTAGATAAGAAAACGATGTAAAGAACCATACCAAACATCGCGGACTAACAACCGAGGAAATAAGTATTTGAAGTAAATATTATCAAGATGCTGAGAATAAGCTATGACCAGCTAACCTTTCTCATTTCAACCACCGGACATAATGGGTGATTTTCTCATCATGGAATATTTTTATTATTAATATGCTGGATTACCTTTAATCTGTGGATGCATATGGATGAATGGAGTATAAACAATTAAAGATTGTACCAGGAATAAAAATAATCTACCAGTTTAATACTGGAGAATCTATTCTTTTTTATTTTTTATAATATAAAAACTATTTATTTTCATTATTCTGTT
This sequence comes from Cyprinodon diabolis, assembly GCA_030533445.1. Lineage (NCBI taxonomy): Eukaryota > Metazoa > Chordata > Actinopteri > Cyprinodontiformes > Cyprinodontidae > Cyprinodon > Cyprinodon diabolis. The sequence goes on along the minus strand of CM060083.1, from coordinate 1,780,076 downwards.
TATGAGCAACTATGCAGATTAACAAACATCTAGAAAAGGTACACTTTATTATATTTTTTTCCATGTGAATTCCAGATTTTTTATTCTTCTTTTCTACAAAGTGCTTTAAATCAGTCCTAGCTTTCTCTATCCATGCTGGGTCAGATCCTGATGTTTTAAAAAGGAGGCAGGGAAAGCAGAATAAAGCTACATGCAGTTAGCCAAGCCTTCTTGCTAAACCAGGTCCTGGAAAAGGACATTTCTTGCACCATTTCTCTCTCTCTGTCTCTCTCTCTCTCTGTGTCTCTCTCTCTCTCCAATGCGTCTACAACTCTGGCAACTTGACCTGTCAATCAACCGCTAAACGTCTGCGCTGTGGCGGGAGGTGGTGAGCAAATACACTTCCTGTCAGCTCGGGGCGCAAAAGAGCTGCGGCGGAGCTGTGAGAGATGAGCTGTGAAAATGGAAAATTAATTAATCAAAAAATCAGTGCCCCAGGCATAGCCAGGCACCGCAGATCCACAACAGGTCACAGGCCCCTGTGAAAAGGGTCTGTCGACACCGATGTGTGTGAGAGAGAGAGGGAGAGAGTTCGCATTTGTATAGACAGCAATGTGTTATTTGCTTTATGTCATTTCAGGCAAAAAAAAAAACAAGATTTGCAGAGGTGCTGGACAGCGACAGTGCTCTCCTGGCAGCTGTGACTCTGCCCAGGTTCAAGTTACGTTGGCTGCTGACCCCAGAAAGAAAGGACAGGGCCAAAGCAGAGCTGCTGGTGGTATGTCGTACAAGTGTAGGAAGTGAAGACCAATATAACGGTACGAGCACCACCACATCCACATGTAGCAGTTCAACTGTAGAGGATGCATTCTTCTCCTTTGATAATGAGGCTGACACTTCTGCTGAAACTCACTTCATGGATTTCCCTTTATAAGGAGAATATTCCTGAAATATAATGCTGCCACTCCATCCATTGCTCTGGTAGAGAGACTGTTTAGCCTGGGGAAGCTGGTCTTCACACCAAAAAGGAACAGACTCTCGGACCTCAAGTTTGAGAACAGGGGCGCCACCAGGGGGTGGCCACGGCCACCCCTGGCGATGTCCTGGCCACCCCACTGGCCACCCCACTCGTCAGTTTAGCGGTTTATCCCATTATGCAGAGCCAGCAACACTGCCGCTCTTTTTGACCTTCTCACGCACCGTAGCTCACCAGCCGCTCCCCTCCCCCTCCCACTCAGTCCCATCTAGCAGCAGTTGCGTTCTCCGACAGCTACAGTTTAGCGCGTGCCCGCCTTCAACAGTGATTAAAAGAACTCATAGAGAAAGCGACAAGACTAACGGTAAGTAAATAAGTCAAATCGTTCGTTTGTAAAAGAAGAGGGGCATAAATGAACTGTATCAGCTCCTGTTACAGCGACTTTGAGTGTCTTTTTGACAGAGTTACGTAGCTAACGTTGTTAGCTTGTGCTTATGTATGGTTTGTCAATTTCCAGACAATGAAGAGAAAGTCCAGAGAAATATCTTCTTATTTAAGAAGAAAATAACAGTGGAAAGAGATAAAGAGATGACAGGGGATCAACAGAGAGTGAGTGAGAAGGAGGAGAAAGAGGAGGTGGATGGAGGGAAGCAACAGATAGAGCAGCATGACGAGGAAACAGCGTCAGCGATAGTAGACAGTGATGAGGAAAAGCATCAGGCAGCAGAGCAGGAACAGTCAGCACCACTGATCAGTGAAACATGGCAGGACTCAGCAAAAGCAGGTGTTCCTGGACCGACAGGTGAAGTTATGACCATGTGGCCATAAAAATGAAATTAGTGAATTGTCTAGAAAGTAATATCCTCGAAAGAAATGTATGTTTTGTTTGTGTTTCCATTAAATCACAAATCAATAAGGACTCACTTAAAGTTTTTTTTAATTAATTTTGATTAATTAAAAAAAAATGTTGATGGGTTAGTTTCCATTTTTCTGAATCAAAATGCCTGTAGGCCATTAATACAGCTATAATTATTCATTACGGTGGAGATTCTGGTATTATTATCATTTATTATTAGTGTCATCATTTTGATTTCAGAATAACTGACTTTTGCTCCTGTTTCATTGCAGATATCTCCCAGTCAAGAGCAGAACAGCCCAAGCAGCCACAACTAAACCTCTTCCCTAGAACCTGTCATGGGGACAGGAAAAGATGTTTTTCTAAAGAGTGGTACAGCAGATATAAATGGCTCGAATATTCTCAGAGTAAAGACTCTGCCTACTGTTATGCCTGTCGTCACGTCAGTCTGCCCTCCTCAGGTGATTCTGTATTTACATCTGCAGAGGGCTTTAAAAATTGGAAAAAGGCAACCTTTAAAGATTGGGGTCTTTTAGGCCATGCCAAATCTGAAGCCCATACTAATGCCATGTTAGCATGGGCAGAGTATGAAAAATCCACAGCAAGCACATCCTCTCTCTCCGCTTCCTTAAATGCAGAATACAATAAATTGGTGAAGGAAAATAGAGAGTACATTCAAATTATTGGAGAAACCTTGCTCCTCACAGCTACACAGAACATAGCACAGAGAGCACATAAAGAATCAGATGGTGAGAATAAAGGAAATTTTCTCTCTATTGTGGAACTGATAGCCAAACACAATCCCACAGTCAAAAAAAAAATGACAAGTCAAAGAAATGCAACATACACTATATTGCCAAAAGTATTTGCTCACCCATCCAAATTATTGGAATCAGGTGTTCCAATCACTTCCATGGCCACAGGTGTATAAATTCAAGCACCTAGGCATGCAGACTGTTTTTACAAACATTTGTGAAAGAATGGGTCGCTCTCAGGAGCTCAGTGAATTCCAGCGTGGAACTGTGATAGGATGCCACCTGTGCAACAAATCCAGTCGTGAAATTTCCTCGCTCCTAAATATTCCACAGTCAACTGTCAGCTGTATTATAAGAAAATGGAAGTGTTTGGGAACGACAGCAACTCAGCCACGAAGTGGTAGGCCACGTAAACTGACGGAGCGGGGTCAGCGGATGCTGAAGCGCATAGTGCGAAGAGGTCGCCAACTTTCTGCAGAGTCAATCACTACAGACCTCCAAACTTCATGTGGCCTTCAGATTAGCTCAAGAACAGTGCGCAGAGAGCTTCATGGAATGGGTTTCCATGGTCGAGCAGCTGCATCCAAGCCATACATAACCAAGTGCAATGCAAAGCGTCGGATGCGGTGGTGTAAAGCACGCCGCCACTGGACTCTAGAGCAGTGGAGACGCGTTCTCTGGAGTGACGAATCGCGCTTCTCCATCTGGCAATCTGATGGACGGGTCTGGGTTTGGCGGTTGCCAGGAGAACGGTACTTGTCTGACTGCATTGTGCCAAGTGTAAAGTTTGGTGGAGGGGGGATTATGGTGTGGGGTTGTTTTTCAGGAGCTGGGCTTGGCCCCTTAGTTCCAGTGAAAGGAACTCTGAATGCTTCAGCATACCAAGACATTTTGGACAATTCCATGCTCCCAACTTTGTGGGAACAGTTTGGAGCTGGCCCCTTCCTCTTCCAACATGACTGTGCACCAGTGCACAAAGCAAGGTCCATAAAGACATGGATGACAGAGTCTGGTGTGGATGAACTTGACTGGCCTGCACAGAGTCCTGACCTCAACCCGATAGAACACCTTTGGGATGAATTAGAGCGGAGACTGAGAGCCAGGCCTTCTCGTCCAACATCAGTGTGCGACCTCACAAATGCGCTTCTGGAAGAATGGTCAAAAATTCCCATAAACACACTCCTAAACCTTGTGGACAGCCTTCCCAGAAGAGTTGAAGCTGTTCTAGCTGCAAAGGGTGGACCGACGTCATATTGAACCCTATGGATTAGGAACGGGATGTCACTTAAGCTCATATGTGAGTCAAGGCAGGTGAGCAAATACTTTTGGCAATATAGTGTATCTTGGGCATGACACGCAAAATGAAATAATTGATTGTCTAGCTGAAATGGTCCGCTCTTCAATAACGAGTGAAGTTGCTTAAAGTGAGGCTTTCAGCATCTTGGTTGATGAGACTAAAGACCTCAGCAAAAAAGAACAGATGTCCTTTGTAATAAGATACTATTACAATGGGTCAGTATGTGAGAGCTTCCTTGCCTTTGAGGCAGCACAGCGCCTCGATGCTGCATCACTTTCACAGAAAATAGTTCAACTTTTGCAGAAGCATGGTCTTGACTACCATAACCACCTTGTAGGGCAAGCATATGACGGTGCCTCAGTCATGAGCGGAAAAAACACAGGTGTGCAGGCACGCATGAAATTAGAGGCCCCATTAGCCTTTTATGTGCTGTGCATGTGTTGCAATGCACATTGTTTGAATTTAGTATTGGTTGACAGTGTGAAATGCATCCCTGAAGCTAATTGTTTCTTTTCTATTTTGCAGAAACTTTATAGCTTTGTGTCACGGGTCATATGTGCACCAAAAATGGCTTGAGGTACAGAGAGAGATGTTTCCGGGGGCCCCAAGAGAGTTACAAAGACTGATAGAGACACGATGGGCATGTAGGTATAATGCCTGCAAGACAGTGAAAGACAGAATGCCAGCCATCATACGTCTACTAAAAGAAATATCAGAAGAGCAAAATGGTGACAGAGCTATAGAGGCAAGAGGTTTATTAGCCCAAATAGATCTCATGTTTGTTGGCTTGCTTGTAACATTTACCAGAGTGCTTGGAGAGATCAAGTATCTGTCAGATATTTTACTGTCCCCTCAACTTGATTTGGGTACAGCTGTAACACTTGTTGACTCTCTTGTTGACACATTGGAGAGTTACAGAGAGGGCTCTCTCTATAATGATATCTGGGACAACACTCTAGCTCTTACAGAGCAATGCAACATCAGTGCCACACCTCCAGGCCGTCAGGTTAGACCAAGCTCTTTGCTTGAAGGCCATTACTTATTCACTCCAATAGTTCAAAGACAAGTCAGTACAGAGAAAGAGTCCTTTCGGACAGGTGTATTCATTACAGTTATTGATGTGCTGCTCTCTGAGTTGAAGAGAAGATTTTGTAAAGAAAATTGTGTCATAATGAAAGGGATACAGGCCTTGAACCCGTGCAGTGCCACATTTTGTGAGAAGGATGTGTTTCCATTTGCCTCACAATACAACTGCAGTACTGAGGATCTGCAAAATGAGATCCCCAAGCTTAAGCAGATTCATGAAAGGAAGCAAAGTAGTGGTGAGGAAATACCAAAGACATTAACAGAGCTCACTGTCTTTCTGGAGCCATATAGGAAGGTCTTCCACCAAATGTTTAAACTGTGCAAAATTGCACTTGCGTTACCTGTGAGCACTGCAGCCTGTGAGCGTAGTTTTTTATTGTTAAAGTTCATCAAAACTGCCTTGAGAAGCACCATGACTGATGAGCGTTTAAGCAGTTTGGGTGTGTTAAGTGTAGAATCCAAAAGGGCTAGGGCCATTAACTTTGATGACTTTGTGGATCTGTTTGCCAAAAAGCATAGCAACAGACGAATAAAGCTGTTCTGAAGCCTGGTAATCAGAGTTGGAGACTGTTGCTTGGAAGTTCTTTTTGTAAAAGTAATTATTATTTTTATATAATGTATATTTATATAATATATATTTTTATATATTAAGAATAAGGTAACATATAAGTGTTTCTTGTAATCTTTTTTTTTGTATCCTTGTAATCATTATATGACCATTGTTCCCTGTTGGGAAATTCCTGTTACGTAAATAAAGATATAATTTCTTATTTTTATCTGCCAGTGTCTGCTTTTCCCCGGTATAATTTAGTTTTCAATAAATGAATAAAATTACACCTTATTCCTAATGTGATTAGATAATACAAAGCAATTATTGTCTTTACAGTCTAAGGAGCCATTTTGCCATTTTGCCTTCAGTCCACTTGAATTAAACTTGTTCAGAGCCCCAAATGTTGCCTGGCCTTTTGAAAAAGGACAAGTTATATTTTAGATAAAGATCTGCTGTAGGAAATATGTTGTCATTGTTAAAGAAACGCCCTTTTAAGTCTATTTTGAGGTTTAAAAAAAGATGATGGATGGGATGCTGACATTTGTGGATAAGGATGTAAAATAAATCATAGTTTCCAACATAATGGAAAAATATTGATTTAAAATTAAATATTACTGGCACTTTCACCATCATTCTGTTATGAAAATTAATAGCAATTATTCCAAGAAAAAAAACTGCTAAAACCTGTATTTATTATCATTATTACATTTATTTACCACAATAAAAATATAATGTGTAGCCAAAGTTATTAAGAGCCACTGTGGAAGGTCCAAAGAGCCACTTGCCACAGGTTGCAGACCCCTGGTCTATATCTATGCACATTAGATCATTAGTAACATTAAAAATCACACAATAACCCAAAATATATCAATAGGTGTTTATTTAAGTCTTAAAATCCTGAAAATATGGCCATTAGCTTCAGTGTGCCACCCCAAGAATTTAAGTGGCCCCATCTGGCCACCCCTATGAAAAATTTCTGGAGGCGCCACTGTTTGAGAAGCTGCTTCTCTTGCGATACAACCACTGGTTTAAGGGCTAAAATGTTGACATGACTGGGCTAGGTGGATGGATGGCGAGAGGAATGCATATATGTCTAGAATTGGATTTAACAAACCCATGAACAATTCCAATTCAATTTGCAATCCTGTAAGCAGGAGTATGCATTTAATAGGAAGGGAGGGCTAGTGAGGCTGTGAGTGCCAATTGGCTGTGAGTGCCAATGAATTCATTGGCTGTGAGTGCCAATGAATAACTGGAGTGTAAGTTTAAATTTAACTTGCAACTTTAAATGTACTTCAATGTAATAAACAATAATAAAAATAGAACAAAGAAGAAAATAGTACCCAGTGTTCTTATTTGAGCTCAAATATATTTTCCCGCTGACTTTGCTAGTCAGGTAAGATGTAGGAGTCAAAGGTGGTGTTGGTTGTGTGCTATCGTGCAATTGTAGTTGTAGAATAAGGGCAACTTGCTCTCCAGTAAGCTGGAAATGGCTCTGGTTCAATGGAATGGCTCGCCACCAGGAAAGAATCCAGGTCCAGCATCCATCAATAAAAAAACCTAGCCAACCCTTCTTCTAAAGTTCAGTACGCCAGAAGATCTCTGTCCACTTCATCCACACCCGTAAGATCTACAAACATTTATTTAAAACCTTTAGTATGGCCATTCGCCTTGGGTTAGCTTTGTTAACTGCTTTGATAGCATTACTACTGTGTCATGATGTTACAAAGTTCAGACCCAAATGCAGAAAACCGAACAGAGACCAGGGAAAAGGTTTAACGGGTTTTATTGAAGAGGTTAAACAGAGGGAGAAGTGTTGCTCTGAACACTGCTCAACCAGAACTGTAAAGTGAGGGGAAGACACAGCGGTTAGTTCAGGCTCGGTGGGGAATTTGACTTGTGAACTTGGGGAAGAGGATTTGGTTGCCGGCTCACGTTTCCAGAGAAGTTGTTGAATCCTTGACTCCTGTCTGTGTGCCGTGGTTCCAGTGTTTGTCTGATTCAGTGGAGGGCGGAACAGGGTTACCCAGAATGCGGTTGAAAGTTGATGAACGGAGAAACTGACTGCCTCTCAGTTTTCCTGCGGTACTTGAACGGGTCGTAGTGGAGAATAATCCCTTTTTCGGTGAGAAGCTCAAACGATATCTTGGGGAAAGTGGATCCAAACCTCCTGTTTGAACACCCGCTCAGTTTGAAGCTCAGTTGATCCTTCCAGGGAGAGAAGGTCCGAGAAATCCAGTTTGCAGGATGACTTCCTGCAGAGAGTCAAAGACAAAAACAAAGTTAAACTCAGGTTGACAAAAAGCTCAGCTTGACTCAGCAAAAAAACTCAGCTTGGCTAGAGTACCCTAAACTGGCAAACACTCTGGCATCAAAGTAGTGGCAGTCAGCAGCTTAAGAACACTCCGTTTAACGAGGAAACCATCCGCAATCGTGTGAGGAGGCGGACCAGAACCAGGCCCCTCCTTGTGGATGAAGGGAGACAAACACAGAAAACACAAACAGAAAGACAGGAGTCCTGATATACTGTATCAGTGTTACACAGGGAAAAATATGATTTATGGTTTTCTTTCATTTAAATGTTAGTTTTATGCTTTGCATGTTTGGAGAGGAAGATATGATTTGTTTTTCTTTGTATTTTCTTCTTGAGCTGTGCATGTTTTGATGTTTCTTTTTTATATGATTGTTTTCCTTTATTTTAGACTTTTCAATTTTTCCTGCATGTTGGGTTGTTTTGGTTTGTTTTTCCCTTGTGACAATCCATGCGCACTGGACTGAAGTAGTTGTCTGAGGTGGCGGAGTGCATTAATTGCGCTGCGTAATTGCTGCGCTCAGGTGTAAGCAAGGGCTGATTAAAGCCGACATAAAAGGAGTCGGAATGAAAGGAGGAGGAGAACTGAATCTGCAGGTGACAGAGACGGACGCGCTGCCGGGGGAGAGGCAGGCGGGATTCGCGCGCCAGGCATATCACTGGGAGGTGCACAGATGGCCCAGTAAAGAGTATCAGGGCAGAGGGGGAACCTCTGCCCGCGCCTGTAAGTAGCGCTCCCCCTCGCTTAAAGCATAAACGGGAACATATCTTCCGACGGGGTTTTGGCGCGTGGATGCTGGCGTTCTCCCTGCTTCCCTTTTAGCTGGATCGGCCTGGAAAGGGGTGTGGCACGCCAGAGAGTGGAACAGTCCTGGAGCCCTGCAGAGTCAGCTGTGGATCAGTCAGAGGGCGCACTGCAGACAGATCACTCGCACCAGAAGCAGCATAACAAGCGGAGCCCAACTTCCAGCCTCTGATTTTTAAGTAAAACTCTTTTAGGTTTTATCAGAAAAAGAAAAGGACTGTTTTATCATGCCACTTTTGCTGTGGCTTTTTGTATAAATAAAACACTTGAACCTAAGTGCTTCACGGTTTGGGTTTTTGAGTTGCTTGCTCCCCCTTGTGTAAACGACTGAGTGTGGGGCCATACTGGCCACATCAGCCCCTTAGCATGTTGAGCCACCGCCAAGATTCCAAGGTCGTTACTATTCACAAAGATATCGGATCCGTTTCCCAAGGTCCACGCAGCTCTCCCGCGTGAATAGTATGAAGATTCTCTATTTTATTAGATTAACGATTGATTTTGCTCTGAGTGGCGGGTGGCATACGCTTCTCTACAAATACTCTGTTTGACAGTGAAGACCCAGGGAAAGGCGGGCTCACAATGAGGCGTTGACTTTAAATTTTCTTAGGCCAATCCCACCTCAAGTGATTAACAGCTTATTCGCAATTACATTTACTCTATAGAATTTTTATTTCACAATTCGGTGCTACACCCCACTGGATTACAAAAGCAAATGACTTTAAAAAGCTCCATGTGCTGATACAGAAGGCTGTGTTGTAGGAACCCGTCTAGAAACTCTGGAGATTATTTAATAAACTGAGGAACATTATGGACAACAATGAGCGTCCTCTTCATCGGATTGTTAAAGAACAACAGACGGTATTCAGTAAAAGACTTCCCCAGAGCTGGAGCAAGACAGCGCTACAGAAGATCTATTAACACCTACAACTGGTTACAAAACCACTATGAATTACTGCAACATTAAAATTGACAAAATAACTATTTACAACAAAATAGGAAGAAATAACTTTCCAAAAGATTCCGGGTAGCTGCTTCAAAGCAAAATACCCATATGCTGCAAATACCAATAATTATTGTTCTGTCAATTTAAACAAAATCAGTATTAACTCTTTAAAATGTTAGAGAAAACCACTCATGTGAGCGAGGATTCTGTTACAGACTGAGACCATCTGCAAGTGGCATTTTGCCACCACTAATATGGTGACCTGTTATGTATTGTTATGAAGCAGACAAACAGTGGCAAAGGCACTATTAGGCAAAGAAGTGTCAGCACTGGATGCACTATTTCATTCAGTTGGGGGAATCAAGCAGCTGGGTCTGTTTTTGGTTAAATACAGGTTCTTCAAAGTGTGTTTCAGATTGATGAAATTTGCATGCAATTGATTTTAGAAGCCAGATTCATAAAGATTTTTAATTCCAAAAATGTTTCCTAGAAAGTTAATATCAGGGACTCAAAGTGACTGAATCTGCTTATTAATTACTTCCTCTTTGGCACATATGGTTCCATTGCTTACACAGAAAGAGCAATGAGTGATTGATTACAGTTCAGCAGAATCAGCAGATGAGCAGCAGCTGCTTTCCTGGTTTTAGGAGGAGGCAGACATATGTTAAAAGAGCAGGAGAAATTACGCCCAGACGCATTCTCAATTCATCTCTCTTAACCTGTTTGGTAATTTCTTTTCCCTCTCCTTACAGTCCAAATGTTGTTGCACCTCACCAACCGCTTTCTTGACCCTAATTAGAAGCAAGATGATTCTCTTATTTCTTAATTCATGTCAGTGTTGCTTTATTCATGTTTATCATGAACCGTTGTTTCTCTAGTATGCAATTTTGTTCTCCTTTCTTTTCCTTGCCATCTTGGCCAGACTGTAAAGCTGTAGGAATCTTTGCTAGGGTGCAGTGAAATCCTCTTTCCTGCTAACACTTGAACAATTTGATTATTGGAATGAGCAGCTGGCAGAAGCTTGATTTAACAAGTCATTTAGTTAAATAGTCTAGCCCATTTATCATGCTTAAAAGAAGTAACCTAATACAAAATTGAAAGCAACCAAAAAGTTTCTGATTAAGATTGAAATATTAATTTAACTCCATGATTCATGTTGTAGGAGGGTTTAATAGACAGGTAATGCAAAATATACCAGAGATATAAAAAAAAAGTTCGGATTCATTCAGACAATTTTTTTTTTTTTAGAAAATCAATTTTTTTTATGTTTTTGACTTATTTGTATGTTTGTTCTCTCTTATGTTTAATTTAGACATTCAGTTATTTTATTTTCATTTTGATTTCCTTTTCACTTCCTTTTCATATTGTCACACTGGTGTCACCATGTTGTTTACACTACAATACATGTCTGGTAAATGTTACGTTAGGTCCTGTAGTGCTACTACAAAAACAGTGCAAATTAAATAGAAAATAAAACTGAAATTGAATAGGATTTTAAAAGTTGCAAGGGTTGGTGTTTTTTGTGACTGCTGCTATGAGATGCTAACGCATAGATAACCCATAGGTAACATCGCTTGGCCCGGTTGTTTCCCTGAAAGATTCTGATCATCCATGGATCTTTTTTTCACTCAAAAAATCAGAAATGAACCAAGCCACCCTGTCATAGTAAATGATCATTTATAAAATTTCCCCGGTGCACTGAATGCAACACAGACATGACTCCATGACAAATCAAAAAGCGGGCGCTCATACATGTTGGCTATCAGCACTGAGAGTATTTGTCACAGAACAAAGATCACATATAAAAAAAAAAAAAGGTAATAATTGTTGTGTGGTGGCTAGCGGTTGGCCGAAAGAGACACCATGGAACATTTAAACGAAAAAGGGATTTAAATCTTGCATGTTTTCAAAATTATGTGAATATTATGCAGCTCATGCACCATGACAACTTAAAGCCCCATCCCTGCTCTTTTCTGTTATACACATTTTTAGTAACCCAGACCAAGGTGGGTTCTCGTCAGGTGCAGCATGAGAACCTCCATTCTCTCACTCTACTCCATTTCAGTGCAACTTTTACTGGGCCAACTCTAGGGGGGTTTATGGAGAACAGAAATGCTTAATTTGTAGATGAAGAAAACAGATGTTTCCCACATTTTGAAAGCGCTGTGAGAAAGTGTGGTCTGATAATGTGTACCTGTAAGAGTTGGATGGCATGCAGTAACAGGGGAACACCAACTTCAGCACAAAGTTTCCCATCTGATGGTAAAAAACAGGTGCACGTTGTTCAAACCTCACAAATGCTTTTCATTAGTTGTGTGGCGTGCATAAAGCTTTGAGAAACTCTGCTCTGCTGTCCATCTTTGCTCTTAGCTCTGTTTCTGCACCTGCGCTCCACCCAGCAGCTCATTGGTTTCTCCTCATCCTCTGCGCCCTCAAATGTCCCTGCGCTGCAACTTAATAAACTGTATATGGCAGAGAAACAGTCCCTGCAACATATTTTGTCTAACTAAAGGATTTTATTGTTTCCTCATCATGATAGCTGATTTAAAACTAATGGTGGGCATAGATATTTTTTTCTAGTCTAGATTAATCCCATTGTAATCTTGTACTTAATCTAGACTTCTGTCAAAAAAATTCATAAATAAAAGTAAGTCTTTGAACAGGTTTGTATCATATAAAACTCTAGCATTAGAAATAAAAAAAGGGTAAAAAAAAATCCCACAGAAGCTACATTTTTTTAAATAGTGTCCCACTTTACCCACATTCTCCCAATCAATCATCAGTGATAAATTGATTGACTTTATTGATCTCACGGTGGAGAAATTTACTCATTACATCATCTTAAATAGTCAAAGGAGAAGAAGAATGTGCAAAAAGAAGAAAAAGGTGGATAGGATATATAGAGTATATACAGTGTGCCCAAATATGACAGCTTTTTTATTTTTATTTTTTGCATGATTATTGCACAGGGTATTTCATGGGTATTTATATAGATGGATATTTATATGTATAGTTATTGCACTGTGTGTCAAATAGAGAAACAGTTTAAAGCACAGGGTATTAAATAGTAATTGCTCATTCTCCATTGCAGCAGATATTGCAGTTGTAGTGTCTCCAGTGTTGGGCAAGCTACTTGTCCAGTGTAGTGAGCTAAGCTATCAGTTACTCAACAATAAATGAAGCTTCACTACTACAAAGCTACCACCTAAAGAATTATAGCAAGCTAAGTTACACTAATGTGTTAACAGTAGCTTAACTACATCAGAGCTACAGAGCTACTTAACGTTGTGCTAACCTAATGTCAATTCAAAATGAGTCTGATACACTGGTTAAAATATTTATTAAAGATCAGCCAATGACATAACACAGTGTAAAAATTGTTTTATGATCAGCATAATAAAAAAGACTAAAGTATTTACTAGTAGACAAAAAAAACAAAACAATCTGCTGTTATTAGAACCAAATGAAAGGTAGTGTGTAGTGTTCTACACATCGAGACATGGCTATGAGTTTGCATTCAATTGAAATCTCAAGGAAAAACAAAACCCTACAAAAGGCATCTTATTTCTTTAGGGCCTCCCATAGAGAAAACTTCTTCAGACCTCAATTAAACAGTCGATTCAAGTAACAAATTAAACTGTTTACAAAAGAAGGTGAAAAAATAAAGAAGCTAATTAACTGATACATATATTTATGTCTCACTGTATAATTTAATTTCTACCTACATATTTATTCATTGTATTTTGGGGGTAATTAATTGAATGCTTATTTATCTATTGAGCATGTATTTATACATGGGAGAGCTGTTCCTCCATACCTAAAAAATCTTATCTGTGCAAATAAGCCTTAAAACATCTGAATGCGTACTTTTTATCAGAGGATTCAACAAGTTTCATAATCTCTGAAGATAAGGCCACGGTGTGGTAGGGACAGTTGGCTGCTCTTCTCGCTCTGCTCCTGTCCCCTCCTCCATCCTGTGTGTGTGGCTCTGTGTGTGTCAGTCATTGAGTTCCACTACAGTGCGCATGCGCATGTTTCGTAGATACAGACAGGAGAGGCACAATAGAGGCTCATGCGTGAATGTCCAACGAATAACTCCGATTGTTGTTTCAAAAATAGAAAACCTGCTTTCATTACTTAGTTTTGCCCTGGATTTTGTAGCGTTTGTGGACACTACGTCGCTACTTGATAAAAATAATAACGTCACTACTGGAAAGTTACTTGATAAATAAAGCAGCGACGCTACGGTCAAGCTACTGGAAAATGTAGTTAAACTAATAGCTTCGCTACATGTAGCGGCGCTACTGCCCATCACTGAGTGTCTCATTGTAGAGTCTGGTTGCAGCAGGGATGAATGACCTGCTGTAGCGCTCATTTTTCCAAACAGGGTGTAAAAGTCTTCGGCTAAAGAAGCTTTTCTTCTCCTCTATAGTCTGGTGCAGAGGGTGGAAGATCTTCTTTATGATGGATGGAAGCTTGGACAGCACCCTCCTCTCAGCCACTTCCTCCACTGAGTCCAGAGTGCAGCCCAGAACAGTTCATTCTCTTTCTGTCCCGCTCTGTGCTGCCAGAGGCCCAGCAGACGACAGCGTAGAGGAGGCCTGACCGACAAAGAGTCATAGAAGGTTTGAAGCAGGGGCTTAGAAGAAGCAAACATAATGTTGTAATCATTTGTGTTGTAATAGTAAAATGAAATTTTAAACTAGAAAAAGCTGTTTTGGAGAAACAGCAAAGTGGGAATGCTTTTTTTGCTGAATGAAAAGAGAAAAAATAGCTAAAGAAACTGAAAGAAGGAAAAGAAGCACAAATTAGCTGAGGAACATTTGAAAATGTGATAGGAAGTAACCAGAAACTTCAAACAACAGAACCAAGTGGAATCATCTGAGGATTTTGTAGGGTAGAATCATTTGGCAGAATAATGGCAGAAACACCCTCATCTTAAAAGCAAAACATTTAGTTAAAGTCTATTAACCAGAAGAAAAAGTCTAAAAGTATCTGTTTACCTGGAAGTTGACAGAAGCAAAGCATCTGCTTATAACTTTAGCAGATGCATTATTAAAGTAGAAATGTTAGAGCTTCATTAATAAATGTGCACTTAGGTGTGACGTCAACAGCCCTTGGTAGTGTAATCTGAAGAAATTGGTTGAGTTTGGGTCATATGGTTGGTACAAAGAAAGAGTGTGCATATAAAAGAGTTTTCCATGTTATTGGGTGAATAGATGCTATATTAGAGCGTAAATGGGAGACTTTTATTCTGAAATTTGCTGGGGTGTGTTTTGAAAAGGTCCCAAGAGTCTAATAGAAACAAGCTGGTGGAGTTTGAGTCATTATGCCGAGTCATTTCCATTAATTAACACATGAGTGTAATATAGAGGCTTATATTTTGTAGGGTCCCTGGAGTCTTATTATGAAAGTCTAGCAGGGTTGTGTGTTGAGGAAAGGGTCAAACCCAACATTGATACTTGATGAATTTCCAAACATTGAAATGCTCTTTTTACCCATTTTTAGGTCAATAGATGAAGTAGCAATGGGAGGCTTTTATTTTGAAATTTGCCATTGGGAGCATTTTGAAAACCCCCACGATTTTTTTTTTTTTTAAGTGGTTTAGTTTGGGTCATAATGTTGAGCTATATGCTGCAAAAAGTATATGAGTATAATGAAGAGGCTTTTATTTTGTAGGGTCCCTGGAGTCTTATTTTGAAACTCTATCAGGGTTGTGTGTTGAGAAAAGGGTCAGACCCAGCAGTGATACTTGATGACTTTCCAATCGTTAAATCACTCTTTTCCCCTGTTATTGGGGCAGTAGATGAAGTGGCAATGGGAGGCTTTTATTTTGAAATTTGCTGTGGGGTGTGTTTTGAAAACCCCCCTAGAGTCTAATTTTAAAAAAGTGGTTGAGTTTGGGTCATAATGTGAGCCATATGCTGGGGAAAAAAATATGAGTTTAATCTAGGGGCTTTTATTTTGTAGGATCCCCGGAGTCTTATTTTCAAAGTCTATCAGGATTGCATGTGAAGGGAAGGGTCATGGCAAGTAGTCATATTGTATCCATTTCAAAATGTTAAATCAGTGTTGTCTCCCTCCATTAGATTAAAATGTGCTGTTTAAAGTGGCAGAGGTAAAATCCCTTTGAAGCCTGGTTACCTTGACAACGCTTAACGAGCCTGTCAGTGACAGAGAGAAAAGCGCAACAGTATCGTTCCTTTCCTCTCAGGCTTTTTTGAATGGGAAAATCCGCTCCGAACAAACGAGTGCTGAAAACAAACCGTAAATGGTATCTAAAAAATTCTTTCAGTCTAAGCGACAGCTATCCTTTGTCTCCGATTCGGATAACTTTCATGGTTGTAGCTCATTCACAACCTTAATGGGAAGGAGAAATAAAAAGGTTTGTCACTCCTGCTGGTCTCATTAATTGGCATGCAGCTCAATGGTAGAGCAGAGCTCTCAAAAGCAAAACTTCTCCTCCGAACAAACGAGCGGTGAGCCAAAACCGTTAAAGGTATTCAAAAAATTCTTTCACTGTTGGCGTAAGCCATCCTTTGGCTTCGACTGTGCCAACTTTCATGTTTTTACTAAAAACTACTAGGCCACAGTGACGATGTAAAAATGTTTTTTTTCTGAGTATGAGGATTTTTCTCAGAATCAACATTTTCCTATGCCCGAACAAGTCAGCTAAACAGCTAAACCATAAATGATATTGAAAAAATTCCTTCAATGTGAGTGCTAGAAGGGTCTGAAGATGTTCTATACCAAATTTCATGTTCGTACATCAGTTTAGATATGGGAGCGATACGAATATATGTATCGTTTTGGATTTTTTTCTGTGATTTTTGAAAAGTCTCTCATTGGATTTCTATTGGGGAAGTTTGGACCTCTTCACGGTCTGGGCCAAACTGTCGGAAAACTGTATATGCCATACAAATGAGGGTTACATTTCTTGAATCCTTACAAAAATACCTATGTTTTGATGTATATTTTATTTCAATTGAGAGAAAAATGAGGGAGTGAGAACAATTTGTTCGGAAAAAACAGAACAGCTCAAAAGCTAGAGCACGCACTCTAGCAGTTGAAGAATTCCGTCCATAGACTTCCATTATAAATCTGAAAATCTTAAAATTTTCTTTTAAAGTTTGAAGCTTCAATAAAGCAAAACTGTAAAAGTTAGCAAAAAGCCGAGTTAAACAGTAATAGCAGAAAGATACGGAAACATTTTAAAAGTTGAATGATGTTTGTAGCTGAAAGTATGCTGAAGAAGTTAAAGGTCAAAGATGATGAAGTTTTAGCTGAATTTTGCTGAAATCTGCATAAGCATTCCCACTTGATTACATTATATAGCCTACCTAAAGTGAAGGAGTGAAGTTCTCACCTGGCATTGGTGAGGTCTTCAGTAACGCCAAGGTCTTCCGCATTGGCTAAGGGATGCTTTCTGTTTAGGAAAGTACTTCAGATGGGAAGATTTCCTGCAGTAAAATAATTCTGCATTGTTCAAGGCAAGGGCGTAGGTTTGATTTGAACTTCGGTAGGGACACTATTGGTCTGGTGTCATTGGTGCTATGCAATATGCATGCCCTTTTTTATGCTTGACGTGAGCATCAGCACTGATGAGAGGAATTCATTGTTTAAAGAGAAAAGGAGCATTTTGCTACATTAATAAAAATTGTATAAGCACTACACTCACTAGATGCTGTTTATTAATGTTTGAAGTATCTCCGGCTCTGATCAATGTGGAATTAGGACTGTTTTCCACTTTGTAAATGGTTTCATTTGAACAACTAAGACAGAAGGTAAATACAGTATTTTCTTTTGAAGATATAGAATTGTGCAGAGTTAAACCCCACTCCTATATTTTACCTACTATGCTCTCTCTGTATCAAGCAAAATAATATATTCATTAAAATAATAACTTCACTATAAAAGTTGAACATCTGGCCTGTAGTTACTCTGTGTAGCCCATTTCATGTATTTTATCTGGTGCTGAAAAAATGAATCATATTAATTGATTATTTGAATATTCGTCAACTAATTTAGTGAGTGATTCATCGTTAAATGGAGTATAGAGACTCTAAAACATAATATAAATGTAAAATGTGGCTTTCCCCGACAGAGTAACCCACTTAGATCAGTAATCATACCAAAACTGTAAAATAAATTTATAAACATTTTGCAAATAAGATTATAAAATGTTTTTGTCTGTCAATACTTTCCATCCAGAACTCTTCAAGAGGAAATATTTTAGTTTCACCTGGTTTAATGTCATTAATAATCTTCTTTAAAGAACCTTTGGCTATCCAATTAATCGAAAGAATTAACGACAGACTAATCGATTTGCAAAATAATTGTTAGTTGCTGTCCTAATTTTATCGTAACATTGCATTTAACATAACATTTCTTACTAAATACATGTGAAGTGGAGATAACATTCAACGAAACAAACATGTTAATCAGCCAAACTATATTAAAATCCATGTAGCATCATTTGTGAGCTCCAAAAGCGATCACAGAATCCAATTACTCCTACTGAAAACAAAACCAAAAAAACCCTTACCTGAAGCCCTGAAGGTTCAGACACTTCTCTCTCAAGCTGTGCTGAAACATTACTGCTCATTGTTTAAGTTCCCTAAATCCAGCCATATCAAATACAAATTGATATTTATATTGTATATAAATAAAAAAGTTGCTCCTTATTTTGTAATTAAAATCATTTAGACATCACCTGAAGCACTGAAGGGCAGCTGCTTCACCTTCAAGCTGCCCTGCATCCTTATAACTGGATATCTGTGTTTACTATATAACCATATAATGTATAAAAGTGTGTTTTTAATATAAAAGGATTAAATGAAACAACCTTTTATATCATCGTATGTTACTTACTGACTGACTGTTAAAATAGATCCTTATGTCTATTTTCTTTTTTAGTGGCATCATCTCCAAACTCAACACTAAGAATGGCCAAAATTGTTTCAAATATAACATCACATTTAATGATTATAAAAGACAATATAACACTATCTTATCTGCAATGTAATAATATCCCAAAAAAAAAAGCCAGATTTAAGCATTATTTACCAGACATTACAGGTGCTGGTCATAAAATTAGAATATCATGAAAAAGTAGATTGATTTCAGTAATTCCATTTAAAAAGTGAAACTTGTATATTATATTCATACATTACATACAAACTCATATATTTCAGATGTTTATTTTGTTTAATTTTGATGATTACAAATGACAACAAATGAAAATCTCAAATTCATCATATCAGAAAATTAGAATATTGTGAAAAGGTTCAAAATTGATGGCCCCTGGTGCCACACTCTAATCAGCTAATTAACTCAAACCACCTGCAAAAGCCTTTAAATGGTCTTTCAGTCTAGTTCTATAGGCTACACAATCATGGGGAAGACTGCTGACTTGACAGTTGTCCAAAAGACGACCATCGACACCTTGCACAAGGAGGGCAAGACACAAAAGGTCATCGCTAAAGAGGCTGGCTGTTCACAGAGCTCAGTGTCCAAGCACATTAATAGAGAGGCGAAGGGAAGGAAAAGATGTGGTCGAAAAAAGTGTACAAGCAAGAGAGATAACCGCACCCTGGAGAGGATTGTGAAACAAAACCCATTCAAAAATGTGGGGGAGATTCACAAAGAGTGGACTGCAGCTGGAGTGAGTGCTTCAAGAACCACCACACACAGACGTATGAAAGACATGGGTTTCTGCTGTCGCATTCCTTGTGTCAAGCCACTCTTGAACCACAGACAGCGTCAGAAGCGTCTTGCCTGGGCTAAAGAGAAACAGGACTGGACTGCTGGTGAGTGGTCCAAAGTCATGTTCTCTGATGAAAGTAAATTTTGCATTTCCTTTGGAAATCAAGGTCCCAGAGTCTGGAGGAAAAGAAGAGAGGCACTTCATCCACGTTGCTTGAAGTCCAGTGTAAAGTTTCCACAGTCAGTGATGGTTTGGGGTGCCATGTCATCTGCTGGTGTTGGTCCATTGTGTTTTCTGAGGTCCAGGGTCAACGCAGCCACATACCAGGAAGTTTTAGAGCACTTCATGCTTCCTGCAGCTGACCAACTTTTTGGAGATGCAGATTTCATTTTCCAACAGGACTTGGCACCTGCACACAGTGCCAAAGCTACCAGTACCTGGTTGAAGGACCATGGTATCCCTGTTCTTAATTGGCCAGCAAACTCTCCTGACCTTAACCCCATAGAAAATCTATGGGGTATTGTGAAGAAGAAGATGCAATGCACCAGACCCAACAATTCAGAAGAGCTAAAAGCCACTATTAGAGCAACCTGGGCTATCATAACACCTGAGCAGTGCCACAGACTGATCGACTCCATGCCACGCCGCATTGCTGCAGTAATACAGGCCAAAGGAGGCCCAACTAAATACTGAGTGCTGTACATGCTCATACTTTTCATGTTCATACTTTTCAGTTGGCCAACATTTCTATAAATCCTTTGTTTTTATTGGTCTTCAGTAATATTCTAATTTTCTGATATGATGAATTTGAGATTTTCATTTGTTGTCATTTGTAATCATCAAAATTAAACAAAATAAACATCTGAAATATATGAGTTTGTATGTAATGTATGAATATAATATACAAGTTTCACTTTTTAAATGGAATTACTGAAATCAATCTACTTTTTCATGATATTCTAATTTTATGACCAGCACCTGTAATGTTTGCACTAATTTACTTATAGACTGTGTGGAAATCTATGTAAGATGAAATTAATGTTAATAATGTCCCTCTCTTTGTTCTTGTCTTTATCCTATTTCTAGAAGTAGAAATAGTCAATAAAATAGAACTATTATTACGTGGAACCCTAATTATGCTTTTTAAACAAAAAATAGCAGATGTTTAGGCGCCATCTCTTATTGTTATACTAAAACCTGCTAATAATTATACCTGAACTCCCTCAAAGAGTCATCAAAAAATGAAAACAGTAACAGCAACTTAATATCAGCAGATCAGAAAAAGGAAACCCTCACATTTTTCTTTTTAGTTGGCTGTGGCTAAGAATCAGAAATGTTGATAGCTTACAGCCTTTATTTGTCCATTTTTCTAGCAGTCTTCAGAACTCCTGGCTTAGTTTTATACAAGGGAAAAAAAGTTGTTGTTTTGTTTAGCGTACATGATATTCAGTTTTTTAATTGGGACTAGTTTCATAGCCTAATATTAATTGTAGTAACCGCCGTATTCTAGAATGAAATAAATGTTCAGTTTTGTGCTCCAAGCACACACACGCACACGGACTGGAAAACAGCCAATCAGGAAGAGAGAAGGCGGAACTTAAGGTAGAACAACCAGTAGCTGCTCAGAACCACAGTCACGGGCGCTGCTACGTTAAAGGGACAGTAGAGACAGGCAGGCACTCAGACGGAGCTGCAGCTGTACGGAGAGATATTTGTGCCTTCAGTTTGAGCGCGCAGTCAGAGAAGCTGCTAGAGGAAAAGAAGCCACTGCTGCAGCAAAGCTGTATAGTAAATTATAAACATGTTGTTCACATCCAATTATTGGTAGGGACAATTAGGTCGGTTCAAAATTTTGGTAGGGACATGTCCCTATGGTCCCTATGCAAACCTACGCCCATGGTTCAAGGTGCAGACAGCTTTAGTCTTGTTAAGGTTTCCATTGGGAAGGTTCTTAAAAATAATTTCACAGTAGACCTACACAGGTTGGAAGACTAATTTGTTCTCACCCCCAGTTTTACATCTGCACTAGATAAATATCCACAGAAAAATATCAAGCTGAAAGTCATCATAGCTTACTTGGTATAGATCTAGCTCCCACACCAACTTTGAGAATAGGTTAAGGGCAATATTTTCTTCGTTATAAACGCACATTAACACATAACAGCTCACCACAATTTAAAACTTGTATTTCTACTAAATATAACCCTATATTACATTCAAAATGAATTTTTCATCACCTTACTGTTTATTTGTATATAAAGACCCAGATGAAAAATGACACAGAGTTCTTCTTGGAATACTTTTTTCTTGCAGTTCTTTTTTTTTCTACCCATCGAAATAGGATTTTGGTTTTTGGTATTTTCCTAAAAATTATCAAAGATTTATTTTTTTATTTTTTTATTAAGTTCAGACTTGTGGGGCATTATAAGGGAATGAAGTAGGTGCAATGTGTGAAACTGATTGAATCATGAAACTTTAGATTTTGTTAATCAAGAGTAAAAATAAGTAATCTTTTTTTAATGTTTCTTTAAAGAAAAACCTCTGTGGTGTTGTCGCATCAGCCTCAGTATAGGTAAAAGGAAAAAAAATCACATTATTCAGCCTTGAATATTTCATTTATTACTTTTATCAAATAAACAAAACTAGGCTAGAAATCAAACACAAAAAATGTGATTTAACTATTTTATGAAGATATTTCTGGTCTATATTTTTTAAAATGCAGAGTGTAACAAGTATGAAAAGCAAATATCATTGGAGCCCCTATTCGACAAGTCACCATGACAACAGGCAACAGGAAGGGTCCATTTCCCACCACTGGAAATCTAGGTTTTAATGCAGAAATAAACAACAATTCTCGTATCTCTGGGACTTTTAGTGTTAAACGACAGAGCAACAGTGCTACAGCTTCAAAGGAGAGGAAACTTCTGAAGAAGATAATTGCCACTATGCCAGGCCAGTTTGACATTTACTGAAATGGCTCTCCTCGATGTCGTTCCATTTCTAGATCACTACAATACGAATCTTCCTGGTCAAAATCACATTCTTAGTTGGAACTTTAATAAGTAATGTAATTTTCCAAATTACATTTTTGCATTAGAAACTGAATTTCAGAAACTAGTAAGAATTAAGTTTTATATATCTGGAAATGTTAGCACATTTTAAGCGTCCATTCATCAGCTTAACTGAAAATGTATTTATGATATCTGAAATACATTTCCTCATAGTCAAAATAATACAAACACTGACCAGTAACAATAGGAATATGGAGATCGGAAATTCATTTTAAGACATCCAAAATCTTTATTCCAGATG